>CM053623.1:11487110-11506923 GCA_028646595.1 Phalanger gymnotis
GTAGAGACAGCTCCAAAGGACTCATGATGGAGTGTGCTATCTACATCCAGAGAAAGAACTATGAAGTATGAATGTAGATCGAAGCACATGTCATGCTTGCCTTTTTCTCCCCCCACCCCCTCCTTTTTTTCCTCTCTTTTGCATTTGTTGTTAGATTGTGGTTTTTTTTTGGTTCTGTTTCTTCTTTCTCATGATTCATTCCATTGGTCATAATTCTTCTCCACAACTTGACTAGTGTGTAAATTAATTCAATGCCAAGTTATACATGGAAGTTATATGGGATTCCATGCTGCTTTGGGAAGGGAGGGGGGAGGGAGGGAAGAAAATCTGCAACTCAAAATTATGTAGAACCACGTGTTGCAAACTAAAAATAAAAATTAAAAAAAAAAGGAAAAAAAATCCTAGATATAAAAGGCCCAAAGGTGACTATAGTAATCAAATGGTGTTCACTTGGTTGACAGCCACCTCTGTCCATGGTCCTGAATGTTCGTGATGGACCACAGTGACTCAGGCTCTTCAGTATACTGGTCACCCTTCTCTGGATATTTTCTAGCTTGAAATCCTTCCTAAATGGTGGCATTTGAAACTGAGTATAACATTCTTACTAGAGCAGAGTACAATAGGACTACTAAATCCCTAGTCCTGAACACTAGGCCCCATTAAGTAAAACCTAAGATCACATTAGTTTTTTTGGTGGCCAAGTGACATTATTGAATTATATTGAGTTTGCTAAAATAAAACTGGAGATCATTTTCATATGAGCTGCTAACTATGTCCCTCCCTATATTGCATTGGTGTAGTTGATTTCTTGGACTCAAGTCAAGGACCCAAGACCTAAACGTAAGATTTTACATTTATCTCTACTAAATTCATCTTGTTGACTTATGTGTGTATCTGCCCATACTTTCCCCTGGTGACCTGTTTGGTGCCACTCCAAGGTAGCAATAGGTCAGTGTTACAAGTAAGGGTTGAGTTTATGCTGAGAAGACCCTTGAGAGACAGCCCTAGTTCTATTTCTGATATAACACTTGTTCTGAAGTTCTGATACAGCCGCCTCAGGACATGTTTGAGAGAACAAACAACACAGCTATACAGACTGGAGAAAAAATAAAAGCAGGAGGCCACCCTTGTAATCTCAGATGCTCAGGGAAAGCCCTATGGGAGGTGGAATTAGAGCATGATCTTGAAGCAAGGGAGGAATTTAAGTGGGGAATGTTCTCAGTACATTTAGGGATAATTCATGGATGTTTTGCTCAAAATTAGTTATCAGTTTGACACTATAGCCCTTCCCATAAAATCCCAGACTGCCTGGGCCATCCTTTCCCCATAACTTACAAACTCACTATGCCCCATGTTGGCATCTAGGATGTACTGAAATTTCCTAATGAAGTCCTTATGCATAAATAAATGGATGAAGCATTTATCAAGTGCTTACTGTCTTGCAAAATAGCACACTAAGTGCTGGGGCTGGGGTGGGGAACCTGCAGCCTTGAGGCCACCCATGGCCTTCTAGATCCTTCAATTGGGCCTTTTGACTGAGTCCAAGTTTTACAGAACAAATTCCTTCTAGAGGCAGCATGGATTCAGTCAAAGGGCTGCACTTGAGGACTTAGAGGACCACGTGTGACCTTGAGGCCACAGGTTCCCCCTCCCCTGTACTGGGGATACAATTAGAAAAGTGGGAATGTGAATCACATAGAAACACTAGATTCTAAGTTTACAGAGAAGAGATTAACATTGAGTCCTGATGGTTTCTATCTATAATGTAATAAAGAAGGGTTTATGTGTCCTGTCAATGGCTAAGCAGAAATAATGGTAACAAGGGAAATGGAGAGGTGGAAATCACAGTTAGGCCCTCAGATACAGTGACATCACCATGACAAAGGCTTGCAGAGAAAGCAGCAGCTATGTGGCACCATGGATAGAGTGCTAGACCTGGGGTCAGAAAGACCTGGGTTCAAATTCTGTCACTGATGCTTATAGCTGTGTGACTTTGGGCAAGTCACTTCACCTCTGTCTGCCTCAATTTCTTTATCTGTAAAAATGAGGATAGTAATAACACTTGCTAACAGAGTTTTGTGAAAATCAAATGTGCCAACAGGTGCAAAACATCCTTTGTAAGCTTTGAAGTACTTTGTAATAGGGTGGCTAGGTGGCTCCATGGATAGAACGCTGGGCTTAGAATCAGGAAGATTCATCTTCCTAAGTTCAAATCTGGCCTCAGACACTTCCTAGCTGTGTGACCCTGACCAAATCACTTAACACAGTTTGCCTCAGTTTTCCGTAAAATGAGCTAGAGAAGGAAATGGCAAACCACTCCAGTATCTTTGCCAAGTAAACCCCCAGAAAGGGGTCACAAAAAGTGTCTCATGACTGTACAACAACAAATATTACATATTATTTCAAGATCAGTCTTCCAGCCTTACTTTATCTTTCCAAAGTGTTGGGAATGTGTCATGTCTCTGAGTGGCAAGTGGCAGGTCCTTGAGTGCCTCAGTTTCCACCTCCTAAG
Source organism: Phalanger gymnotis (assembly GCA_028646595.1). Classification (NCBI taxonomy): domain Eukaryota; kingdom Metazoa; phylum Chordata; class Mammalia; order Diprotodontia; family Phalangeridae; genus Phalanger; species Phalanger gymnotis. Next base: position 11,489,623 of record CM053623.1, read on the forward strand.
TGGAGATACAATGGAAAGTCTTAGCTTCCCGAAGGGCTTTGAGTGGCTCTATTTAAGTATACTAATTTAATTTTGGGTGGCCAAAAGACAGGACGTAGGAGCACACAGATGTACGTGAGGCATTCAACAGAGCACTTGAACAAATGTAAGGTGCCAAGTAAAAAGACACGGCAAAAATAGCCCCCATTTGACTCTGACATATTCTCACTCCCAGCCAGGACTCTGCACTGTGTCATTGCTGTCGGGGTCTGTCACCTTCTGTAGGATTTGCTATTCATGGCAGCTTGTAATTAGTAGTGACAGTCTTACTTGGAGCCCAAGTGTGGCACCACTTGGGGAACTTGTGGGCCTCCTGCCAAAGCAGACACCACCATGAAATGCTGATTGCTGCCAGTAGACAAACCATCACCAGGTCCTTGTGGGGTTTTTGGTGGGGAGAGGGATGAGGTTGTCATCTTCGTATTGAGAAAGGCACTGAATTTCTGATTGCTTACTTACACTCGTTCTGCTCCTAAAGACTTCATCTGGCTACCAAGTCATGGTAGTGTTCTCCAAACACAGCGTTCCTATCTGCCTCTGGGATTTGCACAGGTTTCCTTACCTGAAATGCATTTTTGGTCGCCTCTGCCTGCTAACATCCTCCCTTTTTTTTCGAAGCTTTATTCAAGCACCAACTCTGTGATCTCCCCAGTTGGTAGGACCATCTCCTCACTTTGTATTTACTTTGGATGTATTTTGCATTTATTTATCTGTGTAAACATTGTTTCTTTCAAATAGAATAGATGTTCCCTGAGGGCAGAGATTGTTCTAGTTTTTGTCTTTTTATCCTCAGCACCCAGCTGTCACATGGTGATGTTTGATAAATGCTTGATGAATGAATGAATAAATGAGTGAATGAATGAATAATGAGTGAGTGAGTGAGTGAGTGAGTGAATGAATGAATGAATGTGGGAGGGAGGGACTGCATGGTCAAAGAATGGGGGGCCACACAGGCTTAGAATTTAACTCTTGATCTTAATGGCCTCCTATTCCCTAAAGGTCTTTAAACAGAGACTGGATATCCACTTCTTGGGAGTGTTTTATGAACAAGCACCCTTAGATCAGACTAGTTGTTCTCTGAGATTCCCTCCAATCCTGATATTCTGGGTGTATTTGGAGTGAAACTTTTGGCATTTATTTGCCCAGGTCCTAGGGCATGGAGGAATCAGTAAGAGTGGGAATGGTTTCTTTTTCTTTTTTGTATACACAATGCCTGGCACATAGTAGGTACTTAGTAAATGCTTATTGAATAGAAAAGGTTGAATGCATACTTCTTGAGGGCAGGAATGATTTTATTTGTGTCCTTTTGCAGAGGACCCTGCATTAGTAGATGATTAACAAATGCCTCCCTTTTTGGAGGCAATTAGGGTTAAATGACTTGCCCAGGCTCACACAGTCAGTAAGTGTCTGAGGCTGAATTTGAACTCAAGTCCTTTTGACTTCAGGGCTGGTGCTCCACCCACTGTGCCACCTAGTCACCTTACAAATGCTTTCTGAATTGAATTAAAGGGGTGGTAAGGGATTGATGATCAATATGGATGAGTTGCAATCAGTGGGCTAGGGAATATGATCCTTTGCCGGAATCCAAAATACCTTCTCCAGGCACCACATATGAGTCTTCAACCTCCAAAACAATAATTCAGCCAAGAGTCATCACCCTCTCAAGAGGATAATGGAATGTTATGGTACTGTTGGTCTATTTCCGTAGCAGGTAATCACATGGGAGATGGTCCTAGGCCAGCTGATCCTAACTGAAGTTTTTGTTGCAGATCTTGATGAGAGGTCTAGAGCAGTAGGCCTAGTACAAATGCATAGGCTTACAATCTATAGCCCTTAGGAAACTTCCTAGTCATCACCATTTCAGGAAGTCAGAGGTGGGCCAGGAAAGTCAGTCCTGGCTAGAAATGATTCATTGAGCTTCATTCTGAGCTGCTTCTACTAATGCACCTGTAATTTATCTCTTAGAGCACAGCACCAGTGACAGGTCATATAGTGTGTCCCCATGTGGCTTGGCTACTATTCCAGAGACGAGAATGGTGATGGAGTTGAAGAGTGGCCTGAGGATCTTGGGTTTGCTCCCCTGTGAGCTAGAAAGGGGAGGTAAAAGGAAACCAGTTAAGGGGGAAAATAACCGAAGGTTTTATTTTTTAAGTTCAGAATGAAATAAAGAAAATTTATAAAAAAGAAAACCAAGAGCGATGTCAGGATGATCAATATGTCATCATTCCAATTTCTTTACCAGTGGCAACTGTACAAAAAGATAACAAAAGCCACCAAAAAGAAGAGGGAAAATAGAAAATGCCTCTTTTAAGTGACTTATTCAAGTATGGGTTTGTGGTGGGAGTGAGGGATGATGTTAGAGCCAGTTAAAGGGAGCAGGCATACAAAATCAGTTTCCTTCACAGGGTGATTTGCCGCTTTGTAGTTCAAGGTATTTATGTCTGATAGAAGTTTGTCTCCTTCATCACCTGGATTCTCGCTTCCTTGTAGCCACCCGGTCTGGCATGGCTGGCTGTGTTTGGTTGCCATGGAAATAAACAGGTTGTACCAAATTCAGCATTCTGCACTCACCACAGGAACCCATGCAGGAGACTGAAGGGGAATGTGTTAAATAGCATCCTTGATCATGAATGGTGAGCCAGGAGACATTGCAAAATAAAAGCAGAGACAAGAAAAATCTCCTCTTCAATGTGCTGGAAGGAGACGCTCATGGTCCCAAGTGAGAAGAGGATTTGAAAGTTTTCCCCAATGACGTTTCCCTGCTTAAGGGTTCAGAGGATGAGCTACCTTGATTCTCAAAAGAAGGTTGAGGCAGGACAGAAGGCAATTTTCAGAGCAATTAAAAATCTAGAAGTGAGAAGCAAATCCTTGATTCTTATCGAACCTGGGAGAACAAACAGTTACTCTTCATCTCCACAGGTGCCCTGGAAGGTCACACATCTTCACAATGTCCTAACACAGCTCAGCTTTTAAATGAAGAGCTTCCTATCTTTATTCCTTTGTTCTCCCTCCCTCCCCTTGGCCCAGGCCAACAATTTATTACTGAATTGCCACTAATTGGGGTCACTGGGCCACTCACAGAAAACCTCCTTGAGATATCAGCAGGGTAGTTATTTCATCCTTCACTTTAGTTTTGAACAAAATTTGAAGATACAACTCTCTCACAGCCTGAGCAGAATAGCATCTACCTGAAAAGAAATCTGGAAATGATTGTCTTCCTTATGGGACCATGCTGATCTGCTTCATAGTGACTGGCAGATCAATGTAATCCCTTGAAATATAAGAAAATTCACTTATGTTTACAGTAACTCCCTGTTTTGACAGAATAACATATCAGAGAATCTCTGAGTTGAAAGGACCTCAGTAAGAGGCTGTCTTGTCCAATTCATACCTGTATAGAAATCCATTTTACAATATGTGGCACACAGATCACTCTTCCCTCATGGTGGGGAACAAAACAGCTAGCTCAGGCTTAAAGCATTCTGCAGATTAGCACTCACTCCAAACTATGGCTGCTACGCATTAATTCAAAATAAAAAAGACATTTAATCAAATGGTGTAGCAAATAAAAATTTTTAAAAATTTGTGCTCATGTACCCCCATTCACATGTGGAGACATAATCTTCCATACCAGCAATGTGAGAAGGCACATAGGCACAGAACATGCCTTATGAGGAAAGGCTCATGGTGGGCACACACATAGGAAACATGTGTAACTAAGAAACATGTGTGAAAGGACATACTGCAGCAACCTATGTGACTAAGACACACATATAGAGGGCACAAATATAGGGGACACATGATGGAAAGGCACACACATGAACATATAGGACAGCTCACAGCTATGATGCTAAAAGGCTACCTATGTCCTCTGGAGATGACATCACTATGCTCTCTAAAGGCTGCCATGTCTCTGCTCTCTGCTAGGTATCCTCATTGGTCTAGTAGTCAATGAACTTCTCTCTGCTACCACCTTTTATGCTTCAGTTCTGCAGCGTCATTTGCTAGGCTTTCAGCTTTACACTATTAAGTTGTAGTCACTAAAAACTTCTCCCTGACAAGGAAGGTTAACAGCTCTCTAGTCTGAAACTATGAGCCATCACATTTGGCCAGTAGTCTCAAATCGCCTTGAACCTATAGAGCAGTGAGACATCCCTGGGACTCTTGAAAGCACCTGCTCTGATAGACTATGGAAATACTCACTGGAAATACTCACTGACACTTATTTTGAAAGAGAAGGAGACAACTACTGGTCAGTTCTCAGTGACTGGGGAATTATGAAGTGATTTGGTTAGCTAGAACTGGGGAGGACTGACTTTAGGAGGAGCCACATTTTTGTTGTCTTCTGAAAGCAAGCAGCTTAGTGTAGTGGAAAGGGCACTGACTGGACTTGGAATCAAGGGAGTTAAATAAATTTCAATCCCATCTTTGCCATCTATATCCAGTGTGACCTTGGGTAGGTCATTAACCTCTGTACCTCAATTTCTTCTAAGATGCCTTCCAGCTCTTTATCTGGGATTCTATGCTGAATGTATATAGATGCTTCTTGGCTTCTTTTTCATCTTCTCCACATTTGGAGGACAGGTGATTTCAGCCCAGGAGACCTGGATTCTGGGGAGCAGGGAGGTTGGCAAATAGGAATACAACAGGAGAGGAGTGACTCAGAGAATCTCTACAAATAAGAGAATGTATGTAAAGCTTTGCAAGCCTTAGAATGCTGTATAAATACTGGGTGTGATTATACTCGTAATAATATGATTAATAATGATTATTAAATTACTAATAATTATTTAATCATAGCCATTATTGTTACAATCATAAGTAGCATTTATATAGTGCTCTGAGGTTTACAAAGGGCTTTTAAAATGCTATCTCATTTTATTCTCACAACAACCTGGAGTTAGGGGTTATCATTATCTCTTTTACGAGATGAGGAAATTTAAACAGAGGTTAAATATCTTGCCCACGATTACATAGTAAATATCCAAGGTCCTATACGAACTCAGATCTTCCTGATTCTAGATCCAGCATTCTAACCATTGTACCACCTAGCTGCATTTACTATTAGAAGATATCTTCTGGTCCCTAGTCACGTTGTATCTTGTCCTTCTGGTGCTTGTAAGTTTTAGCACATTTGAGCAACTGGTGTAAGAGCCAAGTAGGTTATAGTAAACCCTTCAGAATTCTCTCCTGGGAAGAGTTCATGGCAGCTCAGGCAAGGGGGCTTGGTTTCCATATCTGTGCATGAGACAGGAAGGAGAAGTGGATCCCATCCTGAATAAAGCTATGATTTCTAATAACGTCAAAGTTCCAAGGCACATTTCCTTTTGTTGTCAGGAAGATGCTTTAAGGCCAATCTGTAAGTGAAAGATCTTTCCTGCCCATTGAATAGATTTCAGGTGGGGCCAGCAAAGGGAGGCCTGATTAGAGGCAGGCCCACACCCTTTTGCTAACCAGGCCCCACACCTTTTTGCTAAGTAGGCTGTGAGCCCTCAGGGCCCTGAACAAGGTATAAGAGCTCTGGGGTTGGTGTTTTGCACTCATTGAAAGAGCATTGGTGATGAGACTTTGGGTAAGCCATTGAAGTAGAGGCAGCACTTCCCCTTGAAAATCCAAATGTTGGTGCTTCTCTGGTAACTATGTATTGTGATTTGGTTAGAAAGAAATGCTGATCTGTTTATAGTGTCTCTATTTGTAATTTCTGTTTGTATTTGCTCTGAAGTTCAGGGTGCTGGCTTTTCTCCCTGAACTAAGTGAATGGTATATGTATGTTTAATCAAAGTGAGATTGGTAACCCCTTAAAGTTGCTTTCCTTAGAAAAGCAGATCAAAGAACTATGCTAGGAGCCCTCCTGTGTACTGGTGCTGCTGGTCTAAGCAGCTGCTAGCAACACTGTTGTTATAGACACCTGATCAGAAGTAAGCCACGGGAAGCAGCAATGCCAATGGGAAAGCATGGAAGGTGGCACCTCCAAAGGAAGTTCACCCAGGGGTGAAGCTCCCAATGTTGCTGTTTATCTTCTGCCATGGATGGTTCATTATACTCTAAGGTCTTCTGTGGAAGGAAGTTGTCAGGATGAAAGCCTCACAATAGAGCCAGGACCCAGTGGAGATGAGAGCTGAGGAAATAAAAAATTGGAGGTCAATAAATTAGCCCAAGGTCATGTAGTAAAGAACAGGGCTGAGATTTGAATCCAGGCCCTTGGCTCCCAATCAAGTGTTCTTTTCCTCACACGATGTTGCCTTTAAAAAAATTCTTTATTTTTTGCTTTTCATTGGGTCCTATTGATTGTTTTCATTATTCTGTTCATTTTTTTTAATTTAAAAAATTGGTGGATGGAGATGCAACACGTATTAGAAATTTATTTCCTTCATTGCTATGCCTTAAAACCAGCATCACTGATCCAGTTTCCTTTTCTTAATTTGTATTTATTTAAACATCTGCACAGGCTCTGTGGTGAGCAGCCAGTCTCAGAGGCCTGAAGACTGGGATATGAAGTTCCTATTCACATTCAGCCCCAGCCTCTCTTCATACCGTCTGTCAGAGTCAGTTTAGGCCATCAACGTCCTGCCAAGTCGAGCTGTTAATTTCCCCACTGTCAGGGTGCACATGGCATTCCAGGTAAATGTAGCCAATAAAACCTGGCAGCTCCCAGGCTGGGCTCTCATTAGATAGTGATTAATGCTGAAAACTTCCATTCTCTTTTAATACTGCCCTTTCTCATCCGGCAGTGTGACCAGGGAGCTTGGGAGCTGCCTTTATGAACAGACTCTGCTTTTGGAGGGACCCCTTGGAAGTGGATAGCCTAATCAGTGGATTAAAAAATGCTCCTGCATGTTCCTGGTCTGGCTTTCTGCTGCTCTCCCAGCTAGCACCCTGGTTCTCCTACAAGAAGGATGTTCTCAATCAGGGCTGCAATGCTGAGTGACTGCCTACTCTAGATGTAACTTTTGAGTCCCAGTTGACAGAATATTTAAACTCTTGCTTGGCAGAGGCAAGTCAAACCTGACTCCCTCAGGTTCATGCTTTCCTTTCTCTGGCTTCATGCATTGTCTCTCTTCTAGACTGACCATCTCCTGTTTTTTCAAATGATCCTCAAATGGCATGAACCAAGGACCCTTCACCATTTTTGGTTGCCCTCTTTCAGACACTCAGCAGTTTAGAAATGCTCTCTAGCAACAGTGAGCTCACTACACTGAGCCAGAAGGCAACCATTCCATTTCATTTGGGGACCATTTCATTGTCAGCAAAATCTTCCTTATGTTGACTTCTGCCATATAAGCTATCTGCCCATAATTTCCTCCCTCTGTTTTTACTTCTGTCCTTTGGGGTCAAGCAGAATGAGACTGTATTCTCTCTGCCTTGTTACAAGCCTTTCAATATTTGAAGGTGGCTATCACATCTCTTTTGATAATAAGATCACAGAACTAGAGCTCAAGGGATTTCAGAGGCCATCAAGCCTACTCTTCTAATTTTTGAGATAAAGAAACTGAGTTTGCCCAACGTCACACAAGTAGTAGATATGGGAGAATTTGAACCCACATCTTCTGGTTCCAGAACCTGAACTCTTTCCAGTTTCTGTTTGTCCCATCTCTGAGATGACTAAGGAATGCAACCACGTGCAGCTTTAAATGATAAAAGCCGTGGAGCTATTCACACGTTTTGATCAAATGATCCTACCCTAAGGACCACGCACTCAGGATGTTATCAAAAGTGGGGGGAAGGCCAATCTGTACAAAAATCTTCCTAGCAGCTTTATTTGTGATAGCTTAAAACTGGAAGCAACCCATGTGTCTAAATGACTAGGGAATGTCAAAAGTTCTGATCTATGGACATGAATGTTATCACCCATGAGAAATGAGAAATGTGAAGAGTGAAAAAACATGGGGAGATTTCCCCGAAGTGATTCAGAGGAAAGAAAATGGGATGACAAAAATGAGAGTGCATGTTATCATTGGTAATACCCCACCACCTATTTATACTCAACATTTCCCTTTGAGTCATCTACAACTTTGAGTCCTTAGGGTCTGTGGTTTTCTATGAATTGCAGCCATGTAGCATCACTGGAAGAATGGCCCTAACACTCCAGTGATTCTCTGATCTCACTGATTTGGGAGTTCCCTCTGATTATATCTAGCAGGTCCCAGACTCCAGTCCATAGACCCTGCTTCACCATCACATCCTACTTAACTATTCAATTAGGCTACCTTGCCATCTGCCTGATAGTCCTCCTTCCCTTTTCCATCTCTTGCTTTGGGCATAGTCATCAAATCAGCTCTGCCATTGCTTCTAGAAAGAACATGTCAATCTAATGCTCTATAAATCAGCTCACCATTTCTGTTTTCCTCACCCTAAACTCCCTTTCTTGGCCACCTCTCCTCTGTCTGTGTTGTCTTCACCTATTAGAATGTAAGATCATTGAGGGCAGGGACTGTTTCTCTTGTTGTGTTTGATTCCTTATCATTCAGCACAGTACCTGGCATAACATAAGCATTTAATAAATACTTTTTTGTTCCTTTATTCATTCATACATTCAATGATGATGCTCACAGCTGTTCCATGATTGCCCATCCTAGTTAACTCTGGTTAACACCTTCCCATAAGGAGGTTGCCACAGAGGGTCCTCCCAACTTGCTGGGGGCCTTCCTCACTCACTTTCTCTGTTAATTGTGAGAGTACTAACAGTGCAAGTGAGCCCTGCCTCAGTCTCACCACCTGATCAGTTCATCTTCTTTGTCATTCTTACATGTCTTTGAGTAACACTAGATGAATATTGGTATTAAAAACGTGAGGTTTGGTATCAGCATGGCATCAGAATCCCCCAAATGCAATGCAGGCAGTTTTCTTCCTTCTATTAAATCCTGAGCCTAGCTCGTTCAACATCTACAGAATCAGTCCAGGATAGATATACTGATGGACCAGTCAACGGGCTGCCAACCAACCGCATGTCAGGATCTGAACAATAGACATGCTTAATCTTTTTGAGTTTTTCCAATCTGGGTTGTTAAGCCAATCTCTTTAGAGTGGTTGTAGACACTGATCTCTGTCATATGCTCGGAGCTAGATACAATCACAAAAATGATGTTTTCCGAGAGAAGCTTCTGTGAGGCAACGTAGTCCAGGGACAAGAACGAAGGAACTAGGTTAATCCTCTCTCATACTTGCTACCTGTGTCAACCTCCTTGGGCTTCAGTTCCTTCATCTTTAAGGTAAAGGAGAGAGGGCCTTTGCAGTTATGAGCCTCTGATTCTATCCCTTCTCCATCTGTACACAGGCTTCTTCACCTGGAATTCTTGAACTTACTTTAAAAAGCATTTTGATAAATGTATTTTAATATAATTGGTTCCCTCTGTAATACTAGGTACTTTGAGCATTTAAAAACATGATTCAGAAGAATCCATGACACTAAAAAGGTTAAGAAGCCCTAAGGGGAAACTCTCTGCCATTTGGACCCTGTGTGAGCATCCTGGATGTGCAACAAAATCTGGAAAAATAAACAGAATAAAAAAGAATGCCGGAAGTAATGAGATGGTTTTGTTTCTGTCTTATTAGAGCCCATATGCACATACTTTGAAGCACATAGTAAATAGTGGACTCTTTTGTTTCATATGATTTTTTAAATCCTTTTTGCTTATTTTTATTGGGGGGGTATAAGTTCAGAGGGCAGCTAGGTGGCACGGTGGGTAGAGTGCCAGACTGGGAGTCAGGAAAACTCATGTTCCTAAATTCAAATCTGGCCTCGGAAACTTACTAGCTGTGTGACCCTGGGCAAGTCACTTAACCCTGTGTGCCTCAGTTTCCTCATATGTAAAATGAGCTGTAGAAGAAAATGACAAATCATGCCAGTATTTCTGCCAAGAAAACCCCAAATGGAGTCGTGAAGAGTCAGACACAACTGAACAACAACACTAAGTCCACACTAAATAAATAAAATTAAAATCTGAAACTAAATGAAGGGAAAATGAAGAACGTTACTGTCAAGCTCATGCTACCTCACTTGCCTACAGAGAGCAGGAAACATGAGTGGGCTGTTTGCTCATCGAAGGTAGACATGTCTGACAGGGCTCTGTGGAGCATGTCTAAGCTGGTGACTGGGTATGTAAACAGTTTGATTTGCCAGGATACCCTGAAAGCCTCAAGCTTTGAAAACACATCCGATGTCCCAATTCCAGCCTTATATTCATTCCTCAACCTCTTCTAGCATGAAGGCCTGAATGTTTTACCAACAACAGCTCACTCGTCCCTTTCTGGGCTTTTGATTCCATTTAATTGGTAGTTACTAGACGCCTCCAGGCTGAGTGGCACCACATTCAGCTCAGAGTGGGCATCAGAATAGCCGCCACTGTCCCTGACAACTGGAGGCAGAGGGCTTAATAACCCAGAACCAGACCAATCGATTTTCCAGACTCTCAGGTTAGATGGGTTTGGCCTTCCCTGTGGGGGGTGTGAACCAAATGGTTTTCTGTGAGTTGCTATATTACTATTATCTTAAAATGAGCCAAACTAAGGATAGAAATGTCCTGAGTTATAACCACTCAACCATGAGCTTTTATTTAGCAAATACTCATCTCAGGGAATGGCCAGAGAAAGGCAGCTGGTGAGGTGGAGAAAGGAGAAAGTCAGGATTTCTTTTATAGAGACAGTAACCATTGTTTGTATCAATGGAACATATTTTCAGGACAAGAACATTGAGAGGAATGAGAGGCATGCTGAAGGAAAGTCTGAATCTAAAAGGAGCTTGCCAGACTAGAGCATTGGGCTAATCTAACAAGCTGACAAAACACAAAGTCCCGTATTTCTTAAAGCTTAAACTCCTATAGTAATAACAGCTGGCATTTATATAGTGCTTTTTTACAGGTTTGCATGGCATTTTGCATGTTTTCTCCTTTGGTCAGCACAGTGACTCAAGGAGGAATGTGCTAGTATTATTCCCATTTTACAGATGAGGGTCAGAGTCAGTATATGAGGCAGGATTTGAACTGAAGTCTTCCTGTCTCCAAGAACTCCACTGCTCACCTGAATTTATTTTTCTGTCTACACGACCGTTTTCATGTGAGTAAAATGTAAGCCCCATCGAGGGCAGGAACTGCTTGACTTCTATCTTGGGGTCTCCAAGTGCCTACCAGATAATAGATCCACTATAAATACTGCTTGAATAGAATTGATTTACACTTGGGTTTAAAAAAATCAGTTTTGCAAATTTAAGATGGAGGCATCATGGGTGGATAAGTTATATGGAAAAAAAATCTAGGGGGGTTTTCATCAATGTCACGTTCAAGAGATATCAAGAGTCAGCTGTACGATACGCAGCCAAGAGAGCCGATATGAGCTTCAGCTTTAGAGGAATACTGAGGGGGAAGAGCCCTCTGCTCTGCCCTGGCGGAGCTCAGCTGGAGGGCCGTGCTCAGTCCCTGGTGACCCTTTGTAGGAAGAACATTGATTAACTGGCATGGGTCCTTGAGGAGAGCACAGTGCAGAAGAGCCTCGAGCTCATGCTCCGTGAAGAGCGAGTGGTTGAGGGAATGGAGGATGTTCCTCCTGGAGAAGAGTAGGCTAAGCGGGGGAGATGAAATCTGCCTCCAAGTATTTGATAGGCTATCTTGTGGAAGAGGGGAGGAGGGGCCCTAGAGGGCAGAAGCAGGAGCAATGGGTAGAAGTCACCAAGAGGCAAACTGAGGCTTGGTGTCAGGAAAAGCAAGAGCTGCCCTGAAGTGCAATGTCCTGCCTAGGGAGGAAGGAGGGCCCCCTCCACTGATGTGCTTTATACAGGAGCTGCATGACCGTATTGAACATGTGTCCTGTAGAGGCGATCCTTGCGCACACACAGATCGGGTGTGGGTGCTACGGCGGATAGAGGGCTGGGCTGGGCATCAGGAAGACCTGGGTTCGAATTTTGCTTCAGACACTTAGTAGTTATTTGATTCTGAAGAAGTCATTTGACTTCTCTCTGTGTGCCTGGCTCCTCATTTGTAAAGTGAGGATAACAACAACACCCATTTCCTCGTGTTATTTTGAGAATCAAATGAGATATTATAGGTAACACATTCTGCAAACCTTAAAGCTTCATTTAAATGTTGTTATGTGATTGAATTCGATGGCTCCTGAGCTTCCTTTCAGCTGAGATTTGTGACTTTGAAGTGGAGGAATGAGGAGGCTGATAGCACCAGGACTTTTACCAGGAGACTTTGGAGTGCCAAAGAGTTGGAGAGGGGCTGCTGTAGGGGCGATGGAGGAGGCAGAGACTAGCCAGCATTTAGAAGTGGATAATCAGAGAGTTAGGTCAGTGTCAGAGAAGTGAGAGCTTAGCACAATGCCTGGCACACAGTAGGTACTTAATAAATGCTTTTTGATTGATTGAAGAAAAGTCTGAGATGATAGATAATGCAGCCTGTATTACCCAATCTCTTATTTCATCCACGTGCAAGCATGTACATGTGCATGTGCACATACCCTGGGACCTATGTAATTTTCAGTTATGTGTTGTGTTGCTATTAAAAATGGAACACACCAGAGTGAGGAAACAAGTGATAAGGAGCACAAAATCAGATTCAGTCTATCTCTGCCATGATGATTTGCATGGGCCAAGTTTGTTTCTATATTCCTGTCCTAAGAGGAAGGAGCCTGGCAGTGCAGGGTACCCAGAGTTGGCCAACATTCGATGTACATGGGCCAGACAGAAGTCCTGGTGTCAAGTGGCTTCCTATTACAGTCTGTCTCACCCTTTTCCTTTGGTTCCCCTGAGGGCTCATTGGGAGCCAAGCACAGACCAGAATCCCAGCAGATGTGAATGTAACACACATGAATGTGTCTGAATGAGAAAACTTGAGTGGGCTTAGCAGCTTCAGTGAAACCATTTTCCCAAACCGTAGGGTAAATGAAACTGCTAATGAGGTGGTCCCTGTCAAGCCCTACCTTTAGTCAATGAGATTTTAGTGCCGGACCAGGGGTCAGGAAGATGAGTGTGAATTCTGCCACAGTACTTCCAAAGTGTTGGGGGCCCTGCTCCCTTCTTTCACCACTCAAGCCCAAGAAGCCACGTTCTCATGCTGGAAGATCATCGCCATGGCTCCTTCTTCTGACTGGCCAGCTCCCCCTGCAACCTCCTATTTAAGGAAAGTGCCGGGGCTGGATGTGTTTCCTCCTTCCCTCCTCTCTGGTACCACTCCAAACTCTTTTCTTTCTCTACTGTATTCTTGTGTGCATATATCTTCTCCCCTTTCTCCCCCCAGCTTTTGAGCTCCCTTTGATGAGTTGTCTTCATGAGAATGGAAGCTCTTTGTGGACAGAGACTATCTTTCTTTTTGTTTGTATTTTTATCCCCAACACTCAGCCCAGTGCCTGGCACATAGCAAGCATTTAATAAATGTTCAATGACTTCTAGTTATATGAGCCGTTGCATATCAATTAACCTCTCTGCCTTAGTTTCCTTGTCTGTAAAATAGGGATTAAAAATAGCATCTACCTTATAGGGTTGTTGCAAATATCAAGTGAGATAAAATATGTAAGAGCACTTTGAAAACTTTAAAGTGCGATGTAAACGCTAGCTATTATCATGGTCATTATTAAGTAATCACTGTCATGGAGAAGAGAAAGGAAAGGAAAATAAATGCATGTTAATTTAAAGAGCAAAATTTAATTAAGAAAATTAATTTTCCCTTCCTTTCATCATAGAAGTAGGGGTCTGTATGTGTGACATATTGCATACATTGTCAGACACCATCTAGGATTCTATGAAAAGTTCATGTTATTGGGGGGGGGGGTGTTTCTAAGAAAAGAGAGCCATTCCATGAATGAATGAATGTTTGGATGAATGAATGAATTGGATTGAAAAGGCACAGAGGAACAGAGTCAGTTCCATGCCCAAGGCCACACACTGTCAGGATCACCACTCTGATGAAGCTACTGGTGTTCCATTCCTCTGGCTGGAGCACGAGCCAGTGAATTTCATTTTTTCTTCCTTTTGTTAGCAGAAATCTAGAGGGACTTGATTGAGGAAGGAGTAGTCTCAGCGATGCCAAAGCCTGGCTGCAGTGTCTAATTAAGAGGCCTTCCCCATCCTCAAGCTGAACTGGGAGCCAAAGTATAGGGTGTTGATGAGATCAGGGAGTTCAGTTAATTTAATTTCCTTGGAGATCACATCTACAGTCCCTTGACCATAAGACTACCCAGGTTGAAAATGGCCCAGGCTGAAAATGACCCAGGCTCTATGAATCTTGCATGAATTTCTGAGCAGATCATCTATACTGCCCTCGAGCAAGATTTATGGTCTTGTGCAAAACTGGCAGCTGCCAATTTATGGCCATGAGTTTTTTGTTGTTTTCTGACTGCTGGAGAAAGGGAAGAAAAATCATTTTTTTAAAGGTATAACCAGTGGCAGCCAGCACCTACTTGTTCCCACTTCTTCTAAACAGAAGGAAATATTGTAAACTGATGGGCATGGTGTGGTAAAAAGGGCCTTTACAAGGGACCCTGGGTTCTTGTTCATTTATAAATCGGGTGGCAGAGAACAGTTAATTTAGCATCTCAGCTGTCCCACCCTTGAAATAGAAATAATACCTTATCTGTTGGAGTAGGGAAGGAAGCTGGGCTAGATGGTTTCTTAGATCCATTCTGTCTCTTAAGAACCTTGGTTCTATGATGTGGACCCTGCTATGTGACTTTGACCTTATCTTTCTGGCTCTTAGTTTCTTCATAAGGAGGAGCTTGGACCATATAACTTCTCAGGTCATTGGCAATATAAAGTTCTAGGAATTGGTCAAATTAAGTTAGATCTGATGGAGGCTAAACCATTTTCTTCCTGTCCATTGGCATTGACACTTAATTCATGTTCTCTCAGAATTGGCATAGGCTCTGGATCTGAGTTCAAATCCAGGCACTGCTTGTTTGCTAAATGATCTCTGCAAGTTTTTAATTCACTTTGGGCCTCAGTTTCCTTGTCTATAAAATGGAGTCCCTTCACCTGTTTTTGAACCAGCCTATGTGTCAGAAACCATATTACAAAAGTATCTCAGTGTCTGATGAGAAGATCTGCCCTTTCTCTGGATATCATGTCAGATGTCAATACCTTGGGGGCAGGG
Organism: Phalanger gymnotis; assembly: GCA_028646595.1. Lineage (NCBI taxonomy): Eukaryota > Metazoa > Chordata > Mammalia > Diprotodontia > Phalangeridae > Phalanger > Phalanger gymnotis. Next base: position 11,504,739 of record CM053623.1, read on the forward strand.
TTAGAACTAGGGCCTGAGCCATATTCAGTTGGAGGGTGAAGGTTGAAGCCGAGGGTGGAGAAGAGTCGGCCCTTAGTGTGTGTCAGGGGCAGTGGGAGGGAATAAGCATGTAGATAGTGCCTACTGTGTGCCAGACACCATACCAAGCTTTTTATAGATGTGATCTCATTTATCCTTACAGCAATCCTGTGAGAAGGTGATGTTATTATCCTAGTTTTACAGTTGAGGAAACTGAGGCAAGTAATGGTTGAGTGGCTTTGCCAGGGTCACACAGCTACTGTAAGTGTCTGAGGCCAGATTTGAGTCGGGTCTTCCTGACTCCAGGCCCAGGGCACCCAGAGGCCCTCAGGGAAGGGAGGGTGGTCTATTCTATCTCCTGGAGAGCCAAGCTCAAGCCTTCTCCATAAAGCTAATGATTCCCAAACCCTCAGCCCATTGGGGGGGATTTGGGCTGGGAGTTGGCATGGAGGAGGGCAAGCCTTTTGAGAAGGCTTGTCAGCCTGGGACCAGAGAAAAGAATGGGCTGGTTGCATCATGTGATATACAACCAGCAGGACTGGGAACCTCCTGCCCCCCCAGAAGGGAAGTGGGCACATACCTTGTTTACACCTCAGTTCCCTGGGACAAAGCCTTAGTCACCCACCCTAGTTATGGTTCTTTCTTGGGGCAGATGATAAAAAGGGATAGAGTTAAGGGACTTGGCATCTTGCCAGCAATGGGCTGCAAATCCATCTAATGGGGTCTCAGTTTGCTTATCTGTAGAATGAGCAGATGGATCTCCCCAATCTCCAAGGTGCCTTCTAGCTTTGATCCTATGACCCTAATGGCAGATGTCAGGCTCCTTGACACCCCTGCCACAGCCCAGGGTCAATGAGGATTTTCTGCCTCATAGATCTCTCCCCTGGGGCAGGGCATTTTGTTCCACCTCTCATCATGGAACTGCCTGTTTCCACTGTCTGGGAACCATCTCAGTGGAAACCACAGAGACAAGTGCCATGCCTACCTAATGCCCTTGTGCGGCCTCAGGCTGTTTACAGTCAAAGCAACTGTTAGCCAACAATAGCAACTTTTAGAGATGTCTAGGAGATGACTTCAGATCTGGACAGTTTCCCACTTCTGTTTGTGTTTGCCTCTAGGGATACCCTTTGCACACAGCCCCCCATCTGAAGGGTACTCCTCTTGAGAGCCCCAAGCCTCCTTTAGCCCTTGGGGTACCACATCTCAGAGGGCAAGAGGGCCTGGCAAGGCAAGACCGGGGACAGTAGAGGTCCTCGAAGAGGGGCAGGGTGTGGGCCTCCATTGTGGCGAACCACATGGGGGCATCATCTCCCCCATCGCAATATTTTTAATTGCTTATTTATGTGATATCAGCTTCAACAGCTTCCCACACAGAGACATTGTATATTTAAGATGCAATGCAGTCTTGCATAAGCAGTAACAATAGCTCGCGTTGATATCCTGCTTTAAGGTTTGCCAGGAGCTTCACAAGGCTTGTGGAAGGTTTTCATTGCAACAACCCTGGTAGGTAAAGGTTATTACTGTCTCCATTTTACAGATGAAACTGAGAGAGCCAGCCAAATGAGGCCAGGACCCCCTGGTCTAGGGGGTCTCTAAAGCACCTTCCTGCTTTGACCCCATAATAATGTGCATAGACACAATGGCCCCCAAAGCCGGCATGTGTGGGGAAAGCACTGGGATGGGAGACACCTTCAAATCCTTACTCTGGGGCTGATGACCTGGGACCCTGGCAAGTCACTCACTCTCCAGCTCCTTGCTTACTTCCTCTACAAACTGAGCCATGGATTCAGTGCCTTCTGGGATCTCTTCTAGTTCTGGGATTCCCTGTTCTGTGTCCGGATCTAAGGTTCTTGGATTCTGCTTTCTTTTTCTGGGCGTCAGTATCTGTCTCCACCAACAAGGAGAGTCTTCTGCAGAGGTTCAGGCTTGAAGCCCAGCACACACACACACACACACACACACACACACGCACACACACATGCATACACGTATGCACACATGTGCACGTGCACACACACACACATGCACACGCGCGCACACACAGCCACCACATCAGTTAAGGAAGGAGAGTGCACTGGCAGCTGGGAGGATGAGAAACAGCCTTGTGGAAAGGGTAGTGCCCGAGCCTTATGGGGAAGGAAGCTGTAGGTCTTAAAAGATGAATGTG
>CM053623.1:11507423-11539446 GCA_028646595.1 Phalanger gymnotis
GTGGATGTGAACCTCCCAGGGTCCTAAGGGGAGGGGCTAACTCAAGAGCCAACCATAGCTGCCTAAATTCTGGTCATTCAGATGACGTTTGATGACCTCTGAAGCCCTATAAGAAGGAAGGACAGAGCCATTTGTGCAGGGCTCTTGAGATGGTGTTGATGAGGAGACTCTGGGCAGCTGTAGCTAAGGAGCCCTCCAGCTTGTAAACCCAGATGCTGAGACTTTGTTGAACTCTGGTAACTATGTATTGGGATTTGAATCAGACAAGGTCTGTCTGTTGACGTTTGTAATTTGTTTGTATTTTGCTCTGAAGTTCAGTGTGCTGGTCTTTTTCCCCTGAACTAAGTGAATTGTATTTGTGTGCTGAATTAAAGTAAGCATGTCAACCCCTTCCCCTTGCTTTCCTTAGTTAAGCAGATCAAAAGAACCTATGTTTTTGCAGCGTGCTAGTAGCTTTCTGGGTGCTGGCTGTGGGTGGATATTACACCCCCACGGAAGCTGCTAGCCAGATTATGGAAACAGGGGGTCACCAAGGAAGGCTTTCTGTAGAATTTGGCGCCTTGGGCCAATATGAAAAGGAGGAGAGTATTCTAAGGATCAGAGGTGAAGAAGGAAGCTATTCCAAGCTTGGGGGTAGCAGTGGGGGGGGGGGGGGAGGGCAGCTTGTTCAAAGGAAGAGAGGAAGGAAATTGAATGTCAAGTTTAGAAAGAAGCAAGTGGGCAGCTTGGATGGAACATTGAGTGCTAAAGTAGGAATAGTGTAAATTGAGTCTGAAAAGGTAGTCTGGAGGCAGACGGCAGAGGGTTTTGAATGCCAAATAGAGGAGTTTGTATTTTATTGAGGAAATAAAATAACATCTGACCCAGCTGTTTTCTTGTTGCTCTCTGAATGTTGGCATCCTTCATGGGAGGACACTATCCATCCTTTTCCTACAGCAGCCCCCTCCCCACCAGCACATGCCACACAGACATAGTCACTCAATCTGCACCTAGTGTGTCTCAGGACTCACACCACAGGTGAGATGACCCAGTTGATGCCTACTCCAGCCCAGACTTTCTTCACCTTCCCCCATCAAGACTTGCTCACAAACTGGTTCTCCACCACTTGGTCACTCCCTAGTAGCATTTAGGATTGGTGTGATAGTCATAATAACTCGCATTTATATAGCACATTCGGACTTTCAAAGGGTTTTCCATATTTGATCTTACCAGCTTCATGACCCTGGCCAAGTCACTTAACATTTCTGAGCCTTGGTTTCCTCACCTGTAAAGTGGGAGTGTTAATTCTGCCCTTAAGGGTTGTCATGAGGCTCCAACGAGATTATCTTTGTTAACTTTAAGGGTCCACTGGGAACTGGACCTGTGATTTCAGGATCTAATCACATAGGTTGAGACCTTGTCTACGTGTTATAGTCCTGGAGAGATGACTAGAGCCTGGGGAGTTGAAGTGATTTGTCCAGCGTCATGTGGATAGCATGTGGCAGAGGAAGGACATGAACCCAGGTGGCCCTGGCTCTGAGGCCAGCTCTTCCCTATTGCACACTCCCTCCTGTTAGCTTTAAAACATTATTGAAATATTAGTTATTATTGTCACTGCTCCCACCATCTGTCTCCATCTCCATCCTACTGAGATTTGCTTCCCCACCACCACCAGAATCCTCTCTCTCCTCTCAGATACTCTAGATTCTACCCCCTGAGTCTAGCCTCTGACTGCCAGGCCACAGCCCCACATTTGCATCAAAGGTGTGTTTCAATGCTTCTTTGATAAGCCCCAGAAAATGCAACTGTATCTCCCATCTGTGAGTCCCTTCCGGTATTGCCGCCTCAGCTGCTCGACCTTCAATTTGGGTGTTCCCAGAGTCTAACTTGGCAGAAAGAATTTAAATTCACTGTAAGCAAGAACTTACTGAGAGGGGAGACATCAATATCAGCCAGCTGGAACTGAGATCTTGGAATCTCCCCGCCTAGAGAGCTGGGAAAATAGACTAGAAACCCATTGTGGAAGGTACCTCAGATATCAGCCTATCAAGAGAGAGAGAGAGAAGCCAATGGTCATTTCAGGTTCTTTTTATTCCTGGAATGTAATCACACTTATTTTGTATGTTACTTAGATGAAAACTCCAGACTGGAATTGAACTCTGTACTGAAGGTGGAATGGACCATGCTGACTGATTAGATGAAAAGATGAGACTCATTGGAAAAGACCCTGATGCTGGGAAAGATGAAAGACAAAAGGAAAAGGGCATGGCAGAAGATGAGATGGGCAAAGAGTGTCATGGAAAAAATTAACATGCACTAGGACAGACTTTGAGATAGTGGAGGACAGAAGGGTCCTGGTGTGTTGTGATCCATGGGGTCATGAAGATTGGACAAGACTGAATGACTGAATAAGAGCAAATTAACTGAATGTGTTCCTGCTTCCAGCCAGAGTCATTTGTTATTCCATGAACCCTGCTTTCCATCTCTGGCCTCTATGCTTTTGGTCAGGCTGTGCCACAAGCCTCCCTCCTAACCTCTGTCTCTTACAACCCCAACCTCCTTATGACTCAACTCAAGTGCCACTTTCTATGAGGAACCTTTTCTAATTTCTCTGCTTCTTGGCATCATTGGATGCCACTGTATCATTGATTCAGAAAGGAAGGGACCTTCAAGATTTACTAGTCCACCCTCCTCATTTTACTGAGGCAACTGAGACTAAGAGATGGGCCCTAAACCTTGCCCAAGGTTACACTGATAATAAGTGGTAGAGACTCAAACCCAAATCTTCTGAATACTCAGGCCTTCTGAATCCAAATTCAGGGTTCTTCTCCATGTACCAGACATTAGTATTTTCTTCCTCCTAAAGATGTGGTTGCTGATCTGTGTAAATGTTGTTGTTCTTCCTCCCCCTGCACACAAGCCAAACGTAAGCTCATTGAGGGCAGGGCCTGTTTAGCTTCTGTTATTTCCCCACCAGCTAGCACAGCACCTCTAATGGAGTAAATAAAACTGGCTGCTTGATTGACTGAATGCCCTTACTCTGACCTTAGCTTTAAAAAAAATTAAATAAATCATGGACCAAATCAATGTTTTTTAATAAAATATCTCACGAATTTGACACAAACCCATGTGGTTTTTTTTTTTAATTGCTGAACTGGGACATGGATGATGGATTGACAGAGATACATGCTATTGATCTAGAGTGTGTGTCATGAGCTTCGGTTGCTATAAATCAGATTCTCCAAATTTAATTGGAAGACAACACATATTTCATGGGCATGCCTGTGGAAATGGGCGCAACAATGACTGTATGACCTTCAGAGAGTCATTTACCCCTATCCCCCTTCCTCAGTTTCCTCATCCCTTAAATGAAAAGAGTGGACAAGATGGTCTGGAAATTCTTTCCAGCTTTGATGTTTTATGGTTAGAATTCAAGGAAAGAAAGACGTTGGGATCTACTCAAACCTGGCTATCTGATTCTATCATATCCTACTACGCCTTGCGGTCACAATGACCTAGCATCCAGCTGATCTGGCACTTGCCAGGGACATCGCCTTATCTTGGGTTCCAGGACTGGGGCATCAGGGTCTTCCCAAAGCCCTTGAACATTCATTGACTAAGCTTTAAGCTACTTTTACAGCAGTATCTCTTCTGTCACCATCTTTGCCTTTACTCATCTCTTTGTCCTATGTATAGTTTGGGGTTTTGTGTAAGGAGAACCAGTGGGTGGCCACATCCTTATGTAGTGATGCTGGAGGAGCTCAACACCTTGCCCCACCCCAAGTATTTTCCTGGTTCAGGTGATATAGTGTCCCATCAGGAAATGTCTCCCTTAGGTGTTTCTCCTAGTGATTTTACTCAAATTAATGGCTGTTTATGTTTTTATCTTAACCCTTCTACTGGATTCTAGTCTCCTTGAGGGAAGAAATCCTATCTTTTTCAGGTTTGTGTACACTCCCATCCTTGTACACAGTAGAGCTATCATCATCATCTTATATAATAATAGTTATAATAAATGTTAGTTAAATGGATAAATCGACCACAGAATTTTAGAGCAGGAAGTGATCTCGGTGACCACCTATTCTAGTGTTCTCTTCTACCACATAATTGGTCTCTGATGAGGGAGCACCTGCCATCTCCCCGGCAACCCACAGCACTCTGGGAAAGGGATAAATGTAAAGTCTTGAACTAGGGTTTTTTAAACATCAACTTTACAAGATAAGACAGACATAGCTAGGCAGCAGTTTGTCTGAAACTGATCTGGGGGTTTCAGTGGACCACAGGCTTAATGGTGGATCGCAGCTTAGGCCACATGGAAAGAGGTATAATAGGAAGGAAGTGGCACTCCCTCTGTACTCAGCCTTGGTCAGATCAGAGCTTATGTATTGTGTCCAGTTCTTGGAATTGTAGTTTCGGAAAATCACTGATGAGTTGGAATGTGTGCAGAGAAGAGCAAACAGAATGGGGAATGGACCTGAGTTCGTGTCATACGAAGACTAGCTGAAGGACTAGGGCATTTTCAGATCATAAAAGGGAAAATTTGAGGGGGGCAGAGAGGGAAGGAGCTTCAAATATATGAAATATATGTCCTATGGAATTCAAATTAGACTTTTCTGCTTGGCCCTAGGGAGCAGAAACAATAGCAATGTAGAAAATGGCTTCCTTGATAGTGAGTTCTCCATCCTTTCAAGTATTCAAGCTGAAGCTGTATGACCTTTTGTCAGGCATGTGGTATATGGGGTTCATGTTCAGCTATGGGTTAGACTTGATGGCTTCTGGGAGACAGGGAGTTTTATTTAGCTACAGAATTTCAGCACTAAAATGTTAACATGTATGATTGTTGGGCAGAGTTTTTATTAAGGGTTTTCTTCCTGTGTGCTCAGCGCCGCGCTCAGATGTATGGGGAATGGCAGAGAGGTATGAGACAGAGCGCTGCCCACAGGGTTGACTGTTTGTTTGGGAATATCTATGTCTAAACTGAGATCAAGATGAAGATCAAGGTCTATGTCACTATAGTGATTATAATATAATATTATATATGAATATAATAGATCATATCACATGTATACTATGTATGTTATATATGTATATATAAATAATATGTAACACAGATGGGTGGCGCTGTGGAAGGTATTCAATACTTTCTATTCCTCCTTCCTTTCTAAAAGGGGACAAAGCCGAATCTCACACAGACCACCCCCATCTCTGCCCTACCTCTCTTTATTTCTCACTTCCAGAGTGATTTCATCAGCCACATCCTGTTACAATAATTCTCTTACTTTCATCCCGGAGGCAATATAATGGCCTTCAGGCACACATGGTCCCCTTCTCTGCTATTTAATCTAGTTTCTGTGGGTCAGAAAGTTATCAATACAATCACAACAGCTGAAGGCCCCCAGTTAGGGAAATTGCTAATATTCAGACAGGTTTTACTCTCTGCTCTCATTCAAATTTTGTGCATTTCCAGCTAAACCCCTGGCTTCTTTATATTTAAGACAAAATCAGAATATAGGAAATAGTTAAGGAAAAGCTGTTGTGTTGTCCCTGTTATTGAACAATCATAGGGAGGGGAAATTCGGAAAAGAGTATTCCTTTTACAAGTCTCTCGGTCCCCTTCAGTATGAGTCTTTTGTTACAAGGTGCCTCTAGGCCTTCATACCTCATATTCATTTCATCCTTTGCTGAGAGCTTCTCAGCTCTCCTTAGTTCCATCATTTCCCCTGTGCCAGTGCTTTTTTTCAGTTTGACTTATGAAGTCCTAGACAGGGCAAGAGATGCCGTCTCCCTTAGCTGCTGGGGTTGCTGCTCAGCTCTTAAAATCCTCGCTGCTTCTACTCAGTCTGTCCTCTTGCAAACTGTGTGTCTCTCTTTAGGAGCTGCAGGGAGTGACTCAAATCTGCCTTCCAGCTCAGAGATCATGCTACTCCCAATCAATTTCAATGCTGAACAGGAATGCTTGTGCCTCTACACTCTAAATCCCAAGATGTCGGTCAACACTCAGACCTCTATGATACAGGATTCAATCCAACCAGCATTAAACTCCTACTATGTGCTAGGCATTGTGCTCAACACTAATGATACAAAGAAAAAAAGTGTACCATTTCCTATGTTCAAGGAGCCTATGCTCTGTCTGGTGCATGTGTATGACAGACAGTCAATCAACAAGCCATTGTTAAATGCCTGTTCTGTGCCAGTGACTACACTAAAAGGTGAAGATAGACAAACAAGTGAAACAGCTGCAGCTGTTCAGTCATTTCAATGATATCTGACTCTTCCTGATTCCATTCTGGGGTTTTCTTGGCAAAGATATTGGAGTGCTTTGCCATTTCTTTCTACAGCTCATTTTACAGATGAGGAAACTGAGGCAAATGGGGGAAGTGACTTGCCCAGGGTCACACAGCTAGGAAGTGTCTGGGGCTAGATTTGAATTCAAGTCTTTGACTCCACCTCTATCTATTGTGCCATCTAGCTGCCCCAAGTGAAACAGTCCCTCCCTTAAAGCACTTACACTCTGCTGGGATGGGACAAAAAACAAAATGCTCACAGAGAAGTAAATACTGAATATAAACAAATATGACAATAGCTAGCCTTTCTATAGTGCTTTAAGGTTTGCGATGTTCTTTATATTTACTGTTTCATCTTACACTCAAAACAACTTTGGGAGGTAGATGGTATTATTATCCCCACTTTGCAGATGGAGAAACAGGCAGTCAGAGGTTAAGTAACTTGTTTAGGATCACATATCTAGTAAGTGTCTGAGGCTGAATTTTAACTTGTCTTCCTGAGTTCTGGTCCAGCAGTCTATCCACTGTACCAGCTAGCTGCCTCAAAGTAACTAACAAAGTAATTGGAAGGAAGGACACAAGCATTTTTTAAGCACCTTTTACGTGCTAGGCTCAGTGCAAAGCTCTTAACAAATGTGATCTCATTTGATCCTTACAACAACTTTGGGAGGTAGGTGCTATTATGATCCCAATTTTACAGTTGAGGAAACTGAGGCAGAGGTTAAGTAATTTGTCCAGGGTCACACAGCTAGCAAGTTTTCAAGGCCAGAGTTGACCTTAGGTCTTCCTAATTCTGGCCCTAGTGCTCTATCCACTGTGTCATCCAGCTGCCTAGGGCAAGGGGGAATATTTAGACCTGGGGAGATCAAGAAAGACCCAGCATAGGAGATGGTGCTTGACCCTTAAAGGTTCCAGGAAATAGAAGTGTAGAGGTAGAGCGCAGTGCTAAGCACTTTACTCCCTTTTGTCTCTTTTACTCCCGAGCCATTAATGCCTTGGCCATGGAGACCTAGCTAGTATGATCAGAGGCAAACTTGAATCCAGGCCAGTCTGAGTCCAAGGTTGTCCTTCTAGTCATCACGTCGTGCTGCCTCTCAGAATAGAGAACGGTGAGTTCTGCGGACGAGTCCTCTAAGTCAAATAGGGCTGAGCCCTGTAGCCGTAGAATAAGTACGTGGTGGCTAGTGGACTCTGCCGTCCGCTGTTTCTTCCTCAGTGAAAGCAGAACCCGGTTAGCTGCAGGAAGGGGATAGCTCCTGGGTGCCAACAATGTCTCTGTCTTTGACTGACCCATCTGGCCTCAGTGTTAGGAAAGGAGTTAGTTCTGGTCAGTGGATCTGCAGCCCAAAAAGAACCAATCTTTCTTGGAGAGTCTGGGATGGGGGCTTAGAAGACTTTTTGCTGAGTGCAACTTCAGAGAAGGAAAATGAACTTGGCTGCTTTCCAATACAATTGAATCCCTAACTGTGGAAGCTTCCAGTGCTGATTGTAAGTCTTGGGAAACCATGCTTTTTAGTGAAAAATCCATTAGAGGAGGTCTGGGGCTTTTGGTTGTGTAATTGTCTTGAAAGCCTTCTCAGCCCTAGCTTCCCAGCAAGTGGTACCTCCTACAGAAAGCTGAACCTGATTCCTTCCATCCCCAATGACTCCTCCAATGAGTACTTTGTTCTATATCTACTTTGTATATATTATATATCTACTTATCTAAGCCCATGCTGTCTCCCACCCCCATGCCCACCACATTAGAATGTAACACTCCAAGGACAAGGACTGTTTTCATCTGCATGTGCCTAGCACAAAGGGAGCACTTAATAAAGGCTTGTTGAATGAATGATGTAGGGGACCCTGAAAGTAGCTCTCATCAGCCATCATAATTAACTTTCTGCTGAGCAGTGGAGATTCTTATGGTACATTCTTAATACCATAGAAGCTAAAACACCAGGTGATGGAATAAGGATTTAAAATTGTTCTGGACAGGCTAGAACAACGGGCTGAATCAAACAAGATGAAACTTACACCACTCATCCAGGATCTGTGATTTCATCAGTGTAAGATTCTCCCCCCAATCATAAAAAGAGCTGGTTATATACAGTCAGTAATATAGTGCCTCCCAACTCTCACCTCTATCACTCAGACAAGTTCCTGAGGTCCAGAGAGGTAAGTGACCTGCCTATGATTACCCAGATAATAAATGTTGGGATACAGTTTGAGCCCAAGTCATTATTATTCCTGGTCCATCCACTACACCACCCTGCCTTTTCTTTGTGGGGATTAAATGGGAGAATATATGTAAACCTCTGGTGCTCGTTACCTACATGACCTTGGGAAAGTCAATCTCCTTGGTCTTCAGTTTCCCATTGGCAAAGTCAGCAGGCTGGACTTGACAAGCTCTAAGGTCCTTTCTAGCCCTAGAGCTATGACCAATAAGTCTCAAAGTATTACATAAAGGTTAGTGTTGTGACGATGGTGATGATGATGATGATGGTGGTAATGATGATGATAGTGGTGGTGATAATGATGGTGGTGGTGATGATGGTGGTGGGGGTGGGGGTAAGTGGAGGGGTGGGGTTTTGGTGGGTGGGTGGCAGTGGTAGTGGGGTGGTGGTGGTGGTGGTGGTGATGAAAGACCTCTCAGGTCCTTCCAGCTCTGAATCTATTGTCCCATGAAATTTAGTAGAGATCATTTAAAAGCCCTTCACTTAGTTTCAGAGAATGAAATTCACAAGTACAGAATGGGGGAGGCAAGGCTAGACAACAGTTTGTGTGAAAAGGATGTGGGGGGACTTAGTAAGCTGCAAGCTCAGTAGGAGTCAGGAGTGGGATGTGGCAGCCAAAAAGCTCTCATTCTTAGGCAGCATCAAGATTGACTTCATCAGGAAAGCAAAGAAGATGCTGTCCTGCTTGTGCTCTGTTCTGTGTTCAGTTCTGGGACCATGTTTTAAGAAGGACTTTGACAAGCTGGAGGGAGTCCAGGAAAGGGCAACCAGGCTACAGAAGGGCCTCACATTCATGTCATATGAAAATCACATGAAGGAACTGGGGGTGTTTAGTCTGGAAAAGTGAAGTCTTACTAGTGACACCATTGCTGTTGTAAATATGTGGAGGGCTATCAAATGTCAGCTGCGGCACCATGGATAGAATGCCAGGCCTGGAGTCAGGAAGAATTAAATTCAAATCTGGCCTTATACACTTACTAGCTGACTCTGGGCAAGTGACTTCACCCTGTTTGCCTCAGTTTCCTCTTCTGTAAAATGAGCTGGAGAAGGACCTGGCAAACCACTCTAGGATCTCTGCCAAGAAAACCCCAAATGGGGTCACAAAGAGTCAGACATGGCTGAAAAATAACTGAAGAGCAACAAATGGAAGAGAGATTTGACTTATTCTACTATGTGTGATTAAGAAGAACAAGGGGGAATTGAAATTTCGGATTGATTCAAAGGAAGAAATCACTAACAATTAGACGTGCGTACGATTAACATGGGGCGGCCATAGAGGAAAATCGGTTACCTATCACCCTATGGATGACCACCAGACAGGAGGAAAGTACTAGCTGGCCTAGGAGGCTGTAACGAATTCTAAGGCTGAAACTGGTTCTATAGGATAAACTGACTTTTTATTGGCTTTCACGCTTTCTGTTCCTTGTGTTCACTGGTTATTCAGGTAATCATCAGCTTCCAATTAATTCCAAATACACACACACACACACACACACACACACACACACACACACACACACACACAAACACTCTCTCTTTCTCTCTTTCTCTCTCTGTCTGTCTCTCCCCCCCACCCCCACCCCCCCACAGCCAGAGTGATAATTCATAAATCCTGTTTCCTGTACCTTTGTTCTATACCTGCCATTACCATTACAGGTGACTTCTCCCTGGGTCACTCCTGTTTGGACATTACTGGATCTCATTGTTTCAAATGACTTAGTGCTAGACAGCACCTTAGAGTTCATCTAGACCAGGCCCCTCCTTTTACAAATGAGGAAATAGTCCCAGAGAACTAACAGGACCGCTCCTTAATGACCTGCATGAATATGTGGGCAGAGGCAGGAGAAAGGTCAGAATTTGAACCCAGGTTCTCTGATTCAAAATCCAGTATTCTTTCTATTATGTCACACCAACTTTTTCCCCCCTCTTTGATAAAGAAAATTTAGCTTTTCACCTTTTTGCTGGCCTGAGTTCCTCCATAAATGCTTTTTTTATGACAAATATGTTTCCGATGTCAAAAGTTTACATTTTAAAACCATCTATCTTCAGGATTCTTTGTTCTCAGGTAGTCCATGAAGTCTGAGGTTACCAGAAGGTGCTTGTTGACAATACTGAATCTTACATTGTATGTTAACCTGGTCAGCTCAACTAGATTAGGAAGAGGTACCCAGAATACATTGCTAATGAGGTCAAGGTCATGAGTTTTTGTCCTTGTGAGACGAGAGTTATCATTGCTTTGTTTTGTGGTCACAGATTGCACCTTTAACCTTATCCAACCATCTTGGAAAGACATGAAAATTCATGTTGTAATGAAGCCAGTTAAAATGCATCTACCAGCGGTGCCCTGGAGGCTTGGGTAAGAATGTCAATGAATCAACACCAAGCAAGGAAGTCGCTGTCCCTGGTTGGTCAATAGTATTGGCTTTTAATTCAGGATATATCACTGAATCTCATGGTTACGAGGAAACTCAGCTAGACCAACCCATACCTTGACAGATATCCCCTTTGAGATCCTCACAAACGATTATCTCATCCCTGGTTGAAAACCTTCCATCAGAGGCAGCTCAGTGCTTCTTGAGGCAACTCTCTTCATTTTGAGACAGCACCAATTACTAGAAAGTTTTTCTATAAATCAAGCCTAAATCTGCTTCCAGGTAGTTTCCACCCACAGCTCTGCCCTCTGGGGCTAGACAGAACAAATTTAGTGAGTCCTCCACAAAATAATCTTTCAAATGCTGGGAAATCACTGTCATGCTTCCCCCACACCCAGGCTTCCCTTCTCCAAGCTCAATGTCCCCAGCTTCTTCATCCTACCTGAGGATGACCTAGATTCCAGTCCCTTGCATCCTGGCTTCTTTCCTTAGGATGCTCTCCAAAGTCTTTCCAAAAATATGGTACCCAGAAATGAATGCAGTATTTGAGATGTATACAATAAATGATTTCTATTCAAAGGAGAGATTGTTGTTATGTCATCCATCCTCCCTTCTGAAGCTGGAGTTGCATTGATATAAAGAACTCGGGGATAAGGAAACTACCATTGTAGGTTTGTAACCTGTAGTTGTAATAACACACAGCCAGTGTATATCAGAAGCAAGTCTTGAATTCAGGTCCTCCTGGCTCTAAGACCAGTTCTCTGCTACTCTCTGATACTCTGCCCCTCAAGTCCTGTCTGATAGATTAAGGCATTTCCTGGCTCCCTTGATAGCAAGTTAAAATCACAGATTCAATTAGAGAAATATTTATTAAGCAAATATCATGTACCAGGCAGTGAAGATACAAACAAAATAAGGAAATAGTACCTGCCCTTAGGGAGCTTATAGTCTACTGGGGGATAGAATATACACATAGCCAAATAAAAACAAAGTGGTCTAATGAAAGGCCCTAGGGGAGTGTGGCACTTGAGCTGAGCCATGAAGAGATTTAGGGATTCCAAAAAGCAGAGATGAGGAGTTAGAGCATTCCAGGCATGGAAGACAGTTGTGCCAAGACCAAAAATTGGGAAATAGAATGTTGTGTACAGGGAATGGCAAGTTGGCCACCTTGCCTGGGACATTGCCAGCCTAAGTGGGGGGCAGTATGGGTGGTAATGTGCAGGGATCCTATAAAGGTAACCCAGAAACAGATTGTTAAGGGTTTTAAATGCCAGAAAGAGGAATTTGTATTTTACCTGAGTGGCAGTAGGGGCCACAGAAAGTCTGAGCAGGGGATTAAGATGGACAGACCCTGTGCTGTATGAGTATCAATTTAGTGGCTATGTGGAGAATAGATTGGAGAGGTGAGAGACACTCCAAATCAGAGCTTAATGTATTATTTTGTTAATTGTGTACACTTAAGAAAGTGATAGAGAAAATATGAATAATTAGATTAAACTTAAAAGTCAGTTGTGCATACATTTTGTGCCCCTCCCCCTCCAGAGCCAATTGTTAAATATTCCAGTACATTGCTGGCTGGAAGAGACCTGACAGCCATCTAGTCAACTCATCCTTTAAGAAGAATCCACTCCTGGACCTTATACAGTCTTTGAATAACAACAAAGAAAAATGATTGAACTCTGCTCACGAAAGAACTACATTAAAATTTGGAGAAAGGGGTTTACATCTTCTTTCATTTCTTCAATGCCTCCAAATTTCCTTTCTCTCATTCTTCTGCACTGTATTAAGAGAGGGAGGGGAGTTTCCTTTGTTCATTCCCCTCCCCCAACTAATTTTCTCTCATGGTTCCTCCCTCCCTCCTTGATGCTTGAACCAATTTCTCATTGTTTTGTTTACTCATTCATTTTGTACTTCCTTTTTTTTCTATTTCCTCATGCCCTCATTCATCCCCCTTCTTGTTTCTCCATTTATCCTCCATTTTTCCTGCTGTGTTCCTTTTAATTATTCATTTATTAATATTCTCTCCCATTTTCTCATTTCCTCATTCATAAAATGAACAAATTCAGTTCATTGCAGAATCTTTCTTTTTCCCTAATTCCTATTTAATTCTGAATTCATTTGGAGCTTTTTCTCATAGACTCCATGGCCTCTAAGGTCCTTTCCAGCCCTAAATCTATGATCCTATGACCACTCTTCATCTAACTTTAAGCCTTCCCTTATTCACTGCCTATTACCTTCACCCTTCTTGGAATACTTAGTTTTATTCATGACTCAGCTCAGATGCCTCCTTCCCTCCAGGGCCCTTCCTGCTCCCCCAACAGAGGAGCACTTCCCCTTGCTCCACCCCCCAAAATCTTGTATTTCTGTGGCATGATATTTTGCATGATGTGGCCACATGTTGTCTTCCCCTGAAGAATGTAAACTCCTTGAGTTTCTTTCTCCTTCTCCTTCTCCTTCCCCTTCTCCTCTTCTTCCTCCTCCTCTTCCTCCTTCTACTCCTTCTTCTTCTCCTCCTTCTCCTTTTCTTTCTCCTCCTCTTCCTCCTTCTCCTCCTTCTTTTTCTCCTCTTCCTTCTCCTCCTCCTCCTTCTTCTCCTTCTCCTGCTCCTTCTCTTCCTGCTCCTTCTTCTTCTCCTTCTCCTTCTTCTCCTTCTTCCTCTTCTTCCTCCTCCTCCTCCTCCTCCTCTTCTTCTTCTTCTTCTTCTTCTTCTCCTTCTCCTTCTTCTTCTTCTTCTTCTTCTTCTTCTTCTTCTTCTTCTTCTTCTTCTTCTCCTCTTTGTATCCACTGCGCCTAGGCACAATGCCTACACATAGCAGGTGCTTAATAAATACTTGTTGCTTGATAACCCCAAAGACACCTCCCAGGGTTATTAGGAGAAAACAGCTTCATGAACCATAATGTTCCATGTAAATGTAAGCTCCTTTCCTGTTGCTTTTAGTTTGCACTTTAAGTTCATTAATTTTCCATGCAAAAATTGTGAACTGAGAAAGCTCTGTGGGAAACTGAAGATGTGGAATGAAGAAAAGAGAAAATGAGAAAAGTCTGTTCCCTTCTCTTTGGGCGGGTATTTATGTTTCCAGTTTATCCTTTTATCATTTATTACTTGTGATATAACAATGACTTACATTTCTTTGACACTCCACAATTACATGTCTCCAAGACTCTTCCTTTACCAAATACCCTCCCACCCCATGCTTTCCTTCCACTGATCATTTTAAAGTACCCCTTCTGTTTCCTCACTTTCTTACTTTGTTCATTCCACAGAGCCTTGGTTTCATTTTTTTCTTCCTCCCTCCTTTGTCTCAGATCTCCTCAGCCCCTTTATCTTATCTCTCCATCATCTTTGCCTCTTCCTTGCCCAGTCCATACTTCTCTGTCTGGCTCTACCATCTACTCACATTTTCCTAACCATCTCTTTGATCCCTTAAGCTAAGAAGAACAGATGGCTGCCTGGGTGCAAAGGGCGTGCTTGAGATTCCAGTCTCTGGCAGACTTTGCCTCTTTCCTCTTCTCCTGGAATTGCACATTTCCAGCCAAACATACAAGCAGTTATTTGGGAAAAGCACAAGGACAGTTGATCCTGAAAATGGTTTTAATTTGTCTCCATCTAATTAGCTCAGTGTGGCTGCTGCCGTCCCACACACCGCTGACCAAGCAGATGGGTCATCTCTCTCCCTAGCTGCTGCTGTCCCACATGCCGCTGACCAAGCAGATGGGTCATCTCCCTCTCTGGCTGCTGAAGCCATGGCAAGCCTGAAGACGAGCAAGGAAATCCAGTGATTTTCCCTCCCTGATCCTGGCCAGTGCATTTGCCAGCCCGAAGAAGCAGCTACGGAGAGAAGAAGAGGAGGAGAGCCCTCTCTCAGTGGCTCACCTCTAGAGACAAACTGGTATGCCCACCACATGACAAAATAAGCACTCATATATCCAACATCCTGTAAATGCTAGGCTTTGCTTTAAAGACAATCTATCCAATTCCTGCCCCCAAGAAGTATACATTTTCTGGGGAATATAACATATGTGTGGATAAGAAAATACAAACATATGCAAACTAATATCATCCAATTAATAAGCAAGTGTTCTATCAAGCAGGTGTTCAGGGAGGACCAGCACCTCTGGTGTGAGGACTGCAGAGTCCTTTCAGAGCTGTTCATCTACCTTTGCTGTCCACTTTCACCCAGCTCTCACCTGTGGCTCCAAGAAGCTGGAGCATACACAGTGGCCACACCCTGGATAGCTGTCCTGGTGGATAGCTCAACCAAACTGAAGGTAATTGAGGGGTCTCAAACCCACTGGCAAGTAGGGGGATGTCTACCCCATGGATGTGAAGACTTTCTCCAGTGGAATGGGTAGATGAGAACAATTTGTTCCAATGGCCATGAGGATGGCCAAAGAAGGAGCTGTGGAACATTTAACGCTTGGCCAGATGTTGAAGATGCCAAGATCATGCCCTGTATCCCAAGCCATCATTGGTTGTCTCGACCTTTGTCCTGCCACTTGGAGTTTGATGACTCTCGAAGAGAGAGTGAGGCTGACAACTTTGTGCAGATTTGTCTCCCTTAAATCCAATTCACTCACAAGTCAAGACATAGCCCTGTGACAACACTGATCTTAAAAAACAATGACACTGTGCTAGGCACTGGGGACACACAAACATAAATGCACCGGGCTCTACTCTCAGGGACCTTACATTCTATGGGAGACAACATGTGTGTGTGTTTATACATATGTTTATATGCATATGTGTTTATACACATGCATATGTGTTTGTACATATGTTTATCTGCATAAACATATACATATGTTTACACATGTGTTTATACAAAGGAGAGATACAGAGAGACTCATAGAGAAGCAGAGACATAGAGATGCACAGAGATAGCTATGTCATCAGAAGAAGTCTTCAGTAGGTGGTCTCTGAGTTGGGCTTTGAAGGAAACTGAAGATTCTACTGGGTAGAGGTGGGGAAGGAATGCACTCCAGGCATGAGGGACAGCCTGTGTTGACACAGGAGAGTTATCCCCCTGGAATCCACACTATCATGAGGAGGATTTGGGGAGTTAAATCAGGGGGAGCTGCCTTTAGATTTCATCCCAGAGGGTGATTCATAACCAAGAAAGACATGGAAGTGGAAAACATGTTTTTCTGCTTAATAAATGATTTAAGCAGTCAGATTAAAGAGGTGTGTGTGGGGTGAGGGGGGAACCTCACATGTGAAATGGAGCAAGTTAAGAATCTGTCCTGGGAGAGGAGAGCAGGTAAACATCTAAGACAGAAATGGCGGCATCACCTTCCATCGATCCTGTGACTTTCTCTGCAGGGACCAGGAAGTGAGCCTTCCTTCTGTTTATTTCATTGAACGCTCTTCACATCTGGTGACAAAGAGCAGCAGCTTCTGAGGTCTGCTGCCTGTGCTGCAGCCTGGTCCCATTACGAGCAGGAGGCCTTTCCATTTGGGAGCCAGTGTGGCCCAGGGACAAGAACCAATGACTTGGGGTTCGTTTTCAGCTTTCCTGCTTACTAGCTGGGCGACCATAGGGAAGTCACATCACCTCTCTGTGCCTCAGTCTCCTGATCTGTAAAATGGGCATAACAATCCTTACTACCTACATCATGATATTGTGCTGAGTTAGCTTTGTAAACTTTACAACACTATATAAATGCAAATGATTTTATACTGTTATGAGTATGATTATGATTGCTATATAGGTCAGCTAGGTGGCACAGTGAACAGAATACCAGCCCTGGAGTCAGGAAGACTTATCTTCCTGAGTTCAAGTCTGACCTCAGATACTTACCAGCTGTGTGACCCTAGGCAGGTCATGTAATCCTGTTTTCCTCAGTTTCCTTATCTGTAAAATGAGCTGAAGAAGGAAATGGCCAAGCATTTTAGTATCGTTGCCAAGAAAACCCCAAATGGGGTCATGAAGAGTCAGACACAACCGACAAACCACTGAAATTATTATTATCACCTGCTCTTTGGGGCTTCTGTGGGTCTGACAGAGTATGACACCATTGGTTCAGCCTGTTTGCTTGGAGCTGAAAAGGAAAGGGATTCAGGAGAGGAACATGTTGTTCCCAAACTGAGCTAGGCCAGGAGAGGAGTTTGGACCAGTATCACATTATCCCTCTCTGATATAACCCTGAGGAGAGAAGACCAGGTAGATTTATGACATTAGTGAAATCCACCTCCCACTTCTGCCCCCTCTGTTTCCTTTCTGGGGACTCCCTTCTCCCAATTCAGTGCCCTTCTGTAGGGCCTTGTCCCTTCTATTATCTACCTCTCCCAACTCTCCCAAAGTCATCCCAACTCTAACAGAATTCCATCAAGCCTGATAGTCCTTCTTTCCTCAGCTCTTACCCCCCAGGCACCTTCTTTCAGCTGGTAACTGACAACTCACCTGACACACTTAGCCAAGCTAAAGGATTCAAAGAGATGCTAATGAAAGCCATGGCCTTGAGCCACAGCTCTTGGCTCACAGATATAGGTTTCCCCCCTCAGTAATAACACTCTCTGGCACATGCCTCCACTCAGAGGAAGCCCTGGAAACCAGAATTTGACAGGCTTTGTCTCCACCCCTGCTTTTGCCCAAGCACATCAGGACTGGGCACATACTGCTCTATCTCAGTTCCTTTCTAGGTACTTGGGCTCAAAAGCCATAAGGTATAGGACTTGTTTTTATTTAGTCTGAAAGAATATGCAAAGAGCTCCTATCCAAGCCCATAAAAACCTTAGCTCAACCTTTCCCTTTCCCAAGAAACTCTGCTTTCCCCAGACTATAGTACTCAGACTTCTGAACTGTTCAGGAGAATGGAATAAGAACTGGGAACTTCTAAAGATTCCATCAACGCCCCCTCTGGTGGGTCCCACCTTTCTGTGGAGCCTATAGAGTCCACTAATTAGGTTCCCCTTTGTGCTTTCTGGAATTCAGTCCACCTGGCCTGCTGACTCTTTCCTGTATATGATATTCCCTTCCCCTCTGTGTCCTTTGGCATGCAGTTCTCCCTATCTAGAAGGTGCTGATTCACTCACTCAATAGGCACTTATTAATGAAGCAAACATTTATAAGTGCCTATTGTGTGCCAAGCACTGTTGTAGAGGCTGGAGATACAAAGACAAAGAAAAGAACATCCCTTGCTCACATTGGGCTGACATTTTAATTGGGAGACTAGTAAATCAATATGTATATTCAATATATAAAGAGAATAGATACAAATATTCAAGGGAGAAGGAGGGAGGATACTAGGAGGTGAGGAGACCAGAAATGGCCTCATATAGAAGATCATGTTTGAGCTGGGCCTCCAAGGAAGAGAGAGATTCTGTGAAGCTGAGGAGAGTAGAATTTGACCAGGCAAAGGCTCCCACATAAGAGATGGAGGGTCAAACAGGAGAAGAGAAAGAAGGTCAGTTTGGCTGGATCAACACAGCACCCACTATGCGCCAAACACTAGCCATGGGCTAGAGATACAAAGAGAAAAATAAAATAATCCCTGCTCACCTCACCTCCATCCCATTAAATCTCTCACATCCTTCAAAGCTTAGCTCAAACAGGACTTATTCTAGGGTATTTTTTCTTATCCTTCCCTCTTCTGAAATTATTTGAGCTCTTCTCTCTCTCTCTCTCTCTCTCTCTCTCTCTCTCTCTCTCTCTCTCCCTCTCCTTTCATCCCATTTCCTCCTCCTCTTCTTCTCCTTCTCCTCTTCCTCCTCTTCTTCCTCCTCCTCTTCCTCTTCCTCCTTTTCCTCTCCTCCTCCTTCTTCTCTTTCTCTTTGTCTCTCACTTTGTATTCCCTTGTATATGCCTTAGACCTACTTATTTATCTATCCCTTCTCCCCCATCCCCAATGGAATATAAGCTTGTTGAGGGCAGAGATTTTTTTTATTTTTACTTTGTATCCCCAGGGCCTACTGTAGTGATTTATGCAAAAATTGTCCATATATTTGTTTAGTTGCGTTCAAGGGACTGGCCCAAGTTTACGCAGACAGCGGGTGTCAGAGCTGAGACCCAAACCCAGATCCAAAGTGAATCTGCTTCCTATTGCTCCCCTTCATTCCCTTCCAACTTGAAGCCTGAAATGAATGAAATTTGGATGAAATTCAATGAAAGTGCAATGACTTCAGCAACTTAATAAGAATATGCCAATATCCCATGAATGCTAAACCTGAACTATTTTTAACATTGTTTTCTCCTTGAACTGAAAAAGTCTTAAATTAAATTCAGTCTGTGCATAATAACATATTCAGTTTCTCACTAAGTAGCATCCCAAACCTCATCATCTAAACATCCATATTCTCTCAGTGATGCTGGATGGCTGGGACTCACGAGATGCCACAATGTCAGAAGACTCCAAATGGTAAATGACCCAAAGGGCCGTAGAGAGATGCAGGTTGGGTACAAGCAATTGTGGAAGTTTCTTCTCCAAAGTGATATTGTACAAGAAAAGGCATGGAAGAAATATAGTATAGGATATGGAAGAAAAGTGACAAGCTAGTCATACTGTGAGAGGGAAAAGTAGCAGATAAAAGCTTTCGGGATTGGATTCAATTGAATGGCTGGCTGGAATGTAATCACAGGTCATCTGTGACACAGGAATCTGTGTCTAGAGCTGAAAGGGAGCTCGGAGGATCTAGTCCAATCCCATCATTTTACAGATGGGGAAAATAAAATGCAAGTGACTCACCCAAGGTCATAAAGAGAGTAAGTGAGCAAGAATGAGATTTGAACTCAGGTCCTCTAGCTCCAAATCCTGAACTCTTTGCTCTACCTGTGCTTTCCTGATATCACAAATTGATCTATCAGCAAGAATTAATTAAGCATCGGTATTGCATTGCTTGCCTTTTCAGTGGGTGGAGCAGGGAATGAGAAAATTTGGAACTCAAAATTTGTAAAAAATGAATGTTAAAAAATTTAATGATTAAGTACTTACTATGTACCAGGAAATGCAAAGAAAAGTAAAAGTGGTTCTAGCCCTCAAACGGCTTACATTCTAATTCTAATGACCACAGCAGCAGCCATAGGTATCTCCGAGATACTTGTAGAGTAGACACAAGGTAACCTAGTAGGGGAGCAGATACAAAGTAACCTTGTAGGGGTGCAGATACAAGGTAACCTCAAAGGGGAGTAGGTACAAGGTAACCTTGAAGGGGAATAGATACAAGATAACCTAGAAGGGGAGCAGATACAAAGTAAACTTGAAGGGGAAGGCATTAGCAGCTGGGGTGTGAGTGGGGGTCAGCAGGTGCCTAATGGAGGAGAAGGTACTAAAGCGAAGGAAGCCAGGAATTTTAAGAGGCTGAGGTGAGGAAGGATAGAGCATTGAGACATGAGGGGCATCCAGGGCAAAGGTGGAGGAAGGTTCCCCAGGAGTAAAGATGAATAGGAAGATGTGATAAAGGTCTGGGGTTGGCAAGGTTGGGATGGGTCCTGACCTGTACTGGTGAAAGAGGCTCCCACCTCCAGGAGATCACACATGACTGAAGTCAGAACATTTCTTCCTTCTGGCCAAAGAGCTGGGAAACCGTAAGAGGCAGACGCTGAGGGGGAAATAAAACGAACATTTTTATGTGAGTAATTATTACTGCTGGTTTGATTTTTAGCTTTAATATGCTAGGCAGTTCCCTTGCTTCTATGAGACTGCTATTTTCGACAGCATTTTATCGATGGGTTCTCTAGTGTTAACCCTTCTCTTTCACTTTGACAACTGTGGAGCTAAGGCTTGCAGAATCCTTCCCTGAGAAAGATGAGCCATAGTAGTGTTCAGAAACAAGCAGAGCTGTTTATTCTTCCACTCAAAAATCTTCTCTGGCTCTCTATTGCCTCTAAAATAATATATAGGTTTTTCTGTCTGGAATTAAAGCCCTCTATAGTCTGGTTCCTACTTTACATTCCCCCAGAAGTAAGAGCAGCTGGGGCAGAGACATAGAGGGGAGGTTAAAAAGGACAGTATCACCACAGATGCCAGAAAAGCCTGGAGAGGGAGCTACTCATTCCCGAGAAAGTCATTTCCTCAGGGATGGGACTGGAGGGAGGGGCAGGTGGCCCAAGGGCAATGACACCTTACAATAGCAAATGACAACAAAGGACCACCAGGTGAGGTGCAAAGGCTACTCTGGAAAGGAAGCACACTGCTCCTATGCATGCCAATGACAGGGGACAAACCCCATTTGTCCTATGTTAGGATTCTTAGGGATGGGCCAGATGGTTCAGAGAGGGAGATATTAAAGGCAAGGATGCCAGTCAAAAGGCTTCTACATTAACTCTGGCCAAGCTGCTGAGAAGAGAGCAGTAATAGGAATGAATAGTAACTAGGGACAGGTGTTAGAAAGGGAGACAAGCCAGGACCTCGTGATTGTATCAGATGAAGACAAGGGTCCTTCTGCCCCTGGGGACACACACATGTGACTGCTTCTCTTAGTCAGAATTCCATATGAGTATCTCTAAATTACAACCCTGCAGAGGTGTTGAAATGCCTTCTCTCTAAGGGCCTGTTGACTTCCAGGGGATGGGGGCCAACTCTCAGACTGTCATTGACAACAAATGAGCTTCTTTCATGTTTGGCCTCCATGATGATGTGATTCATATCCGGGGCTTTTCAAGATTGTCCCATGAGGACATGGAAAAGGCTCCCTCTCTCTCTGCAATTTTAATTATGACTTGGCATGTCAAGTTATTCCTTTCTCAGGTTTAGAACATGCCTCCCAACTCCTAAGAGACTCTCCCACAAAACCAAACTCTCAGAGCATCCGTCCCCTTTAGTCCTCTCTCTTTTCTCATGCTCTCAGAGGCACTTGGAGAAATCTATGGACTTGGAGAAAAGTATCATTCTCAGCACCAAGTTTATGCCTTCACAAAAACATTATCCCAAAGATTCACATATAGTTGTTTCTCTGATATTGAAACAGGAGGTCCAAGACTGGGCCAATGTTTCCTGGGTTAGCTGAACACCCAGTGTCTGGAACAGCTGATATGAGACTGGACCTGGACTCAGGATTATGTCAAGTCATTCAACTTCTCTGTACCTCAGTCTCCTCACCTGAAAAATAATAATGGGTAAGTTTTAATGGATACCTAATAATATCTAACCCCGCCCCCCCGGTACCCCAAGGAACTCAAATGACAAAATCTGTATAAGGCACATTGCAAAACTTCTATCATTATATAAATACAAGCTGTTGCTATTATCTCCTATCTGAGACCTGCTGGTGTTGGGGGGAAAGCCTTGGATCTGAACTCAGAGACCCTGGGTTCCAACCTTGGCTCTGCCGCTTATTAGTTGTTTGACCTTGGTTGTCACTTTATCTTCCTGGGCCTCAATTTCCTCAACTGTAAAATTTGGGGATTGGGCTAATTAACCTGAGGTCCCTCCTAGCTTTCCATCTGTAGAGTTCATGTTCAGGTTTGGGTCGGATTGGTTGGGTTTCCCCTAAATCTTCACTTACCTGTTGCAAATCTAAATGAAAATGAGTCTCCCTGAGACAAAGGTCATTCACTGAATAAATTTTTAAGGACTGAAAGGCATTTCCCTTGCTCTACATTCCATCCTCAGCATCTGTTCATCTCTTTTAATAAAGATGGGAAATGTAGGTTTAGATGGGCTCAGAGGGTGCTCTTCCGTCCTATAGCCTAGATAAGCTTTTAGCCTCCATCAAAGAAGACTGAAGCTGGTACTGGAGGATCTGCCAACTTGGGATTTGAAGGGTGGGGCCACAGCAACATCAGTGATGTACTGGGTTCAAATTCCACCTCTGATCCCTACTACTGTTGGACTTTGGAGAAATCACCTAACGTCTCTGGGCCTCAGGTTCCATGTCTGTAAAATTAGGTCAGACTGAATTCCTATGAGACCCCTTCCAGCTTAAAAGTCTATGATCTCATGCTCAGTAATGGGCAAAATGATTTATGCTTTAAATAGAGGGTACTCATGGTGTGGAAACTTCTTTTACCAATGCAAATTGCAACACATGCAGGGCTTGGCAGATTTGTCCTTTGGAATTGCCTAACTACATGTGGATGAAAGCCCCCCCCCCCAGTGAGTGGCACCTGTCTCAGAATGGGTCTTTGAACCCAGGTTTTTCTGACTCTTAAATCCAGCACTCAGCTCCCATCTACTTCAGTTGTCTTGCTTATTGTCCTGACTTGGCGTGAAATTTTGCCCATTTAAATGACTCTTTAGAGACAGAGACAGAAAAACATCACATGGTGTCCAGATGGCTGTGGTTAAAGTGTGCAGGGTCCTGTGGGAGAGAGGGGAAAAGGGTTGATTTTCCAATTAGCACAGCTGGTGCTAGGATCCCAGGGAAAGACAGTGGGCAGGTCAGGTGTCCTGGCAGGACAGAGGATGGGGAGGAGCCCTGGAAGGTCGGAGTTCTATGTCTCAGATACTAGCTGTGGCACTCTAAGAAAGTCACCTCACCTCTTGGTTCCGGGGGGGGGGCCCTGGACATCCTCTGCAATGGACCACTATACCCGAAAGGTTCAAATAAGAAATAATTTTAGGGGCAACTAGGTGGTACAGTGATTAGAGCACTGGCCCTGGAGTCTGGAGGACCTGAGTTCAAGTCTCGCCTCAGACTCTTGACACATTTACTAGCTGTGTGACCTTGGGCAGGTCACTTAACCCCAATTGCCCTGCCTTCCTCCCTGTCCCCCCAAAAAGAAATAACTTTAATAAAACCACACTTGGTGACCCACTCGCAGCAGCCCCCAAGGCACAATCTTCTGGCAGCGTTCTGTGGAGATCTCAGAAGTTCTCCATGGAAACCATAGAGCTGAAATCAAAGGGCCCACAGCTAAATTTCAGATCTTTCTACCTGGGGGCAAAGGAAAGAAGAAAACAAGCATTTGTTAAGTACCTACTATGTGCCAGGCACTGTGCTAAGGACTTTCCAAATATTATCTCATCTGATCCTCACAGCAACCTGGGAGGGAGGTGTTAGCATTTTCTCGGTTTTACAACTGTGTCAGAGGTTAAGTGACTTGCCCAGGGTCACATAGCAAGTAAGTGTCTGAGACTGGATTTGAGCTCAGGTCTTCCAGACTCTAGGCCCAGCTCTTTATCCATGTCACCACCTAGCTGTCGCTCAAACTGCCCCCAGGTTTATTCTACAGTGTCCTGGTTCACAAAAGCCTTGGTTGGTGGGGTTAACTCAGGGAATCTAGGGGTGGGTGGGGGAAGGTCAGTGTCAGCATCCTGATCCACACACTCTGAGCCTCAGCTTTCTCATATGGAAAATAGGGATAGTAATAGTGATCACATGAGATGATGTGTATAAAGTATGTATACATTCGAGTTGTCCTTCTCATTATCTATTTCTCTAGTCCTGGTTCAAGGGTTAGCAGCAGGAAAGAGGGACATAAATCAACCACATGATGTACAAGCCATTCAGGAATTTGATTTTTTCATTTTCATCTAACCTTCCCTAAAGACTTTGGGAATACCCAGGAATTTAAGAACCTGTAAAAAAAAAAAAACAAAGAGAGAGATGGTGGGCATGTACAACTACGAACCAACATGTTTACTGGTCTTGGGGATCAGGAACATTAGCTAGAAGGGAGCAGAAATGTCATTAAGTCAAAATCTCTCATTTTATAGATGGGGAAACTGAGACCCAGAGAGCTCCCTAACGTCCCAGAGATCATCAGTGGCAGAGCCAAGGCCAGAACTCCGATCTCCGGGCATCGGGCCATGAGTCTTTTCCATGACGTCACCTCTCTTGGGCAGCTAAGATGGAGCTTGTTCTTGTGAATGGACAATGGCTTACAGTCAGAGAGGATCACAGAGTTTAGGGCTAAAAGAAAGCTTAGAGATCCTTAAGTCCACCCCCCTCATTTACAGATCATTGGCTCATAGACCTAGAACTGAGTGGGACCCCGACACTGTCTGGCCCACCCCCCTCATTTTTCATAGACACTGAAGCCAAGAGATTTGGTGACTTGCACAAGGTCCCATTTGAACCCAGATCCTCTGACTCCAACTCCAGTGTGCTTTCTATTTTCTCCTCATTCAGAGACTTGCAAATGCTTTTTCCCCCCACTGCATTTCCCACCTTTCCAGCTTCAATGTGTAGGATTCTCTCCTTTTGTCTCTACCACACACAAACAGATTTCACAGTGAAACCCAGGTCCCGAAAAGACCCGTCAGCCTCATTAACACCTGCTTGAAAACAGAGTCCTTGTGGGTCAGAATTCCTTTGTGATCTTCCTTGTTTTTCCAGAGCATCTACACAGCAGTGAGATGGATTTAAAAATAAAAGCCAACTGCTCATCACACATTCACAGCTTTTTTCCTCCTGCTTCCTTTGCGGGGCCTACAGGAAGTCGAGTTTTCAGTTTGTTTTTTGTTTTCGAAACATATCCCCAGCACCAGGCTGATTAGTGGATTTGGGATTGGACGTGGAGGAGGCTGAAGGAGGGAGGGGAGCATTTCGAAGCCTATTTTCATCTGTCCGTGGAGAAGCTTGGGTGTCTGTCTCAGTGGTCTCCGAGCCAGCAGGTACCGGCCCGGGTGACTCTGGGCCTGTAGTGAACAGCCACTCCTCAGTGTAGGGGAGCAAGCCTGGCCTCCTACAGGCTGAGCCTGGCTCTAAACTGGGGTGTCCGGTCTCTAAGTGTCTCCTACAAGAAAGAGCATTGGACTCGTTACCCGCAGGGGCGAGGACTGAATCTTGCCCAACCTTTCTATTCAGTTTTCTCACCTGTAAAATGAGGGCAATAATAAGCACTCTTCCCATACACACACACACGCACAGAGTTTTGTATTTTGCAAACCTTAAAGGACATATAAATAATAGCCATTATTATTGCTATTCTCCTGATGAAGCATTGGAGCCTCCGAGGACTTGAGTGACTTGCCCATGGTTAAAAAGGTAGGTAGAAGAACTGAGATTTGCAACCAGATCCCTCTGAGATCCTCAGGCATCCTTCCCACAGTGGCTTGCAATCTCTATGTGTAAATGGGCATAGATGGAGGCAGTTGAAAGAACACTGTTTGGAATCAAGCAGCCTGGGTTCAAATCCCAGCAAATATTTAGTTACTAAGTGATCTCTTCTCCTGTTCCACTCTGGGTCTCAGTTTCCACATTTGTAAAAAACCAGATGTTTAAGTGGTCTGCAAGGCCTCTTTTCTCTTTAAATCCCCGGATTCCTACCACCACCTGCACCTATAGTAACAATTCCCAAAAACTCAGGGTGGACTTTGTGGAGAAAAAGTCATTTATTAAAGCCCCAAGAGAAAACAGTAAACAATCACGAAGTATGTTGCTGAGCCTTCCTCCATCCGGAGAGGGAGATAAGGAACCTGACTAACAAGGGAGATTATTTGGTGCTGGCAAAGTGAGGCTGATGGAATCACCAAGAAAGCAGAAGAAGGGCACTTGCAGCCAGGACGGAGTCACGTTTGCCCCTGAACTTGATAGCGTCTCCCCAACAAAAGGGAATTCTTATTTCTCTTCCGGCAGTTTGTGTGTTGTTTGCTCACTGATGAAAATTCATTTGCATTCAGCAAACATTTCTCAATGGCAGTGTGACCGAATCAGGAGGTGTAGGATGTTCTGCGGTCTGGTCGGTAGGTTCAAGAAGTATTGCCACACATTTTCCTATCATATTTGCCTAATAGAAATTTTCATAAAAACTAGAGCTATAACGAAGGTGGGCTAAGAGAGACCATTCCATGGCCCCTAACCTCAGGAGGCCTTCTCCTGGCGATGGTACTTGGCGTCACCTCCCTCACTTGCCTAGTCTAGAAAGGGTTAAGAAGGGGCAGCTAGGTGGTGAAGTGGATAGAGTGCCAGCCCTGGAATCAGGAGGACCTGAGTTCAAATCCAGCCTCAGAGACTTGACACTTAGTGGCTGTGTGACCCTGGGCAAGTCACTTAATCAGAATGCTGTGGGGGAGAAAAGAAAAGAAAAGAAAGGAAATGGTTAAGAAGGGGAGCCAGTAACTGGTCTTCACAAACATACCAAAGGTCATTCCCTAAGTTCCCTTGACCATAGCATGTCTGTCCCTCAACCTGCTTTGTCTCTGCTCCACAGGAGTATAAACCCAACTCTCCTGGGGACAGCCCACCCACAGACAGACTGCCTTCTGCACTGCCAACACCCAGCCACGCTACCAAAACCTGCCTTTGTGTCAATTTTAAGAACTTCTAGTAACGACAACAGCAGCAGCAGCATTTATACGGCACTTTATGGTTTCAAAGAATTTTGCAAATACTGTTTAATTTTATCCTCACAGCAACCCTGGCAGTTAGGTGCTATTATTATCCCCATTTTACAGACGAAGAAACTGAGAGAGACAGATGTCAATTGACTTGCCCAGGGTCACACAGCTAGTAAGTGTCTGAGGACAGATTTGAATTCAGGTCTTCCTGACTCCAGGAAGTTACACCTCTACCTAGGGTATCTACAAACCCTGAAAAGGAATGGAGATCCAGTAATCAGCCCCAAGATGCTAAAAATTCCTTAGCACTTGAGTCTACTTTTTAATCATCTCACTGTCCAAGCCTGGAAGATGCAAGAGAAAGCTACAGGCCATAGGTACCTCATCTGACCCCCAGGTCAGCAATGTCTGACAGTGAAGTTAGCTTGCTTTAAGAACGAACATATTCTATTGAGATTATAAGTGCATCTCATGTGGATAAATTATCACTTTCCCTTCTTACCTGGGCTAGATCTGGCTATCTCATTTCACCCCCTGCCAGAGCACCATCTAATCCTCCCCATTATTAACCTTGCCACCCCCATATGGGAAAAGCCTGGCTTCATGGATGTCAAATAGAATTTATATTTAAAAAGTTCCTGGCTACATTTAATAACATTTACATAATACTTAGCCTTAAATGCAGCTAAAATATGACAGATGGGGCTGGTCCATGGTTGATTACCCAACCAAAAGACAGTGGGATGCTATTTTAAAAGTACAGTCATCTGACCACTTTTGTTCCAAATAAACAGCTCAAAAATCTAACACAGGGTCAGGCACATGGGTCCCTGACAAGTGTGCAATTGGCATCACATCTTCCACTTGTAAACTGACTTTATTAAATTTTTTTTGTCCCCAGTTTAAAAGCTTGAGAATAGCTTTGTGAGGGGGGGCTCATACCAAGGGAAATAGAAGTTGATTTGGGGGGTTCGCTTACTTCTTTCAGTCTACCTTTTGCTTTTTGGGGGGAGGGTTGCTAAGAAGGGTCCATTCTGACACGTTCCTCTTTTTAAAAATGAGATTCTGTTACCAGAGTTTCAGATTTTGACTCTCTCCATGAGGATGATTGAAAGAAATCAAAGGATCCTTTCTGCCACCGAAAAAGCGTAATTAAGATAAAACCACCAGCTCCAACTGGAGCCATTGCAACAGCCTCCTCATTGGAGTCTACCATGATTGGACTGCCAAGGCATGGATCTGACCAGCTCACTCTTTTTTGGCTCCAGAACTAGCTTGCCCCTACAACACAAGTCCTTCGTTTGGCATTTGAAGCTCTTTACAATCTGGCCTTGACCTACCTTTCCAGCTTTACTGCCCATTATGCCTCCCTGGTATTGGCCTGCCTGCTCCCCTGTCCCAGACAAAGCACACCACCTTCTGCCTCATCTGACACCTCCTCCCCTCTGGCTCTTGGAGCCCCTGCCTTTTCTGAAGGCTCAGCTCATGTGCTAGCTCCCTTTGTGATCTGTAGGTGTTCTCTCCCTCCCCCCTCCTCAAATATGCATGCATATATTTTTCTGTTTACAGAAGATGTCTCCCCAATAGAATATAAGCTCCTTAGTGGCAGGGACCCTTTTCCATTTTGCCGTGCACCTTGGCACCAAACACAATGCCTTGAATACTACAGATGCTTAATAAATGCTTATTGAATGAAATCAGATCGAAGAGCCAGAAAGAAACTATCTTTCCATCCTGTCTATCCCTGTACCATAATTTTTTTTTATCTGACTGCATTGGTGATATCTGCCGCAGAAAGGACTATACAGCCCGGCTGATTTATTTCTGTCACTACCTTCAGTGTTGTGTTTTACAACTAATCTTGAAATGTTTCCGTTGCCCAAAGGAAGGAGAGAGAATTGAAAAGGAAGGGTAAAAAAAATATCGCTTTAGATTTTTGATGGAGACTCAAGAAGAAAAGAAAGGAAGAGAACGGGGAATGAAGGGGAAGGGAAGCCTTGTGAGATGCTTTGATGAAGGAGGGAATGGCAGGAGAGGAAACAAGGTTTCCCTACCTCAAAAAGCCTGGCTTGCAAGGAAATTGAGTTTTGAAAAAGACCTGAGGAGAAATGCAGAATGAAAATTTGAAAGGAAAAAAGGAGGCTCGTATGTGACCATACTGAATAAATGTTAGGAGAAGATATGCTGGGCTATGTGCCTGCTGAAGAGAGCTTAATGGAGGAGGCAGTGACCCTGCAGGGACAGCTTCCACTAAAAAACAAAAAATCAGTATTAAGGGCTGATGCTGAAATGGGAGTGGGAAGCTTACTTAATGTAAATGTTACAAAATAAGATGCCTGATCTCAAGATTACTGAAGAATGCTGTGCTGCGTCCTAATTAAAGTAGTAAAAAAAAAAAAACCACTTCAAAATATAAACGTCTGCACACCTTTTCTTCTTAGAACAACAGTATGAGAAAGACAAGGTTCAATCTTGGAAGGGGAGGAATATTTATCTAATAACTATCAGTATTACTCATGCTTGCTTCCATCTATAATTTATCTCTGAGAACATTTGAATTTAGTCCCTTTCTAGCTTTTCCTATGGAGTACTCAATTACTCTACACTAGCAAGAGGATCCTAACAGACATTTGAACATAGAGTACATTGATAATTTGTAAAGAACAGAAATGGGACTAGTATCGAAGCTCCCTAGTGGGCTAAAGGGATGGATGTAAGTAGAAATCCTCTCTTCCTGGGCTAAAAGTGGTGCCAATCGCATTCGCTACATGAACGAATGCACAGCAGCAGTAGGGGAATTCTCAGTAACACGACCAGACTTCGAGATGCCATAGAAGGTATTATCTCTGTCTCTTGTGCTTGGTTTCCCTGACAATCCTCTTCATCTGCTTGCTTCTCACCTTACCTGAGGTCCTTTCTAGCTCTCAAATTCAAGGATTCTATGATTCTTCCTTTCTATAGACTCATTCCCTTCCAATCAATGCCATGCCTTATGTCTGCATCATGAGAAAAGAAGTCCCTTTTAAATATTGCTTGGGCAGCAATGAATAATATAATCGTCAGAGTATATCTGGATGTCTAAGCCTGAAACCACTACTTGAATTACTCTGCACTTATTTTGTATTTTCTGATATGTATATATATATACGTATATATATACACATACATATATATGTGTGTGTGTATATACACGCACACACACAGCATCCCCCATTAGAACGTAAGCTCTTTGAGGATGAGGATGGGAGCTGATTTTGGCTTTTGTCTCTCCTCCATTTTACACGGTGCCTGGGACACAGTAAGTGCTTAATAAATGCTTTGTCGATTGACTGTTTTGGTGACTGATCCACCCTACTTGTAAATGTAAGTCCTTCAAAGCAACATAGCTGTTCTTCTTCTCTATGTTTCAATCCTCATAATACAACAAACATCTATTAAACACTTATGTGTACCAGGCACTGACCTTGGTGCTGGGTATACAAAGACAAAAAATGACCCAGGGATCTCTTCAAGCATCTTACTTCCTATTAGGGAGGATACAGCATATACACAACTAAAGTGAGCATAAGGTAGGGAGTGAAGGTTGGCAGAAGAAATAACCAGACAAAATCTTCTATGAAAACCTTTAGGAGGGAAATGGCTTTTTTTTCCAGGGAGGAGTGAGAAAGGCTTTGTGGAGGAGGTAACAGCTAAGCTGAACCTCAAAGGAAGAGAATGCTGTTGAGCTCAGCTGAGTTGAACTGAATCAAAATATCAGGCCACCAATTACTCATTATTTAAAACCCAGCTCAAATGTTACCTCTTCCATGAAGCTTTCCTGGATCACCCTTGACTAAAATCATCCTCCTTCTTATGACCAGCCAGAGTATCTTGGACCTATTGGACTGAACATAACCTAGTTGACTTTGAATGGTATTTATTTGAACACTTGCTTTATTTTCCCCAAACTGTGTCTTATTCATCTTTGAATACATCCCACCCCCTCAGGAACTGATAGATATTTGTTGAATTGAATTGAATAAAATCATAAGTGAATAATTCAAAGATTTTGTGACCTTGGGCAAATCACTTAATCTCTATTTGCCTCAGTTTCCTCATCTATAAATTGGAGATAATAATACCACCTGCCTCCCAGTATTGTTGTGAGGACCAAATGAGATAACATTTGTAAAGCACTTAGCCCAGTGCCTGGCACTCACATAAATGTTAGCTATCATCATCACTGTCATCACTGTATCAGTGATTTGGGCAGCCTTGGTTTGGACGCTGTTTCTCCTGGTAAAGAAGGAAAACCCTTCAGATCTTAGCACATGGTCTTGAAGAATTCCTTGGCCAAAAGCATTTATCGCCCAGTGTTCAACATTCTGATGAGAAGCTTCTGATCTTAGCCAGCTTGACCCGCAGGTGACATAGACAAAGTTGATTAATAGAATAATTACATATACATTACTTAAATGATCTCATTGTGAAGGAGATTATGAAAGTATAAAATCTCTTCATTTTATACGTGAAGAAGCTGAGACTTGGGTTCAGTGATTTGCCCAGAATCACACGGTTGGCATGTGGTTGATTGGATCTGAAACCTTTATCTTCTGGCCTCAAATCTCTCTCTCTTGTCCGCCGCACCGTGAAGGATGTCTCTAGTGTGCGGTCGTTCAAATGTTGTTAGATTGGGTGACCTGGGTTCATATACTGGTAAGCTATGTGACCCCGGGCAAGTGTAGTAGGAAGGCCGAATTTATGATCTCAAAAAGGATCATATAAATATCGGAATGGTTCGAAATTGTTGGGTATACAGAACTCTCCAAGCAGAAGGCATCAAAAAATTTATTCAGGGCCCAGAGCAACAAATTAGCTAACCAACCTCCACATTCCAATATTGTGGACACAAGCCTCCAGGCCCAGTAGGCCCCACAGAACAATAAGATGGCATAAATCATATTCACCGCTCGAACTCCTGGGTCCACACAGGGGTCGGCTCTGCTTCGGATTTTTTTCCAGCTATAGTTTTCTC
>CM053623.1:11546192-11566262 GCA_028646595.1 Phalanger gymnotis
CTCTAGTCTGTTGCTAGCTGCTGCCACAAAGTGCAATCTCATGCCTCTCCTAAATCAGGGTAGTA
This sequence comes from Phalanger gymnotis, assembly GCA_028646595.1. Lineage (NCBI taxonomy): Eukaryota > Metazoa > Chordata > Mammalia > Diprotodontia > Phalangeridae > Phalanger > Phalanger gymnotis. Next base: position 11,546,258 of record CM053623.1, read on the forward strand.
ACTGCTTAGCTTTTCAATCCCTTGGACAGGAAGAAGATCAAATGAGCCAATGCTTAAAGAAATTAATTCAGACTATTCACTGGAAGGTCAAATACTTAGGCTAAAACTTACATACTTTGGCCACATAACAAGAAGATAGGATTCAATGGAAAAGACCCAGGTCTTGGGAAAGATTCAAGACAGAAGGAGAAGGAGAAGGGAATGGCAGAGGATGAGATAGATAGTTAGGGTCATGGAAACAATGGACATGAGCTTGGACAGACTACAAGAGATAGTGGAGGAGAGAAGGGACTGTCACGCTATGGTCCATGGGGTCACGAAGAGTTGGGCATGACTAACTGAACCGGGACAAAAACTGCCAACTAATGCCCTGGCATTGAACCCTGAGGATGGGGTTGTAGTTTGACTGAGGCAGCAGGTCCTCCCAGGCTTGTGCCCAACTGCTATCATAGAAATGCTAGAGCTTTGCTTCTTCACCATTGAGCTTTGGCCTTTGCAGATTTAGCCAGCGATGACTCAGGGCCCCTCATTTGTATGGCCCAATTGTACTTCAGTCATTTCTCATTAAAATAAATTTTACTATAGATTCTGATCCTGACTTTTTAGCCATACCCAGTCCATGACCTGAAAAAGATACTGGGTACTGTTAGTAAGGAAGACATTCCTTGAGGGCCTTTCTTGTGACAGTATAATAGAAAGAGGACTGGATTGAACATGGAAAAACTGGGTTCAAATCCCAGCTCTGCCATTTGCAATCATGTAAGGCTGGATTTGGACAAATCATTTATCTTTTCTGGGCCTTGGTTTACTTCCTCATCTGTGAAGTAATGGGTCTGGATTAGGTGACCCCTGAGGCTCCTTCCAGCCCTAAATTAACCCTTCTGTGTGGGCTGCTTTGCTGGAGAGCTTGCTGAGCCCTTCAGATACCAGGGAATAAGATGTAGTGTAGGATCCATCATCGAGCCTTGGATTGGGAGGCAGATGAAGTAGGTTTGAATCTCGGGCCTGCTTCTTTCTACTTGCATGACCTTGGACAACTCTCATATTTTGTCTTCTCTTTGGTAAAGTAGGGGTCAGAGTTGGGGGAGGGGGGGAAGAAGACTAGACCATCTTTAAATGACCTTCTAGCTTTCAGTCCTATAATCCTAAATCATTTGGAGTTCCACCCCAGAAAAGATTGTCCTTGGCTGCTGGCTTTCTCTATAAGCTAATTTTCAAATCTGCAGTCTTTAAACCCTCTCCTCAAGGTGCCTAGCCACTGTTCTGGAGACTGTGCTCCCTGGGTTTGCTGATGCATAGATCTTCTGCACTTTGACTTCCTAAGAACTGTCATATATCACCTGCTCCTGTCACTGGACCCAGATGCCTGACAACCTGTTCTGGATCAGTCAATAAACATGTATTAAGCACCTACTATGTGCCAGGCATTGCGCTACAGGCTGGGGATACCAAGAAAGGCCCAAAACAGTCCTTGTCCTCAGGAGATCGACATGCAGATAACTAGGTACAAACAAGTTACATACAAAATAAATGGAAAATAATTAACTGAGGGAGGGCACGAGAAGAAAGAAGGAAGAGGAAAGGCTTCCTGGAGAAGGCAGGATTTTAGCTGGGACTCCAGGAATCAGAGATGAAGGAGATCCAGAACCACGGGGGATCTTGGAGATTTTTGAGCCCATCCCCCTCATTTGGCAGAAGAAGAAACTGAGGCCGGTGCATGGCAGTGATTTGCCTCATGTCACCCAGGTGATTAGCGGCAGAGTCAGGATTTCTGCCCTACATCCCTTCCATTGTATCATACCTCCTCCTTCCAGCATCCCCCTTCGGCCACACTCAAGAGAGACTTGCTGTCCTATTTATGTGGTTTATTCATAAGATGAAAGAGAACAATGTGAATTCAGAAGCATCACATTAGGAGACAAGGGAGTTTAAAAAATCTCTCCAGTGTTAGCTGAACCATTCTTCTGCTTTCTCTTGACTATCTAAAACCCCTTGTAACCCATTATACATTCACCTCTCTTCCCGTGGTCCAGTAGAGTATGCTTTCCATTGTTCAAAAAAAAAAATGAAAAAAGAACTAGCATTTTAACAGACAAATAAATACAATATTAAACAAAGAAGGAGAAAGCACCAACACCTAGGGGCATGAGGAAAGGCTTCCTGTAGGAGGTGGCTCCTTGACAAAAGCTAAGGAATAAAGGCGAGGAGGGAATGCATTCCAGGCATGGAGGAAAACATGTGTCACTGAGAACGGGCAAAATCCTGAGCTCAGGAGACAAGCAATGGGGCCAGCACAGCAGGAAAGAGAGTCTGTGAAAGGGAATTATGTGACATTCATCTGGGAAAAGATGCTAGAGCAAGGCTCTGAATGGCTTTCCAGAAGTCTGCCTCTTGGCCCAGAGGCACTGGGGAGCTGTTGAAAATTCTTGAGTGGGAACATGACACAGTTCCACCTGTGTTCTGAAGATTAATTTTGGCAGCTGTGTAGAGGATGGATAGAGGACAGAGATGAGATTCAAGGAATCCAATTAGGATGGTCTGACAGTCATCCAGGAGAGAGGTGATGGGGGCTTGAACTTGGGAGGGGGGAGCCATGGGAGTGGAGGAGAGTCTGGACCCTAGACCTGAATGAACATGGCCAGTGTAAGGGATCCCTAGTGAGTATCAGTGAACCTTTCCTGGTTCATTCCAGTAAAAGGATCTTCCAGCTGGTCTCCCTGATCCACATTTGCCCTCTTCTGCTCAATTTTTCATATAAGAGTCAGATGAATTTTCCTAAAGCTAGCTTTTATCACATCACTTCCCTGCTCAAGACCCTGCAGGGGATCCCTCTTTCCTGTAAATCCAAGTCCAGACTTCGCTCTTGGGCTACTTTCAATACCACCATGATCCAGCCCCACTCACTTCCTAAGCAATTTCTATTTTCTCCACTATGCCAAAAATTGTCCAGCAGCTTCAGTCAAGCCATTCTCCTTAATATTATCCCCACACATTCATCCCTGCCATGCCTTTGCTTGTGCTTTTTGTCTCAATCTGATGGCCTTTCCTCCTCCTCTCCTTCTCCACCTACTAATCCAGTAAATGTTAAATAATTAAATCTGGGGGTGGGGGTGGATATGCACACAGCTCCCTTCATTATTAACACTTCCTCCATCTCTTTCTTAATCCTAGACAATCAATAAATCAAGCCTAGATTTGCAGCATTTGTCCACTTCTGAGGTGTAAATGCTCACACTGAAAATGTAATAATTGGCTCCGGTAAACCAGCTCGAGCGGGCTCCAGCGCACTCCCATAACAACCTTCCAGGCTTAGCTGCCAGCAGTCTCTTCCCATGCAGCCTTCCCTGCCTATGTAAGACCACGAGGATCAGTCTCCTCCAATAACTCCTCCTGCAGGTCAGACTATGAAGTGGAGCTCTCAGTTCTGTTCTGTCTGGTGGTGGTCTCTGGGTCAAACACTCTGGTCCTGAGTCCCCAACAATACTGTTTGCTCCTTCAAGAGCTTAAGTTTCTCTTGCATTCCTCTCAGTGCCTAACATAGGACTGAGTTCACATTGGGCCCTCAGTAAATACTTGGTCATTAATTGAAGCAATTGAGTCTCTGGAAAGCCAATATTACTTCCATCTCTATAATAGAGAGTTCATTGAAATTTGATAAGAAATAAGTGTAAATTAAGGGGGTGTTCATCAATTGGGGAACAGCCAAACAAATGTAGATATAATGGATATAATTAAGAAATTATGAAAGAGAGTTTTAAAAAAAACCTGAGACTTATATGAACAGTGAGCAGACCAGGAGAGCAATCCATATTATAGTATTAACATTATTTTGTTTTAATCTTGTTTAATATTTTATTTTTTCCAATTAGATGTAAAAGCAATTTTAACATTCCTTGTTTTCAAAATCTTAGTTCCAAATTCTCTCCATCCCTCCCCTCCCCCCAGCGAGAAGGCAAGCAATTTGAGAAAGGTTATGCATGTGTAGTCATGCAAACTACATTTCCATGTAAGTCAGTCTGTGACAGAAAACAAGATGAAAAAAAAAACAACCCGAAGAAAAATAAAGTAAAGAAAAGGTATTTTCAATCGACATTCAGATTCTACCAGTTCTTTCTCTGAAGATGGACAACTCCTTTCATTGTAAGTCTTGCAAAATTATCTTGGATGATTGCATTGCTGAGAACAGCTAAGTATTTATAATAGATCATCACACAATATTGCTGTTACTTGGTACAATGTTGTCCTAGTTCTGCTCATTTCACTTTGCACCAGTTCATCTAAGTCTTTCCAGGTTTTTTCTGAGTGCACCCTGCTCATTATTTCTTAAAGCACAATAGTATTCCATCACAATCACATACAACGTGTTCAATCATTCCCCAATTGACAGAAATCTCTTCAATTTCAAATTCCTTGCTGCCACTAAAAAAGCTGTTATAAATATTTTTGTAAACATAGATCCTTTTCCTTTTTGTTTTTTATCTCTTTGGGATACAGACCTAATAGTAGTATTACTTGGTCAGAGAGTATGCATAGTTTTATAGCCCTCTGGGCATAGTTCCAAATTGCTCTCCAGAATGGTGAATCAGTATACAACTTCACCAACAGTACATTTTAATTTTCCCACATCCCCTCCAACATTTGTCATTTTCTTTTTCTGTCATATTAACCAATCTAGCAGGTATGAAGTAGTAGCTCAGAGCTGTTTTAATTTGCATTTCACTAATCAATAGTGAATTAGAGCATTTTTCCATATGACTATAGAAATTGCTTGTTAATGTCCTTTGACCACTTATCAATTGAGGAATGGCTCATATTTCTATAAATTTGACTCTATTTTCTATGTTTGTGTAATAAAGTCTTTATCAGAGAAACTCACTATAAAAACTTTTTTTCACAGTATTGATTACCAACTATGTATTTCCCTCCATCCTATTTTCCCTGTTTATCCTACTCTCTCTTTCCTCTTACCCTGTCCATTCTCAAAAGTGTTTTGCTTCTGACTTTCACCTCTCATAAACTGTCCTCCCTTCTATCAACTCCCCTACCATTCTCTTATCTCCTTTTCTTCCTACTTTCCTGTATGGTAAGATAGATTTCTACACCCAAGTGAGTGTGTATATTATTCCCTCTTTGAGTCAATTCTGACGAGAATAAGGTTCACGTGCTCCTCTCCCTACTTCGTCCATTTTCCCCTCCACTGTAAAATCTTTTTTCAAGTCTCTTTTATGTCAGATAATTTATCCATTCTACCTTTCCCTTTCCACTTTTCCCAGTACATTCTTCTTTCTTATCCCTTAATTTTATTTTTTAGATAATAATATCAACTCACACCTCTACTTTCTGTCTATGTATACTCCCAACTATAATAATGAAAAAGTTTTTAAGAGTTATAAATACCATTTTCCCAATGTAGGAATATAAACAGTTTAATCTTATCAAATTATTTATACTTTATCTTTCCTGTTTACTTTTTTGTGCTTCTTTTGCATCTTTTATTTGAAAGTCAAAATTTCTATTCAGCTCTCATCTTTTCAACAGGAATGCTTGAAAGTCCTCTACGTCATTCAATATCCATTTTCCTCCTGAAGGATTATATTCAGTTTTGCTGGGTAGGTGATTCTTGGGTGTAATCCTAGTTCTTTTGGCCTCCAGAATATCATATTCCAAGCCCTTCAATACTTTAATGTAGAAAATGCTAAATCTTCTGTTATCCTGACTGTGAATCCACTATATTTGAATTGTTTCTTTTTGGCAACTTACAGTATTTTCTCCTTGATGTGGGAGGTCTAGAATTTGGCCATAATATTCCTGAGAATTTTCATTTGGGGATCTCTTTTAGAGGTAATAGGTGGATTTTTTCAATTTCTGTTTTACCTTCCGGATCTAGAATATCAGGGCAGTTTTCCTTGATAATTTCTAGAAAGATGATATCTAGGTTCTTTTTTTATCACGACTTTCAGGTAGCCTAAAAAGTCTTAAATTATTTCTCCTGCATCTATTTTCCAGGTCAGTTGTTTTTTCCAATGAGATATTTCACATTTTCTTCTATTTTTTTTCATTCTTTTGATTTTGTTTGATTGTTTCTTGATGTCTCATAAAGTCATTACCTTCTACTTGTTCAATTCTAACTTTTAAGGAATTATTTTCTTTGGTGAGCTTGTGCCTCCTTTTCTATTTGGCCAATTCTACTTTCTAAGGAGTTCTCTTCAGTGAATTTTTGTGTATCTTTTTTTCTTTTTGGCTAACTCTCCTTTTTAAGTCATTCTTCTCTTCAATGAATTTTTGTGCCTCTTTTATCATTTGGCCTATTCTGTTTTTTAAGGTGTAAGTTTCTTCAGTATCTTTTTGTGTTTCCTTTACCAAACTGTTGACTCCTTTTTCATTATTTTCTTGCATCACTTTTATATATTTTCCCAATTTTTCCTCTAGTTCTCTTACTTGACTCATTAAATCCTTTTTTGAGTTCTTTCCTGGCCTGATATCAATTCATATTTTTCTTTGAACCTTTGGATGCAGGAATTTTGACTTTGCTGTCTTCTTTTGAGTGTGTTTTAATCTTCCTTGTCACTGTAGTAATTTTCTATGGCCAGAACTATTTTTACTTGTTGTTTGCTTATTTTCCAGCCTGTTTCTTGACTTTTAACTCTATGCTAAAGTAAAGGCTCTGCTTCCCAAGTGGATGGGGGCACTGTCTCAAGCTTCAGGGGTTTTTTGAAGCTGTTTTCAGAGATACTTCTAAGGACCTGTAAGTTTTTGGCTCTTTCAAGGTGGCATGATCTGGGGAGAGGTGTGCTTACTACTTTGTGCACTGGTTCATGATTGAGCACAAGCACTCTTTTCAACCCCAGATCTGTGACCAGGGCCTCTGCTCCCCTGAGGCCACAAGCTCTGCTGTGCTAGTGCTTCTCCTTGCAGAGCAGTGCTTCTCCTAAGACCCAGAACATTGATCCAGTTCCAAGTGTAGGCAATGCAACAGAGTCCTGCCCCTGGTGCCAGCAAAGGGACTCCAATAAATCTCCTTCTGACCCATTGTCCAATCCCCTTACTATCTGTGGACTGAGAGGTTTGGAAACTGCCACTTCTGCCACTGATTCAGTCACCCCAGTGCCTACTCCTGCTTTGCTGGGGCCTGGGCTGTGCTGGTGAAGCCTGCCCTAGATTGTGCTCATCTTTCACCCTAGTGCAACAGACCTTTCTTGCTGATCTTCTAAGTCATCTTAGGCTGGAATATTGTTTCACTCTGCCTTTTTGTGGGTTCTGTTGCTCTAGAATTTATTTAGAGTCATTATTTAAAGGTATTTGGAGGCATTTGGTGGAAAGCTCAGGTGAGTCCCTGTCTTTACTCCACCATCTTGGCTTCAACTTCACTAGCATTAACATTATTAAAAGGAACAACTTTGCAAAACTGAAGAACTCTGATCAATGCAATTATCACTCATGATTCCAGAGTACTGGTCATGAAAGCTGCTACCTGTTTCCTGACAGAGAGGTAATGAACTGCTAAATTGCAATGAGAGACATATATTTTGAGGCAGGCCAGTATGGGAATCTGTTTTTCTTGACCAAAAATAGTCAACAGATTGTTACATGGATGTTACACAAATTGTTAAAAGGGATATTATGGGGATTTTTGCTTTTTTTTTCTGGGCGTAGGGAGAAGTTAGAGGGAGAAAAATAGATTTTTGATAATTAGAAAAAATGGATTTAAAAAAAAATTCAGTAGAGGCCAGACAATATAAAATGATGGGGCTGGACAAGATGGTTTGATAGGTATGTTATAGTGAGTATGTCTTTTAGTTATGGTTTGGACTAAGCCATTGAGGTCCCTTCAAACTCTGAGAGTCTATGATTCTATGACCTCTTCCATCCTGAATAGTGTAGGTCTATAATGCTAGGTGGTGCAGTGTCTAGAGTGCTGGGTCTAAAGTCAGGAAGACTTGACTTCAAATCTGACCTCAGACACTTACTAGCTGTATGACCCTGGGCAAGTCACTCATTCTTGCTGGCTTCAGTTTCCTCATCTATAAAGTGATCTGGAGAATGAAATGGCAGATCACTCCAGTATCTGCCAAGAAAACCCCAAATGGGGTCATGGAAGGTCAAATGTGACTGAAAAAGTGACCAAACAACAACAACCACCATGCTAAGCCTAACTATCAGATGAAATGGCCAGAGCTATAACTCAGAATTTTGATGCCTAGAATGTATGGCTTGGAATGCTACTGGAGTAAACACTGGGAAACATACCAGGGTCAACTAGCAGGAAGCTCACTTTCAAATAAACTTTCTCAATAAGATTGTGACAATAATATAAGAAGTTAGTAAGACAAATTTAATTGAGTAAGCAGAGGGAATTAGTAGCAACAGTAGTTCCCACACTGCTGAAGGAATATATGACAAAAGAATGAAGATAAAATGTACCACTCACTTCCTGCCAGAAATATGATGGACCTAAGATGCAAAAAGAGACAGGCATTTTTGGATATGGCCAACGTAGGACTATGCAGCTCTAGATTGAGGGCTTTATTTTTCAGAGGTTTTTTTTTTTTAATTTGCTCAGTTGGGAAGGGGGGTAATAAGAGCAACAGATTAATGTTTTAAAAGAAAACAATAAAGGATATTTGTGCTATAATGTATCACATTTATTTCAATGTAATTTATTTCTCTGCAGTAGTGTTGCTTTGAATTAAAAATCAGGCACTGCCAAAGAGGAAAAATAAACTGCATCATCCTTCCACTAAAAACAAACAAACAAACAAAAGAAAACCCCAATGCATTTCAATATGCTGCCTTAATGGAATAGAACTGTTATTAATATTTGTTACTGAGAAAGAATGAGTTGTAGTTATTGAAGAAGAAATGCGATCAGGACTTAAGGTGGACAGCAACTGTATTTTTAAATCGTTGTCTTGCTCAGACACACCTCCTATGTAGTAAAATAAAACATTTTAAGGTAATATATGAATTACATTTTTTGTCCTGTAAATTTCAGTATCTTTCAGCAAAGCATTGTTTCCTCCATCCTAGTTATGGCTCTGGTCCAACACTTGCTGTGACTTGGAGTAAGTCAGCTCTTTTTAAAGTATCTGGAGAGCTGTCAAGGGGGAGAGGGATTAGGTTTATTCCGTTTGGCCCCAGGAGGCAAAATCAGGGGTAGAAGTTGCTAAGAGGTTAATTTCAGTTTACTGTCAGAAAAAAACACCCCAACAATCCCAGGATGCAATTGGCTGCCTTTCAAACAGAGGCTGGATGACCATTTGTGAGGTGTATCATAGTGGGTATTCTTTTGGAGTATTTATTGGAATAGGTCATCTCTGAGGTCTCTTCCAGCTCTTTGATTGTGTGATTCAGTGATCTGTAGAATGGTGGTCCAGAGACAAAGGTGTGGTAGCTCAAGGGAAAGCTAAGGCATCATGTAGGAAAAAGAAAGAGAGAAGGTGAAGATATGATTGTGGAAGGGAGCCAGCCACATTTGTTTCAGATCATCACTCTGCCCCACATCACACTCAGCCTCAGTTTCCCCATCTCTGAAATGACCATCATCAAATTGTCAGCGTGTACATTGACGCTATGAGGACAAAAACACTTTGCATATGCAAATGCTAAAGATTTGATTCAATTCAACAACCATCTATACAAGCCTTACCATGTTTAAGTCAGTATGCTAGGGTCTGGTAATACAGGCAGGAATACAGGAATAAGGCAGTCTCTGCCCCCAAGGAGATTACATTCCACTAGAACTACTTTGAAACAAAAGACAGTGGCTAAACTCAATGCTTAGACTCTAGTGTTTAATATTGAATTGACATCTTCAAATTGTGGTGCTAGAGAAGACCTTTGAGAGTCTCTTAGGCAGAAAGGAGGTCAAATCAGTCAATGCTTAAAGAAATTAATTCAGGCTATTCACTGGAAAGTTCAATACTGAAGCTGAAGCTTAAATACTTTGGCCACATAACAAGAAGATGGGACTCATTAAAAAGACCCTAATTTAGGGAAAGATTGAAGGCAAAAGGATGAGGGGACAGTGGAGGATGAGATGGATAGAAAGTGCCATGGAAACAATGAATATGAGCTTGGACAGACTTTGGAAGACTGTGTAGGACAGAAGGGCCTGGCATACTATGGTCCATGGGGTCACAGAGAGACAGAGATGACTGAACAACAAAAACCTAATATTGAACTATGAGAAGCTTTCCAGAACCCAACGCTCTTGTCGTTTCAGAACCAATTCAAATGATATCGATCTGTAACCTCCTCGACATGGGAGTTCCTCCAATGAGTCAGCTCACCACCCATAGTAATGAGGAGCCTGCCTACGCTCTAGGATTCTCATCCAGAGGCTCCCATGAGTTTGTCACTGGGGATGCATCCAATGTTTAGGTGCTTTGCTTTGCCTTCTCCTGACACTGGAAGGATAGCAATGGACCACTGCGACTATAACACCAGCCTACGGCCCATTGTATTTAGGGTCTCCATTAAAGCAGCTGCCTGGGAGGAGACTCCATGGAGATGGAATAGAATTGTAGGCTGCTTCAAATTTTATTAAAATGAGCATGTTTTCCCCTTCTAGCGAGCTGCTGGAATATTCCTGGCCTATTTCCTGCTGATTTACAATTGCTTACATAAGAAATAAGAGCTAAACTGCATTTGAATTTATTGTAACTAGAATGCTTTTGATTGGTGTGTTTGTGGAAATTTTGGTCTGTGTTAGTACAATGAGCAAGATCCAAAAGTGGGGAAGTGAGGAAATGAAGGTCAATATGGATAATGTTGATTTGTTCTCTCAGCTTCTCCTAATGGCTTTTTTTCCTCCATCTTCATCCTCCTTGACCTCCCTGCAGCCTTTGACACTGTCAATCACTGTCTTCTGGATGCTCTCCTCTCTGAGTTTCCATGACAACATTCTATCCTACTTTGCTTTTTTTTTTCCAATTTTTAAACATTTTTATTTAAAATTTTGAGTTCCAAATTCTATCCCTCCCCTCTTCCAGAGATGCTAAGTACTCAGATATAGGTTATTCATGTACGATTATGTAAAACATTTCCATATTAATCATTTTATGCAAGCCTCGAATAAAAGAAAAAAATGAAAGAAAGTGAAAAATAGCATGTTTCAGTCTGTATTCAATCGATATCATTTCTTTCCCTGGAGGCTGATAGCATGCTTTGTCATTAGTCCTTTGGGATTGTCTGGAATCATCATATTGCTGAGAATAGTTAAGTCTTTCACAATTCTTCATTGAATTGTTGCTGTGTAAAATTTTCTCTTGGTTCTGTTCACTTCACTATGCCTCAGTTCATATAAGTCTTTCCAGGTTTTTTCTGAAATCATCTTGCTTGTCATTTCTCATTGCACAGTAGTATTCCATTACAATCATATAACACAGCTTGTTTAACCATTCCCCAATTGATGGACATCCCTTTGATCTCCAATTCTTAGCCACCATAAAAAGGGCTGCTATAAATATTTTTGGACATGTGGGTCTTTTTCCCATTTGTATGGTCTCTTTGGGATATAGAGCTAGCAGTGGTATTGCTGGATCAAAGGGTATGCATAGTTTTATACCCCTTTGGACATAGTTCCAAATTGCTCTCCAGAATGGTTGGATCAGTCAAAACTCCACCAATCTATCCTACTTATCTAACATCTCCATTTCAGGCTCCTTTGCTGCATTCTCCTCCAAATCAGGACCACTAATGATGGATGTCCCCCAGGTTTCAGACCTGGTCCTTCTCTTGTCCTTCAATATTATTTCACTTGGGGATATCATTAACTCCCATGGATGAACTATTGACTTATTATCTCTTTGCTGAAGATCCTCAAATCGATTTATCCAGCCCTAACCTCTCTCCTGACCCCCAGTCTTACATACCCAAGTGTCTATTAGACATCTCAAACTGAAACTGATATGTCCCAAACTGACTAATTATCTTTCCTCCCAAGTCCTCTCTGCTTCCTATCTTTCCTATTATGATAGAGGGCACAGCCAGCTTCCCAGCCTCCTACACTCCCAGCTAGAGCATCCAGCTAAATTTACTCCATCTCACCACTCACTTCCATATCCAATCAGTAGCCAGTTCTTGTCATTTTTCTTTTCATCTCCAGGATCAGATATCAAATCCTTTGGCATCCAGAGCTCTTTATAACCTGCCCCCTGCTATCTAGTCCAAGAATTGATTAAGTTCCTCCAAGAATCAAATACTGTCTTGGGCCTTGGTCATACAAAGACAAAAAATGAAACAGTCCCTGCCCTCAAGGTACTTCCATTCTAACTGGGGAGAATTCTAAAGCTTTTGTACTAACCTTTGACCACAGCTGGAATCAGCTCCCTCTTCATCTCTGCCTTTCAGATCCCTTTGCTTCCTTCAAAACTGCTGGCAACAGCTTGTGCAGTGAAGCCTTTCCCAGAGCCCCAGGAATGCCAGACATTCTCTTTCCCCTGCTTATTCTGGATTGTGTGTATACTAATTTGTGTTGGTGTTATTTCCCTGATAAAATGTAAGTTCCTTGAGACCAGAGATTGTTTCATCTCATCTCTGTATTCCTAGCTCATGTCCCACTAGCTTAGCTTTCAAGAAGCTGGGATCTCCTTTATGCCACCATAAGCCCTGAGATAATAATAATTCCTATTTAGATAAGGAGTGATGGTTTACGAAGTGCTTTCCTTACAACAACCCAGAGGTTGGCAGTTCCAGTATTATTAGCTCCATTTTACAAGTGAAGGAATCAACCAAGTCATAGATTCTGAAAGGTTGTAACTTGACCAAAGCCACTGGGAATGCAGCCTAACAGTGCTCAAGGTGTTCCATATCAAAGGAGAGCTAGCTGCTCCCCTCCTCCATTATCCTGGTTCTCTAAGGCCTGTCCTTTCCCAACTGTATAACCTACAACCTGTCTATTCTACATAATCGAGACAGCATTACTGCTTGGGTTTCAAAAATCCTGAGTGCCTGGTTGCTGTGGTATCTAGAAATTTCATTATGGTGCAGGGTATTTTCAATAATAATTACTTGATTGTGTCTTTACATGATTGCACATATATAACCTATATAAAATTGCTTACCATCTTAGTGAGGGGGGAGGTGAATGAAGGAGGGAGAAAATTTGGAACTCAAAAATTTTTAAAATGAAAAATTTGTCTTCACATGTAATTGGAAAAATAAAATGCTATTTTAAAAAGGAGAAAAACAAGTATCCTATTAATAAGATAGGGACATGGAGGTTCAAGCTTTAAGATTGGAGAGGAACGGAAGAGCAAAGAGTGTCGCTTTCTAGGAAAGAAAATCTGGGTTTAAATCCTTCCTGCCATGTACTGGCTGTGTAGCCTCAGGTAAATGCCTTAACCTCTCCGAGACTCCTTATTCTCATATGGAAAATAGGGATAACACTTGAGCTACCTGCCTCACAGGACTATGGTGAGGAAAATGTTTCATAAACTTTAAAAAACTATAGGAATAAGTTGTTCCTATTATCATTATTGATAAACCCCTTGTGATATAGTTCTTATTATCTATGTGAGATATCTTACTGACTCTGGGACAGAAGCATCCATCATAGGATTTAGAACTGAATGAAGGAGACCTTGTCTAGCTCCTTTACTTTCTCTGAGATAACTGAAGACAGAGAAAAGAAGCCATTTTCTCGAGGTCAGGTAGCTGGCAAATGATGATGATGGTCGTGGTGGCGGTGGTGGTGGTGACAATAATGGTGGTGGTGGTGGTGGTGGTGATAATGATGGTGGTGGTGGTGATGATGGTGGTGGTGATGATAATGATGGTGATGGTGGTGGTGGTAGTGATAATGATGGTGGTGGTGATGATGGTAATGATGGTGATGGTGGTGGTGGTTGTGGTGGTGGTGGTGGTGACAATAATGGTGGTGGTGGTGGTGATAATGATGGTGGTGGTGGTGATGGTAGTGGTGGTGATGATAATGATGGTGACGGTGGTGGTGGTTGTGGTGGTGGTGGTAGTGATGATAATGGCAGCGTTTACATAGCTCTTGGAGGTTTGCAAAGCACTTTACAAATATCCCATTTCATACTCACAACAACCTTGTTAGATAGGCGCTATTATTATCCCCATTGTATAGAAGAAGAAATTGAGGCAGACAGAGGTTAAATGATATGAGAAATGCAGTTTTGGGGATCACTGGACTTCCTAGGCAGGGCCAAAGTCCTGAGGAAGAACCCCGTGATAATCCCTAAGGAAGGCTGTGCAGACCACAGGACTCCCAGAGGAAGGCCAAGTGGTAGCCCCCTTTATCTGTGAGGATCACAGGGCTCCTAGGGGTCAGACCCTAAGGAGGACCCTCGTGATGGCCCTTTAGAATGGTTGTGGGGAATCACAGGACTTCCTAGGATTGGACCCTGAGAAAGAGCCACATGATGACCCCTAAGGAAGGCTGTGCAGACCACAGGACTCCCAGAGGAAGACCAAGTGGTAGCCCCACTTTATCTGTGGGGATCACAGGGCTTCCTAGGGTCAGACCCTAAGGAGGACCCACATGATGGCCCCTTAGAATGGTGGTAAGATCACAAGGCTACCGAGACAGGGCCAGAAGACCCAAGTGATGTCCCCTTAAGAAGGCTGTGCAGACCACAGGGCTCCCCAGGGAAATCCCAAGTGGTAACCCTCTTAACACCACAGTGGAGATCACAAGACTCCCCAAGGCAGGGTCAGGAAGTTAGCCCGAGACATGCTCCCGCAGCTCATTGCTTTCCTGGTAGCATAACCTTAGGAGGATCCATGTGATTTGCCTATTCTCACCCAAAGAACTCAGGACCAGAGTGGGCAGAGGAAGGCATTTATTATACTCCTCGAGAGAGCAGATGCGGTGTTCACTGGGAACACTCGCACTGATACAGCTACAGGAGTGAGGGTAACCATCACCTCCAATCCTGCTTGAGTTATGGTTAGTTTACATTCTTTACTTTTCACATAGTTTTCCTAGGTTATACAGTTTATATAGGTAGGATAACAAGGATACAGAAGCAGAAGTGGTTAATTAGATCTTCCTTGTCTGAGCTTAGGATTAATCTACATTCTTTATTTCCCCTACCTTCCCTCTTTAACATATGCAAATTATGCAAATCAGTAGGCCTGGACCCTTGACCAAGACCAGACCCTTGAACTGACATGATAAACTTGAACTGACTCAACCAGTTTGGCCTCCCTAGTTCCCCTGACACCAGGATGGCCATTGACTTGACAAATAGGTGTTAACTCAGCTATATGGACAGCTTTTGTGGGAGCAAAACCAGATACCATACTATCTTTTATTACAAATGACTTGCCCAGGGCCACCCAGCCAAGAAATCTCTGAAGCAGGATTTAAGCTCAAGCTTTCCTGACTCTGCATATTTGCAGCTAAGTCTCTGAGCCTGAGATTTGTACCCAGATCTTCTGTCTCCACATGTTGTACACTTTCCTCCACACTACACTAAGCCTTCTCCTGCCGTAGGAAAAAGGAATGAGCAGTTGTGAACACTTCTGCTGCCTTGCACCCCTCCCCCTGTTCTAATAGCTTGGCCTCTGAGAGGACACCACCTGGCCGAGGAAGTGTAGATGGGAGGCAGGAAGAGCCAGTGACACAGAAGGGAGGAATGTGGGGAAAGGGAATCAAAGTTTCCGTTTCTGCTGCAGCCCCTCATAAATCCTGCCTTGCTCTGTGTCTTCTCCTCCATTACTCCAAGTTGGAGGACCTGATTTTAAATCCTACTTCTATCATCTAGTACCTATATACCCTCAGAAAATCACTTAAGACTCCATAGGCCTCACTTTTCTCATCTGTAAAATGAGGTTGGACTAGAGGGTCTTCAAGATCCTATAAAACCCCCTGGGCCTCAGTTGCCTAATCTGTAAAAGAAGGAGGTAGGACTAGATGGTTGCTGAAGCTCCTTCCAGATCTCACTCTATGATCTGGAGATTCCTTGGAACCATTGCCCCACCAAAAGTCCCCTTCTAGCAGCCACTGCTGCCTCCCTCCACTGCTCTGGATCTCTCCACTTTCCCAAAACTCCAGCTGTCTTGAGCTCCCACTTTATTGCTGTTATTGGAGAAGAGGATCCTACTCCCAGTCCTCAGTCTTCCCCTAACCTGTTTGCCCAGGAAAAAAAAGGCAGGCTGGCATTCCCCACCTGGACACAAACCCAAATATTCATCTCTTGACCCAGAATACTCCCAGTCGTTTCATCTCCCCAAAGTTGGGGAAAAGAAAGAATTTTCCTCATTCATCCATTTGATCAAAAAACGTTAATGAAGGGCCCACTACGTAACAGGTGTTGTGCTAAGCACTGAGGAAACAAAAAAAAAGACAGCCCATGCCCTCAGGGAGCTTACAATCTAATGGAGAGGAAAAAAGAAACAGTTTTTTATGAGGCTGGATTCCAGCCCCGGCTGCAGAGGGAACCTGCTGCCTCCTTCTGTCATATTCTTGGTATATTTCCCAATTTGAAACCACTTTTGGATGCAGATTATTTAATAGTAATAAACAATAATAAAATCAGAGGTGGGCTTCTAGATCTAAGGCAGGACTTCTTTATCTGAGGTCCCTGAAGCTTTCTAAAAATCTATTCCGATGACTGTATTTTAATACAATTGCTTTCCTTTGCACTCCTACTTGTCTGATGCATTTGAAAACGTGATTTGGAGGAGGGTATCACCAGACTGACTGCCAAAGGATTCCAGGACATCTAGAATCTTGCAGTAGTTGCTGGAGGGGGAGAGGGCTACCTGCCTCAAGTCTCTCTCCTCACTGGTCTATTGTCTAATCAGCTACCAAAGTTAGATACCCGAAGGGCAAGCCTCAACAGGTCACCTCCCCTACTCAATAAACTCCAACGGCTCCCTACTGCCTCCAGGATCAAATACAAACTCCTTGGCTTGGTATTCAGTCAAACTCTTACATTTTGTAGGGGATGGAGCCGAGGGCAAAAGAGGTTCACCCACATCCCCAGAGTCACACAAATTAGAATAAGTGGCAGAGGTGGGGATTTGAACCCAGATCTTCACTCTCCAAAGAACAACATTCTTTCCATTGCCTCCTCTGTTTCACACCTTTGCTCCTGTTTTGTATCTTGGCTTGGAAACCATCCTGTCTTAAACTGGCCGAACAGTGATGGCCACACTGTGGAATCAATGAGGCGCTGAGAAGATGAGCCATACTGTATGATCCTGACTGCATCTGGGGAGACTGAGGGATGGACTGTTCTGCAATACTTCACTTTAATTTAGCCATCCCTCCCTTTACTTTGAGTGCTGGGAGACTAATGTTCTGACTCACAGGCACCAGGAAGTCATGGAGTGCCCTAATTCAGAAGAGGTTTTAAATAGCAAGAAATGTGTATGTGTTGAAGAAACCATCTCACTGCTGCCAGTGGCTAATGTTTTAAAGCCTATCTTATTGAAGGACCTTTGCTCTTTTATGGTGGATCCTAGAGGTAGAACCCTCTACCTCTCCATCTCTCTATTCATCCCTCCATATATCCTTCTCTCTATTGCTCTATCCATCCCTCTATCTATACCACCAAACCTGCATCTATTCCTTTATCTATCTCTCCATTGTTCCATCAAGTATTCCATCCCTCTCTCCATTCCTCCTCCCTTTCCTTGGCACATCCTTCTATATATTCCTCCTTCTATCCCTACATTCATCCTTTCATCTACCCCTCACTATATTCATCATTCTAACTATTCCTCCATCCATTGCTCCATCTACCTCCTTCATCTATCTCTTCTTCCATTCATCCCTGCCCCTTTCAATCCCTACATACTTCCCTCCATTCCTCCATGTATCCTTCAATCTAATTATCTCTCCCTCCCTCCATTCTTTCCATCCTTGCCTTGATCTACTTATCTATCCCTTTCTTTTTCCCTCCTTCCCTTCACTGCTCCATCTATCTTCTAACCATCTAGGTGATGTGATAGACCACAAGTCTTTGAATCACAGAAGGACAGATTTTTAGAATTGGAAGTCCAGTTGTTGTTTAATCATGTCTGACTCTTGATGACCCCATTTGGGGTTTTCTTGGCAGAGATCCTCAAGTGGTTTTCCATTTCCTTCTCCAACTCAGTTTACAAATGAGGAAACTGAGACAAACAGGGTGAAATCACTTGCCCTAGGCCACCCAGCTAGCAAGTGTCTGAGGCTGGATTTGAACTCAGGAAGATGAGTCTTCCTGACTCCAGGCCCCAGTGCTCTATGCACATGAAAGGAATGCCCACTATACTGTATCTGATGAGTTATTTTACTGACTCTGCTTGAAGACTTCCAAGACTATCCCACTTTTGGTTGCTCTCACTGTTAGGAAGTTCAGTGGTGGTGGTGGTGGTGGTGGTGGTGGTTGTGGTTAGAAGCCTAAATTTCCTTCTTTGCAATTTCTGTCCACTGCTTCTGGTTCTGTCCTCTAGGGAAAAGCAGAACAAATCTAATCCTTCCTCCAAATGAATGGCATCTCTTGAAATGTTTGAACAGCTCTGATGTTGTCTCTGACTTTTCTTTTCTTCTAGCTACACACTCCCACTTTCTTCAGCTGATCCTCATGTCATGAGCTTGGAAAACTTGACCCATGCTGGCTGCCCTCCTCCAGACACTCTCCAGTTAAGAGTGTCCTTAAACTCTGCTTCCCAGACTGAACACAAGGCTCCAGGTAAGGTCTGATGCAGGCAGCATGCAGGAAAAGCATCACCTCCTGACTGCTGGAAGCTATTAAATAAAACTCTTAAATTACTGCCTCCAAGTCACCCAAGATCCCATTGGCTCCTTTGGCTACCACATCCCACTACTGACTCATAAGAAGCTTGTGATCTGATAAACCCTCCTGATATTTTTCAGAATAACTGCTCTCTTGGCCTAGCTCATCACTGTGAAGTTGGGTTTTGTAGCCAAATTCAAGATGCCACATTTATCCCCACTGAATTTCATGTTATTGAATTCAGCCCAATACTCTTGCCTGTCAAAATCCTTTTGGATCCTGACTCTGCCGTGCATTGTGTCAGCTCTCCCTCACAGCTTGGGGTCATGTGCAAATTTGAGGTGCATATGATCTATACCTTTATCCAAATCATTGATAAAAATGATAAACAGCCCAGAGCAGAGAGCAGGTCCTCGGGCGCTCCACTGGAGACTTCTTGCCATGATGACATCAACCATTAACAGCTGAGTACTCTGGGCTACCCAACCAGTCTGAATCCATATGATTGCATTATTGTCTAACCTCTATCTCCCCATCTTCCCCAGAAGAAGACTGTGACAGACTTTATCTAAAACTTTGCTAAATTTAGGGAAACACTGATAACTGCATTCCCCTCACCTACTACCTTAGGAATCTTGTTAGGAAAGGAAAGGGGGTTAGGCTGGCACAACCTATTCTTAAAGAAGCCACACTGGCATTGAAGCACACTGCTTCCCTTTCACAGTGTTCACCAACTGTCTCTTTAATGATCCCTTTTAGAATTTCCCCAGGAACTGAAGTCAAGTTCGCTAGCTTGCAGGGTTTCTTTTCTTCGCTTCTTTGGAAATTAAAACATTTGCCCTTCACCAGTGTTGCAGTAATTTGGAAGACCTAAATTCTAATCCTGTCTCAGACACTTTGTAGCTGTGTGACCCTGTGTGTCACTAAGGCAAGGTGGGCTCCTTGGAACTTGGTTCAGCGGGTGCCCTTGAAGAGTTTGGCTTTTGTCTGCTTTGAGTAATTCAGCTATTTCATTGAATCTTGCTAAGTGCTAAGCCCCAGGCCCAAACCCCTATTAGGTGTAACATTAACATTATTATGTAATAGTAATTAAGGTGGGACATTTTGCTTTTCTTCTCTTAAGTGCCTTTAATGATTCTGGGGCAGATAAAGTGAGATCTTTTTGTCTTGGAGCATTTCTCAGCACTGAGACAAGTAGGAGTCATTGATTTGTATAAGATGTAATCCTGGGGATGGAGAACTTTCCCAGACCCAGCCTGGGTGAGGTCAAAGCCTTCAGGGCTCCAAAAACTGGATATAACTGAGGAGAG
>CM053623.1:11574366-11592536 GCA_028646595.1 Phalanger gymnotis
TAGCATAGTGCCTGGCAAGTAGTAGGCACTTAATAAATGCTTATTGATTGATATCGCTCAGTCACTATCCCTGTCTCTCTCTTCTTTCCTCTCTCCTTCCTGTCTTCTTTCTCTCTCTCCTCTCTCTGCCCCTCTTCCTCTCTCTGTCATTATCCATCTCTCTCCCCTTCCCCCTTTCTCCTACTTTCTCACTTTCTCAGGCACTATCTGTCTGTCTGTCTCTCAAAGTGGGAAGATGATGACTAGACAGGGCATGCTAAGGAGGACCCAGTGTGCGCCGAGCTTTCCAGGACAAGGACATCCCCGTTCTCACCTCACCACCTAGTTCTGCTCACTCATGCCAAAGTCATGTTTGATTCTTAAATCCCAAACTAGCAGTGCTCCCCCATTTACCTTTGCTTACCTGTGACCCTGCCTGGTTTTATTTTCTTCTACATTTCTGCTTCTGTGTTACCACCATTCCACAGCCTCTATGGCATTGGGGCAATTCATACAGAGTTGCTAAGGACATTCCCTAGACTTGTTTCTTAGTGATCCTTGCCCTATTTTTAGAGAGTCTGACTCTAGTTGGATTGGGTTACTCGGAATTCTATTCCTGTCTTCTGAGGCACTCACAGTTCAGAACCTTGGTTTTGGAGCCAGAAGACCTGGGATTGAAAGGTCCAGAGCGCTGGCCTGAATTCAAGATCTAGGTTTGAATTCTGCCTCAGGTACTGAGCGATTGTGGAATGCTTGGCAGTCACTCCATTCATTTCTCTGTATGCTTCAAAGTCCTGTAGCATCCAGCTCCCAAGATGGCTGAGACCCTAAGAAGACTCTAAACACTACATAAATATCAGCCATTATACACTTTGCATCATAATTATTTTAGGCTCTGGAAAGAATGTTCAGGAAGCAAGTATCCAGCTGAAAACAAGTGTTGAGGTCAAGAAATTGGTACCTTAAGTAACTGGAAAGCAGATTGTGAAACACCCATTAACTTCTTTTAGGGCACATGTAGTGAAACATTTTTCAATGATGTAATTAAAGGAAATGGACATTCGTAGTAAAAAGGGCATAGGCCCTACTTACAGAAACATTAGACTGCTCTGACCACATGTTTGAAACTAATGAACACCACAGTTCATTCAAGGAGATTTGGTGACTCAGAAAATTGGCAATGGATTCTAAGTGATTTCTGTTCTAGGTTACCTGTCTGAGTCCCAACAGGATTGGCCTTTAAGAGTCACCGAAAGTAATTTGAGTTTGAAGGCTAGAGTCCCAAAGACCATCCTTCTGGAATTATCGAAGCTGGCTGGGATGAAAGGGAAGTGATTGATCAGGGACATCAGGGACAGGATTGAATTAGCTGTGAAACGATTATTCTCTTTCTGCCTAAAAGGTGTCTTTTGGGGTCAGTATAGCAACAATTCTACACTTTGTGCAATATCAGAGACCATCGTTTTTAGGAGCCATTCGTTTCTCCTAAGGAGGAATGGAAAGAGAAGATGAGGAGGAAGAAGAGGAGTTGGACCAGATGACCTCTTCTGGCCCTCCCCAGCTCCTCATCTATCTTTTATGTGACTCACCTGAACTCACACTGTTACTGCCAGGGGAGCATTGAACCCAACCTTCCTCATCTCAGTCTCCTACCTGATGTTGTCACTGTATGTAGCTGGAGGAGAAGTCAGGCAGGGCAAGAAGCTAAAGCAGGCAGCGGTCATTGACTAACAGTTATTGAGCACCTACTATGTGCCAGGCACAATGGACAGCAGAAGGCAAGCAGAGGGGCTCTTGTTCTGGGCTTCATTCTGACCAAGTGTTAACTAAGCACTTTACAATGATTATCTCATTTCATCCTCACAACAACTATTCAAGGTAGATGCCGTTATAATCCCCATTTTACAGATAAGGAAACTGAAGCAAATAGAGGTTAGTGACCTATCCAGGGTCACAAAAGTAGTAACTGTCAGAGGCTGGATTTGAACCCAGGTCTTCCTGACTCCAAGCCCAGCATTCTGTGCACTATGTCCCACCCCTTACCCCCGCAAAGAAAACAGCCCTGGCTTCTTGAATTACAAAACTCAACAAGCATTAATCAAGCACCTACTATATTCTAGGTTCCACTTGACAACCA
This sequence comes from Phalanger gymnotis, assembly GCA_028646595.1. NCBI lineage: Eukaryota > Metazoa > Chordata > Mammalia > Diprotodontia > Phalangeridae > Phalanger > Phalanger gymnotis. Next base: position 11,576,483 of record CM053623.1, read on the forward strand.
CCTCTACATGAGTGCTTTCCTGATTCCCCTAGCTATGAGTGCCTGACACACCTCCCCCAGTCACTGGCCATCTCCAATCGTCCTGATCTGTATCTGGCCACTGGACCCAGATGACTCCAGAGGAGAAAATGAGGCTGGTGACTTTGTACAGCCCTCTTTCACTTAAATCCAATTCACTTGCATGTCACAGCATCACCTCCCTGATGTCATAGTCCTCTTAAAGAAGGAAGAACAAACAACTTTTCAGTGCCCCAGGGTACTCTCTGACTTTTAGTTGCTGAGAAGGTACTGACCTGCATTGGTAGATGGAGTTTCCTCACCTGGGAGTTCCTTACACCTATGAAATCATGGGTTCAGACCCTGTGCCTACTTAGAAGTGTGCCTTTTATTCCCCCAGGAAGAATATAAGCTCCTTGAGAGCAAGGACTTTCACATTTGTCTTTGATCCCCATTGCTGGTACCCTGCCTGACACACAGTAAGTGCTTAATAAATGCTGATTGCTTGATTGTACTAGGCTCTGGAAATATTGACAAAAATGAAATCAAGCCCTACACTCAAGGAGCTTATATCCTACTGAGGGAGGATGAAGTTTATAGTAACAAGGGAAGATTACATTAGATTCAAAACATTTCCTGGACTTCTGAAAAACTGATTTCAAAAAGAACGGAGGAAAAAGATGAGGATCCCGTGAGTGAAGACTTCAAGGAATATGGCACACAAAGGATGAGAGAATCACAAAGATGGAATTCTAACTCTGTAGTTAGGAATGCTGTCAATGAGGAAGAGGGGGGAGGCACTTGGGGGCAGGAAGTTACAAACACAAGAGTAGGCAGGGACATGGGAAGAGTTCAACAAATGCTGTCCATGGTACCCAGGGACAGCCCAGGAAGCAGTTCAGGAGTTCATGGGGAAAAGGTCAACCTTTATGGGAATTTCCTGCATCCCAACCTGAGCTCTGTTACCAGACTTGAGTTAAAGCTATTTCACTCCTGCCACTTCACTTTTCCTAGGGATTGCACCCAATCACCTCCAATCCCTATGACCTTGCACCAAGGTTTGTTTAAACAATTCAAGCATAAGGAACATACCCTTCTGTTTAAATTCTAGATCTCATCCACAGAACTGCAGAATCTTCAAAGTAAGGTGGGAGTGGGAAATGACCTTAAAAGTAATTCAGTACAGCCTTCTCATTTTACAAATGAGGAAAATGAGTTTCAGGGAGAGGTTAAGTGATTGACCTAAAGTAACACAGTAAGGAACAAAGTTGGGATCTGAACCCAGGTTTTTTGACTCTTAATTCAGCTTTCCTTCCATAGCAGCACACTAAACTATGAGCTTCTTGAGGGCAGGGACTGTGTTTTTTTTTCCTTGCCTTTCTTTGTTTCCCCAGTGCTTAGCACAGTGCACAGTGCACATAGTAGGTGCTTAATAACTGCTTGTTGACTGACTAGATTAGGAATTCAAGACCTTTATTTGTGTGTCATAGATCACATTGGCGGTCTAGTGAAGCCAGAATAATGTTTTAAATGCAATAAATAAAATGTAGAGGATGGCAAGGGAAACCAGCTATACCAAAATATAGATATCAAAATAGGTACACACACCTCAAGTTAAGAACCCCTACATTAGATGGAAGCCATTGAACCAGGCATCCCACTGTGGGCATGGACAAATCACCTATAACAAATGGCTAACCAGCTGCTGTCAGTTCTCTAGCCAGATTCAAGACACCGGTGGTCAGTTCACCCCTCCTGGAAGCCGGAAAATAGAGCTGTCAAACCCTTTGTAAGTATCCTAGTCATCCAACCTATGGGTTTTTAATTGGAGCTCCCAGCACCAGTGAAGTTAGATTCTTGTAAGGTTCACAAAAGCCTAGAGCTTTCTCCCACAGACTCTTGGTCTCTTCTAGCAGCATTAGATGAGAACTCATAGTCTGAGACCTTAGATTCCCACCAGAGGCAGAATCTCCTAAAAGGGATCCAGGCCGAAAGCCCCAACATGATAGCCTGCCTAGACCTAGACCTACAAGACTTCTACACATAGCATTTCTCCAAGATTCAACTGTGAAACCTAGAGAAGCTCTCCGGGAGCAGGTATTATTTGGGTGGGACAGGCAGTTGGTCAGCTAGCATTTAATAAGCAATTACTATGTGCCAAGCACTGGGAATAAAAGAAAGGCAAAAGGTGGTCCATGCCCTCAAAGAGCTCCCAGTCTAGTGGGGCAGACAACATTCAAACAACCACAGTTATCCCTCCCACATCACAGGGATTAGATGGTGCCCCTGTCATAGAGAAAATCTGTACAAAATTTTGTTGGCCCTCCTTTCATACCAGAGAAGAAGTCTGAATTATTATGGTATTAAAAGATAAAGTATGTAGATATTATACAATACTACACATATATTTATGCATTTCTGAGTTTCTAAACTTTTTCTGTGTTGTCTGCTGGCCTTTGTGTGTTGTCTGCAGCTTCCACAAAACTCCCCCAAATTTCCATTTAACTTCTCATGGCAACCCAAAATATATCGAAACCATGATAGGGAAAGTTGTGATGTGGAAAGGATGACTGTGTACAAATGAGGTATATACATGATAGATGAGAAATAATCAAGAGAAGGGTGAGGCACGAGCATTGAGGGGGATTGGGAAAGGGTTTCAGTAGAAGATGGGATTTTAGCTGGGACTTGAAGGAAATTAGGAGACAGAGATGAGGGAAGGAGCATTCTAGGCATGAGGAACATCGAGATGGAATTCCTGGAGTCAGGATTCGGAGGCAGCCAGGTGGCACAGTGGACAGAGATCCAGGCTTAGAGTCAGGAAGAACTGAATTCAAATTTGACCTCAGGACACTCACTACTGTGTGACTCTAGGCCAGTCATTTAACCCCGTTTGCCTCAGTTCCTCATCTGTAAAATGAACTGGAGAAGCAAATGCCAACCACTCTAGTATCTTTGCCAAGAAAACCCTGAATGGGGTCACGAAGAGTCAGACACGACTGAAAAATGACTGAGTGACAACAGGATTTGGAGTCTTGTTCCTGGAACAGCAAAGAGGCTAATATCACGGGATGGAAGAGTTGAGGGGCAAGGGGGATGTACAGTGTAAGGGTAGCAATGGCAGAGATAGAGCCCACACCAAAACGATGTCAGTTGATGTCCACCAAGGCAAACAAACAAACCACACTCGTCTAGGCACTATGCCTTAAGCTAGCATTGCTTTCCAGGACCCCAGCTCCAACTTGTCCCGAATCTGATTGGATTCTCCACTGCACATCTCCTGTTGGGTGATGCTTCCAGCTCAGTCCCTACAGTTTGCTGTCAGCCTCCTGTGGACTGCTGTTGATGCTGTGACTTCTTCTACCTGCAGCCTGCCTTGACACTGAACTTTTCACTTAGCGTCTCCAGACAGGCAAACCAAGTGGTAAAATAGCCACAGGCCCTGACAGATAATATCAAAAGACAATGAGGCTGCACAGGGAGCTCCCTGCTATACTCCAGTTTTGAAAGGAACCAGAGAAGTTCTGGAAGCAGGAACAAACACCACCACAGTCACTTCAGCAACATGGAGCATGCGCCTATTACGGGCCAGGCACTGTGGTAGGCCCTGAGATTAAAAAAAAAAAAAAAGCCTCTACGTTCAAGAAACTTACTGGGGATGGAGGCGGAATATAATGTGTTTGTCAGTGAGAAAGACAAGATATCTGGAGGAATGAGGGGGTTCTGGACAGCTCAGTAGCTGGCTCAATGAGTAGAGAGAAGGACCTGGAGTCCTCAAGTCCTGAGTTCAAATCTTGTCTCAGGTACTTACTAGCTATGTGACTTAACCTCTTAAGCCTCAGGCAAGTCTTAAGGCAAGTCACTTAACCTCTGTTTGCCTCAGTTTCCTCATCTTTAAAATGGGCATAGTAATAGCACCTACCTTCCCAGGTGGTTATGAGGATCAGATGAGATGACATATGCAAAATGCTTTGCAAACCTTAGACTGCTATATAAATGCTAGCTAATATTAGTATCAGTACTAACAACCAAGAGGATCAGAGTCCTTGAGGAGAAGACAAATCATGAACTGAACCTTGGAGGAAGATAACAATTCTGAAATGCGGAAAGAGGGGGGAGTATATGCCAGGCCTAGAGAACAATTTGGATGAATGTATATGAAGGGAGCTCAAATCCACGGAGGCTTTTTGCCAGCCATCTGCTCATAAAATTAGGAATTTGGAATAAAAGATTGGGCTGAGAGTGATGGTAAAGCTCTACCTGACCTCTTTTGTCCCTTAGCCTTCTCCCACTTTGTCCAGTTACATAAGTTTCCCTAAGAATCCTGAGGGTGAGAAATCACAAGTTTTGAGATGCAGCCAGTCCTCACTGGTTTGTTATAGCTTGGAAGTCAGGAACTGACTGAAGATATGAGGAGTTTCTAACCTAAAGTCAGAAACCCATCTGGGACAACGAACTGATATTCAGCCTAGACTCTAGAGGCTCAAAGATAAATTGAACATCTATGGGCACTACTTAATTGGTTGACTAGTCTTCACTCTGAAAGAGCTTGTCCCTTAGTGAGAAAAACCACTCAAAGCTAAAGTTTTGGTTACTGACAAGATTTCCCTCCCCTTACACAACTAGTAATTATAGCTTTGAATGGGATGAATTCACACATAAAATGCAAATGTAAAGAAAATGATTAAAAATCAAAATCTGACTATGTTACTTACAAGAAATACATTTTAAAATGAGAGATACAAACAGAGTTAAAATAAAGGGCTGGATTTGAATTTATTATGCTTCAGCAGAGGTGAAAAAAAAGCAGGAGTAGCAATCATGATCTCAGACAAAGTTAAAGCTAAAAGAGATTTAATTAAAAGAGATAAACACGGAAACTGCAGTATGATAAAAGGTAGAAAATGAATCAATGTCAATATTAAACCTATATGTACCAGATGCTATAGAATCTAAATTTTTAAAGAAGTTAAATGAATTACAGGTGCAAATAGCTAGTAATACTATAATAGTGATAAACTTTAACTCTCCCTTCTCAGAATTAGATAAATCTAACCAAAAAATAAATAAATAAGAAGTTAAGGAGGTGAATGGAATCTTAGATAAGCTAGATATGGCAACTATCTTGAGAGAACTGAATGGGAATAGAAACAAATATATCTTTTTCTCAGCAGTGTATAGAACTTTTATAAAAACCAATCATGTATGAGGGCATAAAAATGATTGGGAGAAAATTTTTATAGACAGTTTCTCAGATAAAGGTCTCATACCTCAAATATATAAAGAACTTTGTCAAATTTGTAAGAATATGAGTCATTCCCCAACTGATAAATGGTAAAAAGGATATGAACAGGCAGTTTTTTCATGAAAAAAAATCATAACTATATATAGACACTGAAAAAAATGCTCGAAATCACTACTGACTAGAGACATAATGTAAAGTAAGACAACTTTGAGATATCGTCTTATACCTATCATATTGGCTAAAATGATAGAAGGGGAAAGCAACAAATGTTGGAGGGGATGTGAAAAAGTTGGGACACTAATTCACTGTTGGTGGAATTATGAACTGATCCAACTATTCTGGAGAGCAATCTGGAATCATGCCCAAAGAGTTGTGAAATTTTTTGACCCAGCAATACTACTATTAGGTCTGCTTCCCAAGGTGATTAAGGAAAAGGGAAAAGAAGTTCCATGTTCTAAAATATTTATAGCAGCTCTCTTTGTGGTGGCAAAGAACTGGAAAGTGAGGGGATGCCTGTCAATTGGGGAATGGCTAAAGTTGTGTTACATGATTGTGATGAAATACTACTGTGCTATAAGAAGTGATAAGCAGCTTGGTTTTTTAAAAAAAATGGAAAGACTTGCATGAAATAATGAAGACTGATATAAACAGAACCAAGAGAATGTTGTACACAATGTTATAACAGCAATATTGTTCTAAGAACAACTTCAAATTACTAAATTATTTTGAGTATTATAAATGCTCAAATCAACTATAAAGGACCTATCAAGGAAGATGATATCCATATCCAGAGAAAGAACTGATAAATAGAAGGATGTATAGTATGGTTTTACAAACACACACACACACACACACACAATTTGTGTCTAATGGTAGCGTTCTCTAGGACAAGGTTGGGGGAGAAAGAAAAAAGTGCACTGCAGAGAACAAAAGAAAATTTAGAGAGAACAGAAAAAGAAGATAGCTTTAAAAATGAGGTATGGTATTTACTATATAGTTTTCAAAAAAAGGTAAACCATGTAAAATGGAAATTCATAGTTTTACATTATTTTCTTTTTGTATTGTGCTATATACATGGAAATGTTCTCTTTTTGTATTTAAGTTCAAAATGGACAAAAATTTAAAAAGTAAAAAAAAAAAATTAAAATTACAAAATATATCTTTTCCCCTCCTTATAAGAAAAAGGGCGGCTGAGTGTTTTCCCTAGTCCGATCAAGTCTGATGCCAGGGGTGTGCAGAGGCCATTTCCCCAAAGGAGCTGAAGCCCAAGCCACTGGGCTTTAAGATAGAAGAAGAGTAGAACTGTCTCTTGGGAAAAGGCAATGTCCTAGCTGTGACTTCAGCAGAAGATGGAGGAAAAGAGAATCCCTACAACTATGTACCCACCAGAGCCATCCCTACCAATGACCACAAGTCAAAAAGTCGAGTCAGCAATCATTTATTAATTTTTGTGCCGGTTGTTGTTCAGTCATTTCAGTCCTGTCTGACTCTTTGTGACCCCTTCTGGGGGTTTTCTTGGCAAAGATACTGGAGTGGTTTGCCATTTCCTTTTCCGGCTCATTTTACAGATGAGGAACCTGAGACAAACAGGATTAAGTGAGCTGCCCAGGGTCACACAGCTAGTAAGGGTCTAAGGTTGGATTTGAACTCAAGTCTGTCTGATTCCAGGCCCAGTGCTCTATCCTCTGAGCCATCTAGTAGCTTTCACTATGTGCTAGGCACTGTACATAATTGCAATAAATTTCAAGCTAAGAATGACAGTTCCTGACCTCAAGGAGATTACTTTCCAATGGAGGAGATAAGGGGATGGTGGTGGGAGGAAGAAGAGAGGAAGAAGTTTTCTATTTTCTAGGGTCTAGAGTCAGGAACAGATCTAGGAAAGAAGTGAGCACAGCTGGCCAAAGAACTCCCTTAAATGGACCAGGAGCTCTCCAGTGGGAGAAGGGGACCAGCTGCATCTCCAAGGTGAGAAGGTCATGAGGATGGAGGTAGAAAACAGTGAAACATTGCCCAGCAAAGACTATACAGCACCTGAGAGTGGGCCCATGAAAGCAGCATGGCTGTCATCAGAAGACATCTAAAGCCTGAGAGACCAGAGTTAAAGGAATACCCCAAATGCCTTACCTGACCACAAGTATCCCCTGTGTGTGTGCCTTGCTGTGCACACTGAGGTAACCACAACCCCCTCTACACACACCCTTTCCACACATGTCCTTCAGGTATGTCCACTCTTCCCATGAAAGTCATTTGTATCTTGAGCAGAGCATGTGCCATGTTTATGGAAGAAAGTTTCTTTGTAATTTTTTTGGTGCACTATTACATTAAATGCATTTTCTTCAAATTCCTTGTGTCTCCTCTCTGAGCAGTAAAAGGAAACAAGTAGACATGGACCAATGGACCTAGGAGAGCTTTTGTGGGTCCCCTACACACTGAAGGGAGGGGGTGCCTCAAATATTATCTACAGGAATCAGAGGCAGAGGACCATGAAGAATGATTAGCTCATGATTCTATTTGATAGGAGCAGAGAGAATATGAGGGGAGTATGGAATAAGGACTGAAAAGTTAGACTCATCAGATGGGAAAGAGCTGTCTCAGAGAAGCTTAAATGCTGGGTAGAGACATTTTTGTTTTATCTTACAGGCATCAGGGAGTCATTGTTTATTTAAGCTGGGGAGTGGCATGGTCCTATCTGCTCCTTGGGAAGATTGCTTTGATAGAAGCTTGTATGATGGACTGTAAGGGGAGGATGGAAACAAGGAAACTGGATAGGAGGCTCTTCTTATGAGAGGGAGAGACAGAGAGAGACAGACAGACAGACAAAGAGACAGAGAGAGAGAGAATGAGAGAGAGAGAGAGGGAGGGAGAGACAGAGAGAGAGAGAGAGGCAGGAGAGAGAGACAAAGACAGAGAGACAGAAAGAGAAAGAGAGTAGGGGAGGGGAAGGCTGATGAGAACCTGAACTCCTATAGAGTACTAGTGATGTCACTGGACAGAAAGGAATGGAGATGAGCAGGGCTATCAAAACAGAATGGACAGGACATGGTGGCTGACTGCCTGTGGCAGGACAGGAAGAAGAATGGGGACCAACTCTGAGGCCATGAAGCTGAGTGGCTGAAAGGATGGTGATCATCTCAACAGAAAGCAGGAAATTGGAGAGTAATTATCTGGAATTTGTGAAAGTTCTCACTGTGTTGCTAAAAAGAAAAACAGCCAACATGGCTTTTTTACACCACATTTGATGCAAGAACCAGAAAATCCTTCCGTTACGAGATAGATAGAGTGGATAGAATGCTATTAGATCTGAATTCAAATCTCCCCTCAAACACTTGCCACCTGTGTGGCCCTGGACAAATCACTTTCTTTGCCTCTCTAAGTTTCAGTTTCTTCTCTGTAAAATTAGGAGTTTGGCCTTTATGGCCTCTAAGGTCCCTGCTGCCTCCAAATCCATGTGCCTGTGATCACTGTTTACGGAAAATGGTGAGTCAGTCCGTGAACACTGAGCTAAGGAATACAAATACAAGCAAAACCCCCAAAAGACAGTCCTGGTCTTGGAGGAATTTACATTCTAATGAGCAAAGACAGCGTGGGAAAGGAAGCTGAAAAGTGGAGGGAGGAAGGATGGGAAGTGACAGAAGGTGTACGGCAGAAGGGAGCCCAGGGAGTCAGAAGGGGGACCTAAAGAGTAATGAAGGAGCACATTTCTTAAAACGGATGTTCGTGGGAGAAGCAATCAGTTAGCAGTTGGGGGTACAGAGTGGAGTGCTCTTCCAGGGTGAGAAGGCTGCTGTGGCTAATGGAGAAAGACGAGTGGTGGGGCTGAAGGGAGTCCAGAGAAAAAACAACTGAGTCCTCAAGTATTTATTCAGCATTAAGCAGGTGCCAGGCACTGTCAGATGACAGAGAGATGTTTGATGAATGACTTCCAGCCTAGGAGGAAGCCCTTAGTAGAAGGCCAAAAGACTGGGTGGTAGTCCATGTTTTTCAGCAGCTTTAAGAGTACTTATCAAATGGATAGGTGCCACAAAGCAGATAGGAAAAGCTAATTCCAAGGTGTCACATAAAGATCCAAGGCAACCTCAGCAGCTTGTAACAGTGAGCCAGACCAAGAAGATGAAATTAAATGAGGATAAATGTAAAGCTCTGCAATCGGTAAAAAATCATCAAGTGCAAGAGTGCAAGGAGGAGGCTCCTTCTCTGTGAAAAACATCTGAGCGTTTCCACTGAGCCAGCAGGGCGATGCAGCTGCAGAAAACCAGAGACACAAACGGCCGGATGCAATCACCGGCTACGCGTGGGCCGTGGGAAACAGTCACCTCCTGTGCTCAGCCTTGATGATGTCGTATCTGAAGGTTTGTGTTACATCCTGGGCCCCGTGTGTTAAAGAAAAATATTGACGAAACAGAATGTCTCCTGAGGAAAGCAACCAGCATGGAGAAGGGCCTGGGAACCTCAGCTCCATCACTGGTAGAAGCAGAAGTGAGAGTGAGAGACAAGGGATAGTCTTGAAATACTGCACAGTCACCAGATCTCAGATCCGAAAGGTCCTCAGTGGCCACAAAATCCGGCTTGTGCCTGAAACAGAATCTTCCCAGCAACGTACCAGACGAGCAGTCATCCACCTGAACACCTCAGGGGAGGTGGAACCCACCACCTGGGAAAGCAGCCCATTACCCTTGAGGGCAGCTCTCTGGGTGAGGAATCTCTTCCTTACTTTGTACTCAAATCTGCCTCTTTGCTCTTGCCACCCACTGCTGCAAAATCTGTCCTCTGGGATCAAGGCTAAGGCCCTCCTTCTGTGAGAGAGTGCTTCAGCCTCCATACACTAAGATGGTCCATCCACCATGATGGAAAGTCCCATCTTTCATATGTCCACTTTGAGCAATCATTGTCTTCTTTCAAGGCCTAAGGACTATCACATAAAAGCAGATGTTCCGTCCCCAAACTAGATCCAGCACCAATGGGTAGATATTACAAGGAGATTCATTTGCAACTATCTCTATTATATATGTATACACACAGATACATATATGTATATGTGTGTGTTCCAACTACATATATTATTCTTGTATTATGTATACATATAAAATATGTATATTTATATATTTAAATATAAAATATTTCTATACATGTATTTGCATATAAATAACAGGCAAGGAGGTTGGATGCTGACAAACATTGAAGGTCCTTTCCAGCTCTAAGGTGCTCTAATTCTAGAACCAGAATCTAGCAGGCAGCTTGGGGCCCAAGGATCATGAGCCCCGTAAAGAGTTTGGGCACCAAGAATCAGAATGACTTGATGAACTTGGGCTGCTCTTAAGGCTCTCTATTTCCCTTTCTATTTGTTAACTAACCACACCTTTAATAATGCACACTAGAATTTTTCCAGGAATAGAAGTCTAGCCCAATTTGCTTTCTCTTTATTGAAAAGTGAGACATTTGCCTGGCTTCCATCCGATGGCAACTCTCCTGATCCCCTCGATTCTCCCAAGAACACTGACAATAACTCGGCAACATCTGCCAGCACTTTTGATGCCCAGGAATGGCATCCACTGATATGACTAGAACTCACTGTGGACAAGAAAGTGCCCTCTCACCATCTCCTCACTTATTTCAGGGTTCAACTACAAGTTAATGCTTCTCAGGACAAAGAGAAAACAGAAACGGAACAAGAGATGATTAGTTCTGCACTCCCCCCATTAGCCATTTTCATCTTTCCAATCACCTTGAACCAATATTCATATGCTTTTTCAATGTCACTCATAGTCATTTATTCAATGAACAACACCTACTATGTGCCTGGCACTCTGTTAAGCACTGGGGCCATTGCTGGCAGAGAAGCCATGCTTCAAGAAGTCAACCAAGTTTGTCAGTGGCGAGGGCTCAGGGCTGGATCCCTTGAGCTGCTACCACCTGTTGGACCAAGCCAAACAGCAGATTTGCACAGACCTGGGCAAACAGGGGAGTCAGGTGGGCTGTGCTGTGTTGCCTCATTACAAGGAGAACTAGAAGTTATTAAGTGGCTCTCCCAAGATCATACAGTGGGTCTTCATAAAAAGCCCGAAGTGTGAGTGAGCCAGAGCTCCATCTTGTGAGGCTGGTGTTCTGCCCACTGCCCTTCCCTGAGGGCCTTGTTCTTCTAGGCCTTCCACCAGGCAGTTCTCACAGGGCCTAAGCTGGCTTTCAAAACTCTTGGATGACAGGAGGCTAAAGACACAAGGGCACAAAATGGGGAACCATTTCGATGACAACTGAACATTCAGAGCAAGGCTTCAGATAATTCCTAACCTGGCTGGGGTTCAACGCACAAGGAGTTGGAGATGCCTCAAAAATGCACATTCAGATGACAGCCCAGCAGGAGAGCTTGCTGGAACACTTCCTCCATGCTGCTTAATAGGATTCCCTTCAGTGTTCTTAGAGATGAGAGAAGGAAGGAAGGAAGGAAGGAAGGAAGGAAGGAAGGAAGGAAGGAAGGAAGGAAGGAAGGAAGGAAGGAAGGAAGGGAGGAAGGAAGGAAAGAAGGAAGGGAGGGGATGGAAGGAGGGAAGGAGGGAGGGAAACAAATGGAGGGAGAGAGGGGGAAGAAGGAAGGAAGGAAGGTGGAGGCAAGGAAAGAAGGAAGAAGGAAGGAAGGGAAGAAGGAAGAAAGAAGGAAGAAGGAAAGAAGGAAGGAAGGAAGGAAGGAAGGAAAAGAGGGAGAGAGAGAGGGAGGGAGGAGAGAGAAAGAATTTGGGAGCTTTGTGTCCTGCTGCAGGACTAGCAGAAGGGCTGCTTTGCTTCTCCGCTCCTTCTCCACCCCCTGCCCAAGAAGGAAAATATTTTCCAGAATAAACTAATCTTCTCACTCAGAAATTCTTATGTCTTTAATACACCAAAGACAGGCCCCAGGCTCTCCAATGGATTCTGCCAACTTGCACGCAAGCTTTGGTGGGCGGGGGCTCTCTGTGTCCTGAAGCCACTGGCGCCAATGAACCTCTGCTTCCAGTCTGGGCCAGGCCCCTATTGTAGCCTGCAGCAATCCCAGGCCTTATTACCAAGGACGAAGTTATGAAAACAGGATATTTGCTTTTGAGCTTACTTTTCTATTTATTGTACAGCAAGTTCCTCTGGCTCATGTCAGACAAACGAATGAACAAAAAGACTACTCGTGATAAGAACAGAAGGTTGTGTGCGTGTGTGTGTGGTGTGTATGGTACATATGTAGCGCCTGCATAAAATGGACCAGGGTTTCTGCACTAGGAAGCCGTATCTAAATATCACAGACATCAGCTGCCATTGCGTGCATCCCATCCCTTAGGGAAGTCGAAGGCTTCCTCAAGCATCCGTCACAAACGCTGGTTTAAGGCTGATGGAGACTGCAGCCAGTCTGAGAAACCCAGCACGACCCAGCAGTGAACGAATGCACGACTTGTGTTCACATGCCTTTAAAGACACGTGTGACCCTGGGCAAGTCACTTCGCCCTGTTTGTCTTAGTTTCCTCATCTGTAAAATGAGCCGGAGAAGGAAATGGCAAAGTACTCTGGTACTTTTGTCTAGCAAACCCGGAAGGGGTCATGAAGAGGCAGACACAGCTGAATAACAACAACATGGATTTTGATATGAGAGGCAGCGAGGCGAAGGCCCAAGGCCAAGAAGACCTGGATTCCTGTGCTGTCTTGAGCACGCACTGGACATGTGACCCTTTGGCAACTTCCTAAGACAATAAAGTACAAAGGCAGGGTGGATCTGCCTTGGTGGAGGAAATGTACACCCTGGGAGCTCTGCTAGCCATTGAAATCACAAGTCCAAACCAAGAAGTCCCCACTGCAGTGCACTAAGGCATTTTCTTATAGTAAAATAATACTCTCAATGGTTTTTGACCAGAAAGAACTGGGAAGAATTCTGTTGTTGTTGCTGTTTGACAGCTATGTGATGGTCCGCTGAGCACTGTGGAGATCTCAGGGCCTCTGCTAGGCAGGGGCAGGGGGGAGGGGGAGGGAGGAGAGTGGCAGGGCAGGGAGAGGTAGAGGGGGGCAAGGAAAGCTGAGAACAACCTAAATCTGCAGGGGCAGAGTCCTTGGTCTAGATCCCCAAGGTGCTCCCCATTGAGAGATCAGTCCTGGGCCAAGGCAATATGAATCAGGACATGTTCTTATATACTGAATTAGAATCATTGAAACATAGATTTTTGAGCTGCAAAGGACCTCAGAAACCATGTAGTCCAGGGGTGAGGAACCTGTGGCCTTGAGGCCACATGTGGCCTTCTAGGTCCTTGGGTTCAGCCTTTTAACTAAAGTCCAAGTTTTGCAGAACAAATCCTTTTATTTATTTAATTTTTTATTTTTGCAGGGGGGAAGGCAGGGCAATTGGGGTTAAGTGACTTGCCCAAGCTCAGGTGCTCTACTCACTGCCCCACTTAGCTGCCCCTAACAAATCCTTTTATTAAGGGGATTTGTTTTGTGAAGTTTGGATTCAGTCAATGGGCCGCTCTTCAGGACCTAAAGGGCTTCATATGGCCAGTCCAACCTTCCCACTTTATAGATGAGGGAAAGAAGCAAGCCATAGAACCAGGATTCAAAACCCCATCTCTGTTCATTTTAGAAATGCATTTAATGGAGAATGTAGGGGAGGAAAATAAATACTTTCATAATGTAGAATGCGTAGGGCAAAGGTTGCAGACCCTCAGTTCTTTGAAGTGAAAATGAGGCTGCTGGTTAATCTGAATGACCTTGTGCAAGTATAGCAGCCCGGCTTCATTAATCCCCACTCAGGTGGACTGCTGGGGAGGCAGAAGGTCTGAGGGGCTCCAAGCCCCCTGAAGTCAGGTTTCATCAAGCTGTTTGGGCAGCAAATGAACCTAAAAATCAAAGGACGCTCATAAGCCAGACTATATTCCTAAAGGAAGGTTAGTGTACATGTGGGGTGTGTGTGTGTGTGTGTGTGTGTGTGTGTGTGTGAGAGAGAGAGACAGAGAGAGAGAGAGAGAGAGAGAGAGGCAGACAAAGAGACAGAGACAGCAAGAGACACAGAGAGACAAAGACAGAGAGACACAGAGGGACAAAGAGACAGAGACAGACACAGAGAGAGACAAAGAGAGGCAGAGAAACAAAGAGACAGAGATAGACAGACAGAAACAGAGAGACATAGAGAGAGAACAAATGAAATGTGGGTATAAGTGGGTGAAGAAAAAAGAACTGAAGGCCAGTGACTGATTGTCTCGATTTAGACTCTGACATCACCTTTGGGAAGGAAATATTCAGAATGTTCATCTGTGTTTCTCAAACTTGGCTGAGGCTAGGGTTATCATCGATTACCTGGGAGGGGCTCCCAGTGATTCAGGGACTAGCCCACCCAAATCCCCTTCTGACTACGGAGCCTACAAGAGCAGGCCGCTTAGCAGGCCCGCACCTGAATCACAGGATCTGCGGGGACTCTAGAATCCACGCCTCGTTGCCATCCCGGTTCTGACCGGCCCCAGCCAGGCTGCCGCAGTGCCCGCCTGCCCACCGGCGCAGTCCGCTGCAGCCCAGACAGGTTCGCGCCTGAATCTCGGGCTTGTGCAGGCGAACTTCCGAGGGCCAACTACGCATCCTCCCCAAAGTCCCTGCTGGGAGCCTTCGCAAGTTCTCCTTTCACAGCCCCCACCTTTAACTGCTGCTGTGGAGCAGTGACAAGATTCCACTCCCTCCGCTTTGCTGCTTCCCCGTCCAAACGTGTAATTGCTGTCTCCGGTATATCTTCGGTGCTCAGACTCCAAAGATGGAAATAAACTTCCCCTCCTCTGGCTCCATCGCAGATGCTCCGCATTTTGCGGTCCCTCGCAGCCTCTGCCCCTGTCCGTCAGAAAACTAGAACCAGTTTGGTTGGGTAATAAGGGGCCGGGGACATAACCCCCTCCAAATACACACACCGCATAATTTATTGGAAAGCTGATTTTCTGAGGTAAGAAAAAGCCTGCCTCACCATGTGGAAGAGAAAGAACCAGGGGTGATGGTCTCCCAGTCCCCCATTTGATCTTTTCGTGGAGCAGCAGCTCTGAGCCTTCACTTATTTTCTGTACTTGTTTCCTTGCAAGCATGGGATGAGAGGTTGAGGAATAAAAGGAACTCAGAGGTCAGCTAAGACAACCCTGAGGCCTTGGGTAGATCAGTACCTAGATCCTGTCAGTGGCCAGGTCAGAATTTGAACCTGGAGCCCAAGATCCTGACATCCATTACTTTCCCCCCAGGTCATCACTGCCCCCTTTTTTCTAAGGACAACCTCATCACTTACCTATTTACTTAATAAATGCTTTTTGATGGTGATAAGATGACAGGATTGTAGAGGTGAGATACCAGAGGACAGGCAGGTCATCTGGGTCATCCCCCTCATTTTACAGATAAGGAAACTCAAGCCGGGGGTAAGCTAGTAAATGTTTAACAAGCAGCTTTCTCAAGAAGCAAAAAGTTAAGCTTAATCTGTATCATTAACATTTTCTTTGTTACTTTCTCGAGTCTACATAGTCAGCAAAACAATAAATCTAGCCCTTGCTGATTTCTGCCCTGTAAATACTAATGCTGAACATTTAGCCATGGTCTCAGGAGGAGCCTGTCAGATCCAGACCCAACTAAGACCCAGAAGAGTCAAGTGACTTGCCCAAGTTGATACAAGTAAGCAAATGGAAGAAGCAGGATTTGAACCCCCATCCTCTGGCTTCAAATCCAGCCCTTTCTTCCCTAGGGCACACCCTCATCCTGCACATGATGAGGCTGTTCGATTGTTTGGTGTTTGATTTGCTAGATCTTTGGTTCCATGAGGCAGGAAGCTCCCTCTGCCAGTGCTGGCTGGCATCTTCT
>CM053623.1:11593036-11616670 GCA_028646595.1 Phalanger gymnotis
ACCCCCACAGAAGCTGCTAGCCAGATTGTGGAAACAGCACTGCACTAGGTGTTTTGCAAATATTATGTCATTTGAAACTCATCACAACCCTGCAAGATAGATGCTATTATTATCCCCATTTTAAAGCTTAAGAAACTGAGGCAAACAGAAGTTAAGTGACTAGCCCAAGATTTCACAGTTAGTATCTAAGGGCAGCTAGGTGGCACAGTAAATAAGGGGCTGGGCTTGAAGTCAGGAAGATTCACCTTCCTCAGTTCAAATCTGGCCTCAGATACTTACTAGCTGTGTGACCCTGAGTAAGTCACTTAACCCTTTTGGCCTCAGTTTCCTTATCTATAAAATGAGCTGGAAAAGGAATGGCAAACCACTCTAGTGTCTTTGCCAAGACAACTCCAAATGGAGTCACAGACAGTCAGACACAATTGAAATGACTGAAGGCCAAAATGTCTAAGGCCAAATTTGAATTCTGGTCTTCCTGACTCCAGCACTGCTGCTCTCTCCACCGTGGCATGTAGTAGCTTCTAGCCAGGAGCCTCCAGGGACTCTTGTCCATGTGTGGGTTGTCCTCAAGGCCCTTACAAGCTGAGGAGTTCTGTGGTCAAACTTCCCACTTAAAGCATAGATTGGAGAGCTGTAGCCATTAAAGTACAGATGGGAGAGGTGTGGCTCTGAGCTATGAAGACTCATTTACACATGAATGAGTTCACAAGCATTATTAAGCACTTTCTACATTCCAGACCAGGTGCCAAGTGCTGGAGACTCAAGGATAGGCCAACACTTTCTCCCTGCTTTACAGGAGCTTGCTCACAGTCTAATGGAGGAGCCACTATGCAAACAGGTAGGTCATAAAGACATATTCAGAGGAGATGGAAAGTGATCTCAGACCAGGCCAGACCAGGGAAACTTCTTACAGAAGGTGGGATTTTAGACTGGAGAAAGCCAGGGAAACGAATGGGTGGCCATGAAGAAAGAGAAGGTTCCAGGCATGGAGGAAGACCAGGGGGTGGCTTGGAGTGGCCAGTGTCTCTGGTTCACAGAATATATGGAAGGGGTGAAGTTTAGGAAGACCTGGAAAAGGAGGGAAGGACAAAGCCATGAAGAGCTCAAGCAGCCAAAGAGAGAATCTTGTATTTGCCCCAGAAGGCTAGGGAGGGAGCCCCTGGAGTTTATTCAAGGGGAAGGGGTAACATGACTCAGTCTTCACTTTAGGAAGATCGTTTTGACGGCTGAATGGAGGATGCATTGGAAGGGGAGATGGTTAGCCAATGGAAGACTAGGATTCAAATTAGGATGAGAAATATCCTAGTGTGAATGAAGGATCTGAGAGAAGTTTCCAGTTAGGGAGTAGCAGGAATAAGAGATTTTACAGGAGGGTTTTGGGGTACAGGCAGAAGATGCTCCAGGCTAGAGCACTAGATTGAATCAAATACAATGAAATTCAACACACTTCAGAGTAAAGTTTTACGGTTGGGTTAAAAAAACACAAACAAATCACCAACACAAGATGGGGAAGACAACGCTAGACAACAGTGTGTACAAAAATACATTTGGGTGTTTGAGTGGATTGAACGCTCAATCTGAGTCCATCACTTGACAAGGAGACTTGAAAATGCCCCTCCAATCCCTGTCCCAGGAACAGGGGAGCTGGTGGCCCTGTTGTACTCTGCCCCAGGCAGATGACACCTGGATCACGGGGTTCAGTCCCAGGCACCCCATTTTTTAAAAGGATATTGAACAACTACTGCATGTCTAGAGGAGCGTGAATAGAATGGGTGGGGTGCCTCGGGGCCATGCTTTGCCAAGACTGGTTTAAAGAACTTGGAATGTTTAGTCCAAAGAGAAGAAGATTTAGTGAGAACCGGACAGCCATTTCCAAGTATCTGAAGAATTAGATTTTCCATCCTTGATTCTAGGGCACAAAATTAGGAGCAATGGGTGCTTGATACTAAGATGAAGTTTTGGCCTCAATAAATGGAAAAGCTTCCAAAAATGAAAGCGATCTCAAAGTGGACCAGACTGCCTTAGCAAGCAGTGTGCCCCGCGCCCCGCCCCTCCATGCTGGAGGACTTTAACCGAGGCTGGACTTTGGGGATATTGTAGCAAGTGGGAGGTGGGGAGAGCTTCTCCATCAAGTCATCAAGTGTGGTTTGGATTCAGTGGTCTCCGAGGTTCTAAGATTCATCCTCTTTATTCACAGACTTGCTTCTTGCCTCTGGCTCTTTCCCCGGACTCTATACTTGAAAATAATCATGGGAACCATAATAACACTAATGGACACACACTGTTTTAAGGCTTACAAATCATTTTCTACACAAAACTTCTATGAGGGGGTTAGTACAAGGACCCACTTTGCAGATAAGGGACCCAAGGTTCAGAGAAGTAAATGGTACTCAAATCTCAATTTGCTGGTCCAAATGTTTTCCCCAATCAACCAACTGCTTTTTCCCTTGCCAGCTTCCTATGGCTAGGTAACAGGCCAGCTCTAAACTTGGAACGTAAACCAAAGAATTCTGTCTCTCGTCTTAAACGAGGCTCTAGCACCTCAGGCAATCTGCAGTCTCAAGAGTGTGATAGAGAACACTGGGTGTGGGCGGTCCTTCAGAGTACTTCAGCCGTAGCCAGAGCTTCCTTTGGATGTCCCAGAGTCCAGAGTAAATCACCCGAGGAAGGCTCTAGGCTGGACACGATGAGGCTTAGAAGGCGAGGAAAGGAAGGGGAGGCTCTAAGGGCCGGCAGAAGCCTGCCCCTTGCCAGCATTATCCAAGAAGGACAGTTGGGTTCCATCTCCAGTGATCTCTGTGGCATTTCTAAACAGCTGCCCACGGAGAAACTTTGACCCAGATTCAGGCATTTTAGGCAGCATCTGAAGATGTGGCCTAATACTTCGTGTTGATTTGAAGCTTCTAATTCAGGCCTTCCACAGTCAAATTGAAAGTAATTTTCTGGGGAGTCAGTATTATTTTTACTTCACAGACAAGAAAAAAATCGAGGCAGAAAACGTCCAGGTCTATAAGACAAGGTGATATCAAAGGCAAAAACAGATCGCTTATTTACCTCTTGACCAAGGTCTCTCTCATTGGCTTTTCATGGACCAGCCTTCTTTTAGAAGGACAATAATTCCTAAGTCTTTTAAGGGTGGCCCAGTGTTGTCCCAGAATTTTGGTTGGAAGGGGCCTTGGGAACCATCTTGTCCAAACCCAACCTGAAAAAGAATCCCTTTTAAAACATAGCCAAGGAATGGCCGTGTAGCCATTACCTGAAGGCCTTTAGCATGCATGAAGACCTCACTACCTCCAGCAGCATCCTTAGCTTTTCCTTACAGTCCTGCATTTATCTTTCTGCAAATTTCCTTTCTTTGCTCCTAACTCTGTCCTCCTGGGCCAAACTAATTCCTCTTCTGTATCATGGCCCTTCAAATACTTGAAGTCAACTATTGTTGACTTTTCTCTCCCATGTTATAGAAGCCCAATTCCTTCAACAGATCCTCCCATGCCTTGAACTTGAGGCACCTCACCATCTTAGCTGACTGCTTCTGGACACTTACCAGCCTATCAATGTCCTTCCTAAAATGTAGTCCCCAGAATTGAACATTCTAGTCTAGATGTAGCCTGACTGGGGCAGGGAAAACAGCACCTTCACCTCCTGAATCCTGGATGATAAGGCTTTCTTAATGAATCTCAAAATCCCATGAACTATCTTGGTTGCCATTTCTTACTCGTATTGAGCTTGCAGTCTACTGAAACCCCCAGATCTTTTTTCAGATGAGCTTTTTCAGAAAATCAATACCTAGATGCCATTTAAAATTGCCATTAAAAAATGTGCACTTTTTAAAAAAAAATTTAAATGTGTCTCTTAGCAAACCACCCTCCTTGCCCTATTATAAGCTATTCTAATCAGCTGCCTACCTGGTCTACTCAGAACCCTGGCTCTACCTCCAGATCATGTACATTTGCCCAGATTCTCTTTCCAGTTTTCCAGTTTCTTCCTTTTGTTCCTTCCACTTCAATTTGTGATGTACTCCTGGGTTCTCCCATTTTCGGGAGTGGGCCCAGCCATGCTTCTCCTCCCTCAGGTCTCAATTTACTCCCTGGACTTCTCCTCTTTCTCATCAGCTGCTTTGTTCTAGCTCAGGTACTGTCTCCCTCCCTTTCTAGTCCTCCTTTATGTGTTGTCTTCTCTGTCTCTCGGAGCACTTGGCATAGGGGCACATGAACTGGCAATAGAGGCAGGATGCTGCTTAGGACAAGTAGACAGCTGTACAACAAGGTGGGAGGGCGGTCCACCAAGGGAAGCATTCAAAGTTTCAAAATAAGTACACATATTTTTTAAATTCCTAGAGTAGAGTGTATGTTGAATAAATGCATTATTGAGCTAGCTAGCTAGCTCCCCCACCCAAAACATCCACAGCTGTCTGTGATCATGGCAGTGAAGAAAGCATTATGGAGACCTGAATTGGAATGGGCGGTAGAAAAACTTGTTATTTCTTTATATCTCTCTATACAGGCAATTCCCTGCATTGAAACTCCCGTACCTGTGAAGATCCTCTCTAACTTATAGCTTCAGACAGTTGCCCAGAGCACTGAGATGTTAGTGTCAGAGGCAGAAATTGAATCTAGAGCTTCCTAACTTGAAAGCCTACCCTCTGTTCACTTTTGTTTTGTTTTTATTTTAGCATAATTTTTCCAATGAACAAAATTCTATTTTCTCTCCCTCCCACATCTACCTCTGCTGGGGGAAAAAAACGCCCTTGTAACCGATATGAATGATCAGCCAAATTCTCACACTGGCTATATCCAAAAAACATCTCCTTCGACAGCCTGGGTCTATCACCTCTGTTTTGGAAGGCGAGAGGCAGGCTTCCTCCTCCTCAGTTCCCTGGAATCATAACTGATCATGGCATTAATCAGAGTTTTTGAGTCTTTCAAAGATATTGGGCTTTTCACCCTTGTTGTTATCATAGACATTGTTCTCCTCTTCCCTTGGCCCACCATGCCACTCTAGGCAGCTCGGAGGATCGTAGATTTTGAGTTGGAAGGTACCTAAGACATTCATTAGGGTAACTTTCTCCTTTTTCAGATGAGGAAACAGAGGTTAAGTGCCATGCACAAGGCAATAAAAAATGTTAAGTAGAAGAGCTGTAATTCAAATTTAGATCTTCTGAGTCTAGAGCCAATGCTCCTTCCACAATATCCTTTGAATCTCAATTTCTTTGCCTGAAAAATGGGAATAATGATGTTTGAACTAACTGCTTCAGAGGGTTGCTGTGAGGAAAGCCTCCTGTATGCCTCCAATTGCTCTAGAAATGTGAGCTGTTTCCAGGGTCTGTCGATGAATGTTTAACACCCTGCTCTTTGGAAAAAATCACAGCATGCTTTTAAGTTTAATCTGCATTATTCATATTTTCTCCATCACTTTCTTTAGTCGAGAAAATAAACAAAACAATAAGCCACAGCCTGACTTCTAGCATTTGCTGATTTCTGAGGTGTAAATGTTCGCAGTGACAATTTAGCAATCAACTCCCAGCCACTTCAAGCTAGGTCCATCACACCCTCTTTGTTCCTATAGCTACCTAAATAGTCTCTGATTCCAGTGACCAGCCTCAATTGGCATTATATTTACACAGTCCCTCTCTTTCTAAAGGATCCCTTGGTTTCCCGACTTCTATGACGTTTGGTCCATCCCTGAACTTTTCTAGCCTCATATGGTGACAAGAGAAGCAATAGACAAGTCAGTCAACAAGAATTTATTAAGCACCTACTATGTGCCTGGAACTGTGCTAAGCACTGGAGGTACAAAGAAACACAATAGACAGCTCCTCTCCTCAGGAATGAAGGAGAGAGGAAAACAAGCTCCTGAGAAGGAAGTTTCCAAGAAATCCTTGTTGTATGGAGCTTGGAGTATGCAGGAGTGCCTTCTCCCCACCCCCTTCATTTTATGTACCTTGTTCAGTTTTTATACCCAGGGGGTGGACATTTTCTACCATGTTTTGCTTAATGTTGTCAGCACTAAAGAAGAAATTCTATTGATTTTTCCAAAAATGGAAATCGATCTCGTAGCGCAGGGGAATAACTAATGTCGCTGCTCTATTTATGACAAATGAGTAATAATACAGGGGAATTTGTAGTTTCTTGCAAAATTTGTGCTTACAAGAAAAAAATGCCAGGCAGAAAGAGAGCAAGGTCCAGGAATATTCAGATGAGATGATAATCCACATCTGTGCATTTGTATCGTGAGAAGGTCAAGAAGAGGAAATGTTCAAGTTTGCATATTAGAATCCCTAGCTTCCTGCAAAATTCAGCTCAAGGGCCACCTTTTACAAGAGGCTTTTCCCTATCCCTCCTTCTCTGCCCCTCCCCCAGCTGCTGTGGCTTCCTCCACCCACCCTAATTACCTTGTATTTATTTTGTTCATACTTATGGCGTAAAGATCAGTCTTGACTATTGGATTGGCCAGCGTCGGTGGGAGGTAAAATGTGAAATGTCTCATTAGCTATATTATGTTCTGATGAGGTTTAAAATGTTAGCCTTCCAACCAACTACCTATAACCACAGTTACAAGTTAAGTTACTAAATGCTGTTCTAATCACTCTATTAATGTGTGTAGTGATTCATTGGTGCTTAGCCTTTCTTTCTACATAGGAATAAACCTGATCCAGTTTATATATTGAATGCTCTTTTTACTCTCCTTTTGGAGCACCCCCTAGACTTAGGACCATAATATTGCTATAATTAGCATCATCCCCAGGACAATGTGTTACTGGGCCAACGAACATGAAGAAAGGACCTCAATTCCTTTCATTAGAAGGTACTTACCTTGTTCTAGGGCTGCTTATCCTGGTATAAGACAGGGAGAAGGAGTTTGTCCCTCAACCCTTATAATAATGCTTCTATGCAAGATTTATATATGCATGTCTTCTCTCCCCAACAGAATGGGATCTACTTGGGGAAAGGAGTCTCATTTTTGTCTCTGGAAGCCCCATGCCTAGCACAGTGCCTGGAATATAGTAAGTGTTTAATAAATGCCTGTTGGTTGATTGCTGTTCTTTTTTATTTTATTTTTTAAATATATTTCCATAGCTATCTTTTGTTTTTCCATTACCTTCATTGTTAGCTGCATTGTTGAGTCACTTTTTGTCATGTCTGACTCTTTGTGAGCCCATCTGAGATTTTCTTGGCAAAGATACTAGAGTATTTTGCCATTTCCTCCTCCAGCTCACTTTACAAAGGAGAAAACTAAGATAAACAGGATTAACTGACTTGCCCAGGGTCACACAACTAACAAGAATCTGAGGTCAGATTTGAACTCAGGTCCTCCTGACTCCAGGGCTGACACTCAATCTACTATGCCCCAGAGCTGTACCTGTCCCCTAACCCTTCTCCCAGCAAACCAGCTCTTGTGATAAAGAATAAAAAAGACTGGGGAAAAAAAAACCAATTCCACCAAACTGAGCATCACCTCCTCTTGTCTGGCAATATATTCGAAGTTCCACGGTCCTGGTCCCCCTCTTCCCCAGAGAAGGGAAGGAGGTGCATTTTCTTACTGTTGCACTGAGACCAGGCTTGGACAGTCTAACTTGGCAGAATTGTTTGGATTATTCTGCTGTTGTTTGTCTTTCGACTGCAATTCCATTTAAGATGAGCGGCTTTAAACTTTCAAGGTCATCTTCCAGTCCAATTCTTTCTCCTACTTATATCTATATAGGAAGAAAATGCTAATGACTGGATCTTACTGACATTTGTCAGATCTAATTGTGGTTTCTGTAAGAAAGCATGGCACACAGACAGCATGGAGGTACTTTGGTTGTGAAAGATCACTTTATCCTAGTGATTCTGTTTTAATTCAGACTTCTGCACATCTTGTCTTCACATCTCTCACAGCTGTGCCCTGAGATGGGCAGACAGGAGAAGGGATGAGAGTCAGTCCCTGTGAAAGGCTTGTATTACATATCTGAGAAGGCAATGGTGATGTTGTGAAATCCCAAGCATCTTGGAGAGAAAGGAAAATTTCTACTAGTCATTTACATATTTCCAAACCCAGCATAGGGAGATTTGGCACTATGTAGATGAATGTTTGCCTGATTGACAGAATTGTGTTGTATAGACAAAAGCAATGTGTGTGGTCTGAACAGGTCCAGAGCCAGAGTGAAGAATTCTAGCATGTGGGTCCAGTTCAGCTGGGGGTGGAGGGAGGAGTGCCCAAGTCTGTGCATATTCCAGGTAGAAGGAAGGAGAAAAGGTTGAGGAACTGGGAAGCCTAGGTGTTCAAAGGGAGAGAAGGGTTGGAGGGGAGAAGATTAATCTGGGGACTCTATGAACTTATTGGGGAAGAGGAAGAATGAGCTGGAGTCCACAGACAATAGGAAGCAATAAGGGGGTGAACTTCAAAGGAAGAGAAGTGTTTGCTGAGTGATGATGGCAGAGAAAGCATCTGGAAGTGGCAGTGGGAAATAGGAAGGTGGAGGAGTGGATAACATTTGTTGGACTTGGAGTTAGGAAGACCTGAGTTCAAATCTTGCCTCAGGCATCTCCCAGTTCTGTGACCTTGGGCAAGTCACTTAACCTCTGTCTGCCTCAGTTTCTTCATCTATCAAATGGGGATAATAATAATAGTATCTGCCTGATTGGGTATTCATAAGGATCAAATGAAGTATAATTCATCAAATGAAGTATAATTCATCTATCAGAGTGCTTTGCAAAGCTCAAAGCGTTGTATAAATGCTAGCAACGACTACTACTGTTATTATTAAACGATTCCTCCTCCTGGCCCTGAATATCAAGGACTATAAGAGAAGGGGCAACTAGCCTCAGGGAAGAGGTCAAAAGTTGTCTTTAGGATAAAACTAGGTTTCAACGAGCACCAAAATAAACATGGAAGAAACATGAGAAAACATTGAAGATGGAGAGTCTATTAAAAATAGAAGGTTCCAGAGGACACAATGGAAAGGAAGGCAGAAGAGACTGGGGACAGCCAGAACTGAGTTTACCACGAGTGGAGTGGTCATAGTCAGTGGCCAGAGTCAATTTTGAACCCTTTGCCAATCACTCGCATCAGGCAGAGCCCAGGCTGGCAAGAGAGGGTGGGGGAGGCTGTCTACCCACCCCCCCCCCCCAGCAGGAAAGTCAACTCAAAAGAGGATCATGAAAACCGTGGGACCTTCGAGAATGGCAGCATAGCTGATTTCCATCACTGCAAAAGGAGAAAACAGATTTCATTAGTATTGACACCCAAGGCTAAGCCCCAGCTTCCCTGTACCACCCAGCTAGCTCTCTCATTCTCTCTCTCTCATCCTCTCTCTCTCTCTCTCTCTCTCTTCTCTCTGGTAAATTTTATTCAACTCAATAGAAGTATTTATTAAGCCAATACTATATGTTCTGAGAATACAACGACCAAAACAAAAGTCCCTGACCTCCAAGAATTTAATAAGAACCATAAGCAAAGCAGCTGATGAATTATTGACAGTCTTGGTGACAATTTTAGCTCTCCAGAGGTAAAAGTGATGAAGAAACTGTCACCACCACTCCTGAATCTCATCAGGGGCCACATCATGCCAATTACACTTCTACAACATCTTTCAGACCCATCATCACCACTTCTCTACTCCCACAGCCATTGCCCTAGGTTAGACCCTTCTCCCCTCTCTGCTGAATCACTCTAATAACCTCTTAAGCTCTTTCCCTGTTTCCAGTCTCTTTAGTACATTCTCTGAAACAATCCCTTTATACTAGGCCCACTAGAAGATGGGATGACTATCTGTTGGGGACATCATAGACGGGTCCATTCATTAAATGGGAAGCTGAACTAGAAGTCTGCCTAGGTCTCCCTCTACTCTCAGACATTAGGATTCTGTAAAACCTAGAAATATATACTATGGTTTCCTTTTGATAGGCTGATGTTGAGGGCTAGTTTATTATGGATTAATTGTATTAGCTCAACATTTCAATGAATGTATTGCAGCTTATACATTTTCAGGGACATGATTTAACCTGTACTATAGCCAACTCCTTGTAGAAAAAATGTCTTCCTACTTCTTAGTGGAAATTAATTTTCTCCCCTAAAACATTAGGCCCATGATAAAGACCTTCTGGTTTCACATCGAGCCAAAATAGCTCATTTTTTCTTAACATTAACTCTCATTCACTTGGAATTTGGTTGTCGTAATCCATTTTTTTCAGGCAGGAGAGAAAGACAGCAGAGAATCTGTTTAGTTTCCTCATGCAAAACCACCTGTGATTCCACCATTCTCTACCCACCCTGATTAATGAGAGCTCAAGTAAGCTCCTTTTCTACTCCATCTCATGGTTTTCGTGGTATTTTTCCTATGAATAAAATTATAAATGTTTCTTTGTTTCCCTATTTTTCCCACCTATCTCTAATAATAATAGCTAACATTTATATACGACTTTGAGGTTTACAAAGTGATATATCTATACTATTACATGTCAATTATATATGTGTATGTGTGTATACACACACACATATACACATATATAAACACATTTCATTGTTGTTTAGTCATGTCTGACTCTTTGTGACACCATTTGGAGTTTTCTCAGCAGAGATACTGGAGAGGTCCAGCTCATTTTACAGATGAGGAAACTGAGGCAAACAGAATGAAGTGACTTGCCCAAGGTCACACAGCTAGTAAGTGTCTGAGGCCAGATTTGAACTTGGGAAGATGAGTCTTCTTGACTTCAGGCCAGATATTCTATCCACTGGGCCACTGCTATACACATACAAGGATGTGCAAAAAGAACAGGGGATATTGATAAGACCTGTGATTTAATTGGTCCAGGGAACCACTAGATGAGGTCCTGAGGACATATGTCCCAGGAAAGCATGGCTGCCTCTTTTGGTTACCCAGCCAATCATAGGAAGCTCTGCCCACCCACCCCATGATGGAGGCAGAAGTCTTCGGTTAGGCAATCTGGACATGTGCCAAGAGCCTCTCAACGTACCTCCATGTTGGGCAGTCTGAGCACAAGCCTGGGTTACAAATATATACAAACTAAATGCAATCAATCAACCCATGGCTTTTATCAAATGTATACTATGTGTCAAGGACTGTGCTAGGCACTGGGGATACAAATACAAAAAATGAAACAATCCCTACTCTCCAGGGTCTGATGTTATCAATTTCCAGATAATTTAGGGATAGATGCTTCACAGGGATCAAAAGGATGAGAATTCAAAGTTTAATTCTAATCACTGTTCATAAGATCATGTATAGAGCTGGAAAGGACCTGAGAAACCATCTGGTCTGAAGCCAATGAGCTCAGTGATGTACCATGCAGGTAAGGTAGGATGGATGTTCTTTCACTTCCTTTACAATATTTTTTAAATAACTAAACAAAGAGGGCACCTAGAAGTGAATGCCAAGTCTTCCTGATTCCAGTTTCATGTCAAATCAGGTTTTTAAAGAGTATCTTGGTTGGCCACCGATGGCGTTGGCCATGAATCATTGTTGCCTGGAGATTTCAAATCTTATTTTCTGTTGTTATAGAATGGAAACTGGAATTATTGAACCAGGAGTGGAATGAGCTTGACGGACTCCTTCGATGTGTTTTAGTGGCTGAATTTCTGCCTTCTTTGTGAAGAATCACTGAAAAGAGGGATGTTCCCCAGCAGGATGCACATCGGCTAAAGAATATTGATGTTTCACAGCTCAGATCTCTCTTAGAAGCTAACAACCAGACTCCAAACATGAAATCAGACGCCATGGCTTTTTCCTTCATTCAGAATACCCTACTTTGCAAAAGGCAGTGGGCTCGGTAAACATCTAGAAGCCCTGGCCCTAAGGAGCTTATAATCATAAATGGAAGATGAGTAGGTTCATAGATGAATACCACAGAGAGTCCAATGGGAAGAAGTGATCCCAGAGGGACAAAGCCCTATTCAGGAGGAGAGAGAACGCTAGTTGGTGGGATCATGGAAGATGCAGCATCTGAGCTGGGGTGATTAGATTTCAATAGGAAGAGCTGGTGAGGAGGGTGTTCTGAACAAGTTCACCAATGTATGGAGGAAAGAGCAGGGGTAGTCTAGTAGTGATAATCATTTACATAACATGTTGAGGTTGGCACAGTATCTTGCAAATATTATCTCATCTTTGTCCTCACAACAACCTTGGGAGGCAAGTGCCATTATTGTACCCATTTTACAGGTGTGTAAACTAAGGCAGGCAAAGGTTAAGTCACTTGCCCTGGGTCACAGCTAGTAAATGTCTGAGGCCAGATTTGATTGAACTCAAGTCTTCCTGACTCCAGGTCCAGTTTCCCATCTAGCTGCCTTATTTGACTGAAGTCCCAGATCTGCGGGAAGTAGGGTGATCGAGTGGGAAAGAGTTCTAGGTGCTCAACCAAGGGATTGAGGTTTGAATCCTGGCTCTGCTGCTTGTGCCCATGACTCTGGGTAAGCCAAATAACCTCCGGTAGTGCAGTATCTGGCACAGTGTAGACAATGAACAAATATTTGTTAATTGGTGGATGTAAATCCTATAATCTTATGGAGGAGAGAGAAGGGGAGAGAGACAGAGACAGAGAGACAGAAGAGACACACACAAAGAGAGATAGAAAGAAGGGAGAGGAGAGAAGAGGGGAGGGGAAGGGAGAGGAAAAGAGAGATCAGAACCTTAGAGAATATCTATCATCAGTAAGAGAAGCCACAGAAAGAGACCACTACCAGAAAGGCTGGGGAAAAACAGGAGGGGGACGTGTCATGGAACTCAAAGGAGAAAAGGGAAATCCAGAAGGTAGAGAGTGGTTAATGGTAGAAAGAAGCCAAAGAGGATGAGGACTGAGAAATCCTAGGATTTTAGAAATTAAGTTTACTGAGTGACCTTCAAGAGAAGAGTATGTGGTAGAATGGTGTCTGTGAAGGCCAGATTGCAAGGGTTTGAGGAGTGAGTGGGTGGTAAGGCAACAGAGCCAGAGAGTGAAAAATATTCTTCTTGAAGGTTGGGAGTGAATAGAATTCTAAAAACGGGCTGGTTGCAGATACAGAGGTGTAGCAAGGTCCAGAGTGGTTAGTGGTTTGTTAGGATGGGGCAGAATGGAACGAGCCTCCTATACATGGACGGAAAGGAGGAAGTAGAAGGGGTGAGCAGGGAGAGATGGGGAAAGAGAGGAAAAGAGAGAGAAAAAGAGAGGAGACAGAGAAGAGACAGAGAGGGAGGAAGGGAGGGAGGGAGAGAGAAAAAAGACAGAGATGGAGAGAGAGAGAGAGAGAGAGAGAGAGAGAGAGAGAGAGAGACAGAGAGAGAGAGACAGAGAGAGAGAGACAGAGAGAGAGAGACAGAGAGAGAGAGACAGAGAGAGAGAGACAGAGAGACAGAGAGACAGAGAGAGACAGAGAGAGAGAGAGAGAGAAACAGCTGAAGGAACAAAGTCTTAGAGGGGGAATCACATAAAAGGCACAGTTGGGCAGATTAGCCTTGGCCAGGAGGATTGCTGACTCTTCCTCTGATATGGAAGGTTAGAATGAAAAACTAATTAAGGCAAATGGAGAAGCACTGAAGTGTGGAGAAGAGCTGGGAGACGGGGGGATGGTTCATGGTCTGGATCTTCTCTGGGAAGGGGGAGGGAGGCAAGGTCATCTTCCTTTGAGGAACTCAAGCCAGGGTTTGACAAGAGTGTAGAGGAAGCAGGCCAGCATCTGTGGGGAATGTGCTAAGAGATGAATCAAAGACCTGCTAAACAGCGGGCAGAGCTCAGATGAGGTTAAATAGCTGGGATTATGGGCCTTAATCAGTGGGGTCCTCCTCTGGGCAGAGAACACAGATGGCCAGGCTTATGGGGCCTGAGGATTGGCATGGCAGGCAAGGTGGCTGGTCAGGGGAGCAGAGGGCATGACTGATTAAAGGTCACTTACCTACATAGGAAGGTTATCTTCCCCCCAAAGAGGATAGAGTTTGTAAACCACTTCACTGTTTCCAAGAAATAGTGACTATATAATTACTTATTGCATGTGTCTAATAACAAGCTACAAGTTTTTTTGTGGACCTTTTTTCTTTTGTTTTTTTTTTAATATATTTTATTGATATATTTTTTTGCCATTACTTCACCTGTATTTCCCTCCCATAGAGTCTTATATCGTTTTTTCCAAGAGGAAAAAAACCAGCTCAACAAAACTAACATTCTTTGCAGGCCTGGCTTCCACAAAAAAAGGCTAGGGGCAGGGCAGGAAGTCTTCTCTGGGGCCAGGCTTGGTCTTTATCATCTCACAGCATTCTGTTTGGCCATTCTGCTGCTCTTCCTATTTCCATTGCTCTAGAATTGTGTGGATTGTTTGCCTTTTCACTTTGCAGCTACTTCATGTAGCGAACAGATTGCTGAACTTGAAATCAGGAAGAACTGAGTTTGAATTCTCCCTCAGGATTTACTAGCTGGGTAACCAAGGATCAGTTTCAAAACAAGAGGGTTGGACTCAGTGGTCCCTAAGGTCCCTTCCAGCTTAGAGTTAGTTTTGTGAAGTGTTTCCATGCTTCTCTGTATCCATCATGTTCATCGTTTCTCATAGCACAGTAATGCAAGGAGATTTTCTGAAATGAGCAATGCACAGAAATAGAAGAAAACAGTAGAGTGGGGAAGACAAGAAATCTCTTCAAGATTAGAGATACCAAAGGAAAGTTTCTTGCAAAAATGGGCAAGATAAAAGACAGAAATGGTAAGGACTTGACAGAAGCAGAGGAGATTAAGAAGAGGTGGCATGAATATACACAAGGACTGTACAAGAAAGATCTTAACATCACTGATAGCCATGACAGTGTGGTTACTCATCTATAAATCTGGAGAGTGAAGTCAAGCGGGCCGTAGGAAGCATTACTAACCGTAAGGCTAGAAGAGGTGATGGAATTCCAGCTGAGTTATTTAAAATCCTAAAAGACGAAGGTGTTAAAGTGCTCTACTCAATATGCCAACAAGTTTGGAAAACTCAACAGTGGCCACTGGATTGGAAAAGATCAGTTTATGTCCCATTCCTAAGGAAGGGCAATGCCAAGGAATGTGCAAATTACCAAACAGTTGCACTCATTTCGCACACCAGCAAGGTTATGCTTAAGATTCTGCAAGCCATGCTTCAGCAACATGTGCACCGAGAAATCTCAGATCTGCAGATGATTTCACTCCAATGGCAGAAAATGAAGAAGAATTAAGAAGCTTCTTGATGAGGGTGAAAGAGGAGAGTGTAAAAACTGGCTTGAAACTAAACATCAAAAAACTAAGATCTTGGCAACTGGTCCCATCATTCCCAGCAAATAGGAGAAGAAATGGAAGCAGTGCCAGATTTTATAATCTTGGGCTCAAAGATTAATGCAGATAGCAATCGCAGCCATGAAATTAAAAGATGCTTGCTTCTTGGAAGGAATGCTATGGCAAATCTGGACAGCATACCAAAAAGCAGGGGCATCGTCTTGTCAACAAAGGGCCACATAGTCAAAGCTATGGCTTTTCCAGTAGCAATGCATAGCTGTGAGACTTGGACTGAGACAAGATGAATACTGCAGAACTGGTGCTTTCCAATTGTGGTGCTGGAGAAGACTTTTGAGAGTCCCTTGGAGAGCAAGACCAAATCGGTTAACACTTAAAGAGATTAATTCAGATTATTCATTGGAAGGGCAAGTTCTGAAGCTGCAGCTTAAATACTTTGGCCACATAATGAGAAGGAAAGGACTTATTGGAAAAGACGCTGAGGTTGGAAAAGATTGAAGGCAAAGGGAGAAGGGGGTTGCAGAGGATGAAATGGATTGTGTCATGTAAGCAGTGAGCATGAGCTCAGACAGATTCTGAGAGATAATGAGGGACAGAAGGACCTGGTGTGCTGTGGTCCGTGGGGTCACAAAGAGTCAGACATGGCTGAACAACAACATTCCATCACATTTATGAACCACGATTTGTCTAGCCATTACCCCCCCCCCCCACACACACACACCAACAGGCATCTACTTTGTTTCTAGTCTTTTCTGCTATGAATATTTTGGTGCACGTGGGACCTTTCTTCTGGTCGCTAATTGCCTTAGGGTAAATGCCTAGCAGTAGAATTGGACCATCGTCCTGATCCTTCCCTACACTTCCTACAATTTTTTCTGTATCCCAGAACGGCTCTGGCTGATCCTCCCCCCATGATCCCTCTCTTCGCTTATTGTCTGTTCCACAGCATCCTGTATCCCACCTTCCTAAGGAGGGGATAGTGTCTATTTGGAAGCAACTGGCAGAGTGCAAGAGGAAGAGCCCTCCTGGGGAAAGAGGGAATGTGTCCAAGTTCCAATGATAGACAGGGAGATTTCTGCTTTGAATCAATCCATCCGTCAAAGCACATGCCTTTATTAAGAGCCTTCTCCGTACAGAGTCAGGTGCTGTATCCGATACAGATGTAAGGAATGAAGCAATCCCCATTTTGAAGAACGTACATTCTAATGGGAGAGAAGACAAAGACATGTACAGAATACACAGAGAAATACAAGGTAGTTAGGAGGGAAGACATTTTGGAGGAGGTAGCTCAGGAAAGGCTTTCTACAAAAGCTGATGCTTGAGCTGAGTCCCAAAGAGAGAGAGTGAATCTATAAGGTGAAGGTAAGGAACAGCCAGTTCTAAGGCACTGAAACAGGAGAGAGAGTACACATGTGAAGAACAGAGAACAGGTCAATTGGCTGGATCACAGAGTATGCGAGGGAGAGAAATGTCCAGTGAGGGAGGCAAAGATTGGTTGGGAGCAGGTGGAGAAGGGCTTTAAAAGGCAAACAAGAGTTTATATTTTTCCCCAGAGCAGGGCTTACAAACTGGGCTCAGTGAACTTGACTTGTAGTTTCTTTGAAAAAATTGATAACTATTTCACCATAATTGGTTCCCTTTCTAATTTTAGGTATTTTTATTTTCTGCACGTAAAGACATCATTCAGAAGAGTCCCTAGGCCTCATCAGATTGCCACAGGAGTCCAAGGCATAAAGTGGGGGTTTTCTCCCCTGCCCTGGAGGCAGAAGAGTCACAGGAGTTTATTTCTAAGATGTGCACTTAAGGAAAACCACCGAGCCGGCAGGTGGCTCTTTCTTCTGTTTATTATTCCCTATTTATCCCGCCTGTAGCTTGTTTGTACACAGCTGTTTGCTTGTTGTCTCCCCCAATTAGACTGTGAGCTCCTTGGAGGCAGGGACTGTCTTTTGTCTCTTTTTGTAACTTTTGTGCTTAGCACAGCGTCTGGCTTATAGTAGATGAGTAATAAATGTTTATTGACTAACAGTAGGATTGACTAGAATGAAGGGGAGGGGAGATTGGAGGCAAAGAGACCCGTTAGGAATTCTGCTGCAATGCTCTAGTCTGGGTAAGAGGGGATGAGAACCAGAACTCGTATGGAGGCTGTGTGAATGGAGAGAAGGGGCTGGTCCAAAAGATGCAGCGGCAGGGACAGCACAAGTTGGAAACTGATTGGGTGTGGGGTGGAGCGAGAGTTAAGAGCTGGAGACGATGCTGAGATTATACAGCGCCCTTGGCCAAAAAAGAAAATGGAGCTCAGCATCTGGGAGTTCAGATGAGTTCTGTTCTGGCGATGCTGAGCTTGAGCTGTCTCTGGGACATCTGAGAGGGAGCTGGTGATGCAGGGTCAGCCTAAGGGAGAATGTGGCTGGATGTATGGTCTGAGAGTTGTCTGCATAGAGATGATCATTACATGGAGCTGATGAGGTCGCAGACTTCCCATTGGCCCGCTCATAACTGAGCGTTCCCTATTGGTCTGAAGTCTTAAACACTTTGCCTCCAATATCACCTTTGATCTTCACTCCCAACAGTCCTATGAAGTAGGCATCATTAGCTCCATTTTACTGATGAGGAAGCTGAGACTCGGGGAAGCCAAAGATTCGCTCAGGGGTTACATAGGTTGTGGCAAAGCTATTATTTGGACCCACGTTCCAATTTTCCTGACTCCAAGTCTGACACCCTTGCACCCAAAGCATCCTGCCTCTGTGTCCAGATAAAAGACAAAAAGCATGTATTAACTGCCTACTATGCATCAGACGCTGTGCTCAACACCTGCATAGGGTCAAGTCAGATAGAAAAGGGGGGAGGATTACATAGCTTTCGAGTAGTGAAGATAATCAATTCTTCCTTAAGTTTGCCCAGACCAGATACATCCATATCTAAGGCAGCTGAAGATGCAGCGGAGAGAGAGCTAAACCTAGAGTCTGGATAACCCAAGTTAAAATTCTGCCTCAGATACTGACCAGCTGTGTGACCCTGACAGAGTCACTTGGGCTTCCATTTCCTTATCTGTAAAACAGGGATAGTAATGAAGTAATATAGAAAGTTCAAAGGATTTGCAAACTTAAGAGCATTATATACAGTTCAGCTATTATTATGTAAGATTGATTTCCTCAATTAGAGTACAAAAGGCAGGGAATGCAATTCATCCTTCTTTGGGATTCATTGCAAACACCTAAGATAAAGCTGGGCATGGAGTGCTTGTTGAATTAACCCGAACAAGCCTATGGGATGTTGAAGCCCACCTGCCTAATGGGATGGTAGAGAGGCCACACGATGCTTGAGGCTATAATGCAGGCAATTCGATGATTCACGAAGGGAGGAAAATCCAAATTATAGATGATTAAAAACTTAGTTCTAATGACTAATCACATGATCGCCTTCCAAGCTTTTAAAAGAGTTGCCGATGACATTAAAATGGACAGTTGTGAAGCCAAGACCCCTAGGAAGTTGGGAGGAGCAGGAGGAAGAGGAGAAACTGATTGGCTCAACCATTTCCAAGAAACCCAGGTTTCTGCTCTGCTCCTGCCAGGAACTCTGACGGTGTAACCTGATAAACACAAACTAACTCTACTGATTGTGATGAAAAATAATGCACATCCTGAGAATCACTTAACCTGTATTTGCCTCAGTTTCCTCAAGTGGGAATGACAACAGCACCTGCCTCCTAGCGTTGTTGAGATCAAAGGAGGTAATGTTTGTAAAGCGTTTAGCACAGGGCTTGGCCCATAACAGGCTCTTAATAAATTCTTTTTTCCTTCCCCTTTGTGAGGCATCAAAATGGAATGCCAAGTAAGCTACTCTTGGAGTTAGGAAGGCTTAGGTTCAAGTCTGTCTTCTGTCACATCCTTGGGCGAGTTACTTCACTCTAAAGTGCCCCAGAAAACTCTACAATTGCCAGTTGCACAGTAGGTGCCAATCTGCATTGATGGAGGGAGTTTCCTCACAAGGGATTCTCTACGAAATCACAGGCCTGCTCTCCAAAAAACTGCTAAACAAACCCCCACACTTATGTTTTACTATAAGATTTATGAATTGCCTCCCCATTTGAGGAATGGAGTGTGAGTATAAAGGAAGCTGCTGCATCATCCTCTGGCCATAAGGATGGTCCCGTTGCCCTGTCCGAGGTAAAATTGATGCCATATTAAGCAAGGATGGATTTTCACTGTCACAGAGATGGACTGCAAATGCAGCTCATTTAGAGGAATTTCAGGGGACCATTTGATTCTGGACCATCAAAGAATATAAATGCCATAGGTATTAATGTCAATCAAGCACAGCGCTTTGATAGGGAGGGACTTGGAGACCTTTGATTGACATCCTGTGGAGCAGCGAGTGGAGCGGAGCGCTCAATAGAATTTTCCGTTCTGGTCCCATGTGGTAGAGATTAAGACAGCATAAAACCGGTCACCAGGACAGCAGAGCAGAGTCTGAAGCAAATGTGAGGAGGTCAGAGAAGGCATTTACTGCGATTTTGCAAATGAGAAACTTTGGCAATAAAGTTCCCTCTCTGAAGCTCAGCTCCAGGCTGCGGCTGTCTGTCTCCATGGGGCCTCTCCTGATCCCTCCAGCTGGTAGTGCCAAGGGGGCGGGTCCATTTTGTCTCCCCAGTAGAACGCAAATTCCTCGAGGGTGGAGGCTACTTGGGGCTTGTCATTGTATTCTCAGTAGCAGGAGAACAGATAGGGCTGGCTGAAATACATCTGAGAATCAACTCCAGAGAAGTGGCCATGAGAGCCAACAGAACTGATAGGATCGCCAAGTGAGATCCTTTAGAGGGAGGAAAGAAGGTGGCTCCAGACAGAGCCTTGAGGGACACCCAGGGTCAGCAGGCTCAACCCAGAGGAGCAAAGGATGCTGGGCAATGGTCAGAGAGGTAGGAGGAGAACCAGGCGAGAGGAGGGGATCCAAAGACAGACGTGAGGCCTGCTCTGCCTTTAGAGAACTCGGTCCTCGTGAATTCCTTCTATACCATCTTAACGTTGTGGTTGTTTTCATTACAAATAAAATATCACAGCATCAAAGTAATTCCAGTAATTCTGTGATACGGAATGGCATGTTTCTACATCGGATGACACTATTAGTCTGCCATCTACCAGCATAGAATTGTGTCAGAGTTGCATCATTTGGCTCCTTGAGGGCACAAGAAACTTCTCACCCCACAGCCCGTTTCACCAATTACACAACGTTTCCCATTCTAGAAAGTGTCCTTCCAGACTGCCTCAGGCTATCAGCCTATACTCTGATGCGTGAGATTTGATTATCCTTGTTATGGTGGTTTACATAGCTACAAACATTCTCTGCCAGCTACAAGATAATTCAGGTCCGTTAATGACTTTAAAAATGGCTGTAATATTTGGTTCAACGGACTGCAGCCTAAATTCCACAGGTTGATATTTTGCTCATGAAATGGGACACTTTTCTCTCTGCCATCTCACAGGCTTCTCACCCTGGGAGTTCACTCTGGTCCTGTGGTCTCTTCTTCAGATTGGTCAATTCCTCGATGCACCTCCATTTTAAAGGCAGCCATGTCAACATTCCTGTCTGGACTCCACCACACTCTGCCCTCCCACTTGTCAGCATCTTTTTGTGTGTCATCTTCCTCCGATAGAACATAAGCTCCTTGAGGGCAGGGATGTCTCTGCGTTTGTTTGCATTTGTATCCCCAGGGCTTAGCACAGTGCCTGACGAGTACTAAGCTCTAGAGAAAGGCTTGTTAACTTGACTTGTGGACCATGACACTGTCCTGTCCTGTGTGTCCTTATCCCTTTTATACTCAATCCGGGTCTTCCCTTTTCAGACCACATCAGCCTGGTTCAGCGATTTTTTGGTCACGTACAGCCTGACCCACTGACCTTTCCGGTCTTTCCCCTGGTCTGCTGTTTAGCCAAACTGACCTCTTGCTGTTCTTCATACAGCGCACTCCATCAGCCAACTCTGTGCTTTTGGCCTGGCTTTCTGCCAGACCTAGAATGCCCCTCCTACCCATCCTTGGTTCTTAGTCTCTTCGATTAATCACTTCAAGATTAATCATTTGAGGCAGCTAGGTGGTGCAATGGAGAGAATGCTGGGCCTGGAGTCAGGAAAAACTGAGTTCAAATCCAGTCTTAGATACTTTCTAGCTGTGTGACCCTGAGCAAGTCATTTAACCTCTGTTTGCCTTAGTTTCCTCAACTGTCAAATGGCGAGATTAGTACCTACCTCACAGAGTCGTGAGGATCAAATGACATAATGTTTGTGAAGTGCATCATATAAATGCTCCTGCTTATTCTCTTCAGGAGGATTCTTCAAAATAAAGCCTTTCCAGATGTCCTACTCTAAGTGCCAGTACCCAACCTGGGAAAAAAGGCCTTGTAGTGAGTGAGTGTGTGTGTGTGTGTGTGTGTGTGTGTACCTACACTGTCTCCCTAGATAGAACGTAAGCTCTTTGAGGGCAGGGACCATTTCATTTCCGTCTTTCTAATCTCAGAGCAGAGCACAGTGCAGTGTAAATACTTGATGAATTCTCAATTGGTCAACACCCAAACACTCCTAGCACTTATTTCTGAGACCATGAGATGCTTTCCAGGCATCACTCCATGTGGCATCCCAATGAGGAGGCTTACAAGATGCCACCTAGCTTGTCCTCAACAAATCCCAGGGTCCTGGATCTGGAGCTGGAGGGAATCTTAGAGAGCAGTTAGTTTAAACCCCTGAGGAAACTGAGTCCAAGAGGTACCAGGGTTATACAGCTGGTATTTAGCCATAGCATAGGTAGTAAGGATTAAAGTCAGGATTTGAACCCAGAATCTCTGATCCCAAAGTATTCTTTCTACTGCATCTCAATGATATTCACACAGAATTACAGCTTATGCTTCATTAGAATTACACTTTATACAGAATTACAGTTTACTTTAATCTGCCTTACTAATATCGACTAGAGGGTCTTCAAAAGATCGTTTTGTTCAGTCGCTTTTCAATCATGTCTGACTATCTGTGAGCCCATTTAGGTTTTTCTTGGCAAAGACATTGGAGTGCTTTTTCATTTCCTTTTCCACTTCATTTCACAGATGACAAAACTGGGTCAAGGGTCAAGTGACTTACCCAGGGTCACATAGCTAGTAAGTGTCTGAGTCTGGATTTGAACTTAGCTCTACCTGACTCCAACCCCTGAGCTCTATCTACTACCTACCTAGCTGCTCCCAAAAGATTATAACACCATAAATTTGGAGCAGTAAGGGACCTCGGGACTATCTATTCTAACACTTTCATTTTACAGATGACGTCTAGAAAGGAAAATAGTCAGCAAGCATTTATTAAATACTTACTATGTACCAGGGACATGTGTTAAGTGACTTGCCCCAGGTTCTCAGCCTCACTGATCAAATTGGAGTATCTTACTCCCTAAATGTAAAGTAGGGAATTCTTAACTTGGGGAAATTTTCATTTTCCTACATGAAGTCTAGCCACGCCCCTCTTTGAGAACACCTAGCGTAGTAAAAAGTGAACTCACATACAAGTTAATTGAATATTTACTGCACACCTGCTTGGGGCAGCTCAGGGGTGTTCAATCTCATTTCCAGAGGATTTTGGATTTTTACAAAAGTATTCATGACTGAACTCCTTTAGTTTCCCCAGTATACACAAATATGATTGGATTTACCAAAGTTACACTGACTTGCAGCATTTCCAGAAGGCATCAACTGAATGAGAACAAAAATGAGTTTCAGAAAATATTTCTTTCCAGCTGTTACCTAAGTCCAGCTGGGGGTTGGGGGGCGAGGTGGGCATTGTTTTAGAGGATCATGTAAGCATAAGGGGTTTAGCCAAAGGCTAGAATTGGACACAGCAGGATTGTCTGAAATATTAGAACCATAAATACTGGCTTTGGTGTTATACCCGAAAAGAACAACGAACCATAAAGCTCAAGCCCTAAGGGAACAGAGATGGGAGTGGTAACATGAACAGCTGGCACAGCAGTCAGCTATTATCCCCAAACAAGCAGATGTCATGCATTTTGGGTAGGCTAACTTAATAGCCTTCCTGTTTGATATAAATCTGACCAAGAAGCTGAAAGACAGAGTTCTCTCTTCCTCCTCCCCACCCCTTTCCCTCCTTCCTTCTTCTCTTTCCCTTTCCCTCTCCTCCCTCTTTCTCTCGCTCCTCCCTCCACCAACTGTCTCTGTTTCTCTTCCCTTTACTCACCCTCCCTGTCTCCCCTCTCCCTCCTCTCTTTCTCTCTCCCTCCCTCCCCTGTCTCTCTCCTCCTTCCCTTCCTCCCCACTTCTCCCTCCCTCTGCCTCTCCTCTCCTCTCTCTTTTTCTCCCCCCCTTTTTCTCTCCCCCCTTTTCTTCTTCCTTCCTTGTCTCTCTCCCTCTGCCTGCCCCTCTCCCCACTCTCCTTCTCTCTCTCCCCT
>CM053623.1:11617170-11630618 GCA_028646595.1 Phalanger gymnotis
CCTCCCACCAGGTGGGCCTGGGGCCAGAAGCAACTGCAGCTATAGTTCTCTAGCTGCCCCACCTCCCCTGCCCCTGGGGCAGTGGCTGAACCGCAAACTCCCTGTCCCCAGCAGCTTTTCCCACTAACCTTCTCTGTTGTCTTTGGTGTTTGTGGATTGAGAAGTCTGGTAACTACTGCAGCTCACTGATTCAGGGCATTAGGGCACACTTGGCCCAGCTCCTGGTCTGGTTGGTCCGCACCGCCCACGCTGGGCTCTGCTCAGCTCCCCTCCACTCCCCTCCACTCTCAGCTCCGTGCAGGATAGACCTTACCCAGAGACCACCCAGGCTGTCCTGGGCTGGAGCCCTGCTTCCCTCTGCTATTTCGTGGGTTCTGCAGTTCTAGAACTGATTCGGAGCCATTTTTTATAGGTTTTTGTTGGGACTTGGCGGGGAGCTCACGCTAGTCCCTGCTTTCCGGCCACCATCTTGGCTCTGCCCCCTTACTTTTGGTTGTGATGGCCTTTCTAGCTCTTATAGCCTTGGAGTGGCTGAAAGGGATTGCTACTTTGAGATGATAAAGCAGTCCTGAGTAGGACTGAGTAACTAACTCAGTGGATATTTTAAAAAGAGTGACCCCACCTTCAAGGCTCTCTCCTTTCTGGATGATCATCATACCAGGACTGTTTTGAAGCACTTCCCAGGAGGGATGGGGGTGGTTCATGCTATTTCCTAATCCCAGTCACTCTGCAACAGGGCACATGGCATCTAAATCCCATGTTCTGCCAAGACAAGACCGAGCCGGGGTTTCAGACTGCCTCTTTTTTGCTTTACATTCTTTCCTAATCTTAGATGAATGCATAGCTTTCTTTTGAAGGATGTGTCCAAGCTTGAAAGTGACCTGATGAGTTTGAGAAGTGCAGAGGTCTTGGATTCGTTTGGTCAGAGCCAATTGTTGGCAAAGAAGAGAGTTCCTAGTAACTACCCCGGCACTCTCAGAGAAGGTGACCACCAATCAGAGGACTAGCCTGAACCTGGACCATTTAACAGAAGACATAGGCTGGAGTCTGCATGGATAGTGCAGAGCTGAGGTGAAATGGCAAGTTCAGTAGCCCCACCAATGGCTTTATGTACTAATTAAGTTAATCAATCACCCTCCCAAGACAGCACAGCAGTAGTTATAGGTTGTTTCTGAATCTTGTGTTAAGTTGTTCTGTCAACATGCACTTTTGTGTCTATCAGCCTTTCTTTTGTGTTTAGGAAACAAATCCAGTCCCATATCGGATTTACATTATATGTGGAGCATCTTCTCACTTCCTCACTTTGTGGACACTGTCATGAACTGAAAAATAAATCTTGAGCAATTTTCCCTGAGGCACCAGCGTGAGAGTCTTAGTGAGGCAAAGAACATGAAGAAAAGAAGCCTGACCTCTCTCATTAGAGTCCAGACTCATCCCAGGACTAAACCTGGTTGGATCAGATGTACAAGCCCAGAAGAGACTGTCCCCTTTGGGCCAGCGGTGGTTGGACCTGCACTGTCCACCCCTTTCTTTTTGTCTCTATTGAATTACTAACCATACTCTACAGGTCGGCTCTAATGCCATTACCTCCATGAAGCCCTCCTTGTCCTTGTGCTCTTTGGACCATCCCTAATACCCCCAACCCGTCCTGGTTGCTAGCACCCTGCCTCACCAACCTCACATTGTTTCACAATATTTGAATGCACTTTCCACGTAGCATGTACGTATCATATGTATCTCTTTGTGTTTTAACCTTTTCTAGATTGTAAGTTCCACAAGGACAGGGCCCATGTCTGAGCTAAACTCTGTGTCTCCTCCAAAATTTAGTTTTCTGTACATGAGAGAAACTTAATAAGTGGTGAATGAATAAGTGTGCATTTCCCATTTCAGAGATGTATTTCTAGATTAGAGAGTAGGTCCCTTCAAGTTAGGGTCACGTACTCAGCCTCCTCACCTCCCCAGTGTTTCCTATAATGTATATAGAACCACTCAGTAAGTATCTGATGAGAGGAGAATCAATGAATTAATGCTGACACAGAAATGGAATTTTCAGCAAACTATTTGACTAATACCCCAGGATGTGACCATGTTATCTCCAGGAAAAATAGAGAGTAATCCCATTGTGGGTGGACACAGACTTGTTTGCTGTGTGGACATCCCTGGAGTAGCAATGTAGACAAGCTATATAATTGTGGGTTTTTTTTTGAAAAAGTGTTGTTAAAGAATGGTGTCTTTTTCCTCTGCCATAGACCTACATTTCAAACATAATCGATGGCCTAGTTCCATTCCTTCCTGATAGTTGTCTGCACCACAAACTAGCAGCAGCTTTCAAGAATACACATTATTCTCATATTCTTTGTGCAGAACAGATCAATTTGTTACTGCTTGTGTTGTCAGTTTACTGCGAGCAGTCTGACAGAAATAACAGTCTTTCCATTCAAAAAATACAAAAGGGGTGGTTTGAAAAAGTGGATTGATTTCTAAAAAGTCTTATTTTTTTGTTGATATCTCTTATTTTTTCATCACCTTCATTTTCCAGCGACTCCTCCTTCCTTGTGTCCTCAGTGAGCCCTGCCTCATAGGAAAGATGTAAAAAGAAAGGAGAAAACAGGCAGTGCAGCCCACACGTCTACTGTGGTGGACACAACACTGCTCCTCACCCACACTCTCCCGCTCCTGCACAGTGGACAAAGAGGCGACTGGCCTCAAGCCTGCCAGAACCAAGTGTGGTAATTATGACTCCCCAGGGCTCTGTTCTGCTGGGGAGGGATGGTGGTTTTTCTTCTTTCTGCTTACATTGTGGTCATCTCTACATTGTTCTGCTGGCTCTGATTACTTTGCATCCATCATGCCTTCCCATGCTTTT
The DNA here is from genome assembly GCA_028646595.1 of Phalanger gymnotis. NCBI lineage: Eukaryota > Metazoa > Chordata > Mammalia > Diprotodontia > Phalangeridae > Phalanger > Phalanger gymnotis. Next base: position 11,620,037 of record CM053623.1, read on the forward strand.
CTGAATCTTCCAACTCATTGAGAAATTGTCCTAACGAATCTATTTTCCATACTATGGGCTTTATTCCATTTTAATTCACACCAAACCTTTACATCATTGCTCCTGTACTGATTGTGACTGACTTACTCAGTCCTATATTTTGGGTATAAAATGGGTCAGCTCTTCCCTTTGGTCACTGATATTTTAAGGAGCCAGTTAGGGCACCATTACACTGTTTCTTGAGACAGGCTGTTTAGTCTTATAGAAAAAGCAGTGAATCCAAGAGTAAAAAAGCCAACAAACCCTCTGTTTGAATTCACAGCCTACAAGCTATGTGACCTTGGGCAAATCAACTTCCAGGAAACTCAGTTTCCTCTCCTACAAAATGGAAGCAATAATGCCTGAAGTATCTATCCCAGAGGATTATCACAAGACTAGAAGAAATATGGCATGGTGGATCAGATGAGGGAACTGGAGTCAGGAAGGCCCTAAGAGTCGTGTGACCAAATACAAGTCATTTAATATCTCTGCCTTAGCTTTCTCATTTATAAAAATATATAAGTACCTGTAATACATAAAGTACCCACCTCACAAGATTGTTGTGAAGGTCCAATGTGCAGCCAGCTGGTATTATTTAATGAAATATCATATGTGGAAGCTCCCTCCCTGCGTGTTGCATAGATATAAAATAGAATTATTGTTTTGTGTCCATTCCTTCTAAATTCACCTTTTGAATCTCTTTAGGGAATATAGCCTAGTCTAGTACATTAATTCAATATTTCTAAATGTCTGTGATTTCTTCAGTGTGAGAATTCCCTAATTCACTTGTATCAGTACAGAGTTTCTTGAGTTGACACAGACAAAAACGTTTAGCATCTTGTGGCCCATCTTCCAGTGACAGGCCTCTCCAACTTTAAGAAGGCTTTACTCGGTATGTTACTGGGTTATCCCTGAATTTTTCAAGTCTTTCCAGCTTGCTGGAACCTGTGAGAGCTTGAACTCTGCCAGCCCCGTCTTCAAGATCCCAGCATCATCTATCTCCATGACCTAAGTACATTCTACCATAAAACCAAGGGCGAATAAATGAGTGGTCAAAGGATGGAGTCCTGGGCCTAGAGTCAGGAAGACTCAAGTTCAAATGTGATCTTAGACACTTATTAGCTGTGTGACCCTGGGTAAATCACCTAACCTCTGTTCGCTTCCATTTTCTCAACTATAAAATGGAAATAAATAATAATACCTACTTCCCAGGGTTGTTATGAGGACCAAATGAGATAATATTTGTAAGCACTTAGCACCGTTTCTGGCGCATAGTAGGTGCTATATGAAATGATTAATCCATTCTCTTATTCCCTAATAAGAAACATACGAATTAAAACAACTCTAAGGCTCTACCACATGCCCATCACATTGGCAAGAGTAGCAGTTGTTGGAGGGGCTGGAAGGAAACAGGCACATAGACGGTGGTGAAGAAGCTGTGAATTAATTCAGTGAGCCATGTGGAACTATACTTTAAAGGTGACTAACCTGTGCACACCCTTTGACTACTAGGCCTATGGGCAGTATACTGCCCCAAGTATACTCCATATACTGCCCCAAAGAGGGAAAAGAGAGGGAGAGAGGATCCATATTGACACAAAATATTTGTAACAGAAATTTCTATCGTAGCAATGAACTGGAAGCTTTGGGGTGAGGGTGGGGAAGTTCTGTCCATTGCCTGGAGCATGACCGAACAATAATGGCATCTGCATGAGATACATTCTCACCTTCCATATGCACCCAGGGAGGTGACCCTGGATTTCAGAGGCTTTACCAGGGGACTGCCAGTTCTAGTGTCTTTTGTCATTTCATGTCTCCCTCTACCTTGTGACCCCCAATCCTCTTTATCACCCTTTACCTGGCCTCCATCCCTTTGTTCTTCCAAAGGCCTTCTTTGCTCCTTTACTGGCTACATTCTCCTCCCTTGATGGTGTTGCCAATAACAAGATAAAAGAAAAGGAGCTTAGTGACGTATTTTTAAAAACTGCACTGAAGAGGACAGAAGGAACAGACAAGCAGAAGTTTTGAAAATCACATGAGTAAATGAAGGAATGAATGATAATCACCTAAGTGCTTGTTTTGTGCCAGACACTGGGTAAGTACAAGAAAGCAAGACAATGTCTGCCTTCAAGGAGGTCCCATTCTAAGGCAGAGATGGGAGCTAGAAGGAAACACGTTTGAAACCAACATGTTGAATTTCTTACATTTTTTTTTACGTGAACTATATAGAATTCATGGTTTCCTACAGAATTCTTTTTTCCTGTTCTGTGCATGCAGAAATGTTTGTGTTTGATGATGCTTCTTAAATACAGAACAACAAAAAATAAGAAAAATGTGGGTTACCCTTCTGCCAACTGAATGAGAGTAAATAAGGGAATAGGAATTCAAGCTTAATTTGGAATGATGGCTTTAAGATATAGAGGACCATTAAGCCATATGGCTTAACCATTTTTTTTTCCTGAAGTGAATGGTCAGTTTACTTGTCAAATAAGCAGCTTCAATTTATAACCCTAACCATTGAGTTGCCATGCTCTGGTATCTAAACACAATGCCCTCGCCTAGCTAGCTGCTGCTGCCTGGATGGCATCTCTGCAGCTTTCACTCTGCCTTCTTGGGAAGAACTGGAGTCTTCCTTCAAGGAACCGAACTCTAGAGGCAAGACAAAAACTGTGTGGCTGTTATTGTCTCTGTCTAAAATGGAGTTTTCAGGACAAAAGTTCATGCCTGGATGGGGACATGTTGTCAAATCAGGAACTAATTTTTTAAAAGCTTGTAAGCATCATCTTCTTTTCTTTCCTTCAATAAGACAGTGGATCTGGGATCTCACTGGTGAGGATACACTCTTCCATGGTACAAATCCTAATTTGTCTGAGCTTCCTGACTATGAGTTTTCAATGTCATCCCATAAATCTCTCAGGGGGACCTTGAGCCAGGGTGCCAGAGGTCTTGTTCTCCATATTCTGTGGGCACCTCTTTCCATCCTTGATCCCTCACTCCAGCTATCTTGTTTGTTGTTACTGAGTCACTTTGCAGTTGTGTTAGATTCTTCATGACCCCATTTGGGGTTTTCCTGGCAAAGATACTGGAGTGGTTTGCCATTTCCTTCTCCAGCTCATTTTATAGATGAGGAAACTGAGGCAAACAGGGTAAAGTGACTTGCACAGGGTCACACAGCTAGTAAGTGTCTAAGGCTGGGTTTGAACTCAGTGCATGCTCATAGTTGGTCCACTGTGCCACCTAGCTGCACCTATAATACCATTAGATTTTTTTTTCTCACAGAAGCTCACAAAACTGTCTGTTAAGGAGTGAAGAAGGTTATCCCTTTGGCATATCCTTCTGATTGGCTAGTTCCTCCCAGAACCTTCATTTTAAGGAGGATGCCCAGGCCATGCACATCTTCATTTTTCTCCAGGCTGTACTCCTTACTCTGCCTAGAGGTAGCTGGTAGGATGCTGGGCCTGGAGTAAGGAAGGCCTGTGTTCAAATCCAGCCTCAGATGCTGTGTGACCCTGGGCAAGTCATTTAACCCTGTTTGCCTCAGTTATCTCAACCGTAAAATAGAGACAATAATAACATCAACCTCCCAGAGTGCTTGTAAAGATTAAATGAGAGATCATTTGCAAAGTGCTTAACCCAGCACCTGGTGCGTCTGAAGAGATTTAGAAATGCAGATTCTCTTCCTTAATAAATGTTTATTGACTTAACTTTCATTCACATCCATAGAGGTAATGTCAGAGCTAGTCAGATGACAACATTACAGGTCTTTGAAGTAATTCATTAAAGAGGGGTCCAGGCTTTTATTTCCTTTGGTTTATGTTCTCCTCCCCTCCCCCCAATTCCTTTTCATTTTTTTTTGTATTTGTTTTTTTTATTAACTTACAAGATGTTTTCCATAAGTAGAATGGAAATTCCTTGAGGGCAGGGACTATGTCACTTTCATCCCTGTCCCCCCCACACACAGTATCAGGCACATGTTTAATAATACCACCTCTGGGAGTGTAAGCCCAGGGGCCACCTCAGCCTTATTCCCTGTAGCAACAGTCTAGGATTATGGAGCTACAACCCAATAACTGCTTCTGGGGATGCTGTAGATCTCCCCACTCTCACTGCCACCCCCTCCCCAAGCAGCTACAGCTACTGGAGATCCAGAAAAGACCATCCTCACTGCCATAGCCTGTGGCCCCATCAAATAATTGTGCATTTCTTAATTAATGGAAAGGACTCAAGACAAGGTATGTTACCGTCTGCTGTGTTGCTATCCAGTAAGGACCACAACAGGACTTTTCCAGCTGACTTGCAGTGGAAAGCCCCTCCATGTGTGGTCTCCCTTTATTAGAATGTGAGGTTTTGAAGAATAAAGTCTGCTTTGCTTTTTTATTTTTACTCCAAGGCTTAACCCAAAGGCAAATGCTTAGAAGGTGTGTTTTCTTTTGTTCATTCATTCCTTCATTCCTCAGTTCATTTATTCATCAATAAATGCTTGTGGAATAGAATTGACAAACAGCCTTGCTAACTCTCCTTTTGGTTCAGGGAGAAGTCTTTTGTGTAGCTCAGTTATAAACTAAATTGATTCTTCTGGGCATGGATTTTTCTTTATTCTGGGTTGTTGGGTGCCCCAGTGAGAATGCAGGGAGTGAGATTCCAGAAAGGATCCCTAACATATCTGGGTAAAGATGTGCATGAAACGGGTATATACGCTGTCAGCCATGGTGCTTCAGGGAGAGCAAGAACCGTTATATGGAATAATGAAGACTGTGGAAAGCTGAGAAACACGTGGCCAGGTAGAACTTGCCTGTCAAGTTTTCGCGAAGGAGGAGAATTCTGAGCAGAATTTTGAAAGAAGGGACATTGTTCAATATTCCAGGGAATTGTAAAAAAAAAAAAATCAATCCCATTCCACCTTCCTGAAGCACTTATCATGTACGCGGCTGTCGGCTGGGAGCTAAGGGTATGGAGTGGGGGGAATTCCTGCCCTCCAGCTGACGTCCTATAGCTGGGAAGCCTTAAAGCCCAAGGTTAGCAGCTTTCATTAGATTAGAGCCCCTTCGGTGTTCTGGGGGCTGGTAGGAATGGCTAATAACTTGCTTAAGATAATGCTTAGGAAATAATTCTCCTTCCCAGACGTTGTTCGTCCTTCGTTTGGAAGAAGACCAGTGACATCAAGGGTGGTGTCTTGATTTTCAAGTAAATTGGATCTAAGTGAGGCAGAGTTGTGCAAAGGTATCAGCCTCGCTCTCTCTTCCAGAGGCATCAAAGTCCAGTGGCAAGACAAAAGTCAGGATGACTAGCCATGGCCCAGGACTCAGTGGATAACTTGGGTGTCTTCGATGTCTGACCAAACTCTAAGTGCACCTACTGCAGCTGCCTTCATGGCTGTTGGAATAAATTGTTCTCATCTGCCCATTCCATCAGGGGAAAGTCTTCACATGTTGGGGATGAGGATAACCATGGCCTCATGCTGGTTTAGCCATCTACTGAGATGGTTTACCGGGGTGTGGCTGCTACAAATGCTACAGTTTCTTGGCACCCGGGGTGATAGTTGGGTGAAGTTGGTTACCAAAGGTGGTTGAGCAGCCCTCCTACCAGAGGCACTATTCCTCCTGAAGACCTTATACACCCCAAGAGGTAGGGCAGACAGAAAGACAATAAGGCTAGGAACAACAAGTACAATCCATGATGTGATCTGGACTAGTCAAGTAAGTCAACGAGTATTATGAAGCATCTCCTCTGTGCCAGGCACTGTGCTATTAGCTGTGAATATAAGGAACAGTAAAAACAATCGCTGCCTCTAGGAGCTCTCACTGGAACAGACTACACCAGGGTGTTTGGGTCTCATCACCCCTCTCACACTTAAAAATTATTGAGAACTCTTCAAAGAGCTTTAGTTTATGGTAGTTATATCCATTGATATGTACTGTATTAGAAATGAAGGCATTTTAGTATTATTATGAAAACAGTTTTGACTTTGTAGATCCCCTGACAAGGTCTCAGGGAACACAGTTTGAGAATTCCTAGATTAGACTAACTTGTTAATTAATGTAACGCACCAGATGTGGCCTGATGAATGGAAAGGAAGGGGGTAAATCTAAAAAATATACTGGTAACATGCATCACTTTAACATTTTCAGAAATGAACGTGTTTAAGATCTTCACTGACCTCTTTATGGATCACACACAGAAAATGAAGTTATGCTGTGGCCAAATTTGGGGTTCTCACAGCATCGCCTGGTTTTAGCGGAGATTTGGGAAGAAAAAATTATTCACAAGTTTTTCCTGAAGGTTTGTGGGTCTGACTGTTCAAAAGACTGCTTAGTGTTTGTACTTTTAAAAAATATAAGTCAGAAATGGTTTGGAATTAGGCTTTCAACTGGGTTAGAATGAGGATATTTTGGGGACCAGTAAAATTATGATCCTGTTAGAGTAACCTTGAAGGAAATGAAAAAGTCAGAATATTATTAAGAACACTGACAAAAGTGATTATCCATCACCCTCTATCATAATATCCCTCTCTCCTGGAAGGAAGGATTTGTAACAAGGGTGTATGCTTGGCAGACAGCAACTCAGAAAACATGGTGTTGCCACAAGGTGAGATAACAGGCAATAAATCCTGTGAGGTCTGGGGGTCAAATTGAAGACCTGGGTCAGAACAGAGTTGACATGGGACAAGAAATGGCCTTTGAGGTCAGGACTCACATGGATGTGTATGTAATGCTTCAGGAATGTCTTGCTTTACCAAGATGTAGGTGGAACCTGGGAGTAGAGTGGCCAGGTAGGGGTCTAATGACTGCCACGGGAACCCATGATCTGGGAGGCCCAGTGTTGGAGATGGGGTTTGTCCTCTGAAGACCAGCCTAGCCAAATTGCCCTCTGCTCATCCCCAGGATAAACCCTGGTCAGGGCATTTTGAGGCGACAGATGTTCTCACATATCTGCTCTGCAATCATAGGTGGTTCCAGGGAGGAGCCCTACACAGGAAATCAAGTTGTAATTGCTATGGCCAAATTTGGGGTTCTCATAAGATACCTGGTTTTGATGAGGTTAAAGAAAATGATGAGGTTAAGGAACTATGTTTCCAGGGGTGTTCGAGACCCCAAAATACTGACGCACCAGGTCCTGCTGAATGGATTCGACTGAAGCCTTCTCAGCGAAAGAAAAAGACAAAGTTTATTAAGGATTCTCCATAATGGGTAGACTCTTAGGGAGCCTGAGCATTTGTGATGCATGTTTTCACAAGCAGGCTAGATTCACTCTGAGAGGAGTCCAGGAGTCAAGATAGAGTTTATATACAGAAAGATTGTGGGAGGGATTGAGGGGTGGTCAAGTAGTCTGGGGTGATTAGAGGAGGGGCTTAGGGAGGGTCTTGAGGAAGAGTCTAAGGAGGATCTAGATGGGACTGGGGTGACTAGAGGTCAAGACTCTTGGAGTGAAATTAAGGGTGGGAAATAGCTGAAGGTGACCTGGAGAAAACAGACAATACAGGGCTAGGCTAGTTTAAGAGTAACAGAGATTTGGACCTAGATGCTTATGGCCTCAGGCAAAGGCCAGATGTAGTGGGAAGATTCAAGGAGAGCTCAAGGGGGTTCCCAGAGACTGTACCCCCATCATTTTTAGCTAAGATTTAGGAAGAAAAAAAAAGCACATTTTTATCCATGAGTTTTCTCCTGTCCAAATTGGAATTCAACAAGGATTTATTAAGTGCCTACTATGTGCCAGGTACTGTACTAAGCTATGAAGACACAAAGCAAGGCAAGAAACAGTGCCCACTGTCAAGGAGCTCACCATCCAATTAATGCAGAAGGCAACAGGCAAAGAACTATGTACAAACATGCTACATACAGGATAAATTGGAAATAATCAGCTGGGAGAAGCCACTAGCATCAGGAGAGATCGGCAAAGGCTATCTTGTCGAAGGTGGGATTTTAGTTGGGATTTGTAGGAAGGGGGGAGGGGGCTGGGGAAAGGAGGGTTTGGAGGTGAAAAGGAATTCCAGTCAATGAAAAAGCATAGAGTTAGGATTTAAGTGTCTTGTTCAAGGAAGAACAAGGAGGTCAGTGTCATTGGGGTGCAGAGGACTAGGGGATGAGGGGAGCTATGTGGATGGAGGAAGGGGTATGAAGGGCTTGGATAGCCACAAGATTCTACATGTGACCCTGGAGATAGTGGGGAGTCACTGGACCTTAGGGTTGAGATGACAAGGTCAAACCTGTGCTTCAGGAAGATGAGCTGGACAGCTGAGTGGATGGCGGACCGAAGTGGGGAGAGAACTGAGGCAGGCAGACCTCCTAGCAGCTATGGCAGTGATCCTGGTGGGAGGCGACCAGGGGCTGCACCAGGGTGGGGGCAGGTTCACAGGAGAGAAGGGGGTTAGATCAGTCATGAAAGTAAAGGGAGAGAGCATTTCATTGTTGTCTTGGTTCGGTAAGAAATGGGAGGAGGAGTTTTGTTTCCACAGAACTAAAGGTGTACTTCCCCCCCACCACCAGCTTTAGCAGAAACCAGGCCTCAAGGTGGGTCAGGTGAGAGGTCAGAGGCTTGTACTTGTGGGCATGCTTTTTGAGAAGGCAGTCAAGGGAATTAGAGAGGCCAAACCTCTTGAACCAGTTCAAGCTTATCTAGGGTCTGGTCTTGGTCGAGAATCCAGGCCTACTTATTTGCATAATTTGCATATGTTAAAGAGGGAAAGTAGGGGAAGTAAAAGAATGTAGTTTAATCCTAAACTAAGACGAGGAAAATATAATTAACTTCACTTTTGCTTCTGTATCCTTATTATCCTACCTATATAAACTGTATAACCTAGGAAAACTATGTAAAAAATAAAGATTGTAAACTAACCATAACTCTAGCAGGAATGGAGGGAATGGTTACCCATGCTCCTGCAGCTATATCAGAGTGAGTGTTCCAGTGAGTACCATGTCTGGTGTCTTGAGGACTGTGATGATATGCCTTTTTTTTTTTTTTACCCATTCTGGTCCTGAGTTTTTTGGGTGAGAATGGGCTAGGTCACTTGAGTCTTCTTAAGATCAAGTGAAGGGAAGCAATATTCTAGCTCTTTTTTGGTGGTCTTGTGATATTACTGCTGTTGGGTCTAGTGGTGTGACCCTAGGAAACCCTGTGATCCCCACAGATTAAGGGGGAGGCTACCACTTGGCCTTCCCCTGGGAGTCCTGTGGTTTGCACAGCCTTCCTTAGGCATTATCACAGGGTTCTTCTTCCTCAGGACTTTGGTCCTGCCTAGGAAGTCCAGTGATCCCCAAAATCATGTTTCTCACAGTTCTGCACTAGCGCTCTACACCGGAAGCTGTAGCTACTATCCTGGGGGGGGGCGGGGTTTGGGCCAAGTCACTAAAAGGTATCTAATTTCTCTGCTGTTCCTCATTTATAAAATAACTACGCTGAGCTGGATGGGCTCTGAGGTCACCATCTGTTCTAAATCTTTGATTCTGCGATTTATTATTTTATTGAGTTACTGAATGTTGAGATCTGTATAGGTAGAAGACTAAGTTCTTGAAATCTTAAAGTCTATGAATGATAAAATGTCTTAAAAAAAAAAAAAAGAATTGCCTTGGGCTTTCCTAAAGGGAAACTTTAAGAAAGGGCTAGGTTTTGGCTATCCTAGCTAAGGCTTCTTATAGGCTGCTTTAAAGTCACATATCCCTATACTCGCTACCTAAAGAACAGGCTTAGGGTTTCCAGTTTGCCATTTAAAAAAAAAAGTTACTAATACAGTCTCTTCTCCTTAAAACCGAGTCACTTGTGACCGGCCTGGGCTGTTCCTATCGGTAGACGAAATAGGCAACCACCTACGATGATTTGAGCGGCACAGAATATACACTTTTCACCCGAGCTGACTTCTGTAAGCTTCCCTGACAGTCACAAGATTCTTTTGAGTTAAGCCTTAATGGTTAAGTTACTGTTGCAGGAAGGCCTTGTTAAAACTATGTAGCAGAAAGGGTGTGGAATTGTGAGTCAGAGGACCTGGGTTTGAATCCTTACCCTGATTTTTTGTTAGGGAACAAAAATGCTTTCAAGTCCCAGGCTAAGCACTTAAAACCCAAACCAAAAGAGACAGTCTCTGCCCTCAAGGAACTTACAGTATTTCCCCATGTATAAGATGCACCCTTTCCCAAGAAATTTGGGTTCTAAAAACTGGGTGCGTCTTATACAGTGGTTGTAGATTTTTTTACTTGCATTTCCTGCTTTTTCATGCTTGTTGTCTTTGTACTCATTGTTTCGCACGTGTTACGGGTATACTAGGTTACATTTTGCCACGTTCTGCCCGGAAATGGCTCAAAAAAGATTTTCGTATAGCGCTGAATTCAAGTTAAAAGTGATCCAGTTTGCAAAAGTGAATGGAAATCGTGCTGCTGAACGTTAGTTGGTCCTCCTACAACCGGGAAAACAATCCGAGACTGGCTACGGGAAGAAGAAACCCTACTGAAAACGCCATGGCAGAAGAAGGCCATGAGAGGCAAGTCGGCAAAATGGCCTGATTTAGAGAGGGAATTGAAGAAATGGATTAAAGAGCAAAGAGCAATTGGAATTCTTGTGTCCACAAAGATGGTTC
>CM053623.1:11630718-11654061 GCA_028646595.1 Phalanger gymnotis
AGGCAAGAAGAATTGCTGATGAAAAAGAAGTTACTGATTTCAAAGGAGGACACAATTGGTGCTTCAGGTTCATGAAATGGAATGGACTAAGCATGTGTACATGCACCAGACTTGCCCAAAAGATGCCATGAGCAGATGAATAAAACTTGAGTTCAATAACTTTATGTAATACATTTTTTTTCAAAGTTCGGGCCCCCAAATCAAGACGCATCTTACACATGGGGAAATATGATATATACTAATAAAGGAAAACAAAAAAAATGGTAGGCCCAAGAAAGAAGGAGAATGAAGGTTAGCCAGCCTGGGCCAGCCCCAAAATGGAGGCCTCGGGAAGAACTGGCCAATAGGAGGAGGGGGCCAGCATGGTAGAGGGATGTTCCAGGGTGAGAGGGCGTTTCCAAGTGGTAGGGCTGGAAGGAAGGTGGAGGGTGAGATGTTAATGGCAGAAGAGTCAGTACCCAGAGAGTCAGAGTCCGAGTCTGAGCTAGGAGGGCTCCTGACTGTCCCACTGGCCTGGGGAAATTCACTTCTCTTCTTACTTGGTTTCTAGATCAGTAAAGCCTCGAGGCTGGACTAGATCCCAGTCTGCCTTCAATCTACAATACCATGTAAATACAAATACAATGGTGCCCTGGGTAGAGCTAAGATAAGGAGTCCTGGGTCCTGGATTCTAGTTCTAGTGCCGACATTGACCATGGACCAGTCTTGATCTGTCTGAGCCTGTTTTCTCACCTGAAAAAAATGGGGATAATAATATATGTGACATAATGTGATGTAATAATATATTTTCTTTGCCGACCTTGAACTATCTCTGTAGATGCCAGAGCCCCCATCTCCTGCTGCTATGAAGGCCCAGCCAATCCCCTAATGGGAAAAGAATATTCTCTCACCTCAAGTCCTTGAGCCTTTTAAATGGTTCAGCCCTCTCTCACTCAAATCAAAGTCAACTGCAAGTCAGGTCATCATTTCCTTGATGTCACAGTCCTTTTCAGAAACGAAGGACAAACAAAACAGCCACAACACTAGAAATAAATGTAATTGTGTGAGGGGAGATACCATTTAAAGAAAAGGCATCACTGTCTGCTTTCCCACTGCCCCTGTAAGGACTGCTGGACCTTTCCATCTGACTTACAGCTAAAACTTCCTGTATGTGTTGTTTCCCCCAATCAGAACACGAGCTCCTAGCCAGCAGGGACCATCTCAACACCATTTTCATCTATTCGTATTCCCCAGAGCTTTGCACAGAGCAAACACATTCTAGTACTGAGGGTGTGTAGGTGAGGTATAGAAAGAGTGCTGGACTTTGAGTCAGGAAGAACGGAGTTCAAATGTTGACGCAGAGACTTCCCAGCTGTGAGACCTGGTGCAAGTCACAACCCTGTTTGCTTCAGTTTTGCGTCTTCTCAGTATCATAGTAATAGTAATAGTACTAGCCTCAAAGAATAGTTGTTGGAACTGATGCAGTTTGGGGTGCTGGAAACCCTGAAATGTCAGGGTACGTGGTGGTTTCCACCTGGAAAGAACTCAAGCGTTCAAACTTTCTTCCAGTCAAGTGTCAAGGTTTTTATTATAATACCAATAGGAATGGGCTAGATTCCTAGTGAATCTGCAACTTGGGGGTGGGGTGGGTGAGACTGATACTTCTATACAAAAAAAAGAACAGTGAAAAGATCTGGGTGGGATTAAGTAGTGTTAAATAGCCTGGGGTGTCCCAGGTTCACCAGTGAAAGGAGTTAAGTGGTCGGGGTAGATTGAGAAGACTGGGAAAGGAGTATTAAGTGGTCTTTGGAACTGATTGTGTGACATGGGAGATATTGCTTGGCACCGGACTGCTTAGTACGGCGTTGCCCACATCGGAGAAGGTACTGTGCTCTATGAGCAAAGCAGAATTGAAACAACTCAAAGGAAACGCAAGATGAGAAAGTTTGGAGTATCCTCCTCAAATTTTCACATGGACTATTTGTGCCCGACCTGTGGTAGAGCATTCTCAGCTTGTATTGGTTTGATCAGCCACAGTCGGGCACATTGAATCTTGACTCAAGCATAGTGATGTCATTTTGAGAATGAAGGACAACAACCAACTATCCAAGTGGTCTGGGGTGGGCCAAGAGCCACTGTAAAAGGACTGCTGAGTTTCTAGGTGAGCTGGGCTGGGCCAGATGCCTCTGGCAAGATGTCTGTGATCTGGACCACCGAAATGTGTGGGAAAATTCAAGGACTGGGTTGCTGAAATACATGGGAAAATTCAATGTCCAGGTCCCACCACCCCATCAGAATAAATGAGATAATAACACTTTGCAAATCTTAGAACCCTATAGTATAAATGCTTTGTGGTTGTTTAGTAGATTAGTCATGTCTGACTCTCCATGACCCCATTTGAGGTTTTCTTGGCAAAGATACTGGAGTAGTTTGCCATCTCCTTCTCTAGCTCATTTTACGGATGAGGAAATTGAGGCAATCAGGGTTAAGTGACTTGCCCAGGCTCACACAGCTAGTAAGTGCCTGAGACCAGATTTGAACTGAGGAAGAGGAGTCTTACTGACTCCAGTCCTGGGGCTTTATCCACTGTTCCACCTAGCTGCCCTAGTATAAACGGTAGCTATTTTATTGTTATTCTGTATTACCTATCTAGAGAAAAGTACTTGGTAAACATTAGCTGCTACCTAAATGTAAGTAGAACTGAAGGTAACACATTAAGCCATTAGCACAGTAGGAGAGACAAAGTTAATAAAACTGAGTTTGAAGGGATAAGAAGGGAGACTGCAGAATTTATGTGCATGGGGTAAGGGAGCAAAGAAGCAATGGGTGGGATACAGCATTGGGGTCTGTGGGCTTTCAGGTGGCAAATATAAGGGTACTTGGCATGAAACAAGGTATGAGTCTCCTGCGGTGGGCACAGGAAAGTTCTGTAGACAAATTTCTCCTAACCAATTGTGCCTTGGGCCTGCCCATCCTAGGTGGGCAGCACAAACCAGGGCTAATTCTTCTTCAGCTCTCCCAGTACACATAACAACAGAGAGGGCACAGTGGGTGTGGTGTGCCCAGCTCATCCTTGGAGCCATTTTTTCACTTGGCATTGCTTCCCACCTTATTTCCCTTTTGATGTTGGAAAGTAGGTCTCAAGGAATGGTTTCCTAAATTAATGACCATTGGGAGAGAGCAAATAGCTACAGGTGATGGCCAAGACTGCTAATGAAGCTATTTTTCCCCCTTCCAGTTATATCTATGCAGTAAAACCATCTTTGAATACCATCAGCAATGATGACCAGATGTCATAGATTGCTTTATGCAATGTAGCTTTCTCTTATTTTTCTGACTTAGAAAGAAAATATTCTGCCCTGTAAAGACAAACAGCCTTGAAAGATTTAAAAACTCTAATCTACACAATGACCAACCTGGACTTCAGGACACCAGTGATGACAGAGAAGTGATGGGTGAGCTCAGGGGGTAAGATGAGACAGATTTCTGAACACTGTCAATGTGGGAATTTCTTTTGTTTGACTCCAATATTTGTTACAAGGGGTTTCTTTTTCTTTTAGATGGTGGGTGGGGGAGCAAGGGCAGAGAAGATGGGAGGGAAGGAAAATGTTTATCAACTGAAAAAAAAACTTATAAAAAAACCAGGTATATAATCAAAATTAGTACAGGTCCTCTGACTTTTATTTTCTTTATCATATAAGAAATTCACCATAGTTTACCAAGCGTGTCAGCATCTTTTTTTTTTTTTAATTAAAGGCTCTAAGCCTGTATATACTTAAGCAAGCTGAAATTTCACAGAACTTTTCAGGTTTACATAAATTTTAATTGGAATCGAAGTTTTTACTAATTTGATGAAAGTTCATATAGTCAGAGATGGGTGCCCCAAAGCTGGCTGCACATTAGAACCCTTTCCATGGAAAAATCTCACTTGTGCCCTGGGTCAGAACGTTTCATGGGTGTATCTGGGCTCTGTTCATCCCCACACACCACGTCTGTCTTTCAGAGTTTGGAAATGCTCAGCTCTGACTCTGGTGAGGCTGAGGGAAGAGGCAGTGTGTGGGAGGATCCACCCAGCTGGGGACACAGGTGGGTGGGTCTCCAGGAAGTGGGATCCAGGTTTCACCAGAGGCTCTGCAATGTGAAGAGAACTGGTGTTCTGTATAGGTTTATTTACCCTGTGTGGGAAATCACACACCCCAGTTTTATTTTTGGAAGAAAATTCAAGAGACACACAGAGTAATCTACTGAATGAGAAGTTCCAAGTGGCTAGGCTTTCCCGGTTCAGCAGTGGAGACCTCAGGCTGGAAATTCTTGTTTTTGTTTTTTTTTTTACTGCCTGGGTGGGGTGTCCAGTCTGGTTAGCAACCCAGGCCTAATGGCAGGCAGCAGTGATGACCTGTTTCAAGACTTGATGTTGATTAGGGCTGACAAAAATCTAATTGGATTCAATTCAGTTTTTTAAAAAACCTATTTATTAAACACCTACTATGTGTAGGAGCAACTAAGTATAGTTTAAAAAAAAGTGTTGGAACTGGAGTCAGGAAGGATTTAGGCTCAAGACTAATTTTTTGGGGGGGATGGTGGTTGACCAGTCATTTATAAAGTGCTTATGTATATAAAGAACTATATTAGACAAAAACCTCAAATATCCCTTCAAAACCAGCAGTAAGTTTTCAAAAGGAGGGGCTTTTAAGGTCAGCAAGCCCAACCCCCTCATCTTACAGTTCAGTAAACTGAGGCTCACAAAGGTTAACTGCCCAAGATCACAACAGGCTTCGAGTGGTAGAGAAAGCTTTTCAACATAGGTTCCCTAAATAGCTTCCATTTTAATGGGGAATAGGCAGGTCGTGAGGGAGGAATAGCTAGCTATACTATATACCCAAATAAATAAATACAAGGTAATGCGAGGCAGGAATAAGCTTTGACATTGGGGGATTGCAGAAAGCTTCAAGGAGCACTAGCTTTGGAGCTGAGCTTTGAAGGAAGGGAAGTAATTGGAGAGTCAGATAAGGGAGTGTATTCCAGGCATCGGGACTGATTCTACTCACTCATGGAGGCAGGAGATCAATCACTCAGTAAACGTTTTTTAAGAGCCTACTATGTGGCAAGTACTGTGCTAAGCATAGGATGTGGGGATGGGGTTTTGAGCTCAGCCAAAGACTAGTAGCTAAATCAAGCAGGAAAATAGAACGAATGAAGGAGAATGATATTAAAATGGTGGACAAGGTAAGTTGGAACCAGATGAGTCTGTTTCTTACCCTAGAGATGACAGGGCAGAATCACTGAAGGGAAAGTCATAGTCAGACCTGAGTCTGGACACTGCCTTTCTCTGTATCACTGACCCTTAGCACACTGCTTGGAATATACTCAGTGCTTAAATAAATGCTGGCTGACATCTGTCTTAGAAAGATTGGCTGCTACATGGAAGAGGGACTGGATAGGGGAAAGAGAAGAAGCTAGAAGACTAGGAGACTATTAAAAAAGTCTAGATGAGAGATGATGAACCAAGGTTGTGTCCACGAGAGCAGAGAGGAAGGCTTGAAGGAGAGGGATGATAGAATTCATATTAAAGTTAGATGTTAGGGTTGGAGGTTGAATAGATAGGCCTTAGTAAATGGCTGGATTGGGGGTGGGGTGGGGGAGAAGAGGCTAGAGTCAAAGATGACATGGAGAAGGAGTAGCAGGCTAGAATTCCATCTATTTATTCCCTTAAATATTATTCATCCAGGGGAATTATCTGGTGCCACCTAATTCCTGATCACTTGGTGATTTTAGGGACAGGAGAAGCCCAAGCTCTGTATCCAAGGCCTCATCCCTCCCCTTCTTAATGCTAGTTCCACAATGAACACACATAGACAATAGCGAAGAAACCCACTAACCCAAAGAGACACAAAACAGAAAACAGAGAAGGTCTACACAGGAGAATATATACCAGACAATACGGGAGTATAAAGGCTCTCCCTTTGGGAGCAAGATAACTCAGCTTAACCAAGCCAAGGGATCCTGGGTCTCACCCAAAGGGAAACTCCCCAGAGTCTTTAGAGTAGCAAACAATAGAAGTAGAGAAGCCTGGAAGAATGAGCTGAAAGGACCAGCTGAGTAGTTTTGTTGAGGTTTGGGGTACTGGGAACCTGGAAATTTGAGGGCACAGGGGGCCTGCCTGGGAAGAAATCGACCACTCAAGCCTTCTTTCAGTCAAAATAGTGAGGTTTACTTGTGATACCAATAGAAGTGGGCTAAGTGAATCTGCACAATTTAATGGGCATAAGATTGGTACTTATATACAAGAAAAGACAGTAAAAGGATCTGGATGGTAAATAGCCTGGGGTAGGGTGCCTTGATTGGACTTTTCAAGTCCTTCCTGGTCTAGCTCCAACCTGTGTTTCCAGGCTGAATTCTCATCCTTCTTCTCATGAACCTTTAGTCCCCTTTAATGTTCAGCTCAAACACTACCACTCACAGGAGGCCTTCCCTGACCTGCCCCTCCCCTTCCTGTCCCCTCAGCCCCTAAAATTAACTTATTCTTATGTGCCTGTTGTCTCTATTGATATAATGCAAGCTTCTCAAGAGCAGGGATTGTTTCAATTTTGTCTTTTATATTCTCGGTACCTATTTATAGGTATCCATATTTATATGGATTGAATCTCTAGTTCACTTTGCTTTTTACACATATTTTGTGCATTTCTGTAGAGACATATGTGGTCATGAATTTTATTGTTGACTCATTCCTTAGATTTTGTCTCATGAATTTCTTCCAAGATTTGCAGCTAATGAATACATGAAAATGCATTTATTAAGCAATGACTATGTGCCAGGCACGGTGCTAATCTATGGGGATATAACTAAAAAGGAAAGACAGATCATACTCTCAGAGAGCTTATATTCTTGTGGGGAAAGACAATCACCACCAGTCTTTTCTTTCTCTGACTTTGATCTCATCTGAAGACAACCTTGAGGTCGACATCACCATTCTTGAGTGAACAAGGAGCTCCCCTTGGATCAGAGATCCGAGGCTCCCCTATTACTTGGCACACTTAGCATCTTAGTCCAACTATTAATCTTTCCTTCTCCTCCTTCCTCTACACAAAAGAATCCATTCTTTTACTTTTTTTTTTTTTGAAAGGAACAAACACTCCATGCTTCCTGATAACTTGGAGAATGGAGATGCATTGATCCAAGCCTTTTGCCTTTTTTTTCTAGAAGGGAGACCAGCTCATACTTTAGCCATCAAAGGACAGTTTGGTAAGAGATGGCAGAGTACTCAAAAAAGCTGGGCTTCAAGGCAGGAAGAATTCTGATATTTGCTATGTGAACCTGGGCAAGTCTCTTACCCAAGTGTGTTCATCTATACAATGATGGTGTTGGACTAGATGGCCTCCAAAGTCCTGACTTTTGGCTTGGAATTCTGTGATCCTACATGAGAATAGGGCTCCAGCGCCATGGATTCTTTACCTTCTGTATCAGTAATTAAGGTGGGACTTTTTTTTTTTTTTAGTTTTCTCTTTTGGAGCACTTAATCAGGTACGCTTGATGAGTCTGGCCTTCGGTTTTTCTTTGATTAAATCAAGAGTCTTGGATGACCTCCTTACCTCAGAGGAAAGCCTACTTTACATGCGTTTGAGTCACATATTTGTGTCCCTGTTAGGTCACATGGGTTTGAGTCGAATGATGCCCTTTGACCCTGAACAGGGTATATAAACTCAGAGGCTGGCATTTTTCCTTTGGGGCTCTCACTCACTGGAAGAATGTCTTGTGACTTGAAGAGACTCTGGGAAACCACTGTAAAGACCCCCCCTGCCCCCCCCACTTGTAAACCCAGATGTTGATGCTTCCCTGGTAACTATAAATTGTGATTTGAGTCAGACAAGGTCTGTCAATGTTTGCAATTTCTATTTGTATTTGCTCTGAAGTTCAGGTGCTGGCTTTTCCTCCTGAACTAAGTGAGTTATATATGTATGTTTGATTAAAGTGAGATTGTTAACCCCTTAAAGTTACTTATCTTAGTAAAGCAGATCAAAGAACCTGTGCTGGCAGCTCTTGTTGCCTGTCTTGTTGGGTCTTATACCCCAACAGCAGCTGCTAGCAACACTGTTGTTATACTTTCCCAATCTTCCGGGCAATACTAGGGATATCTTTCTCACAAGCTTCTAGCATCACTGGAAGCTAGACTTAGAGCTAGAAAGGACCTCGGAGGCCTCTGAATCCAGCCTGTTCATTTTACAGAGGGGTAAACTGATGTCCTGAAAAGGACAGTGATTCACTCAAGTTCATAGAGGTCATAACAGAAGATGAAATGAGGAAATGTCTGTAAAGTACCAATGCCCATAGGATGTAGAGGAATGTTTTTTTCCTCCCACCCCCAATTATTTCTATTCATTCCTTAAGCAGGCATTGATCTGAAGCAGGTTGGTGGTGAGTTGAGCCCAAAGTCGAGAAGACCCAAGTTCAAATCCTCCTTCAGACTAGCTGCATGACCCTGGTTGAGTCATTTAACTTCTGTCTGCCTCAGTTTCCTAACTGGAAGAGTGATAATAATTGTGCCCATCTCCCAGGGTTGTTCAGGATCAAATGAGATAGATTTTTAAAGCACTTAATACAGTGCCTGGTACAAAGCAGATGCTCCATCAATACCCGTTTCTTTCTCTCCACTTCTGTATGTATAACCTTTTTTCTATTTATCTGTGAACTGTGAGTTCTCTCAGTAGCAGAGAGAAGGCAGGGATAGTTATTGTCTTTTCTCCTTGACCCTCACATGTAGTAAGTGCTTAGGAAATATCTGAGAGGCAGCCAAGCGGGTAGCGAATAGAAGGTCTGGCTCGGAGTCAGGAAGACCCAGGTTTAAGTGCCGTCTGTAACCCTGGCCCTGTAACTGCCTCAGGACTACAGGGTATAAAGAAAGTAACAACTCATATTGGCCTGGCACTTTAAAGTTGGCACATTCAGTCTCACAACCACCTTATGAGGAACATCTACAATTCAATTCAGTTGATTGCTTTGTAGATAAGCGAACTAGGCTTCCAGAACTCAAGGTCACCCAGCTAACCAATCAACTGACCATCACTCATGAAGGGTCTAAGTGCTGGGATATATGAACTGGAAATAGAAACTTAGGAGAAGCTGGTCCCTGTCTGAGGCTGCATTTGAACCCCTTTCTAAGCAGGAGGCCCATGGGCCTCCTATACCCTAGACTCATACCACAGAGCTGAGTGCTGGTAACTTGCATCAAGGAAGGGAGTGTTCCACCCAGAGAGTTCCCCACAGTAACCAATTGACTGGGATATTCCACCCCCAACCAAAACGGCAACAAAAGCGCAGGGTTGTGTATAATACTGGCTATTCCAAAGTCCCAGTGACTTTAATTGAAGCAGTCCATATAAAAGCCAGCCCAGCCCCAGCCCACAAATAGCCAACTTTCTGCTGCCTGGAGCGGCACACCTAGGCTGCGTGTCAAAGTCACCTGGCCGTTGCCAGCCTCAGTTTCCTCATCTGTAAAGTGGGGATAAGAAAAGTGCCTCCCTCCCAGTGATCTGGTGAGGATCAAACGAGATCCTATTTATAAGGCGCTTAGAACGCACAGTAGGAGCTACAAATATAAAGATTGGCGCTATTATTGTTAAGATTACTACTTGACCTCTCAGCGTTCCGGGTAGCTCTGAGACTCTACGGGGGTGCAGAGGTGTAACCACCCAGCTCCGGTTGGCTGGGTCACCCTCGGGGCTTCCGGCAGCCACGTAGTATTCGTTATGCTCCTACTGTGTGCCTGGCTCAAGGTCAGTGCCGGCCCCCGGGCACACTAACAGAGGGAGGGCTTTTCCTCTCCTGGGAGTTCCCGCAGCTCCAAGCCGGGTGGCAGAAGGAGCAGGAGGGGGAAGAGGCAGGGGGCTGGCCACCCTCGGGCCCCACGTGGCCGCCCGCGCTCCCGGAGCCAGACGGGGCCACGCGGAGCGCAGGCGGGGTGGGCGGGAGGCGGGGCCGGCGGGGGCGCGGACGGAGCGCGAGCCCGGCAGGGGGCGGCAGAGAGCAGCAGAGAGTAGCCTCCGAGGCGAGACCCCGCGCGCCCCCGCCCGCCAGCCGCGGCCGGCGCACGCGCAAGAGATCCGCGGGCTTGCGCGGGGTCCCGGGGACGGGGCGGCTGCGCGCGGCGGCGGCGGCGGGGGCGGGGGAGGGGGCGGGGCCGGGGGGCGGCGCGAGAGCGAGCGAGCGCGCGAGGGCAGGAGGGAGGGAGGGCCGGCGGGCAGGCGGGCGCCGCGCGGGGACACGCGAGCCGAGGGAGCGCAGCCGCGGCGCCTCCGCCCGCCTCCAATCCGGCGCCGGACTCGGTCCATGGGGGGCTTCGGCCGCGGCGGCGGCAAAGGCAGCGGCAGCAGCTGAGGGGGCACCGGCGGCGGCCAGGGGCGCGGGGGCTGGAGCGGCGGCGGCGGCCAGGGCAGCGGGGCGCGAGCCGGTGAGTGAGTGCGTGCGTGTGCGCGCGTGGCCGTGGGGCTGCCCGCCCCCTCCGCGGTAACGGTGTCGGCGGGCGGGCGTCCCGGGCTCAGCCCCCGCCCCCACCCTCGCGCCCCCTCCCCTGGGCCGGGGCGGAGCGGCCCCCTCCCCTCCCCCCGCCGGGGCCGAGCTGCGCCCCAGGGGAGCGGGAGGGGGCTCCCGAGTGGGCGGCGGGGGGGAGGGGCCCCCTCCGCCCTGCCCAGCCCGGGGGCGCCCCCTCCCCTTCTCTCCCCCCTACTCCTGACGTTCTTCTCTGGGACCCAGCGGGGAGGAGCCCGGGGGACCCCCCGCAGCGGGTCCGGGAGCAGGGGGCGCCAGGCTGGAGTTCGAGGGGAGCCTGCCGTGGGCGTGCGTGCTTGCGCCTTCTCCTGGGGGAGCTCGGGGTGCCTGGCTCTCTGCGCCCACACTGCTGCAGTGGGGGCACGCTGGCGGCCATGCGGGCGCCCCGGGACCCCGCGCCCGGCCCCACAGCCTCCCAGATCCTTTTCCGGAGGGGGGCCCTACTTTTTCCGCCCCGGGGAGGGGGGACCCACATCCCAAATTAGCCGAGAACTTTGGGGGTTTTGACTGTTTTGAGGTCACCTCTTACGTAACCTGCGGCGCTCCCGGATCCCGGGGGTTAGCCCAGGGCTGCCTCAGTGTCCGTATGAGTGACCAATAACTGGCCTTCGGTAAAGGCTGAGCATATGCAGCAATCTGTGCCTGGGACAAACTCTGCCTTTGCCTTAGATGCCTTTTCTGGTGGACTCTCATCAATTCCATTTCTCCCCTGGGGTGGCAGAATTTCCAGATGAATTTATATTATAGAGTTAATTATCGCTGGAAAAATCCAGATATTTAAACCTGAGCACAGGAGAACTGCAGGATTCCCCCAATATCCCCCCCCCCCCCCCACTGGATTGTGTTTGTTGGCTTTATTTACAGAATTAAACATTTCAGAGTCAGATTTATGGAGTCTTCATGCCAGGCTCAATTCTGACCCGAGGGCTGTCCAGCCACCTTTCATAACTTCTGATTCGGGTTCCTTGTGATATCCTCAAAGAACTAGAATCGTGGACTTCAATGTGTCATGATTTTGGAAAAAAAGTATTTTTAAAAATGCAATCGTGGGTCTGATGTTCCATGTCCTTTCACTGCTGCGTACCAAGGCGGTTTCTTTCTTTCATGCTTAAGCTTTCCTGGGTAGACCTTCAGTTTCAGAAAGATGAGCTCGGCCAGCTCTTAGGACTCATTTCTGAAACAATAGTAAATATTCTGGGATTTAAGAGTCAAAAGCTATCTAATAAGTAACTAAGAGAATTTATGTCAGAAAATAGAAAAGCCATCTGTTCTCTCTGCCTTACTAAGGAGTGCAGAGGATGAATTTCTAGGTAATTCTGAAACTTCCAATTTTGTAATCCAAACAAGCCGAACCCAGGCTTGCTGTTGTCAGCAATTTTCCTCTGGCAGGTGAGAGTCTCTGAAATAACTAACTTTGTATCTGATATTTGTGGGTTTCCAGTGATAGAGAATCTAGTGCCGGAAGGGTCCCTGACAGCCCAGTCTGCATTAAGGACTCGGGCTAATGTTAAGACTGCCGAGTATAAAATGAGTGGCTTTTCAGTTGCATTGGAAAAATAATTTTAATTTCTTTGAATTGTAGATCTCCCCCCTGCCCCTTTCTCCCCATCTGAGTATCCATCAACTAGAGAAGAAACCTCAGGCATATGATGTTAGCTTTGATTTCAGTCTTTTTCCTCTTTTTTGTACAGTGCTCCTCCAACACCCTCCTTCCCTCCCACAAGATTTGGGGCAGCCTGACTTCCCTAGAGTTGAACATGAAGGGTTAGTATTCCAGTGTCTCTGCTAAATATCTATAACCACTGGGGGGAGATAGCACAGTTTAGATTGACCATAACCCTTGTTCACATATACTAGCTGTTAATCTTGCCTGGGCAGTTTGCCAAATTGCTAGCAATATGTTGGTTGAGGAAGTAGACAGCAGCACATTTTGATCAAGGTGTCTGCTGATTTTTTTTTCCCCTTTTCTTTAAAACATACAGATACTGGCACTCTCAAAAGGCCTCTTTAGAGAAATGGCCTCTCTACTTCCAGGTTTACTGTAAATGGTTTAGCTAGAGAGAATAGCCATTGGTAGCTTCGTTTGTAGCTTCCGTGATCACTTCTGAGCTTTCTCCAAAAGTCTGACGATTGACTGAGGAATTAGGTGGGGAAACTAACTGGTAAAAGCCTTGCTAAGAGAAGAGGTCTGGAAGGATCTCAGGAGACCTTCCCTCTTTCCAGAGAAGCAGTGTCTCTAAACTCTCCCAAGCAGATGGGGAGCCTATTTTTAAAGGATTCTAGAGAAGATTTCGAAGCATCTCTTCTAATTCATGCCAGTTTTTTTTTTTAACACCCACAGTATGAGGAAGTTCTTCCTTTATCATAATAGAGACAAGATTGGAACCCAAGTCAAGTACTTTGAACAGCAAGCTGTCATTTATGCCCACCATGAAG
The DNA here is from genome assembly GCA_028646595.1 of Phalanger gymnotis. Taxonomy (NCBI): domain Eukaryota; kingdom Metazoa; phylum Chordata; class Mammalia; order Diprotodontia; family Phalangeridae; genus Phalanger; species Phalanger gymnotis. The sequence goes on from CM053623.1 coordinate 11,643,676, forward strand.
ACTAAAAGAATTTTGCATCAGCTGGGAGAGCGTTTCATGTTTCTGTTCAGTACATTGGCTTTAATATCGTTCTTCCTAATTATACTGTAGGAAAAGCCCAATAAGCACAAGATATTGCTTATAGAATGTTTGCAGGGAGTAAAAATACAGCTAGAATCTGCAAGAATTATGGAAGAATTATTTGATTGAATTTTTGATGAGCAAGATATTATCTCATCTCTCATTTTTGCTAGTAGGAGAGCATTTTCTTTGCTAGTGGAAAACCTATTCTGCCTCACAGACTTAGCAAGCCTGAGAAGTGGACCACAGCCTGTGATATATCTACAATCCAGGCTTGCCGGTTTGTCATCCTGTGACATTTGTTTCTTTTTCTGCTTTGGTTCCTTCTAGAAGTATTTCTTGACCAGTTGCTATGTCCAGAGACTTCGATCTCTTCTGCCTAGCAGAGTCCTCCTAGCACCTGGGATTTTAGTCAGCCAGCAAGCATTTATTAATTGTTTGCTGTATGCCAAGCTCTGGAGATACAAAGAAAAAACAAAAACAGTCCCTACCCTCAATATTCCAATGGGAAGACAACGTGTACAAGCTGCCTGAGAGGGCTGGGGAGACTGGTGGGAAAGGCCACAAGTAGGAGGTGAGATGTGAGCTGAGTCTCAAGCAAGCCTGAGAAGCTAGAGGGTAGAGGTGAGAGGACCGAGCATTCCAGGCATGGAACAGCCAATGCAAAAGCACAGAGGCGAGAGGTGTGCCCCGCCTCCATCTCCTTGTGGTCTGAGGGACCGACCTGCAAGTAGGAAGGCCAGTGTATGGTGTGGGCAGGTGAGTCAAGTGCCAGAAGACTGGAAGGCTAGGAGGGAGATGGTCTGCTAAGAGCCACCATGCCTAAAGGTGAAGTGGGGCTTAGGACCAGCATTTGGTTTAATGGCTATGGAGGCAAAGGCCTTTCAAAAGCTGTGCTCAGACCTCTGGGAGCCCAGTCATTTGGGGCTGTTCTCACTATGTCTTCTGCATCTCACAGCCCCACTCTGCTAAAATAAAGGAGCCCTGGGTCCTTAACGGTCGGACCAGAATGGTCCATGGTGACCAGTGAGTGTCGGCAGTCCCAAATGGGCTCCCCAGGAGAGTCACCTCCCTCCTTGCAGGACCAGATTTCCTGGAGACATTTCAGACTCTGGATGTCTAGCTGAAACTGATAGCTTTCCCCTGGAAAGCTTCCTCTCTTCCAGATTGAAGGCACTGCCATATCCTGGACTCCTCACTCATCTCCAGGCAGAGGCAGTGAGGTGCTTCCATGCATGGAGCATCGAACCTGGTGGCAGAAAGACCTGAATTCCAACTGAGCAGGTGGCCCAGGCAGGTCACTGAAGCTCTGCCTCAGTTTCCTTATCTCCCACTGGGGATGATAGCTCTTCCTTCTCAGGGTATTCGAGAAGTAAAATGGGATCCTATATGTAAAGTGCTTTGCAAACCTTAAGGTGCTTCACCAATGTAACTGTTACTGTTATTATCAGTTGTCAGATCTTGCCAGTCTTCCTTGACAGCATCCATCTAGTGCTCCCTCTTCTCTCTGCTCTCATAGCTGCTGCCTTTGTTCAGACTTTCATCAGCTCCCATCTAGATCATTAGCCTCTTAATTGCTCTCCCCAGTTCAAGTCTTTGCCCATTGAAGCTCATGCTGGATGCCGATGCCAAAGAGATTTTCATTAAGGCTGGATTTGACCTTGTCAGCTTTGCCTCCATTAACTCCAGTGACAGCTCTGTTTAGGTGCCAAAGCCCTCTCTCACCTGGCCTCCACCTACCTTTCTAGCCTCATTGGGAGCCCCTCAGCCTGGCTTTTGTCCAGGCTGTGCCCAGTGCTCCCTCGAAGCCTCCATTTGAGATTCAGCTCTGGCTTGTCTATGAATACTTTCCTCCTGCCCCACCACTAGGCCCTCCCTGACAGGCTACTTGTGTTTAATTTAATTACTTTCTATTTTTTCTTTCTTGATCGCTACTGTTAGAATGGAAACGCCTTGTGAGTAAGGATTGACTCGTTCTTATTCTTATACTGTTGGTTTTCTAGCACGTAGTAACCCTTAGTAAATGCCTCTGTAGAGAAAAGGCCGGCCTGTTGGCTTACCAGGCACTACTGTAGTTGAGGCCCTCAGCCTCCCAATTGGCTCCTAAATGATCTATACAGGTGATGTCCCCCTGCCCCAGCATGGCCTAATCGTCCAGTTTCTTTATATCCCCAGCCTAGCATCCTCCTGTTAATAATGAGGCTCATTTCAGAGATGCACTATCCTTTCTTGTCATTTTGGTTGGCTCCAGTTTGGTGCCATAGCTTTACTTTTAGAAGTGGAATTGATTTGCTGGTTTTAAAGTTTCAATGAATTCGATTTGGGTACGTGATATATTGAAATTAAAATGAATAACTTATCGAGGTAATAAGATGCTTTTATTCATCTAGCCTAGTGGTAGGTAGAGCTTTTCTCTCTTGTATATTTGTTAGAAAACGGAGGAGACCACAGAGAAGTGAAAAAGCTGCTTCCTAATAAATGCTCTCTGTTTCCTTACCTTGGGGCTGCTTAATTATCTTAAAGAAGGTGTAATTATAGTGAGTTAATATATTAGATGCTAAAAACAAGCCCGTGTGGTATTAGAGCAGCCTGGTCCAACGTCCTTGCTAGGTGTCCTGGCATAAGGCCGGCCCAGTCGTGACCTCACAAAGGGAACAGCTGCCTCCGAGGGTGGGGTTGCCGAAGCCCGGGGTTCTAAAGCCTTCAAAGGGAGACTGTTCTGGATCAAACTCGCTGGACAAGGCGCATGACCTTTACCAGAAACCTGGCTTGTTGTACATCATGGTGTCATAGCACTAGCTGTCCATGTTCGCTAATTTAAAGAAGGTGTTTGTCATGACTCGGCGTTCTTGTGAATTTCGTAAGGAAAGAAGTGAGTGACAGTGTTGGATTGAACTCTTATGACCATGTATTTTCAAAGAAGGCCTAGCACTCCTAAAGATAACCAAACTAGGTGTAATAGTGCTATTATGGGAAATCAGAAGTCATTTTTCAATTAAATCCCTTCTATCTCTGATAATCTGTGTCTAAAGGAATATTTCTATGGCAATTTTAAATATAGTCTATTTTATTTTATTGTATTTTAGATTATTGGGGCTAGAAGGAAACAAAAGGGAGGAAGGCCTAGCATGGTGTGCCTGACAAATACTAAGAGATAGTGATGGCTCTGTGTTGAAGTTAATCATGAAATCATCAAACAATTAGATTCTTCCCCAGGGTTTCAAGGGGCTACTTTACAGGTCCTTTTAAGAACTCATAACTTTGCTGATATTCATAACAATTGCAAGAACGCTCTTCACTGTCTTCTACAATTCAGGGGTTGGAAACTACTGCCTCAAGGCATGTGGTCTTCCAGGCCCTTGGATGCAGCTTTTTGACTGAGTCCAAGTTTTACAGAACAAATCTCCTTAATGAAAGGATTTGTTCTGTGGAGTTTGGATTTAGTCAGAAGGCCACACTTGAGGACCTAGAGGGCCGCATGAGGCCTCTAGGCCGCAGGTTCCCCACCCCTGGTCCATGCTAGAGTCTCTTTGTGGTCAGGACCTTCTCCCTCACCCCATTTTTAGTTGTAAATCCTGACCCTTGATTTCATTGGTGTGGGTAACTTCCCCCACAAATTCCAATCAAAGAATCGCCTGTGGCCTTGATGGCCAGGGTCACATGACCGGGGTGTGTTTGAGGCCAGACTTGAACCCAGGGCTAGAGAATTGCCGGAGTTGCTGAGAGCTTGGGATGTAGCCAGTGTGTATTTGAGGTAGCACTTGTACCCTGGCCACCTCCCAGTGCGCCTCCTGTAATTACTTGGTAACATTGGGACAAGATACTTGCTTCCAGAGCTAGATGCCCCATAGATGGCTCAGCCTCGGCTCACCTCAAACAGAACTCATTCTTCTTCTTGAGGGCACCACCATCCCCCTGGGTAGGCAGCCGCTGCCATTGCCCCCACATCCCTTCAGGCACAGCTTGGCCCTTCTCCACATGCACACAGCCACTCCTGGTACAGGCCCTCCTCCCCCTCACCTGCACTATTGCAACAGCTTTTTCACTGGTTTCTCTGACTAAAGTCCCCCCACTCCAATTCATTTTCCCCATGGCTCCTAAAGTGATTTTCCTAAAGTGTAAGACTGCCCATGTCACCTTTCTCTCCAGTGACTCCTCTCACCTATGGAACGGCCTTTCTTTGACTTGGTCACTTCCGCCTTCCTGGGCAGTCCACCACTCTTCACCTCCTTGGTGCCCTTCACACGGCCTTCTCCCATTCCTACTCTTCAGCCCTGGCTGTCCTCGCCCCTCATCTCCACCTCTTAGCTGCCAGTTGACTTTGAGTGGGCCTTGGCCACTTAAGCAGTTCCATCCTCTCTGTCTCTCACATGTACCTGACTCTGCTGCCTCCGCAGATAGCCTGGAAGCCCCTGGAGGGCAGGGCCTTATTTCACCTTCCTTTCATCCCTAGCTCTAGGCACTGTGCCTGGCAAATAGTAATCGATTCATGAGTGCTTGTTGATTGACTAAATGTAGTAGCCCAGGGAATGGAAGCACCTGGAGGTAGGTCTGTGCTCTGTCCTCCTGTATCTTCTTCTCTTCCCTTCAGCTCTGCCAGCCTCCTCTCCATTCCATCCTTTGGCCTTTGAGGCTGGGAATTGAACCTGTTTGGCTGGTATTTAAGAGTCTCTGACTGCACCTGTAGTGAGCATGGTGAGTAAGTGTGTAATCATATGTGTAATGTTAATTAGGAAATGCAGTACAAAGGAATTTTATTTTTGTGACATTTTCCATGTATCTAATCATCGGTGGAAGCACTTCAGTATACCATCCCTTATTTCTTTTTCTTTAATGTAATCTTGAATAATTGAATTTCAGTCACATTATTTATCAGGCCAAAATTAAGGAGGTGGGGTTCAGCTGAAGAGTACAGTATGCTCGGCATCCAAGGAGTTGTATTTGGAATGTGGGATGGGGGGTGGTGAGGACTGAGATGATGGGCAGGCAGCCTCTGACACATCCTGGTTCTTTAGGGGGACTGAGGAGGGTTGAGAGGACTCCCAGCCCTTCTGTCCCTGTGCTAGGGGAGAAGCCATCCCTACCGTCTGGGGGTTAGGGCTTGCTACCATTGCAAAGTTAGAGCAAACCTGGCTGAGAAGTGTTTCCAGTGGCCCTCGATGGAACGCTCACATAGAAACATTTGGATAATAATGAAGTTCTGGAGTACTAATAGTACAGTAATTTACGGCAAGGATGGGACCAAACCCGTGTTTGTTACAGTGTTACAGAGGGTAAGTAGAGGCCCGTCTGTAACCTGGGGCCTGGGCATGTTGGCCTCAGATGTTCCCTGCGTTGAAGAGGTTTTCAGTAGGAGAGAGATGTTTGCTTGAGTGGTAGCTTTGCACCAGAGGGCTTGTGCACCTGTCACCATCCTGAGAATCAGTGTCTTCCCCTCAGATTGTAGACTTACTCTTCAAGATGTATTGTACCTGTAGGAATTCTGGCATGTTTGTGTGTAGTTGATTTCCTCATTAATGTTCTTGGAACTTCCAGGAGGCCCCAGCACCAATGAAGGGATAACTGAAGGATGACTGTCCCATAGTCCTGGGCATACCCTTACTAATGTCTTGCCCCACAGTCAGTACTGAATGAATAGGAGTTGAGTTTTTATCATCATTGTTATTATACAGATAGAGACTTGGAAAAATGCATGATGCAGAATGGTAGTAGGTGAGCATTTCCTTAGAAAAAGCTGTGTAACACCTGGGACCCTTCTTCTGACTTGGAGGCAAATTTTCTCCCTAGAATTTTTTTTGCTATTTATTATAATTGAATTTTATCTCTGGCCTTAATTGAAAAATCATCTCTCAGGTCTTATCTCAGTGGAAGAGATGTCTATGGTAGGTAGTAGATGACACTTAAAATTTTGCCTTTGATTTTGCGAGCTTAAAGTAAATAAGGAAGAATTCTTGCCAAGTGAACTAATGATGAAAGAAACATTGGGGATTTATATTCGTATTTTAAATGGTATTAGTGATTATATTACTGAATGTTAATTACAAATGTTGGAGCTGGCAGGGGACCTTTGGAGATAATCCAGTCACACGCAAGGGGAAAAGACAGCAAAAGGTTAGGTGACTCCATAGGCCCTGGAGAGTTGCTCCTGTGGAGTCGCTGAAGATCCGCAGGAGTAGGGAGAGGCAAAGCCAAGACTGGAGCCAGTTCCCAGGCCAGTTTCCTACTCTAACCATGCCTCTCATCCAGGCAGGCTAAGTGTCCTGTGGGCGAAAGATACCTTTGTGTACTTCTGTGTGCGTTCATCCCTCAATTTTAAGACTGCTATAAAAACATCTTGTGACGTATTTCCCTTGGCTTCCCTGCCCTCAGAGTAGGAGCTGATTAAATTAAAAAATGTTGATTTGGAAAATCTGCATAAAGAAAATGTTGGTTGTGATGAGCTGTGGCCCACCAATGAATAACTTGTCTGAATACTTTACAAAGCTAGCACCTTTTCCTTTCACCACAGATTACAAGCATCCCATTTGGTGTTACATTTTGTGGAGGACAGAAAACCTGACTGCCCACATATACCCGGAATTTGGGGAGAGCTAATTGCTAAGTGTAAGGTCAATGGGGAATAAGATCTTCCTTGCCCATCTATAGGTCTCATGTGGAGCCCATTAAGGGAAGCTTACTTGCTTGTAGGAAGTCTTACACACCTTTTGTTAATTTCTAATTAGACACTGAGCCTAAAGAGTATATATTCTGAGAGGTGAGCTTTTGCTTTGGGGGCTCGCTTATGAGAAAGATGTTGTGATTCCCTGGTCAAGACCGAGGGGCCGTATGTTCAGAGCTCCTGACTCCTCAGAGGCAAAGCTCTCGGATTCAGTGGTGGATGTAAAGCTTTGATTCAGGCGGTAGAGACCTATCTGTTAGTCTTTATTTCTTCTCTGTATTTTTTCTGTTTAATTAAAGAAGATTATTGACCCCTGAAACAGCTGTCTTTCCTAGGAAAGCAGATAAAAGAACCTGCACTAGCAGCCATCTTGGTTGCCGTTATGCTAACTCCTGGGAAACACAAAGCCAGGACAGGAGGGCCAAGAAATGCTGCTCTTCTGAATTCTGAAGACTGGAAGTGAAACAGTCTGATGAGGATGACAGTGCCAGAATGGGCACTGTCAGATGAGGTCCTTATAGAGATACAGGTTATTCATCCACAAAAGACAAGCAGAAGATGGAAGGTTAGGTGACAGGAAGAAAACCCAAATGCTTACTATTCCAGAACTTCTTAGCCTGGAGTCCGTGAACTTGTGTTTAAATTAGCACCACAGTGAATAGAGTTCAAGGCCTGGCATCAGGAAGCTCTGAGTTCAAATCTCACCTGAGTCACCTGGGCAAGTGACTTCACCTCTATCAGCCTCAGTTTCCTTAGCCATAAAGAGGGGATAATAGCACTTATTTTATTGCCCCACTAGGGCTGTTGTAAGGATCAGACGATGTGAGATTTGTAAAATGCTTTGTAAACCTTTAGGTGCTATATGAATGCTAGCACTATTATTTAAAAACATTTTGACCACAGTATTTCGCTATAATTTCACTATGATTTCCTTTGTAATCCTCTGTATTGTATTTCATGGTTTTAATGACGATTCCGAGAAAAGGACCTCTAGCAGGCTTCATCAGCCTGCTTGCCCAAGAGGCCCAGAGAAGGCATGGTGCCCCATGTAGCCTTGTGGGAAAAACATCAGGGCTTCTGATGTTCAGAATGAATGGAGGCTGCCAAGAAAAGCTCAGGAAATTGGGGATACTTTGGCTGTCTTGGGAAAAAGGAGCAGAACAGTGATGGCAGGAGGTAGAGAGAAGGCAGAGCCAGCCACTGAGTTCTGATGGTGCTTCTCTTTCCTTTGGACTGGAAAGATCAGGATGACAGTGGCTCTCAAAAGCTGATCCTTCCCCTCTGCCCCCAGTAAGTAAGGAGATGGGGACTGCCAGAAGAGGTTGTTAGAAAGATACGAGACATTTATCAACGAAAGACAAGCCAAAGATAGAAGCAAGCACTTACCTGTCCTTCCTCGGCAAGTTCGGAGGCCTGGAAAAATCAGCTAAGTGGGATTGCTCAGCCTAGGGCAGTGTCTTTGAAAGGCTGATGAGAGTGGGGAAAGTTGGAGGGGCCTAGAGAAGGGCAGAGATTCCAGCTTCCTTTTTATTATGAACATCATTATCAAGAACCAAACATGCCATGCATGGTGAGGAGCAGAAAGAGGTTTGGATAAGAAGTGGAATTTCTTTTATGTAGAATTTAAGAGTGTTTGTATATTCACATATGTTATTAACAGGGTCATAGGAAGATTACTCCATTTGTCTCTCCTTTATTTCCGTTTTTCTTTGGTGTATTTTCTGTTTTATTGATGCTCATTTATTTATTTTGGGATTTCTCTTGCTTCTATGACTTTGCCCCAGCCAGGTGTTGCAGCAATCTGCTAGCAGCTGTTGTGGCGGTGAAAGACCAACACAAGCCCAACAACAAGAATGCTGCAAGCCCAGGTTCTTTTGATCTGCTTTATTAAGGAAAGCAATGTTAAGGGAGTTAACAATCTTATCTCAATCCAGCATACAAATATCATTCACTTAATTCAGGGAAAAAAGCCAGCACCCAGAACTTCAGAGCAAAAACAAACAAATTGCAAACACATTCATAAACAGACCAAATACAATTCATAGTTACCAAGAAACCATCATCTGAGTTCAGCTGGGAGGCCCTTAAATTGGCTGCCCAGAATCCCGTGCCTCCAGGAGTAAGAGCCTCTAGCAAATAGCTCTGTTCTCTCTTTTTATACACTCTTTAGCCATCATCAAATGTCATCTGAGCGACCAGAACTCAAGCTGCTACTATTGGCTCTGGTCTTAGCAACACCCCTTAGGACCCTGAGGGCTGAGGGCTTCACACTCGCATAGGCTTAGCACTTAGTAGATAGGGGTTTGGGCCTAGGGTTTAGTACCTAGTAAGACTCAATCAAAGACACTCAACTTAATTGATATTACACAAGGCTGCCCAGTATGCAGGAGGCCTTCCTTGCTTTCTCCTGACATCTAGAGGGTAGCAGTGGACCTTTTGGCCTGTCTTCACCTTTTTACCAGCCTTTCTTTCTTTCTCTCTCTCTTTCTCTCTTTCTTTGTTTCTTCCTCTCTTTCGGTCTGTCTCTCTTGTCTGTCTTTCTTGTCCTCCTTGTACCCTGGTTCTTTGAGGACATCCAGCGCCCCACTCTTTGGTGATAGTGTTGTCTGCTCACCAGGCTCCTCTCCACTGCTCTCTGTGAGCTATTCCTTTTTAGTTCTTTGGAGTCTGTTGTAGTCTTGCAACACCAGTAGTAGAATGTTGGTTTTTAAAAGATGGTTCCTGGCTTCTATGGGAAGCCTGGGGTCATTGAAGGAGCTTCACATTTTCTCGGCTGCCCAGTTCACTTTCCTTCTTTTATTTAATCCTGGGCCCAACTCATCCTTCTCTGCCATCTCCTGGGTATCCATCCTTATTGATGGACAAGAATGATTGGTTTTCCATTCAAATGCATATTGTAGTCTGGACAGTAGACATTCTTCATCCATTTGGTCTTTCTCGTGTGGATGGACAGGCCAAACTCCTTTAAGTGATTATAGATCTCTTTTAGGGAGCTCTGCAAATGTTCCTGGACTTGATGTAATCAGCACAATGTCATCAGAAAACAAGAGCATCTGGAGGACTTCACCATTGACAGGTAATCCCTCCTTCTTGGGCCTGGACTCTTCACTGAATGCTCTGCTGCCTGAGCGCCCTGCCTCACTGGGGCAGACAGTTTTGAAGAACACACATTTCCTTGTGCCATCCCTCACTTGATGTCCTAAGTTCAGGTTATTAAACAAGGCTATTTCTGTTATAGCTTTGTAGAAATCCTCAGTGATTTTTATGGATAGATGAGAGCTTGTTGGAAGAGAGAGCCTGTAAGGTGGGTTTGGCTCTGAATCAGCTGCTTTGGTTGTGTCCAGCAGACACTGAGCTTAGTGGGAACTTGCATTCTCAGACAGTCAGGAAGCTGTCAAGATGGGGTCCATTGTTGAACATGGCTTGCAGAAGCCTCCTTGTTCCTGACTGCTATCCCCATCAAGGAGCCTCCATCAGTGTCTAGGTGATGTTCACAGAGATTTTGTATGAATGAGAGGGTAGGCATAGAGGTTCCAATGCAGTTACTGATGTTCTCATGGGAGCTTTTTTGCGTATTCATGAGGGAGAACATTTATTGCACAACTTTGTATCTTCTGCGCCTTCCAGTCCCTTCACCTTGTCTCTTAATCCCTGGGTGTTCTCACCAC
>CM053623.1:11654561-11743862 GCA_028646595.1 Phalanger gymnotis
TGGCCTCCTGGTTACTCTTGTGAGGTGGGCTTTCTGGGCCTCGAGTCTTTTTGTCAAGATGTCGGAATGGGGAGGCTGGTTCACAGTTCTGCTGCGGTGGGGCCTAAATAAATTTCTTGTTGTTTTCTCCTTAGAGAACCTCTCATACCTTGCAATTTCGGACCATTCAAACATATACATGATTATATATGAGATTATAAATTTGGCCTTCCTACTACACCAAGGTGGGGCTAACTCCAGGGAGGGCCTAGTTTACATGTCTGGGACAGCAGAGGCTTTTAGACCACGTGGGTTTAAGTCCTCTTTGTGACGATTTTAGGTCACGTGGGTGAGTCACATGTGTGATTCACCCCGACACTGAAAAAGATATAAAACCAGGGGTTGGCCTTCTCTTCTTTGGAGCTCTTTCCCATAGCAGTGGTGGTGCACGTGACTCTGGGCCAGCCTTTGTTCTGAGCTCCCGGGCTGAACCTGGATGTTGGTAACTATGAATTGTATTGGGTCTGTCTATTTGTAATTTGTTTAAGGGCTCTCACTCATGACGGTGCTGAGGCAGAGACTCCAGGCAGCTGTAGCTAAGGAGCCCTCCAGCTCATAAACCCGGATGCTGGGACTTTGTTAAACACTGGTAACTATGTATTAGGATTTGAATGGGACAAGGTCTGTCTGTTGATGTTTGTAATTTGTTTGTATTTGTTCTGAAGTTCAGGGTGCTAGCTTTTTCCCCTGAACTAAGGGAATGATATTTGTATGCTAAATTAAAATAAGCTTGTCAACCCCTTTACATAGCTTTTCTTAGTTAAGCAGATCAAAAGAACCTGTGCTTTTGCAGTGTGCCGGCAGCTTTCTGTGTGCTGGCTGTTGGTGGATCTTACACCCCCACAGAAGCTGCTAGCCGGATTGTTGAAACATTGGTCTAAAAATTGTGATTCTTATCACCCTCTGGCCCCTCTCCTGCCACCCTATCCTAGTTATTGGAGAGGTTGAAGAGGGTTGCATTGAACCAGTTGCCATTTTAAATTATTCTTTGTTTCCGGGGTTGGTGTGGCTTAAAAAGTTTCCTCTCCAGTTGGCCAGTCTACTGGGAACATGCCTGATTTCATCTGCTGCTTCTTAGAAAACGCCATCTGTTTGTGGGGCCACTCTCAAAGCCTTTGCACCATGGTCTACCTTGCCAGAGCTTGTGCTCAGCCAGCTGGCAGGGTGACCTTTGCACCATGATGAGGCATTGGAATAGGCCTTTTTGGAGTCTTGGTTCAATGCAGTTGGAGAAAAAAAGGATGACAGGGCAAAAGACATGGGAAAATATGGTTCAGGAGAGACCAGTGAGGGAGACCCAAGACTTGTATCTTATACTGGAACTTCATGCCCCTATATCAGGAAGACTTTTAAAAAAAAAAAATGGTAGGCACTAGACATGGTGAGCACCGGATAATACGAGTGAATTTGACAACGTCTTAACAGACAGTAAAAAACTTATTATTGACATTTGGATGCTCTGCACAGTGAGATGATGTATGTGTCAGAGCTAAATCAGAATACCAAATGGGAACAAAAAATCAGAATGAGAAAATGGAAAAAATAGTATTAGAAAGTGAAGGAGATGGTTAGGGTTAGAGTTAGTGTTTCATCTGGAATTATTTGAAGAAGCTATTAAAACATTAAAAATCTGAAATGGATAACAGAAACTTTATATACATTGATTATAAGAACTCGATCTGGAACTTAAAGAACTGTAAGCTACGGTAGTGGTGTCAAACCCAAAATAGAAATGGGGCCACTAAATCATGCATAAGGGTCCTTGCAGTCAGCATATTCACATTCTCACATATTAACATTCTCTGTGTTCTGTTGTGTTTTTAATTATTTTGTTAAATATTTCCAAATTATTTTTTAATCTGGTTCAGGGAAGGCAGGTCTGCATTGGACCAGATTTGGCACCTCTGGACCACCACAACAAAGAGACCCAAAGGGTCAAGAAAACACTCTATTCAGCAAATGGTTGACTTGCCAGATGGCTCTCATAGACAACACTGTGTGAAGGTGCGTGACAGTGTCCATAAAGCAGAGAGCAGCAAAGGTGGGGAGTAAAATGAGTTTAAAGAAACCCAGGCAAGTTACCCAGCCAGATGAAAATGTAAAGGCGACCACAAACAGAAGAAAATGGAAAAGTTTTACAAAAATATTTCTCACCAACTTTTTTTTTCCGGCCATCAATGGTGGTGGAAGCTACTCCCTTGATTCCTCGTGTTCTTGTACCTAAGGAAAGCACAATTGGAAGAGCATCCAGATGGAGTCAGTTCGTAGAGAGGAACATAGGCACTTTCTCTGCAGAGGGAGGCAGACGTCTGGGACTGACAGACAAGGTATCTGAAGAAGAGGAAGGTAGCAGAGGGCCAGTAGGGGGAGGGACATCTCAAACTTTCTTAATACTTAAAGAAGTTGACTAAGACAATATTAGTAATTATCACCATATAGCTCTATTCTCCTGTCCGTGCCAAATTTTGATGAGAATCATCTAGAAATGAATTCAGGGCATTCTCAATGAAGGTATAGTAGGGGACAAGGAGGCTTTTGTAAAGAACATTCAGTGATGGACTTCATCGTTGGCATCTCATAATTGACTAAACCATGTACAGAACATAAGATCCCATTGTACTTACTGTTTATGACAATTATTTTTTACTCTGTAGCACAAAATGTGACATTAATGATGGTTTTTCAGTGTGATGTCTCACATCCCTATGTCAAGATAATTCAATTGGAAGTTATACCAATAGATATAAAGCTGCCCAGTGACCCACGGATAGTAACAGCGAGCCAAAAAGATGAGGAGATGGATACTCACCAAATGTGTTCACCATAGTGATGGAAAGATGGACACAGATTCCAGGCCTCCAAAGGATTTCTTATGGGTGAGGAGTTCTTCCAGGTACTCCTATTCGCAGCTAATATTGTGCTTCAGAAGTCTCTAATCATTCTACAGTCATTCCTGCCAAGTAGATAAAGAAAAAAAATTGCCTAGATTTCATCGTACATCTGCGTGAACACCCTGTAGTGTTTATCCAAAAGTGCGTATATCTGGGAAAGACAAATACAGAGGGGCGACATGCTGGGCTCAGTGTTGAAAAGGAGGAGGAGGAGGAGCTGGATTATCTTAAGGACATTGCAAAACCCTTGTACTGACCCCAAGCTCCACTTAACAGCCAAGGCCTAGAGCTTCAAAAGAGACAGTGTAGCAGTGTTGCTGTGAAGTAGCGAGGCCTAGACCACCGCCAGTCAGAAGACCTGAATGTGGGTGTGTCGAGAAGGCAAAATGGGCTCCTTAGCACTTCAGGAGTTTGGCTTTTGTTTACTTTGAGTGAAAGTATTTTCAGCTGTTAAGTGCTAAGCCCCAGGCCCAAAGCCCTATCAGATGTGAAACCTATGTGGGTGTAGATTAATGACTTAAGAGGGGCCAACTGTGAACCAGTGGTCTCTGGTCGTTGAGGCTGGGCTTGAGAACTGCCAGGAAAGGTGAGCCAAGAGACAACTATAGCAGAAGTGGAAGCCGAAGCAGGAAGCTGCGGAGGCAGGAAGCTGCGGAAGCAGAGCTGACCCATGTGTAGACCCAGGAGTGCGAGCAAGGACTTGAGGCCAGTAAATATGATTTGGCTAAATACTATCTTGTTTTTCTGTGGCCTCCTGGTTACTCTTGTGAGGCAGGCTTTCTGGGCCTGGAGTCTTTTTGTCAAGATGTCGGAATGGGGAGGCTGATTCGCGGATCTGCTGCGGTGGGGCCTAAATAAATGTTTTGTTGTGTTCTACTTAGAGAATCTCTCATACCTTGCGATTTCGAACCATTCAAACATATATATACATGATTATATTTTAGATTATAAATTGGCCTTCCTACTACAATGGGCTAACCCAGAAGGCGATGGAGAGATGTGCATGAGGGCTGTGAGCAGACTGCAGCCTGGAATCAGTGAGTTAGGTTCTCCCAAGAACAGGGCTAAAGCATGCCAGCAAAGAATTGTATTACCCAAAGTGAAGAAGGGCTGCTGGCATGAGAGATAGCAGGTGGGTTACCAGGGTGCTCCCCAGGGGTCTTCAAACACACTGGGTGGACTCAAGTGGCAAGCTTTCAGGGCATGAATGAGAGCCCCACAACATGGACAGCACGGATGGTGGGATCTACAGCATTGGGAAGGGACTCCCAAATCCCTGAGCAGAAGGAGCACACCTTAGAAAGACACTTGTTTTGGGACACATTGCTGCTTATCTGGCTACACTGTTGTAAAAAGTCTCAGATCATTTTCTACAACAGATACGTTAAAACAGTGGCCAGCAGTGCTTGGGAGTGTTGCCTCAACCAGATTGAAATGTAAGTGAGAAAGAGTTACTAAAAGAAATAAAAAGGAAATAGAACGTGTTGTGCAGTCGTTCAATCATGTCTTACTCTTTGTGGCCGTCACCATCTGTTGCCCCCTTTTCTTTTTGCCTTCAGTCTTTCCTGACATCAGGGTCATTTCCAGTGAGTCCTGTCTTTTCATTATGTGGCCAAAGTATTTAAGCTTCAGCATTTGACCTTTAAGTGAATAACGAATTAGTTTAAGTATTGACTTGTTTGATCTCCTTGCTGTCCAAGAGACTCTCAAAAGTCTTCTCCAGCAAAATTCGAAAGCATCAGTTCTGCAGCGCTCAGCTTTCCGTATGGTCCAACTCTCACAGCCATACATTGCTACTGGAAAAACCATAGCTTTGACTATGTGGACCTTTGTTGGCAAGGTGATGTCTCTGCTTTTCAGTATGCTGTCTTGATTTGCCAGGGACCAGGCATCATTTAATTTCATGGCTGCAGTCACCATCTGCAGTGATCTTTGAGCCCAAGAATATAAAATCTGACACTGCTTCCATTTCTTCTCCCTCTTGTTTGTCAGGAAGTGATGAAATCAGGTGCCAAGATCTTAGGTTTTTGATGTTAGGCTTCAAGCCAGCTTTTACGCTATCTTCTTTCACCCTCATCAAGAAGCTTCTTAATTCCAACTTCCCTCAGGATTTTTTATACCTGTCTCTTTTTTTATGCTCCTCTTGTGCATGTATGTGCATGTTGTCTTCCCTCCATGTACTCCATGATGCAACTGTAGTGACCTATGTGCAGTTCCTCCCACAATATACTCTATCTCCCATCTCTCTTTGCCCGAGCTGCCCCCTCCTCACTGTCACCTCATAGTTTCTCAGGCTTCCTTCACGACTCAGTTTAAATCTCAACTGCAGGCAGCCTTTCCTGGTTCCTTCAACTGTTAGTGCCTTCCCTTTCAGACTGCTCTCCATCTCCTCTGTGTATATCTTATATGTACCTAGCTGTTTACATGGTGTCTCCTTCGTTAGACTGCCAATTCCTTGAGAGTAGAAACTTATTCGCCTCTCTTTGTATCCCCTAGCTTAGTAGAGTGCCTTGCACATTGTCAATATGCTTGTTGACTGACTGTCGAATATTTTTGTTATTAACAGTTTGTCCTACTCGCAGTTTCTTTTGGAATAAGATTCCATTGCATTCATAAACCAAACATTTAGCCATTCCCTAGAAGCCAGGCACTTCCTTTGTTTCTGGTTCCTTGCGGCCACAGAAAATGCTGTTATGAATATTTTGTTATGTTTGAGACGTTTCTTTATATCTTTGACTTACTTGGAATATGGGTCCTGAAATGGGAGCTTTGACTCAGAGGGACTGAACTCTGCTGAGCTCTCCCAACAGCCTGTCTTCCTTCAGCCCCCTCTGACAGTGACTATTAGAATGTTGTGGTCTCTTTGCCAATTTCCTGCACATGAGACCGGACCTACAAATTGTTTACAAGTGGTTTCAGTTTTCCTGTGCAAGCTCTTAACTCCTATCCTTTGACCACTTATGAAAGAATGGTAACAAAGAGGGATGTACTGGGAGGAGGGGGGCAGGGAGAGGAAAAATAGGGAAAATTATCAAACATAAAAGAAGTGCAAAAGGAAGAGCTTATATAGTGGAGGGTAAAATGAAAGAGGATTGTGGGCAGCACTTGAACCTTACTCTCATTGGAACTGACTTAAAGAGGTAATAACATATACACTCAGTTGGGTGTAGAAATCTATTTTAACATACAAGGAAGTAGAGGTGAAGGAGATAGGAAAAGGGAGGCTGATAGAAGAGTGGCTGGATCAAGGGAGACTTTGGAGGAAGGATGGGGGAAGAAAGAGAAGAATGAACAGGGAAAAAATAGGATGGAGGGAAATACACAGTAATCATAACTGTGAATGTGAATGGGATGAACTCGCCCATAAAACAGAAGCAGATAGGAGAATGGATTAAAACCTAGAATCCAACAATATCTTGTTTATAAGAAACACACTTGAAACAAACAGAGTAAAAATAAGGAGCTAGAGTGTAGAATCCAGTATGTTTCAGTCGAGGTTAAAAAAAGCAGCGGGAGAAATCATGATCAAGCAAAACCAAAAATAGATCTAATGAAAAGAGATAAGCAGGGAAACTACATTTTGCTAAAAAGCACCGTAGACAAATAATATCAATGCTAAACATATATGTACCAAATATATGCAGAGTATTCGAATTCTTAAAGGAAAAGTTAAAATGATTTACAGAAAGAAATAGTAAAACTATACTATTGAGGGAACTCAACTTTCCCCTCTCAGAATTAGATAAATCTGTTCATAAAATAAACAAGAAAGAAGTTAAGGTAATGCATGGAATTTTATAAAAGTTAAATATAATAGGCCTCTAAAGAAAATCGAATGGGAATAGAAAGAAGTATACCTTTTTCTCAACTGTACATGGCACTTTGACAAAAATTGATGATGTATTAGGACATAAAAACCTCACAGCCAAATGGAGAAAAACAGAAATATTAAATGCATCCTTTTCAGACCATAATGCAATAAAGTAAAAATTACATTCAATAAAGGGGCATGGAAACAGGTTAAAAATTATTTGAAACTAAATAATTATAAGGTATAAATGGGTCAAAGAACAAATCATAGAAACAATAGCTTCACTAATGAGAATGACAGCAGCAAGACATCATACCAGAATTTATGAGATCCAGCCAGAACTGTATTTAGGGGAACTTTTATGTCTCTCAATGTTTATGTCAATAAAATAGAGAAAGAGCAGATCAGTGAATTGGGCATGCACTTTTAAAGAAAGCTAGAAAAAGGACAAAAATTCCCAACACCAAATTAGAAATCCTGAAAATCAAAGGAGGGATTAATAGAATTGGAAGTAAGAAAACCATCAAACTGTAGGAGCTGGTTTTATAGGGGAAAAGCAATAAAAAGGACAAACTACTGGTCAGTTTGATTTAAAAAATAGAAAAACAAATTACCAGTATCAAAAATGAAAAGAGTGAAATCACCACCAATGAAGATGAAATTAAAGCAATTATCAGGAGCTGTTTTGTCTAATATGTGCCATAAATCTAACAGTCTAAGTGAAATAGATGAACATTTACAAAAATATAAATTGCCCAGATTAACAAATGGAAGTAATACACTTCCACCCTGTCTTAGAAAAAGAAATTGAACAAGCCATAAATGAGTACTCTAGGAAAAAATCCTCAGGACCAAATGGATTCATAAGTGAATTCTACCAAACATTTAAAGAATAATCAATCCCAATACTTTATAAACTTTTTAGGAAAATAAGCAAAGTAGTAGTCCTTTTGTGACACAAATATGGTGCTGATACCTAAACCAGGAAGAGCTAAAACTGAGAAAATTATAAATTTCCCTAATAAATATTGTTGCAAAAATTTTAAGTAAAACACGAACAAAGAGATTGAAGCAATAATCACAAGGATCATACAGTATGACCAGGTAGTATTTGTACCAGGAATTCAAAACTGGTTTCAGTATTAGGAAAACTCAGCATTATTGACACTATCAACACAAAATCATATGATTATCTAAATAGATGCAGAAAAAGCTTTTGACAAAATACACCTCAAAATCCTATAAAAACACTAGAAAGCATAGGAATAAATGGAGCTTTCCTTAAAAGGATAAGTAGTATCATTTTAGAACCATCAGCAAGCATTATCTGTAATGAGGATAAGCTAGAAGCCTTCCCAGTAAGATCAAATTTCTCATGATCACCACTAATATTCAGTATTGTACTAGAAATGCTTGCTATAGCAATAAGAGAAGAAAAAGAAATTGAAGGAATTAGAATAGACAATGAGGAAACAAGACTGTCACTTTGTAGATGATATACTTAGTTGAAACAGTTAATAAATTTAACAAAGTTGCAGGATATAAAATCAACCCACATAAATCATCAGCATTTCTATATATTATCATCAGAGTCCAGCAGAAAGAGAGAAATATTTAAAATAATTGTAGACAACATAAAATGCTTGGTAGTCTACCTGCCAAGACAAACCCAGGAACTCCAAGACCAATTACAAAACACTTTTCATACAAAATCAGATCTAAACAAGTGGAGAAATATTAATTGTTCATGGGTAGGTTAAGCCAGTGCAATAAAAACGACATTTCCGCCTAAATTAATTTTCTCAGTGCCATAACGATCAAATTTTTAAAAAATTATTTTATAGTGGGTTTAATCCCGTTCTTTGATTAATCCCAATACTATTCTGGAATCCCATGTGGTCACATCAGTTGTAAATGGGAAAAAAGGAAAAACCAAGTCCCAAAGCCAAACATCCTAATGCTGTTTTAACCAGAATTCCTTTTTTTATTCTATATTATAGTGCTCAGCATGTTCATAATCGTGCAGCCTGTTGTGCAATTGCAAATACAGATGACGTATATGTATGCGTTTGTGTGTCTGTATGTGAAATAGAAAGACTTCAAAGCGTTCCTTTACAGTGGTTCTCAAAGCTCTCCCACATCCTGTGGGATTGGATTTTGTTTTGTTGGATTCTGTAAATAAAGCAGACAAAACAAATTTGGTTGGAAAAAAAAAAAACTTGTTGCTTACTATTCTATGTGAGCTAAAAGAACAAATAATTGCTGTCAACTTAGGAAAGCATGATGACTGTCACATTTCTCCTACTCATGTTTTCAAGGGGAATTCACTTTATAAAAGTAAATGGGAGCAAAACCGCCATAAAATATAGTTATAGGAGCCTTTTTATTTTAAAAATAGTCCATAAACCCACATAGATACCAGCTAATTTGTTAGTTACAATAAAACCTTTAAGTACGCATAGTTTGTCTTTTAAAAGTGAACAGAAAATATTTTGTGAAATAGAATTTTAAAGAAGCATTATGAAACAATGTAGGTGGTTAAATTCTAAGTACTTGGTTAAATTTGCCTTACATAATGAAATCTATTGTAGAAAATTGGAAAGCAGCTTTGTGGTCTAGTTCTATGTAGGAAGGCCTGTAAATTCCTGTGGCCCTCTCCTCAGTTGCCCATTTCTCCACTGAAGGGGCCTGCTATGGTCATGCAGCCTTGCCCAGTGAAGCCCTTCATGTGGGAATAAAATAGAAGGTTCTTCTACTTGCAGCTGCATTTCGTGGTTTTCACATATTTTCTTCAAATCCAGTAAATGTTAGCAAATATAGTCCTGAAGGTTGTCCAGTGGCTGGAATGCTGAAGTTGAAGTCAGGAAGACCTGAATTCAAATCTGGCCTCACACATTTACTAGCTATGTCACCCTGGACACAGTCTCTTCATCCTTGTCTGCCTCAGTTTCCTCTTCTCTAAAACAATGACAGCACCCACCTTGCAGGTTATTATGATGCTCCTAATATATTTTTAATAGCTCTAGAGTTGACATCATAGAAAGTTACATTATCCCACTTTCCTCTTTTACAGTTTGGGAAGCTGAGACCTGGAGAAGAGAAATGCCTCTTCTCATATCCCCCAGCTAGGCAGTGGCCAAGCCCAGCTGGGCTCAGAAGTTCCGCTCCTTTGACTCTTAAATCCAGTGTTCTTTCTTCTGCCCGTGCCGACCCTCCCCCTCTATGTGAGCCATCAATAGTTGACAAAGCAACACTCAAGGGGTGAAACTTTCAGGAGAGATTGTTTAGGACTTGTTGGGTGTTTTTTTTCCCAGCACCCTTTTGTGTTCTGGTTGGGCATTGAGAACTGTCTTGACCTGCAAATGGTCAGAAATCGACAGGAGGAGGAAGAGGAAAAGCCAAGGCTTCCAACAATCCCGTACAAATGATAATTAACTTGTAAGTCAGTCAGCAAGCATTAGATACCTGCTGTGTGCTAGAATCCATACTTGACTCTGGCGATAGAAATACAAAAACAAGAAAGTTCTGGCTAGCACCAGAGAGCTCATGGTCTCTAGGAAGACGTGGTGCCAGCCCAGTCAGTACAGGCTGTGTCCTGAAGGCCTGTCAAACAGCAAGCATTGATGGTGAGCCTGTTCTGTGTCAGGCCCAGGGGAGAGACAGGCAGAGGCAGGAGACAGTCCCTGGCAGGGCAGAGCTATGCCGGGCCCAGGGACAGCCAGGCTAGATGCAGTGATGGAGTGGGAAAGTCTATGGGATTTAAGCTGGGGGATCTTACTGAGTCTTTAGACTGTCTCTACCTCCCTTGCAGAGATGATAAAGAGAAGAACAGCACTTTTTAGCACCTAAATGTGTCCAAAGCACATAGTAGAGGCTTCATAGATGTTAATTGACTGATCTAGTCTGATCCTCACAACAGTCCTGAGAGGGGCAGGGCCAGCCTGAGGAGCACTTATTTTCATTGTGCTTTGTTTTTTTTAAAACATGCTCATCGTCGGTGGCCTCCTAGCTGTTCTCAAACTAAATACTCTCCCTCCTGTCTGCCTCCTGGCTTCCCTGGCTGTCCTCAAGGCCCAGCTTAATGCCCCACTCCCCTTCATTCTAGCTCCTGCCTTCCCTCTGGTGATTGCTTTCAGTTTATCCTCTCTCTATATATCTTGGTTCTATGTAATTGTTTTCCTATTGCCTCCTCTGTTAGCTCCCAGTGAGCTCCTTTAGGGCAGGGGTTGTCTTTTGCCTTTCTTTGGATCCCCAGCCCTTATAAAGGCAAATAGTAGGCACTTAATGCATGTTTATTGACTGACTCTAAAATTTTAGGTTTCATGGTTTAAGTAGTCACTTAATTTCACTGGCTTTTAGGGGGAAAAACATCAATCAATATGCCTTGGGCTTTAACTTACAGTTTACTATAGCTAACACTTCATTGTAATTTCATTTTTCTCTCTTTTTTTTTCCTCCTTAACAGCAGTAGCAGCAGCAGCGATGCAGCAGGTACTAGACAACCTTACCGAGCTGCCCTCGTCTGCAGGGGCAGGAGAAATAGACCTCATCTTCCTCAAGGGCATCATGGAGAACCCGATTGTGAAATCCCTTGCCAAGGTATGTTCATGGGGTCATGGAAACATATGGGAAACTCTTATTCTTTAAGTACTTGGTTAAATTGTGAAATCCCTTGCCAAGGTATGTTCATGGGGTCATGGAAACATGTGGGAAACTCTTATTCTTTGGAAGGACTAAGATGCTTCAAATGTTCCCATTGCAGACAGTGCCTGTGACAGCATCATTTTAGTTGACATATGATAGTTTCTATCTCATAATAAAATACTAAAGTGTTCACAGTAAACCAATTTTCTTCTTACATTAAAAACAGAATTTTATTGCTCCTTTGGACCCAACTCTGCCTTCACATGGTTAGAGAAATCCCAGATGCATCTATACAGGATCATAGATGAAGTTGGAGTAGGAAAGGGCTTCAGGAATCATTTATTCCAGTCCTCTGACTCATTTTACAAATAAGGGAACTGAGTCTCAGGTTAAGTGACTTCTTCCCCCTCTCCTACCCCCCAAGAGTCCTGTTTGCTTTGAGTCCCAGTATTCTGGAATCCCATGAAGGGCTGTCATCTGTCTCAGAGCCACTTTGTTCCTTCCAAGAGGAATTCTGATGCTCTCTGTGGTGATAGGGAAGCTCTCATTGGGCTGGGGAAGCCCACGCAGAGTCCATGGAACAGAATATCTTGGACCTTCTTGTTTCTCAAACCTTTGATTGTCCTCGTGGCTTCTCTTCTCCCAGTGCAGAATATTCTGATATTTAACCAAAGGCTTGCACCTTTCTTTTCTATATGGAATCCATTGCCACATGCATTGCTTTCTTGATTTTGCTTGTCACTTCATTCATAACATTCTTGGCCATGTTTCTAGCCAAGACCAAACCATGTTCTTTCTCAGACTCGTGAAGCCCCTGTTACTTTCACTCATGGAACAGCTTCCGTTTTCCCTGTGAGCTGCTGCTGAAGCCAGACCTGCTTTGTCTTGAGTCCCTCCATGGCTCTCTTGAGTCCATCGACCATCTGGCCGTCTCCTGCCCAGGGTCCTCCCATGCTCGTGTTGGCTTCCATTGACTCTCAAGATGTTGCTGCACTTGTTTTTCTGAATTTGTTTCCTTAGACAGCTTTCCTGTATGTTCTCACCTCCTCTCCATTGCCCTCTAGGAGGACTGAGGGGCTTGCTCCTCCATCTGGGGCTGCTGGCACACAGGTTAAAGAAAGGATAGAGCCACCTGCAGAAACATGGCCACTTGGTAATAGGCCTCCCATCTTCAAGCCGTGGCCCAGTGGAGACCGTGCTTGATTTGGAGTCGGAGCACCTGCATCCAAGTCCCAGCCTGGCCGCTTGGCCTCGGTTTCATGGTCTGTAAGACCAAGCGATTGGGCAGAACGCCCCGGAAAGGCCTTTGTGAACTGACGAGAATTCCCAAATTCAGAGAGAGGTTTAATAAACTATGAAATCAATCAATGAATGCAGATTCAAAAGCCATAAGCTCCAGAACAAGCTGATCCAAAAGCTCTCATCGTGGGACTTCCCAAGACAGTGACAGAAAACAGCCACTGATGTTTCGCTTTGAAATTATTTTATTCACTTTATTTTGAGCCTTGGGTTTTTCGCTTTTAAATACTCATCGATTGTTATTTCTGCACTTGTGCTTATGCATCTGGGACAGAAAATGCAGATGGACACCGAGCTGAGGAGCAGGAGGAGGAGAGCAGGGGGATAGCTCTGGGACATCCCAAAGCCCTTTTGAGCATTACTGGCCCTGGACATTCCCAGCATGCAGCAGGGGCAGCAGAGGAAATGGCAAGAAGCTGATTAGGGTGAAGGACCGGAGGAGAGGCCTAAAGGAGATGAGGAGTCTGAGAGGCCAAGGGGAGAGGGACCATTTGGGCATGGCAGCCAGCCAGCACAGACAGAGGAGTTTGGTCAAGAGAGAGTCTATCCATTTTTGTGAAGTAATTTCAGAAAGGTGGGTTGGAGGAAGGCTCAGGAAGGTTCCTGCAGAGTTGAGTTTGTGTTGCTTTCATTCATAAGGACCAGAGGGAGCCATTGAAGACTCTTGAGCAGGAGAGTAACACCGACGGATTGCTTTAGGAAACATTTTGGCTAAGCGTGTGGAAGATGGGGGGGGGGTGGAGATTGAAAGATGAAGATGACAACTGAGCTCTTGCAGTGGTTCTGACAGAAGGTGATGGGGGCCCGACCAGGGGTGGCCATTCGAATAGAAAAAGGGATGGATGTCGATGTAGAAATGACAAGATTTAGCAACTGATTGGCCAAAAGGGAGAAGGGTGAGGGAGGAGTTTAGTATGATGTAGAAGGTTGTAAATATGGGTGACTGGGGTTTGAGGCAGATTGTCTTTGGCAGAGATAGGGAAGGTAGGAAGAGGGGGAGGCTTCCATGTTGGTTCTACTGAGTTTGAGATGCCTCCATCATGTTTAGACAGCAGGTCTTTGGCGATCGCAGGTGATAAGCTAAGGTTTGACTACGTGCATCTGGGAATTACTCCTACAGAGACGTTAATTGAACCCATGGGAATTTAGGAGATCACCAGGAGAGAATCTAGAGAAAACGAACCAGGACAGAGCCATGGGGGTTACCCCTACTTGGGGGCAAGGCAAGAAGGCTGACAAGGAGCAGGTAAGATAGGAAAAGCAGCAGAGAGCAGTGCTGTGGTCGCCAAGGCAAGAGAAAGGGACAGGAGGAGGGGTCACCGGTGTCAGGGGCATCAGGGTAAGGACAGGGCAGAGCTGAGAAAAAGTTATCAGATTTAGTCAAAAAACCCAACAAATGTTGGTAACCTTGGAGTGAGGAATTGTCTTCCAAGTACTGGAAGCCAGATTACCAGCTGTTGAAAAGTGAGTGGAGACAAGGAAGTGGACATGAAATGAAAGTCCAGGTGGCTGCTTTCTGGGAGCTTCACTGTAAAAGGAAGGAGGAGAGATGTAGAACCTTGGCTTGGCTGTGGGGAATGGTCTGGTGAGGGGTCTTTGAGGATAGGAGGGACTCAAATGTGTTTGTAGGCACCAAGTAAGGAGCCACCAGACAAGTAAAGGTGAGAGGTAATAGGAGTAGGGGAGGAGGCAAAGATATCCAAGGTGAAGGGAACTGGATGGGGTGGGATTAAGGGCTCCTCTTCATCAGACCTTGGACAGAGGATGACCTCAGGGCTCATGAGGTATAGAAAAGGGAAGAGGGAGGGAGCTCCAGGGAGCTGCACTCTGCCTGGCTCTTTAGGAAGCAGACAGTAAGCACTCACTGCAAAGGCTGAAATTTTAGTAAGAATTTGACTTAATCTTTAGCTTGAACTAGAAACTGCACTTTACATGATTCTTAAAGGCCAGAGAAGGCTGTTGATTTTCTGTGAAAACCTGAGGAATAAGCCTGTGAATTTTTCTTTCTTTTTAAAGATATTTCTTGAGTAATAAAGTCTTAGAATTCTTCACCTGTTCAGATGCCTTCTTCATTTTCAAGACCGAGATCAAGTCTCACATAACCACAAGATTTAGAGCTGAAGAAGCCATGGCAGCCATCGAGGCCAGCCTCTCATTTTAGAGATGGGAAGAGACTTGACCAAGGTCATGTGGATTGGAAGCTGGGTCCTCCAACCCCAAATCCAAGGCACATTCCCATCTCCCCCATGAAGCCCACGTGTAGCTTGAAGTATTCAATGCAAGAAGACTTTTTGAAAGACATGGCTGTGTGGAGAGCCCTGGAGTGAGGCTTTGGTGAGAAGAGTTGGATGAGCTGGTAGAGAGGAAGGACTTGGGAGTACCTCCCAGTACAAACTAACACCTTCATGTTTAAGCAGCTGGGAAAGGGCCTCAGGACTTCCAAGAGGTAAATGGTATTAACAGCTCAGAAGACCAAGGATACACCAAGGGAAGGAGGAAAGAGAGACAGAGAAATTTTACAGGTAGCCTCTTAATCTTGGTGATTTCTCTTGCTTAGACCATTCTCTTCTGGACTGAAGGGCTATTTTGTACTTTTTGTAGCTCCAGCAAAATGCCTCACACTGAGAGTCATTCAATAATTATTCAGTTGGTACCTTGATGGCCAAGCCGATTAAGGATTTCCCAGAAGTCTTCTTTGTTGCCTGATTTATCTGCTACCTCAGGAGAAGCTTCCCTGGTCTCCCAAGGTGTTGGTGACACTGCCCCTCTCCCCACCCCCCCACCCCCATATCACATGACACTTGGGTGTGATTTTTCCTTATTTTCATTGTCATTCATTGTTTTAAAAATACATGTATGTAGAAGTGAGGAGAGAAGAACTAAAGAAAACCATGATGGGTATTATTTGTCTTTTCTTTGGTTTTCTGTCCACTTCTCCCCTTTTTGACCGAACTAAAATGGCTATTTAAGCATTTACTCAGCATGTCATGTTTTGTGTGTTCCCTTATAGTAGTGGTGTCAGACTCAAACAGAAATGGTGGGGAGAGGGGGACTCTTCCAGCCATAGGTTCCTTGCTGGCCACATGTTGATTTAGGTTTAAAATGTAATGTTATCTATGTTTTGTTTTATTCTTATTTACTTTTTGCAGTATTCCCTATTTGCATTTTAATCTACTTTGGGCTGCCCTTGGAAGTGAGTTTAACACCACTGCCCCAGCTGAAGTGTGATTGGTGGCTCGTCTGAATTTGCACACAAGCACATCTTCTGTCCTTCCTAATAAACATTCAGGAAATTTCTTGTGGGCGGGCTGTGCCCAGTGAGTGCCACACTTACTGGAACCAGCAACCGGCCTGGTTGTCTCTGATTTCTGGATTTTGATAGCTTCAGTCTCACTGTGTGTCTGTCCTCTGTCTTCTACACTCACTCATTTTCTTTGTGGCTTCACCAGCCACGGCAGGGCGGGGCAGGGCAGGGCAGGGCAGGCGATTTGTTTGAAGCCCGGCTGTTTCCTCTCCCCCTCTAGCCCTAATCTACACAGTCCATTAGATCTGCACCCCATCTGGCCAGAAGTGCTTTAGCTTTCTCCTTATGCTTTCATCACTAGATTTTCATTTCATACGATGGGTGGAGAATGAAATGTCATTGATCTATTTTTGGAAGTAGAAAAAATTGATAACCTTGGGAACCTCGAGCGTTTTGTTTTCTTGATGTAAGCATAATTTTTTCTCAATAGTAAGCATAATTTTTAAGTTGCAGCATTAATGTTTATTGCATCTTTAATCTAGAATGATCAGTAAATTCTGGAAGGAATAAGGTCTCCTTAGTCAGCATTTGGTTAATATTGTTTCTGAAAGTTGTGGCCAGCTTTTTTAGATCTTCCATGAGTTTGTTGCAAAATTTGCATTTTTGGAATCAGGTTTAGACTGAATCATAAATCTCATCATACTGCTTGAAAAAGTATTACTGGAAAATTTGTGTGCATGCATATGACAAAATGAAATTTAGCTTATGTGAGTCAAATATCAAAATGGTATGGTTTTAAAATAATCTTTATGAAAGGTTAATTTGAAAAAAAAAACATTAATTGGATCAGAAAGAATGAAAAGTAATACTCCTGTTAATTTAAATTTGTCATGATTTCAGGCTCATGAGAGACTTGAAGATTCTAAACTTGAAGCCGTCAGTGATAATAACTTGGAACTAGTGAATGAAATTCTTGAAGACATCAGCCCTTTAATAAATGTAGATGAAAATGTTGCCGAGCTGGTCAGTATTCTCAAGGAGCCTCACTTTCAGGTAACCTTTCCCCACCACAGCTTTCTCTCTGTCTTTTACCGGTGAGATTTCCAAATAGCTTGACTTTATTTATTCAGGATGGCCCATTTTTTTCTCTTGTCATCCTCTGACCTTTTTTTGAAGGGTCTCCAATTTGGTTATGATCTCACATTTTATTTGTCATATATCCATTAGTAATTTATCTTGGTGTATAGTGTGAGATGTTGATCTAGACCTAATTTCTGCCAGACTACTTTCCAATTTTCTCAGCAGTTTTTTAGTAAATCCTTACCTAAGCACATGAGGGCTTTGAGTTTATCAAACACTATGCCGCTGTCAGTTTTTCTGTGTGGTATTAGATGCCTAATTTCTTCCATTGTTCAGCCTCTTTATTTTTTTAATTAGCACCAAATCATGCTTTCAAGTAGAATTTGAGATCCAGTCCTGCGAGATCCAGATCCTTGGAGTGTGGGGCCCAGCCCTGATCCCTGGCACCCTCTATTGGAAAGCTCCTTCTAAGAGGAAACCAAGCTAGTCATGATTTCTCTTGGGAACCAGCCTTTATGAATCTTTCTAATTGCATTATCATCCATCTTTTCTTCAAGAAGAAGAGAGATGGGTTATCCAGTGTTTTGTCACAAATGGAAGAGAACCATTTCCAGGGCCTTGTAATGCTTTGCCAGTCTCATGGTCCTGGCCGGAGAGGCCTCAGGCTCCTGTGGGCTCGGTCAGGGGCCTGGGCTGCCTCCTTTGGGCACTTTTCTATCTAGATGTTTGCTAATCTTCTTCATCATAATCGTGAGACTTTGAGGGGCTTTAGGCAAGGATATCTCTGGTGCCTGCTTGCTGACTCCCACTTCTCTAATCAGCAGCTAATTCACACAAAATCCCTTCTAAATCCTGTGGTTTTTCAACGTGATTTTCTGCTGGAACAAAACTGTTCTTTTCGTAAAAGGTTAGGCTCCCTCCTCACTCAAGAACCTTCGGATACAATTTTAACAGAACACCGTTGTTTTTAAACCAGTCATCTGTCATTACCCTTAGTCACGCAGCCACGAAAGGAGTCAATGAGTTGGAAGGGACATCACAGGTTACATAAGAGTAATCCCTAGAGGGTTTGCCAAGCACCTCACCAATCCAAGTGCGTTTGACCCTTGTAAACGACACCAGGAGCAAGGGGCCATTACTGTCTCCATTTTGCAGGTGAGGAAGTCGAGTCAGACAGATTAAATGACTCGCCCAGGATTACCCAGCTAATAAGTATCTGAGTTCACGTTTGCACTTGGGCTTCCTCCCTCCAGGCTCAACGCTCTGTCCAGTGCACCCACCTGCTCTTCCAAGTCTGGTCCAGCGTGTACCTGAATGAAAATTTATTTTATAACCACCCCCCAAAAGTGACCCGTGTGTGCTAGGGTTCGAAACTTTCAGGTCTGTGACGGGGAGTCCTCCCAGGCTTCTTTGGGACAGCGCTGACTGTGGACAAATGTTTTCCTTGTATCAAAGCCAAGTCTTCCTTCTGCCCATTACTGTGGATTCTTCCTCTGGAACTAAATGTGGACCACGTCTAATCTCTCTTCCTAATCGTGTCTGTCTTTAAATGTTTGAATGAGGAACTAAGCTAATGAGAAAATATTTGAGGTTGATTATTTCCTTTGTATGGAATTTGTCTCATACAGCTCTGTAGCTCTTGGGTCCTTGGTAGGTTTTCTCTTCTCTGAGATATTCACCCCTGCCTCCTTCATCCAGAATCCCTTTCTGACTTCTAGTCTTTTCCCTGTTCACCAGAGCCCACCTGGTGCACACTCTACCAGGCCTCTGACCTTCTGGGACGGTGTCTCTGCAGTGCAGCTAGACTGACCTCTCACTTGCTCTAGAAGCTCCATCTTCTTGGAGGCAGTTTGGGGCTGCCTGGGAAGGGCTTATGGTCCTGGAGTAAAGATAAAGTGGAGTCTGGAGACTCCAGAGCCCAATCCTAGGCCCACTGGTGCGGTCACTGAGGGTCGGCCGTCGGTCCTTATCCCTTTGTTTTCTTACAGCTACAATAATACTGCCTATGAGGAGCTTCTGGAAATCAGTGGGGCCGGGGGGCCTAGGGGGCTGAGAAGTCATGACAGAGAAATGAGATGTGAGGGGAGCTTCTAGTCTGGGCACAAAAGGACACAGACAGATCTGGCTAGCAGAGTCTGAGCGTGACACCTGTGGAAGAGGTGCAGCTGGAGCAAGGAGATTTACTAGAGGAGGGGTCATCTGGTAGGGAGGATGATAGAAGGCTTGGTGGAGGCTTTGTTTGATTTGAGTCTCACACAGTGAGCAGAAAATGAAGATGAGCTGGGAGGTTGTGATTTATGGCCCAAACAAGAGCTTGGAATCTGGAGAAGAGCCTGGGACAGGGAGAGAGTGAGGCCAGAAAGGGAGGCCAGGCCATGAAGGGCTCTGAATGACTGGCCCAAGAAGGTGGACGTTCCTCTAACATTCTGGCTGGGAAGGCTGGAGGCCGGGATTGTGATTAGAAAGCTGTTTTACTAACCCATGCCTGAAGCACTGATGGTCTCTGAGCTAGGGTCCTGTGGGAGGAGAGCTGGAAAAGAGGGAGCACGTGTGTTGAGCCTTCTGCCTTGCATCCATTATTTGCTCAATAAGCGTGTGTGGGATTGTTTAGAATGGCCAGAATTGGCACCTTACTGAGGGAGGGGCCGGCAACACAGTGAGGCGTATGTTCCAGGGGAAATAATGATCCTGCCAACAGAGACAAGAGAAGTGGCAGGAGGAGTAGCTTTTATGGGGAAGGTCAGGGTTCAGGCTTTGCACCTGTTCTGAAAGTGTGGATCTGGCCCTTGGTCGGGGTAGGGCTGGATGGTGGCTGTAGTGGGTGGCCTCGCTCTGGACTTCTGAACTAACTGGTTACTTTGCTCTTCCAGCAGGGCTGTAGTTCCTAACCCAATGTTTGATCTGCTCTTCCTAGTCACTTTTGGAGGCCCATGATATCGTGGCATCAAAGTGCTATGACTCACCTCCATCTAGCCCAGAAATTAATCATTCCTCTGTGAACAACCAGCTGCTGCCGGTAGATGCCATTCGTATCCTTGGGATCCACAAGAAGGCAGGAGAACCCTTGGTAAGAACATAGTCGGAATTCAGCTCTGCCTTAGTTGTGAGCTGTTGGGGAAGTATCGGAGGTCTGGTCCCTCCATTGTCTACCATTTGTACTCCTCTGTCATCATGAATTCAAGGATATCTCTATAATGATCCCCTCAATTTTATAGGCATGTGAATGACCTGAGCATATTCTCCATGCCCCTTCTTCAGGGAAGCTTATTACTTAGGACCAGTAAGAGTTACTGAGATGTGGGAGACATCTGAGGGGGTGGTTCTTTTGTACCCTAAAGAAAGACAAATTCAGGCGATAAGACCATAGAAAGTGCCACCTACGAGTAAAATTAATACCCCTGGGTTCTGGCCATCCAAAAGCATGAATTCTCCTTCTTGCTGCCATGTACCCCTCATCTTCCTGGGGTGGGAATGAGGACCACATACAGAGAGAATGGTGTCCTTCTCGCCTCCAGGGTCAGGAAGGAAGCAGCCACTGACCTGCTCTGCCCCTATGTACCCCAGGCTCCCCGGCAAGAGATGCTGGCTGAGCCTTGTTAAGAGAACCATTACGAGGTGGGCAGAACCCATTTGCTTATCCCAAGGGTCCTTGATGAGGGCAGCAGTTAACACTTGTATCTCCTTCCTTATGTGTTCAGGAATCTCCAAGGGGAACCCATTGGCACCAGTATAAAGAAGCTTCTGTCATTGCTTTTTCCTTAGGGTGTGACGTTTAGGGTTGAAAATAATGACCTGGTGATTGCCCGAATCCTTCATGGAGGAATGATAGATCGGCAGGGTCTCCTTCATGTGGGGGATGTTATTAAGGAGGTTAATGGTCACGAGGTCGGGAACAACCCCAAGGAGCTTCAGGAGCTCCTGAGAAGCATCAGTGGGAGTGTCACACTGAAAATCCTGCCCAGCTACAGGGATGCTGTCGCCCCTCAGCAGGTGAGTGGGGGTGGGGTTTGGGACAGACGGGGCACCAAAAGAAGGAATACTTTGAGATTGCATGGTTCCAAGTGCTTATTTTTTGTCATGCTGAAGAGAATGTTTTGAGCAAGTTCATCAGACATTTGTTAAGTCTTTGCTGTGTGCTGGATACTGTTTGAGGCCCTGAGGAAAGGCAGAAATTCAGTGAGCCATGCTCCTCTGCCCTTAGGGAGCTTATGGTCTGGGGGGGAGACTATAATAAAAAGTGATACGTGGTGAAGTGTTCAAGAGAGGTGTGTATCGAGGGGTGCCCATGGCCCATGGTCAGGAAGGTTCTTTACCATCTGTAGAGATCAGGGAAAGCTTCCTGTAGGAAATGTCATCACAGCAAGGCCATAAAGGATGAGCAGTGTCTCACCAGGTTGTCACGAGAGGGGGAGGAAGACCACATTCTAAAAGTGTGTGTGGAGGGGAGCCGTGAGGCATTTAGCTGGAGCCTAGGATGGAAGTAGGGCAACAGTGCAGGACAGCATGGAAATAAGTGCCAGATAGGCAGGCCTTGAATGTGTTCGGTGTTTGACCAGGATTTCATCTTGCTTCAAACACAGGCATGGCATAGTCAGATCTCAGCTTACTGAAGATGATTTGGGCCCTTGTAGAAGGATGGATGGAAGTTGGGAAAGGGTGGAAGCAGGAAGACCCAGTCTAGCTGCAGGGCAGGTGGCAGTGGCAGCCTGGAGTAGGGCAGCAGGACTAAGAGAATGGGAGGAGGCAAGAGAGACCGTGGAAGTCAATGTGCACATTCTTACTGATTGGCTGTGGGAGTGGGGAAGAGGGACAGATAGATGAGCATCAGGGTTTGGGACATGGATGAAGAGCCTTGCCTCAACAGAAAGAGGTTTTGAGAGAAGGTTATTGGGGTTCATTTTGCATGTCTGGAGTCAGGTGGCCTTTGGCTGAGGGGAACTGGAGTTCAGGAGAGATTTGCAGAGTTGCTACCTAAAGAGGAGGAGGAGGCTGGAGAAACAGTCACATGAGCATCAGGAGAGTGCGTAGGAAGGCAGGATGGGGATAGGGAGGAGGGACCTGGGAAGGCATCACGTTTTGTGGTGTCTGCACAGAGTCTTGGGATGGCCCAGCACTGGTCAGGGAGAGTCACAACCCAGGCCTAGTCTGTGTCTGCGTGCCACCACAGAGGGCTTTCACATGGTCACACTACCTCATGCAGATAAAGAATTTTAGAAGCAATAATCTACTATATTTACTAGAATGAAGGGGATGAGGGAACCAGTTCAATATATGATATCAGCAGCAGCAACCCCCTGAATGCTCACTCCCCTACCAGCTGGGCTTTAGCAGGTGCAGTCACACTACTAATTATTTTGTGCATTCATTAAGTAAGTATTTATGGAACACCTGTTATGTACTGGATACAAAGGTGTACAAGATATAATCAGGGACCTCTTAGAGCTTAAGATACAGTAGAAGAAATAAGGTATGGGCATAGAACTTTACTATATAATATGTGATAAATGTCACACCTGAGCAGATGAAAAGATAGAGGACTACATAGAAAAATGGAGATTGCCTTCGGTTCGAGTGACGCAGGAAGACACCAAAGGCCACTAAATCAGCAGAGCACAGTGTATTCAAAGAAACCCCTATTTACTCAAACATGAGATTCACTTAAGAGAGTAACCTGGACTGCCAGGCCAAGGAGTGTGTAGATTGTGCTTGGTTGGGGAGGGCTAAACAGTGGCCAGTGAATGCCATGTGGCATCCTCTGAGCATATAGTATAATAGTGATAGAGTATAGAGAATAGAGAAATTTTTCCTAAGTATCCTCTGGTATTTTGGGGAGCTGTGAAGCCTTTCCTGTGTGCAAATCCCTCCAGGAATGCAGATCTGGACCTCTCTGTAACTTAGCAGATGGTCTAACAGCCAACTCAATGATGGGCATATCCAAACTTAACTAAGCTGGACGTTAAAGTGTGGACTTGCATTCCATTTTGGAAAAGCCCATTCTCTGGTTGTTTTTCCCCCTCCCTCTCCTCATTTTCCACTCCCCATCATCCCTAAATGGGGTACCAGAGAAGGTTTTTAGTGGAGATTTAAAATACATTTAAATTTTAAAATCTGTGATTGTGAAATATCTCTCCAAGACTTTTTGCACATCTCTATTACAGAGTGTTCGAATATGTAATTGCTTTAAAATAAAATATTGTTCTGAGCATATGCAGGAGCCCAGATCCAAGTTGGCTACTCCATTGGTATGCAGAAAATTCGAACTGAAGCCAAAGCTCTGCTGCCTGGAGTCTTCGGCAGAGTCCAGCGGGTAGAGTTGTTTGTCAGGGACCTAGACAGGATGGCGGACCACTTCCAGAAGGTCCTGGCCAGAGCTGCGCCGCGCCCGGTCTGTGACCTCCCTAGGACCGCTCAGGCTGCTGGGAGGCGGACTGTAGAAAAGACACCTGTTAGAGGGCAGCAGTAGTAACTTCATGCAGTTGTGATCTTCCTCATTTCTCCCAGGAGCCCCCTTTGGGCTATCCCGCCCCCTGCCTTGGACCTCTGACCCCCACAGTCCACCAGTTCTGTGATCCTGCTTTGGCCCCCCAGAGTCTGGCCGCCTGGCCTTCTGCTGGGTCTCCTGGCCAGTCTGCAGTCTTGCATCCCTCTTGTCAGGCCCTTCTCGCTTCTAGGCCTTGATGCCCTCTTACCTCCTCTGGGCCTTGGTGGCTGTTTTACTTTTCTCGTCCAGGTGCCTTAACAAACTTCCTGTAGCACGTTTTCCTCACTCCTCGAGTCTTGCAAGGCCCGTGCCTTGCTTTTGGCAGTTCACAAACACCTTCATCTTTTCCTTTCATATCTCCCCACATCTTTAGCTTCAGCTCATCCTTCTCATCCTTCTCATGCATCTTCAGTCTGGCCTTCTTTTTCTTCCTCATCAGCCTGGCTCCTCATTCCCTTCTCCTCTCTGCTCCCACCTCCATCCCTTCTTTGTTCTTTCCTCATTCCTGAATTCCGTGTACCACTTGTCACTGAGGCATTTCTCTACCTTCTGCTTCTCTGAGCCCTTTACATGCTTACTCTTCTGTGCTGGTCTTTGATCTCTCTCTCTCTGTCTCTCTGTCTCTCTCTCTCTCTCTCTTTCCCTCTCCCCCATCTCTCCCTCTACTCTCTCCCTCTTCCCTCTCCCCTCTCCCCCTCCCTTTCTCCCTCTCCTAACTCATCACCTTGCCTTCTGCTTCTCCCCTTCCTTATATCTCATCCATTGCGAGCCATGACAGTCATCCTTGTTCAAATGCTTATCACTTCGCCCCTGGGTTGCTGCTGGGCCTTACCCACTAGCCTCCCCACACCCAGACTTGTTAATGCCACTTCAGGAGTAATCTTCCTAAAGGACCATGGCCGCCATATTGGATTGCCCTCCATTGCCCAACAAGTATAGTCCAACCTCTCGGGACTGGCATTTAAGGCCTTTTGGTTTTTGGCCACATCCTCCCCTTTTGCAGTCTGCTCTCTTTCCTATTCCTTTCCATCACATACCATGTGTTTTCACATTGGGTTGTTTTCACTCTTTGCTAAATACAGATTATACTTTCCTGCCTCTGTGTTTGTTCACACCATTTCTTCCACGTGGATTGTCTGGCCTTCACTCCCATTTCCTATCTGTGTTTCAGAACCACGCCCAGATGCCATCCTTGCTCTAAAGCTTTCCCTGGTCCCTCCCAGAGAGCATCCTTCCCAACATGTTTGGATTTCTTGGCTCTTTTTAAAAATTGATTTTGTTTTACTTACATTTCTACCCTGTATCTACCATCTTCCACACTAAACTGAAGTTCAGTGTAGGTAGACTCTTCATCTCTGTATTCCCCGCACCCTCAACACAGTTCCTTCCACATACCAAGTGCTCAATAAATATATATTTAATGGATCAATGAAAGTAAGTTTTATAGGCAAAGTTCTGATTTTTTTTTAATTCCCCAAACACAAGACCCATGGCAGCAGTGTGATTCTTGGACATAGAGAGAGACCCAGGGGCAGAAAAAACTCATTAGTGCGCTGTGGCTTTTTAATGATTAGGAACCATGGAGCTCCTGCATTTGAACTAGTAAACTGATTTTGTTTTTACCGTATTAAATTAAAAAAAAATTTCTTTTACCTAATTAAGGCACTTGAGCTTTTTTCAGAATGGCATCTGCCATTTGACCACTGCCACTGGACAGTGAGACCAGTAAGTCTGTAATTTTACTGTAATGGCACCTCTTTGTCCTGTCTATACTTTTCTGTTCCTGATCTAGTCCTAAGGCTCTCTGCCTAAAGGAGAAAGGATCCCAGCTTTGTCCTGGGCAGGAATGATCCTTTAGTGGGTGGATCTGAAGGTCTGTTGTTGTCAGCCACTGTGTCAAGAATACAAAGAAAGGCAAAAAATGGTCCCCAGTCTCAAGTAGCTCACACGCTGATTGAGGAAACAGCGTGAAACAATTAGGTAAGAAAGGAGAGATCCAGGACACACTGGGGGCACTCAGCAGGGAAGATGCTGAGCTCAGGGGACACCAGAGTGACTTCTTGCACAAGGTGTAACTTTAGCGGTGACTTGAAGGAAGCCAGAGAAATGAGGGGATTGAGATGAGGAAGCTGAGTGTTCCAGGCACAGACGGTGGCCTGACCAGAGGCCCAGAGCCAAGAGATGGGATATCTGGGAGGTCGGTGTCCTGGAATCCAAAAGTGTGCATCAGGGCGTGAGGTTGAGGAGACTGGAGGGGGAGGAGAGGACCCAGACCATGCTGGGCTTTGAATGCCAAGCAGAGCATTTTGTCCTTGATCCCAGAGGCCATAGGGAGCAACTAGAGTTTATTGAGTAGGGGGTGACATGGTCAGACCTGCCTTTTAGGACAGTTCCTTTGGTGGCTGAATGGAGGAGGGACTGGAGAGGGGAGAGACTGGAGGCAGTCAGTACTCCATCCCCTCCCCCTGCAGCTGCCACCACATCCGGGTACAAGGGTTTAAGGGCAGGGTGGGTGCCGAGTCAGAGGAGAGATGTTGCAGAGGTGAAATTGGAAGCTTGGTGACAGCAGGGTTCCATTGCTGCCTGTGTATAAAGCAGCTAAACAGTGAGCTGGGTCCCAGAGCGAGTGACTACAAAGGCAGCCCGGTCCATTCTGCGCATTACATGCTTCTTTTCATTGATCTCTGTATTCTCTTGGTGGTCCCTCTGGATCTGGATCATGGAACACCACCATCCTGGAAGGATCCAAAGTGTACATTCCCCCAAGGACGATAGAGGAATGCTGGATGCTGTGTGGGCCCCAGCACATTACTGAGGCATCGAGGAAGCTCGCTGAGGAATGGGAGACTGTAAAGGGAGGGGAAATCCATCCCTCTCCCACCCTCAGGATCCTTGATGGAAGCCTGTCCTGGGGACATAGACAAGAATCATGGGGGATAAGAAGGCATCTGGCTGCAGTTTGTGTCATTGAAGAGAATGCCTGTAGTAGTTGCATCGAAGTATGGAAGAACAGAATTCGCCCCAACACTTCATCTTATGTAGTAAAGAATATCCATTGAGTTTATTTGAACCCTGTAGGTTGATATACTTGAAAGATGCGTGACTCCTCTTCTCTGTAAAACCTCTGTCCCATGGCGCACCCTGCCTTTAGAAGATGCAGGGAGGAGCAGGGGCGGAGGGAGCTCTGAGCACACCCCACCCCATCCTCCTTGCTGTCTGGCCAGTCCCAGATACCTTCAATATTTGCTGGTGCCATCTAGAAGAGTTTCAGGGCTACTGCTGCTCCCCCTGACAAATAGTAAGCACAAAAAGTAAAGGGCAGAATGGAGCAAATGAAAATGTTGGGAGCCCAGTGGAGCTGGTGCTGATGTCTGTGTTCATTTTTATGGCCTCATTCTTGCAATTGAGAGCCATAGGTTTTCAGACCGACATCGGTATGCACGGACTTTGAGCACGAGCACGTCAGGTATGAGCCTGTAAATAATTAAATTATAGTACATAATCTAGCAAACTGCTTTTAGATTTAATAATTTGGTGTTTTAAACTTATTCTTCAAATCACAGTTTGTATACATGTTAAATTTATTTCTGTTGTCCATTAATATTTATACGTTTCTCTTTACAACATCTAGAGGAGGGAAGAAGGACAAATAATGTCTCTTATTTTGAGATGGAGAAATGGAGACTCAAAGAAGTTAAGTGACTTTCCTAAGATCACACGGCTAGTCATTGTCCAGGCCAGAATTCTGGCATGTTTTTCCAGACTCCTGCTCCGGCCCTCTGGCGCAGTCACCCTGCACTGTGTAGCATGGAAGTCCTGTGTATACGTAGGACTCATTTGGGGAAATAACTCCTCCTTACCAGCATTAATTTTGTGTTTTCTTGCTTTTTAATCTGAATAATGCTGTTAGAACCAGGGCATAATAAGTGAGAAAGACTTTGGTGGTCCTTCAGGAAGGAGCTCGTTTGAATGCCTTTAAATATGTTTCAAAGAAACATAAGCATATTTCCTTTCTTAGTTTAAAAATGTCATTGTCAGTAAATTGCCATTACAGACTAGAAATTCATAATGCATTTAGTACTTAAATTGGAATGAAGAAGTCCTCCAAACTTTGACAGCAGAAGCAGTGAGTAACCTTAAGAGGCTGCCCCCGCGAAGGGGGCGTCGAGGGTGATGGTGATGGGAGCTTGGATTGGCATGGTGTTTCCATGGCAGGCCTCCGTGGGCCTATTTTCTCAGATGGTAACACCCTAGCTGAGAGCAGTTGGGTGGCACCTAATTGTCCGGGCCTGGACTCTTGTGCCCTCATCCACACACTGGGCCGTGAACAAGGTTGCGGGCAGATCTTAAGTATCACTTTTTGAAACATAGCAAGTGTAAACTGATGAATAATACTTTGTGTGCTGACTCTTATTACTGCTGTACTTCCACCCTGGCTTTGTGTCTTCAAGGACAAAATGATACAGAATCACCGGGCACAGCTGGCAGAGCAGAAAAAACGGCTTTTTCTGACCATTTTCTTAGTGACAAAATTGTATGATGGATTAATAACCAAAAAAAGGTGTTAAAAACACAGTGGCCCCAGGAAGTATATTACTTAATGAGTATGAGACATCTACTATGTGCCGGGTATTCCTCAAAATTATCAAATATGTTTAGTGAAAATTGATTATGATGATGCAGGGGAAAGAGAATTTTTCGGTAAAAAACCAAGTTTAGCCACTTCAGCAGAACCTGCTGTCAACATGCTCCGGGCCCTTGCTGGTAAGTGGCAGGGAGCAGCAGGACGTGTGCTGGGGGTTGGCTCGTTGACTACCCCGGTTTTATCTGAGTTGGAGGAGGGCAAGAATTCAGCCTGCAAATTGGTATTTGGTATTGGGTATGAAATAAAAGGGGCATGGTTGGGGTGGAATGGTTTGCTTGACCTCAGAAGATGGAGTGGCATCTTGGTATGTTGGCTGATACCTGGATGGCCAACCTTAAATCACCTCCAGAGCATTTCCCTTGCAGAGGTCAGCTGGGCTTCTGCTGGTCCACTGAACACGAGAGCATGCAACTCGACTCCCTGAATGTAACAGCCTTAGCTCCCGTCATGTTCTCTGTGAACTCTTCTTTCAGGTGTTTGTAAAGTGTCATTTTGACTATGACCCGTACAATGACAACCTGATTCCTTGCAAAGAGGCAGGACTGAAATTTTCAAAAGGAGAAATTCTTCAGATTGTCAACCGCGAGGACCCAAACTGGTGGCAGGTGAGTAGGATTCTCACTTGGCTGTGGTGCTTCCGAAGTTATTTTCTTATTTCAGTCCCGCCTCTTTGTTGGATTTTCATGTTGGATGCACTGGGTTTGTGAGAAAGAGCCTGAATTTGGGAGGAATGCATCACCCGAGAATGCCCCGCAGGGGTCTCCTCACGGTCCAGGAGTCGGGTCCTTGGGCCCACGTCCTCCCATCTGATGGGCTGCCAGACTTCATTTTTACTGTGGGCAAGGGGATCTTGAGGCCCCCTCTTGGGATGTTTCCTTTATCTCCGGTTATTTTATGTGTTCTTTACGGGCACATTTATCTTCTCACCCCCTCCAAATATAATACAATCGTCTAGTTTCTTAGTAAGGCTAATAATAATAGTTTATATTTTTATAGCATTTTATAATTACAAAGCACTTTCTCCTACATTATTTCATTTTCTTACAACAGCAATCCAGCTAGATTGGCAGTACTAGTATTGTTATTGTCATTCTTATAGATGAAGAAACTGAGGCCCAGATAGGTAAGGAGACTTAAGTGGAAAATCCAGACCTCCAGCCTTGGTCATCTGCGTGTGTGACCAGTGATCATGCTCTGGTCCCTTAATGCTGTATTGGGGAGGGCAGCGCCAGACTCCCACTCCTGAGGCGGCTCTCCTCAGAGAGAGCCAAGTGTGCCTAGGCCTCTTCCTTTGTTTCCTGGGAGTGAGAAAGGAGAAGTGGATTTGTTTTCTTCCCTCCTCTAGTTGAGTGTGCACCGTGATGAGGCTCCCTCACCTCCTCTTGTCCCTCTGTGCACCTGGCAATAAAGGGGGCCACTTTCCAAGCTAATGACCCAAGAAGCCAGAATTATGTGTGTGCATGTGTGTATGCACATGTGCGTGTGTGTGTGTATGCATGCATGTGTGTCTGTATTAATATTAGTAATATCAGCTCGCATACATGTAATGCTTTGAGGTTTGCAGAGCACTTTACAAATATTACTTGATTCCCATAACAGCCCTGTAAGGTTGGCGTTGTTATGCTCCTTTTACAGTTGAGACTGAGGCAGGCCGAGGTTAAGCGACTTGCCCAGGGTCACACAGATGTTGGTGCTGAGGCGAGATCTGAGCTCAGGTCTCCTGACTCCAGGTCCAGCCTCTCTATGCTGTGTGGCCCCTGCTGCCTTTTTCCTTTCATCGTTTGTCCTGTCATTAGTCTCACCAGGTGAGAGAGCCTGTGTACAGTCACGTGTCTGGAAGGCTCAACATGGAACCTTTGGCTGGTAAAAGCTGAGGTTTAGGATGCCAGCTACTGACACCCCGATGCTGAAGCATTGCCTGCTGTGCGCCCTCCCCGGAGCTGGCTTTGATTCAGCCCCAAACAAGACATTTCCGAGAGCTGCCGTGCTTTGGGGGGCTGTTGGTTGTCCTGTTCTGGGAGGGGCCTTGGCCACTGGGCTTTTAAAGGCCTTCGTTTGATTCCAGGCTAACCATGTAAAGGAGGGAGGAAGTGCTGGCCTCATCCCCAGCCAGTTCCTGGAGGAGAAGAGGAAGGCGTTTGTGAGAAGAGATTGGGACAGCCCAGGTGAGGTGCTCTGAGGGGGGCTACCTTCCTCTGCCTTGTTCATCTACAGAAGCAAGAGGCTGGATGAGAACCACATCTTGGCCTCCCCCCATCCATCCGTTGGGCCTTTCTGCCTGTCATAAGCTGCCCTCCCTCCCTCTCTGCCACTGGCTGCTGTGGGTTCTTCAAGCCTTGGGCCCAAAGCAGGCCCTGTTGGGATCAGCCTTTTATTGCCAGTGTGTGTGTGTTTTTTCCAGGTACCTGGAACTATGTAAGTTTAGGTGGAAACTCTCTATATACCTTAGTGCTCAGTTTCTCCTTCTGTTTCCTCCCACCCCAGGGGCAGAGTGCCCCCATGTGATTCTGTGTGAGCATTTCCCTGTACTCTGGCCAGCTGTTTAAAGCAGATTTGTTGTCTTGTCTCCAGGGCCTTTTTGTGGAACTATAAGCAGCAAAAAAAAGAAAAAGATGATGTATCTCACCACCCGAAATGCAGGTATTTTGAGATATTTTTTGAAAAGTTTAGATGAAATTGTAGCCTCATAGAGCATGACCTCTGATGTGTAATTCAGAATAAATATCATCTCAGGCACCCACTGTAGGGGCCCAGTAGGGAAGGCTGTGATGCTGTTACTTGGTGCATTTCTATGGGCTTTGCTTGATGAAGGTCATTAACATATGGGACTTCACCTGCTTCTGCCACTGAATGACAGCTTCTACCACCTGATAATCTGATTGAAGGGGAGACATTTGGCAACAGGAAACTGTTTAAGTAGCTTCTCTTTAGTCAGTTCTAATCTTTGGGCTTTTTGTGAAGCTTATCTGTGTAAAGAAACAACTGAGTCACGATGGAAGGTACCTAACAAGGTCACTACTTTCCCAGTTCTGAAACAGACAGACCAGTCGTCTTACTAGTAAGGCACTCCTCAAATTCCCATAAATGAATGGGTTAATTTTTAATGACTACCATATTTGCTAGAATAATTTCCTCTCTTTTTGGATTTTTACTGAAAACATTTGTTCAGACAAAGTTCTTCCTGTTCTGCCTGCTGACAAGGTGAAATGCAGCCCTTTGGTCAAGGGAGTGAGCCCCAGAATCCTAGACTTTAGAGTTGGGAGAGCCGTCAAGGGATGAGGTCCAGTCCTGTCATTTTACAGGAAGCTGCAGCTCTGAGACGCCCCGACTCCCCATGGAAGTCTCCCATCTGGACCCAAGCCCCTGGGCTCTGCCCCCACCTCCATATGCTGCCTCTTTCTTTTCTGGGGCAGTGGGAAGAGCCCTGTCCTTGGATTCCCAGGCCTGAGTTGGGGCCTCCTGATCTCCCTCTTAATAGTTTGTATGTTGTTCACATGATTCTGGATCTGAGGCCATCAAGGCCAACCCTCTCCTTTTATAGGGGAGGAAATTGAGGCCCAGGATGGGGAAGGGCCATGCAGGCAGCAGGTGAGTCCAGGCTGCCTGACTCCCAAGTCAGGGCTCCTCCCCTTCTTCCAAGGTGCCCATTGCCTGATGGCTCTCTCTTCCCCCAACTGGATGAGAGGGGAACCCAGAGGCCTTTGTCAAGATCAAGTCACTCTTCTAGCCCAGGAAGAGGGGGTGATTCTCAGCTCTTCCCTCATTTTGGACTAAAGGTCACAATACTAGGCAAACCCGCCATCCAGAAAAGAAATAATGGGAAGGGCAGAAACAGAGTTTAATGTTTCCTCCTCAAAACAAGGAGAAACAGTGAGAGAGACAGCTTTCAAGCAGAGACAATGTCCTTTTAGTTTCCTAGAGCCAATCCCATTTCCACAAGAGTTCTTTAAAGGTTCCGATGAGGTACCTGGTGTGATGGAGTTGACAGGCATGGGACCACCTGAAGTATGTGCGCCCCTGTGGGCTTACTCCTATAAACCTTTGCAAGTACTTGTGTGTAGAGTTCTGTTCTGCCACTGTCTTATGTCTCTCTCTCCACTGAAAGTGGAATGAAAATAATGTGCAGAATTCAGGACCAGCCATGTAATACAGAAGCCCTGCTCACACTGGGCCCTGAGAGAATTGGGTGCAAGCCCAGAGGTGACGAGGTGGCCCGAATGGGGAGTTTGCTGATGGCTTCATGGCTTTGCTGTCACTCAAGGGACTTGGAAGGAGGTGACAGAAGCTTTCTTAGTGGCTCCTAGGGGCACTGGTGGAGTCCCCAAGCAGGCCAGTGCTTGCTTACTTCTAGACCACATCCTGCCCTTAACTAGACCAAAGGGAAAGGCTGACAGGCCCCAGGCACTGCTTTCTCTTTTGCTGGCCTTGCCCACTCCTCTTTGCTGACCCCTGGGAAGGGTAGATTGTTGCCTTGTTGCCTGGGATCCCAAAGTGAGGGCCTAACACTGGGCTGTCTGGAACCAGTGGAGCAGCTTCTGTGTGGGACACAGTGACAGCAAGATGGCAAGTGTGGAGATCTGCTCTCAGCCTCACTGATCAGGTGGGCCATGCTACCAAACAGATATAGGTGTCGGCTACGTTTGACATTCTTCTCCTCTTTATACTTAGAATTTGACCGACACGAAATCCAGATATACGAGGAAGTAGCAAAAATGCCTCCCTTCCAGAGAAAGACGTTGGTGTTGATAGGGGCCCAGGGGGTTGGCCGGAGAAGCTTGAAGAACAGATTTATTGTCCTGAACCCCACGAGGTTTGGGACCACGGTACCGTGTAAGTAACCACTGCCTCCTTTCAGCTCTACTTTGTGTCAGTGCCAAAGGATGCCTCGGTGTGTCGGTGCCCACGCCTTCCGCTTGGTACGTTCTGTGCCCGAGGCACAGGGAGCAGGGCTGCCACCTCTGTACCGTTCTCTTGAGGCCCCTGCTTCCCTCACACTCCTTTTTCTGATTTGACATCGAAGCCTTCAGCTCAGGAGTTTGTGTGAACCAGACTTAACCATCCTAGTTTTCAAACGGCTTTCAGAAGTGTTAGGTGATGGCCTTCCTTTAAAGAGGAGATTGCCCGGTTACTTAGCAGGCCAGACCCCTCACGAAAGCCACTACATTGTCATCTTTGGGGCTAGCCTGTGTCATTTTAAAAACCTAGCAGTGTGTGGAGCTAGGGTGGATACTGAGACATGCTGCTCAAGGAATGACATTCATTCCTTCTCATACCAACCTTACCAGACACGAGATGGCCACAGAAACGCTGCAAGCCGCACAGACGCTTCCTAGAAATTAGGAGCTGCCTCCCAGGAGTGAGCACAGATGTGGGGCAGGGGTGGAGAACACATACTCCTCCTAGTCCCTTCAGATAAACTTTTTTTATGGTCGCACAAGTGGCGTGGGACACAGTGACTACCTTCTTCCCTCACCCACCATATACACATCAGAAATAGTAGTTAGTTGGTTACGTTCCCCATAGTTGAAGGTAAAAAATTCGTGAAGCTGAACTCTCTCATCGTGTTGGGTTGCTTGTAAAGTTCTTTTGTCCAT
The DNA here is from genome assembly GCA_028646595.1 of Phalanger gymnotis. Classification (NCBI taxonomy): domain Eukaryota; kingdom Metazoa; phylum Chordata; class Mammalia; order Diprotodontia; family Phalangeridae; genus Phalanger; species Phalanger gymnotis. The sequence continues at coordinate 11,688,290 of CM053623.1, forward strand.
GAAAAGAAAACCTTTTTTATTGTCAAAATTGTAATTCTTTGAATTGCTTTTAAATTCTTCTGGACATCATGAACGCCTTTTGCCTCACCAACACACTAGAAATGGGAGCTAGTCCAGGTAGACCAGAAGGCTTTTGAGCAAAGCTGGGACCTGGTATTGACTAGACTGGTTTGCTGAGTCACCCAGTTCTGACTGTGTGTCAGAGAAACGATGCCATCTACTCTGATCATGCAGTCAGAAGCCAAGGGGCACTTGGGCCTTCATGCTAGGCTTTTGTTAGAAGGGCTGAGAAGCTTCAGGGGTGGAGTGAGTACCCTAAGTGTTGCCTACCTTCTTTTGTTGGCTACTCAGCTCCTTTGCCTTTTTAAGAATGTCCCAGTGGTTTTGTCACAAGATGCAGGGAAGGAAAAGATGGAGAGAAGAGACTACATTCTAACCATTAAACAACTGGACGGCAACATAGAGAGAATACAAAGCAGAAAATTAATGGATGGAAATTTCATTTGGCAGGAGTCTGGGTATTCCAACATTACATGAGTGAAGCCACCTCCCTGGAGCACAGCAGCCCCTCTGCTCTGAGAGGCGGCCGGCTGGTACCCCTTGATGTGAAAAGTGGGAGAGAAACCAACCGGAAAGGCGGCAGATGGCGCTTGGTTGCTTGGTGGCTGTTGTCCTAAACTTTCTGGCCTATTGCATGGGGTTTTGAAACAAAGCAGAGCCCCAGGGTGGACTTGACCTTAATAGAGTTTAATTAGATAGAAATGCTCCCTCTTCTGCTCTCCCAGCCTCTAGGCTTCTCAACTACTTTCAGGCTGTTCTCATTGGGTCCTGAACTATTCTAGGAGTTTCATCATCATTTCTAAACTTGTTTTTTTCTCTTTGGAAAACTGTGCCCCAAGTGTCAGACAGGCCATTTAGAGTTCACACTCTCCATCTAGAAGGTTCTAAGGTTGTTTCTCAGTTATAAAATCTCTGGGCTACTCTGAGAACTGAAGGTGCCTTGTCCTGTCTAGAAACTCTTTGTAACTATCCGTCCTTGTGCAGTTACCTCACGAAAGCCGAGGGAAGATGAGAAAGATGGCCAGGCCTACAAATTTGTGTCTCGAGCTGAGATGGAGGCGGATATCAAAGCTGGAAAGTACTTAGAGCATGGAGAATATGAAGGGAACCTCTATGGCACCAGGATAGACTCCATCTTGGAGGTGGCCCAGACTGGGAGGACGTGCATCCTGGACGTGAACCCGCAGGCGAGTCTCCGGGGTCGGGAGCCAAACAGGTCAGGAGCCAAGTTCCCTTTTTTCAGGCCCAAACTCTGGCTCGAGCCTCTTGGAGGGTTTTGGTGACTTTCTTTCTCTTGCCGGTTACCTGGTGATAAGCCATTCTCCATTCCACAGTGAAGGCACTCAGGACAGTGATGGAGTCTGGGAGGTTTGATCTGTGGGCTCATCGAGAGTTTGACGGGGCTCCATATGTCTATGCCCTGTGCCAAATTTGCTTGGTTATCATGGGAGCATTTTCATTCTGTACATTGAGTGAAGAAAATGGTGCATCCTGAGAATAAATGTGTAGGTTTCTGCTTTTTTATGAGAAAAAAGAGACCTTATTTTAGGGATGCAGCAGCTCAGACTCGTGCCAGTATAATATATTAGAATTCATTTCTAAGTGTCAAATCTTCACTTGGAAATAATTTCATTTGTAGCCTAAACTACAGATGGTGGGACTGTGTCGATTGGTTTGTCATATTCACTTTTTCCTCCAGGCTCTGAAAGTCCTAAGGACATCTGAGTTTATGCCGTACGTCGTGTTCATTGCTGCTCCCGAATTAGAGACCCTGCGAGCTATGCATAAGGCCGTGGTGGATGCTGGGATCACCACCAAGCTCCTGACGGTGAGCAGCTCGGGGCTGTTGGGTAGTGCCCTTTTCACGACATTGTCTGTCTTCTCTGTGGAACAGATTTGCCTTCTCAGACTCCCTGCAAGGGGATGGAATGTCAGGACTGTTGTGTAGGGTGGAAGGTGTCTGTGCATGAGATATGGCCTACCCTAAAGCTAGCAGTGGCAGCATCATTGCTAACTAACGCAGTCAGAAATAAGGAAGCCCCTTTCTCATATATCTGGCAACATTTTAGAGCCGACGCACATTTAGATCCCTGAATCCAGCCTTCTCATTATGTCAGTGATGAAACTGAGCCCCAGAGAAGGCACCAGAAGCTCATTCAGGTCAACTTACTAGGTACCATCAAAGCAGGAGACAAAAAGGCAGGCTGACTTCCAGCCTGGGCCATTGTTATGACATCAGACTCCAAGGTCCCAGCAGGGGTGAGCACTTAAGGCCAAGTTACACCTTGTTTCTACTTAGGTGATCAAGGTTAATTTCTGTATTTTTATCTAAGGTCTTATGCCTCGAATGGGCGATATTAGCATGTAAAGGTAGGGAATTGGGTCGTAGGATTTAAAACAAAGATGTGAAAGGTTGTGTATTGTCCACCTGCCTCCCTTTACATCTCAAGAGACTGAGGCTTAGACAAGTCACCTGGTTAGTCACATGCAGAACTGAGGTTGGACCTCATGCTTCTTGGGTCCAAATCCAGTACCCGCTAATAGAATGTGGCCTGTGACATGGACTGAGCACGGTGCCATTGTATGAAACACCAGCATCGTAAAATTACACAATACTGTTCACTTGCCAGTACCTGTGACGAAGATAGCCTGCTTCTGTCCAGTCACGGCCCCTTCGCTGTTCACTTGCATCACTAGGGTTACAGGATGCTGTCCTCATGCTGGTCTCTGGAACAAGGGGGATACTACTGGGGGGGAGAGAAGTGACTTTGGAAGTGGAAACCTGACATGACTATTCCTCGGGCTTTCTTGCCTGGAACAGGTCTCCAGGCCTGAGGCTCAGCTCAGTCTCCCATGAGTTACTCCTGTGTAGCAGAGAAGCCAGATCCCCCCACCCAGTAGAATGGTCCCTTTGGTTGGTTTGTTCTGCCTCAGCACTAGTCCATGGCTTATGTTGAACACGTCCTGGGGGGTAACCAAGGACAATCACCATGTCTCCCGAGGTCCGGCTGGTTCTGCCCAGTAAGTGGAATTCAGCTTAGAAGGCTACAGAGCAGTTTACTGGAGCTGTGACAGATCTGCCATGCCTTCAGAGTCCTTAGCTGGAAGGAGACGATCCTTGTGTGACAGAAAGGAGGGGTGGTGTCCCTTTGCTTTGAGGAGGCTCTCTGGAATCTGACCTGCCATAACTGGTTGTCACATGAATTGACAGATGAGTTCAGCATAATTCCTGAGACAATCTGCCTTCTTAGACCTAATCATCCTGACTTAGGTTTCTCTCAGGGCTTCAGGCAGTTCTCAGCATATACATTACAGGTGTCCATTGGTATTGTGAGAGGGAATTCCCTCACCAGGAGTTCCTTACATTGATGAAATTGTAGGTCAGATCCAAAAAGAAGAAACCAAAATAAGTAATTTATTTACAACCTCAGTATGGTGGTACCCGATACCTTCAGTAATTTAAGGTTGGTAGCTGTGTCTACATAGCTGACATGAATTTTTTACTGGCAACTTTGTAAACTTCCTAGAAAACTAAGAATTGGTTAGAAATGATATTAGCCAAAAGACAGTAATGTAAACAACAATACAGTACTTGTAGGGGGGGAAATGCCATGATTTTGGCTATAAAACAGTTGTGACTCCCAAGGGCAGGAGCTGAGCCTTGTTTGATGGACCCTCTGGCAGGTCTGGTGAGATCTAGGGAGCCCTTCTCAGAATCATGGCTTTAAATGCATAAAACAAAATACTCAGGATTTCAAAGGAAACCAGTGCTGGTGAAATGTAGTTGTAAAAATGTTAAGACAGTTCGTGGACCCCAGGTTACATTTCTGGCCAGAGAGATTCATTGCCAGTAATCAGGAGTGAGAAGGTTCTGTGAGCCTCATGGTTTGTCCCTGGTTTGACCCCCAGGATGCATCAGGGTGAGCTGTGAGGGTCAAATAAACCTGCAACATAAGGGGCTCTCCTCTTGTGACTGGGCCAGCCGACCGAGAGGCAGGCATGCTCCCCGAAGCCCTGTGCTTAAAATGTGTCCTTGTAGCGGTGGATGTTGTATAAAGGACATGCTACCAGTATCAGTCTGCTTCTTTCCTTTCAAACCCATGTAGGACACCAACCTGAAAAAAACAGTGGATGAAAGTGCACGTATCCAGAGAGCCTACAACCACTACTTTGATTTGGTCATTGTAAATGATAACCTGGACAAGGCCTTTGAGAAGCTGCAGTCCGCCATCGAGAGACTGCGGGCAGAGCCACAGTGGGTCCCCATCAGCTGGGTGTACTGACAGGGAAGAGGAGACGAAAGGACAGCTGAGCCTTTCTAAGTAAACATTCGCCTAAGAAAGCGTGTGCGGCGCTAGACGGTACCTGCCGAGTCGAGGCATTTTTACTCTGTAGACTGCAATCTTAGTACACGATTCTGAATTTTTATAGAAAATGTGGAAGGGGAGGTGGACTTAAATATGTAATTTATCTTAATTTTTCTAACTTTTTACAGATAACCTTTCTATTCATATCACAGAGAGAAATGCGTTGAAGCATTTTGTATATGTTTTAATTTAGCATTTTTGCCTTTTTCATCCGAGTTTTCCAATCACTCACTTTAACAGTGCATTTTGGTCTCATATTTTCACTGTGATAATGGATACTTGAAGCAGTTTTTGTAAAACCCTCATTAGAGTTCTGTTGTCAGTTATTCTTATTAAGGGAAAACACTAATTATGAGCTGTCATCCTAATTTAATTTCTTCTGAGAGCAGAATGCCAATCATCAGTGCCATAACCAGCATCCCACCACGTTACTCCGTGTCTGCTTTCCGCTCTCTTGGAGGGAGGGGTGGTTGCCGATTGTAGTTTACAAAGATAGTAGGTCCCCTTCGTGGCAGTTGTTTAGGGGGGAAATGCAATCTAAGGAGGGGCCCTCTACTTTGAGGCCAGCCCTTTCCCAGCATTCACTGCAGGGAGAGGGAAGTGCTGCTGCCCACCAGTAATTAGTACAGTGGGGCCCAGCAAGAAGGGGTGCACTGAGGGGGGGAGGAGGAGAGCGCCTCAGGATTTGGGAAACGGAAGCTTAGGGCAAAGTATTTATTTTCACTAGTGAAAATTTCACTGATAAAGAAAAAAACTTAATTTATAAAGCTTTTTATTATACAGTCAGCAGTTCTATTTGACATCTGTAAATTCCTGTTCTATTTAAAGATTCTCTTGATTTTCCATTTTGAGGTATTTGTGAGTGAACCTTGTGTTTCTGAGATGTGATATGATAGGATATTTGTGCTGTGTTGTGTTGAGAACCATATCCATTGAGTAGCTTGTGAAAGGTGAAAGTTATTGCTAGATGCTCTAAATAGGTGTTATTTATACAGCACGTTTCAGTTATGAAATGTGCTTGATGTTTAATGATGGGGGGGCAACAGTGTTTTTGCTTCCTTGGACTCATTGACATCATCATATGCAAATCTCTGCATTCACAGTGGTACGCATATAGATTCTGCTGCAGACACTTCCAGAGGGATGCAGGTAGCCAGCCAGACGCTTTCCCGGGGCCTATTGCTCTATGATTTGCATATTGCAGTATCACTTCAAAGGGAAGGAAGGGTAGGTGCCTGAATCTTGCTGGCTTTCATGGTCTGGGGGCCAGTGAGGATTGTTTCCCCCACGGCACCAAGAAGAAGAAGAAGGCTCTGGTTGGGACCTCATCAGAGAAGTGTATACTTCCAGTGATTGCCTTAGGTTTTCAAGGATTGAGATGTGCACAATGTAACAGGGTACAGATTACCTAAAATAATCACTTAATTCATTAAGACAGTTCCCAAGCTCTGTGCTATCCAAGAGTTCAACCGCGAGGGATTTTTTCAGATCCTGATATTTCCTAGTCATGACACACGGCTCCCTTAGGATGGGTATTTAGCATCTCCCAAAAATACTCTCTAAAAGAGTCACAATATTTAGTAAGTATATATTTGCACCAGTTTCTTGTTTTCTCACAACAGCATAAATCAGGGGACCTGTCTAGAGGTAACTCTCTGCAATTTTAGGGTTTCTGTGTTGTATTTTTTAAGATGGGAGTGCATTGAGTTCAGTCTGATTCCAATGTAAAACTCAACATGGGGGAGATTAGAATGTTTCCTCTCAGGGAATGTGTGGCTTCCTAGGAAGGATGGCCTGGCGGGGTGGGATCTCTCTGGGGCAGCACCAGGACAGAAGTAACTCTGGGCTTGTGGAATAAGTCAGCCAAGGTCCTTCCTCCTTTGTCACGTCATAATGGGCTGCACTGAGTATCTTTAGAAAGCAGTCTGTTAGGAGGGATGGACTTCTTTTATTACTGATAGATGGGCCTGAATACCAGTCTTACAGAGAAGTGGTCTTGAAACAGCATCATCTCCTTGGCTTCCTTTGCTCTCACAGTGTTCTAATCAGGGACGGAAAACACTGCACATGTGGCTTTTATGGGCAGAAGAGCCATGAGGAGGGGGCTCACCCACCTGGTGGGTGTCTGGGGACCTCACAGGGCCAAAGGGAAGCTGTGAGGGCTAACCCACCTCTGCCCCTCAGCACTGTGTGACCTGGGCCAAGCCTTTCTAGCTCCAAACCCTCTGTCCTAGGGTATATCTTTAGGGCACTCCAAGAGCCTTCTTTCTGGGAGAAGGGAACCAAATTTTGGGTTTCTTTCCATTCCCTTTAGGATTGCCAAACCACCTGGGGCCCTGTCTCACAGCAGATCAGCTCCCACATGGTGGCTTCAGAGTCACCTGGCAAGGAGTGTAGACCCAGAGGGGTTGGCCTTCTGCACTGGTATTAGAGACTAGGGACGCATATGTTACATATGTTTGGGAGGGGGAGCTTTGATGCAAGGGAATGGTTTGAAGGGACTCCAAACACTCTGTGTGGGTGATGTTCTGCCTTCTTGGTGTTGGGTTTGGAGCCACTTGGGGCCAGACGCTGACTTAGTCTGGAAGGAGTCATGGAGATTGAATGGCATGTCTTGGAAATATCCCTTAAACAAGGAGGAGAGGCAGAAATGTTGACCATCATGTTTTTATCAAGTGGAAAATAGAATTTGAACAATCTTCTAAAATATATAAAGAGCTTTGGAGATGATTTTCCTTGGTGCAGATGCATTGGCCCATAGGAGGAACTGTGTTTGGACCAAATACCTGTCCTTCTGGCAGCTCCATTGGGATTTCTCTGGGTGTGATATGGTCTGCACTCACGTAAGCTCTGCTTACCCTACAGTAGAAATGGCATCAACAGCCCAGCACAACAGTTGGTGCAGTGGTTGACCCAGACCACACAGGATGTTGCTTTTTTTTTTATGGCAGCTGGCTTGTAAATCTGAATTTTATTTAAAACAGTACACAAATGAAGGCATGAAGCATTTCCTGAGGAGAGGCAGTAGCCCCGGGTACCCCTGGGTGAAATCAGGTTCACAGCCAGGCTGGTCCGTCTGGGCTGCTTTGACTGCAGTGATGTAGATGTCCCCCTCCCACAAACTCACGGGAACATAGATCTTGTGTGTACCAGCATGTACCATATGCCAGAGGACTCTCTTCACCCATTAGACAGGACCACAGCTTCGGGGGAAGAGGGATGGCTGTGGCCTCATGCACACTTGTTCTTAACTGATGAGGCTTTGCAGGTGAAGCCTTGGAAACTGGCCAGAAATGATCTATCACCCCACCTGCTGTTTGACTCTCAACATCTCTCGTTTTAGGGTCTGGGGGGTTCTTAAGTTGTTGTATTTAAATATCTGTCCTGGGTTCTGGAAATAATGCTGTGCTAATGAGGAGGAAGCAGTTCTGAAGTTTTTAGGTAAAGAGTTAACTGCTCATTTTTTCAGACTTTGCCATGTTTCATATACATACTGTGTGTATGTATACATATGTACGCACACGTATCAGAGTGTATAAAATGACCAAAATCTATCTCAAAATTGATGTCCCATAAAGTGTCTCTTGCATAATAAAATTGAACATATTTATCTAATCCCACGGCTGGTGTAATAAAACTTCATTACGCCAGAGTTCTTGGCTTTGCTGAATTCCTATCTGTGGTTTCAAAGACTGTGGCACTGCCCAGATACAGGTACTCATCTGATTTCTGAAGACTAGGTGGGGAAGAAATAACCCAGAAAGTATCATTATCTGTAACTTTCAGTTTTTAATCGACAATTAAGAAAAAAAGTGACAAGTTACTTTATTAGGAAATGGTCATTTTAATCTTGCAATAAAACGCCTTTGGAATGAGATGGGCCTGGTTGTTCGAGCTGCTCTTTTGTTAGCCCAGGAGTTTATAAAGATTGTCAGCTTGACTGACTGACTGACTTTCTTGGGCTGGGGGCGTGGGGGGTCTTGTCCACACACAGTATGTTTTGTTTACCTACCTACGTAAGTAGGCATTCTCTTCATCTGCATTTCCTCTTCTAATCTATCTCCTGGGTTCCCAGGATGGGCTTTTCCAGTTAGAGAGACAGAACAGAGGGGACCACTGCAGGCTTAGCTGCCCCTCTCACCCCCCCCCCCACCTCTGTCCTGCCTTGTTTCTGCCCTACTCTTGATCAAGATGGTTTGTTTCCTTTTCTGGACCATCTGTGGGGAGGAGGCCTGAGGCTACTCTGATAGGTTGAAGTTCTAATCTTGAATTTTCTGTGACAAGACTGAAGCTTTCTGTTGAGTTAAGGGAGACTATTTCATGTTCCCTTTCCTTCTCAAAAGAGGATCGTGTAGTTCTCACCTCTGAAATGAAAAATCCTAATTCAGAAAGCACTCCCTGGGCTTGGAGTTGGTACACATGGACTCCTCGTGGTTATCTCCTGGGGCTGTTTTCCTCATATCCCTTTGCTCTCTGGAATGTGTCTTTCCAAGTTTGGGAATCACACCCCATTTTTAATCCCATAGCAGCCCCAGGAGATGATGATCTAGCCTGTAGTTCAAAATCTCTTCTGGAGCCAAAGCCTTACGCTCAGAAATGATGACTCCTGTATCTCTGCATTCACAGTGAGTAACTCAGGGTTAGTCTAAGGAACAGACTCTTCTTCCCTTGTCCTTGAGTTCTTTCTCTGCAGCCATGGAGCAAAGCCCTGAGGTGCATTCTGGAGAAAGCAGTTTAGCATTCAAGGTCAGATAAAAACAAATGGAAGATTAATGTAAAGTTAGGTCAGAATGCAGGCAACTAATCTTTTCTCTTTTTTTGTTGTTTGAAAAGATTTAGATTATTAGATATGGGGGGGGGGTGTTATTCCTGAAATGTGCTCAGCGTCTTGTGATTACAATTCCTTTCCTTTCTCCTAAGATCTGAGCTGGTTTCCTCAACATTTACCTCATGGTGGTGGTTGCCACATTCTTTATACCTCTTAGGAGCCGCCATCACCCACCACTGGCTCTCCTGCCCGTAAGGCCCAGCTTGGGTTGGATCTAAGTTCTTCAGGAGCCAACTTGACTCCTTTCCTTTTTCCTGCCTCCCAGTCCCTGCTAAGTGAAGACACCCACAGGTGACATTCAAGGAGCTGATGAATAGCAAGACAGTGACTCAGGCTGAGCCAAGGTTGGTGAGGGGGTGCAGAACACAAGTCAGAGGGGCAACGACAGTGGCATTTCTGCCTACAGTGGTCTAGAGTATTGGTGAGGTCTATAGTTGGTGATTAATAATTGCTTGTTGGTTGGCCGATTCTGGCCATGACTGCCGATTTTTCTCCCACAAGGAGAACGATATTAGAGAAACTTCACGTACGCTTTATATTAGTTGCACGTTTCCACCTTAACCATGTAAAATAGGGAGCAGTAATTAACCAGCTTATCGGTTTCCCAAATTATCAATACTAGGATTAGTCACCAATTGTTACCACTTTAAAATGCATTGAGGTTTTGTTTTTAACAAAAGGATGAGAGTTTAAACTGTAAAGGTGTATAACTCTAAGCAGAAGAGTCGTGTTTAGTAAACTGAAGTTCACCTGGTCCGCGTGAAGAACGGGCGAGTTCATAGGCTTAGAGATTTAGGTCTGGAAGGGACTTTAAAGGGCATCTGGTCAGAATTTCATTTTATAGGTAAAGAGAGAGATAAAAAGGCTGTAAATCAAGCCGGGACTAAGTGGCAGAGTTGGAAATAAATACAAGTCCAAAAGACCCAGACTTTAAAAAAAAATTTTTCCTCCATGTGTTTTAAAGTGAAACTCCCCGACCCCACCATGTTTCCATAAGGTTGGTTGGAAAGATGGCGCCTTCGGTTCTTTTTTTCAAAGAGCCAGCACCCCAGACTTAGGACATTTTTGTTTTAAGTTTCTTCAAGGATGCTGTAAAAAGCTTTGGGATTTTTCTCCTTGACCTTGATATTTCTTTTCATAAGTAGTTTTACATTGGACATTAAAATGCATGTTCTTTCTAATTGTTTTTTATACATAACGTGGAAGAGAACAGTTTTAAAAACTGAGGGCAAAAAAGCTTGGCAGCCCCAAGACCCAAGTGTGAACACACTGCAAGAATTTAGCTATTCCTGTGTTAATAAAGTCAATTGCTGCTCCTTTCCAAGGTATCTTATCCATCACAGCTCCTGTAGAAGGGATACCCTGATGTTGGCATTGCCCAAGGACAAGCCAGCTGCTCTGCAACCAAGGCTTCTTCCATTTTACAAAGCCCCTTCCTCCTCCACTTTCACACATTTCACGTCTTGTTTGTGTGTTGTCCGTAATGCAAATTACAGAAATGTACAAAATCTATGAGATTTAACTATTCCCAATGAAATATTTTTGTATATATAAAGAAATAAAGACTTATTATTCGAAGAGGCTGTGAGCTGTTTTTCATCACTACAGTCATATGTAGTAACTGAAATGGGGCTGTTCATTTGTTTAGCAGACAGATTCTCCTTGTTAGGATATACCCTTGTCACCTGGGGACAAATGGCACCTGCCTTCTGACTGCAGTATGGCACAGCCCCAGCCTTGCCAGAGGTAAGGTCCCAGGTGCCAGTAAGCCCAGCTCAAGGATGCTTCCTTCCCTTCAGAAATAAAGGCAAAAAGCACTAGACTGATCTCCCGACTGCCTGAGCCCCAGATAGACGGCAGCTGATCCTGTTGGTGACTAGGACGTTAACAGGTCACTTTGAAGAGATGTTGGAACAGAGACAGGCATGACACGGAGTTTAGAGCCTCTGATGTCCCACAGTTTTATAAATTAAACATCTGGAATGCAAGGGTAAGTAAAACTATTGTAAACTGTACACGTGGCTCACATCATGTCTCCATTATACACCATCAGGATCAAAGAGTAAATGCATAGCAGAAGAAGCTGGGACTTTGCTGGGAAGTTGTTAGACAAGTGGCCACGGGAAGCCTCTGCACCCTCCAGGTCCTTTATCAATCACCACCAGAATAAAGTCATCTCAGTCAAAAAGCAAAAGCACCTCTTGCTCCCCTTGAAGGTAGTGGGAGAAAGAGAACTGGCTGGCAACCTCCTCAAAGGCCCAGTTGTGCAGACAAGGTCTCTAGATGTAGGCTTGGAATCCTCAATCCTACTCAAGATGAGAACCTCCTTATTCTCCTCTGTTTGTTGGGGTCCAGAGCCCTAAATGTGAATGTCGTCGATGCCAAGAGACAGACAGACCTTTGGGCAGTATTTTTCTAGCAGTTGAATTTTTGTGATCCTAATATTAAAAATGTTAGGAAGCTTTTTACTTAGAAAGGGAACGCTGCTGAGTTCTCTTGTAAAAGGAAGCCCTAAATGATGGGGAAAAGAATCACCTCGTTTTGATTTGTCTTACGAGTGCTGCTTTTAGGATTTTCTGAAGAGGCTCCCTAGAGTGTGCAGGGAGTCCACCATTAAAACCCCTTTGGCCTTTACCTGGTGCCCTCACTTGTCTTTTCTTTCTAAAGCACAAAGTCCATTCAGGATTATATAAAGAATGAGGGGGAAATACTGAGGCTTCTTCATAATGACAGCCTTCACGGTCTCCTCCCTTCGTTCCAGGCTGATGTTTGAAAGAGCAAACAACTTCTGCACAATCTCAAATCTCTCTGCATCATTGAGAGGGGCCAGGCTCGGGTGTCCAAGTTCAGAAAAGCCATCAGCAGATGTTACTTGAGGCTGTAATTAGATCCACCCATTAGAAAGCCAATGTATTTATTTCCTTAAGTCACAAAAGAAAGCAGGAAAGTGAAAGGCACCTACTTGTGAACAACCATCTAGTCTCAGTTGCATGCTTTTACAGAAGAGGAAATAGGCCCAAGAAGATGAGCTTTTCCCAAGTCATGATCCTGCCTCTCTATTTTGTGATACTGTCTAGGCTGGCCACTGGCCAGAACCCCAGGGTGACCCTGGCTTGGTGCTCCCTTCACTGACAGGTCCGAGGGCCACTTGTTTAATGCAGGAGGCATTTTGGAGACTGGAGTGCAGGTCTGGAGATTGTGGCCAGCTAAGTAGGAAAGGGCAGAGCCAGGCTTTGAACTCAGGCCTTGACTCCCAATCCAGGCACTTCCAATCATTTATTCTCTGCTGCCCACCCTGGGGCATGTTCCCTTCCCCCCAGAAACAGGGCAAGTGAGTATTTCTGTAGAAATTTGTACAAAATGTTTGGTTCCTCCCTGGCTCAGGCACCGCTAGATGTGGAAGCAAAGATGATGGGGATCGAACCCCCAAATGGCGTTGATAAGTGGAGGTGAAGGCCAAGAGGTCTTTGCATAAACACCCCCCCCCCTTTTTTTTTTCCTTTTAAGTACTTTGCTAAGAGATTAGATTTATTAATGAACCAATTTGAAAGGAAAAGCTTGACCCTGACTCCCTGGGGCTGAACCTCTAACTGCCTCACTATCATTTGATGTCATTTCCTGAGGGGACCAGGCCCATGTCATTGTCCAAAGAACAAGTAAAAAGGGTCGTCTGTGCTTCCATAAGACAAAGCCAGCAATTCTCATTTGAAACCCTTATGTCCCCATGTAGAACAGTGAACTAGCTGGCCAGGCCACATCCCCCTTACTGCGCTGTCCTGGAACAATGGGGCTTTCAACAGACTCATTTAGAGTCACAGGTTCTGGGTTCGAGTGCTACCCCTGCCACTTAACTGTCTGACCTTCAGCAAGGGACTTTGCCTTTCTGGGCTCCCTTTCCTCGTCTCTTGGCCTGGATGGCCTCTAAGGTCTTGGGTCTCCCTCCTCACTTCAGCTCCCAAGGTTTCCTTACCAAGTGACACAATGCTGGTACCACATGTAGCTTGCAGCAAGTGCCCATCAGGGCCAGCGTGTTGTCTGGCATCTCTGCAAAGAAAGAAAAGGGATTCACTGACAAAGACCATACCCTGTGATTGTGGAATCACTGAGGCTGTTGACCCTGGCCCTCTAGTTTTACATCTGAGGCAGTACTCAAAACCAGGTCTTTTCCAGCCTGCTCTCTAAGCCAAACAGGTAGCATGCACCACAGTGGGTATGAAGGTCACCCATAGGAAGGTCTCACATGCACGAAACAGCAGCGCTGTAGCAGGTGTCCCTTGCTTCTGAAATGGCAAAACCGTCAAATTAACAAGCATTTGTTCAGGACTTACTGTGCTATAAACGCTGGGAATACAAATACAAGCAGAAAGCCCCTGCCCTCAAGATGGTGAGGAAGAGAATGAGGAAGAACGCACATAGACAGTGGTGAGAGGGAGGGACAGGGGCATGGCAGAGAACATCCAGAGTCAGGAAGGGCCTGGAAGAGAGTGAGGATGGACAGAGAGAACAAAATAACTGGCATAAAGGACAAAGAGAATCAATAGGACTTAAAAAAAAGAACACACTCGAACAGCCCACACTACACAGAAATGATGTTGGGACCCACTAGGGAATGGTGAGTCAAAGAAGGGGGCCCCTGTTCTCATAAGCCACAAACTACAAAGTTATCCTGGGCCAGCCCTTAGTCTTTGTTTTCATTCAAAAGAAATGGAGAAAGAGGAAGAAGACAGAAATGGGCTTTCTTGCCATCATTCATATGGTGACAGTCACCCACGAGTGGTTTCTGAGCCCTCATCGTCTTGCAATAATTAACAGGTTTATTTATAAAAGGTGGCTTCTCTAGGGATGGTGACAACCCAGGATAAACACCTGGAGGGGAGGAGAGGATCTGCAGCTTTTCCCTTTGGAAGCTGCTCTGGGTTTTGAGGGGCTGAGATGGGGGTACAAGAGAATGAAAAAAGGACCCTGGCTCCTAGCTGCTCTAGGGCAGCTCACCTTCCCCAATACCCCTCTGGGACCCTGTAGCAGTGTAGGACTCCTGCTGCTATGACAAAGAGACCCCTAAGCAGAGCTGGGAGAAACTCTGATGTACCCTGGGCAAAGTCTCAGAAGTGCATCCCCCACCCCCTAAACACACACATACCTCCCAATGAGTCACCCTTCCACTAGAGGGCGTAAGACTTCATTATAATTCATTCCTTATCACAAACTCAAGCCACGGAGAAATTCTCTGGCATCAAAAAAATGAGGACATTTAAAAAAAAAATTAAGCGTCTGCTCTTTGCACCTACTGTCTTGTGCCCTGGAAAGCTACCTACCTTTCCTGTCACAAGTTCCAGCTCTAACCAACATCCACCCCAAAAATAGGAAGCAGGAAGAGTCTGGAGGAACACGTACACTTTGGAGGCAGAAGTGAGGGATTCTGGGAGTGGCTATGCCATTAATTAGCTCTTTCCTCCAGCAGTCACAGCCTTCCTCAGGGGTCAATAACTATTCTATTCCTTCACAGGACAGTTGCAAATTTGGAATGAGAGAACAGATGACTTCTGTAATTTATTTCATATTTACATAGCACTGGACAGCTCCACACACATTATCTCATTGAATCCTCATGATAATCCAGTAAAGAAGGCAGACAGAATAGATTCCCCCAGTTACATTTCAAGCTCTGTAAGGGGAGTATCATACCTCTTTCTGGAGCCACAGTACAGTGCCAGGCAATTAATGGGCATTCAGCACTTGCCTGGCAGGATTGTTGTGACAATCAGATAATAATTAACCTTTCTATGGTGCTGACTATGTGTCAGGTACCATACAAAGTGCTTTACAAATATCTCATTGGATCCTCACAACTCTTTGAGATATGTGGTATTATTATCCCCATTTTACAGATGAGGAAATTGAGGCAAACAGGTTAAATGACTTGCGTAGGGTCACACAGGTAGTAAGTATCTGAGGCAGGATCTCTACTCAAGACTTCTTGACTCCAGGCTCAGCATTCTGTCTACTGACTGCAAAGTCCTTTAGCACATGGCAAGCACCATGGAGATCTTAGCTATTGTTCAAGAATGATGATTATTAATTTATCGATGAATACTCCAATTTTTAAAGCTAAGCAAACTGGAGGCTTAGGCATGAAATGACTTGACCAAAGTCATTCCCAAAGAGGAAGAACTTTGAAGAGTTAAATGACACAACAAACTTTTCCCATCCCCCCTTAGGACCTACGATTCCACTGGTAGAGGGAAATCTCTGTATTTAAACTCTCTCCAGTTACAGAGATCAGGGCTGTCTTCTAAGCAGAGCTGCCCAGGGCACTGAGAAGCTAACATTGCTTGTGTGACTGAGTAAGTCACCTCTGTGCCTCAGTTTCTTCATTTGTAAGTTGTGAGAGCTGATCCCTAAGGAGCCTTCCAACACTAAACCTATGATTCTATGATCTGCCCAGGGTCCCAAAGCCAGTACCTGTCAGAGGCAGACCTCGAACCCTGGTCTTCCTGATGCCAACTCTCCCTCTCTACTTTGCATTGTGCCTCATGTAGAAACAGGTGTTATTATTTAGGAAATGGAAAAAACAAACACACCAGCCCATTCATCATTCTAACATTCTGTGTGTGTCCCAGGAAGACAGAGTATTCTGATGAATTTGGTGATAAGGAAGCAGAGACAGAAGAGATGGTTATTAAGGAAAGAGCCTTAAACCAGGATTGACTTCAAAATCACTAATCTCCACATAATAAGGGGCTGCTTCTTGGAACAAATGAAGTTTGTCTTCCTCTGAGTTTCGTTTATACACCAACATCACTATCTCTGATGGACAGAGCTTCAGCCTCTAATAATATTAATAGTAATTTAAATAATCAAAACTCTAAATGACTTGCATTTATAAAGCACTTGCAATACATTATCGCCTTTGATCTCACGCCTACAAACTGTTTCCTTGGAGGGCCATGGGTGCAGGCGGGTCCCGTGGAGCTCAAAGGACTTCCAGGACAGTTCTGGGGACAGACTGGATCGGCCGTGATCAGAGAAACAAACTCTCAAGTTTCCAATATAATCTGAGGAACACTGGCCATTGAGAGACGGAATTGTTTTTTAAACCACAGCAATTCCTGAAGACCATCTACTATGGTGTAGAGAGGTCACAAACTACATCCAAAGAGTCAGGAATAACTAGCATCTGTCCAGCCCTGCTTTATAAATGTCATATCTCACGGGACCCTCATAACAACCTTGTGAAGTGGGTGCAACTGTTACACCCTTATACAAATGAGGAAACAGACAAGTTGAGGTTAAGAGACTCAACCGTGCAGCTAGTAAATGTCAGAGGCAGAACTTGACTCAGTCTTAAGGACTTCAAATCTAGCACTTAATACATGACTCCGCCCAGCCATCCAGAGTCACATTCTTTCTGCCTCTTTCTGTATGCCCAGAGCTTGGCACAATGCCTGGCCCACAGCAGACACTTAAGAAATGTTGACTGACTGGGTGATTCTGGCAGGGGCTTAAAGATCAGCGGGTGAGCTGAGTAGAGAAGCAGGGGACTCGTAAGAGAAGATTACAGACTTTGGAGTTAGACGAGACCTAAAAGGAAGCCTAGTTTTCATTTTACAGGTGAGGAAACTGAGGCCCAGAGGGGAAAGTCGATTACCTTCAAAATCAGCAAGAATTTATCCATTTTTGGTACATGGCTGAGTTAGGATTTACCTGTTTGTAACATTTTATTTTTCTCCACTTAGGAGGAAAGATAATTCTTGTTAAATTTTGTTAAAATTTTTGAGTTTCAAATTTTCTCCTTCCCCTGCTCCCTCATCTTCCCCAATCCCTGAGATGGTAAGCAATGTGATTTAGAATTTATTAGGCCCCTACTATGTGCACATGGGCCACTAGGTGGCACCATAGTGCACGGAGTGCTGGAACTTGGATTCGGGAAGACTCATCCACCTAAGTTCAAATCTGGCCTCAGACGCTGTGTGACGCCGGGCAAGTCCCTTAACCCTGTTTGCCTCAGTTTCCTCATCTGTCAAACGAGCTGGAGAAGGAAATGGCCAACCAGCCAGGATCTCTGCTAAGAAACCCAAAGTTGGGTTATAAAGACTCAGACTGAAATGCGCTATGCTGGGAAGCCAAAGGCCAAGATGAAAACAGCCATCGCTGCCTCCAAGGAGATCACGTTCCCTCAGGGAGACAAGAAAGGCCAGAGGCCAAGTGCAGGCAGAACTATATATGCGAATAAGAGAGACTGGGGGCCAGGGGAAGGGGACAGACCCGTCACAAAGCAGAGAGAGTGGCCAGGAAATGGACAGAAGCAGCCCAAAGTACCAAGGGAAGATGACTTTTTGGTGGCCTGAGAATGGGTGGGAAGGGGGTGGGTGGAGTTGGGGGCTGAGGAGGAAAAGATCTGCAGCCAAAGGTCTGACAGGGAGTGGAGGGAGACCCAGAAGGACTGGCCCAAAGTGGGAGGGCAGACCCAGCCAGAAGACTGAGCTATGGAGCAGTTAGCATTGCAATCCTAAGCCAAGCTCCAGAGGAGTCCCCCCAGGCTTTTGCAGGGTCCCCCATAACTGGGAGGCTCTCCCTCCTGCCCTTCCCCACCTCCTGTACCCCGTTACTGCCCTGCTTCCTTTCCCCACTCAGTTCAGACTCTGCCTTCTGCAGGAGACCCTCCCTGGTAATAAGCTATAGCAAGTTAGCATTTTCTTAAGTAAGCACTTTATAAATATGACCCCACAACCCTGGGAGGTAGATGACATTATTCCCCTCATTTACCAATGCAGAAACTGAGGCAGACAGAGGCATGCTTGCCTAGGCAAGGTGTGCCAGTAGGCCAAAATGGGCTTAGTTTAACGGGTGCCCTTGAGGAGTTTGGCTTTTGTTTACCATGAAAGTACTTTCACCTGTTAAATGCTAAGCCCCAGGCCCAAAGCCCTGTCAGGTGTGAAACCTGTGTGGACCATAGATTAATGACTTAAGAGGGACCAACTCAGGAACCAATGGTCTCAGGACTCTGGTTTCTGGTCATTGAGGCAGGGCTTGAGAACGCCAGAGGTTTGGCTGCGAGGAGAGGCGAGAAACTGCAGCTGAAAAAATCCGAAGCAGAGCCAACCCCTGTGTGGACCCAGGAGTTCGAGCAAGGACTTGAGGCCAGTGAATATGATTTATGCCATCTTATTTTTCTGTGGCCTCCTGGCTGCTCTTGTGAGGCGGGCCTACTGAGCCCTACTGGGCTACCTTGCTCCTGGTCCCCCAAATGGTAGCGTCTTCCTCTCAAGGTTTTCTTCTGTCTACTCTGCATGCATCTTGAATGTACCCAGTTGTTTAAATGGTCTCCCCCCTTAGAATGAGCTCCTTGAGGTCAGGGACTGTGCATGCTTTTCTTTGCATCCCCAGCACTCAGCACGGTGCCAGGCACACAGCAGGCACTTAATTAATGCTAATTTGATCGAGACCCCACATGTAGCTTGATTCAAAGTCCCCCAGGTGATGTTAGTGCTTTCAGATCTGGGCCCACTCAGCAGAAGATAGAAGCTGGGAGACTGTGTGCCCAGGGAGGGCCATTCCAGAGCTCTAGGGCAGTGCCTTAGAGGAGGAGCCAGGTAAAGCCACCCACAGACTCTGGATATGACTGACTGCTGAAGCCGAATCAAGACGAGGCCCAGGGACCTGAGGAATTCATGGAACTGGACAGGATGTCAAATGCAACACTACGGATGATAAAGTCCCCCAGGATGTCAATGGTGGAATGAGGAGAGAGAAAATCTTAGGCCCCAGTGAGAAAAGCCAGAGACGTGACTTACCCAAAGTCACACAGCTACAGGAGGGCCTGGCTAGAGCCCAGCTCTCCTCATGCCCAGTGTGGTGTGATTCGACTAGCCCACCCTACACACACTGCCTCTATTCTTGATTCTCCAACTGACAACTTTTTTGAGGGGGTGGGGTGGAAATGACCCCCGCCAAGTTTCCCTAGTGATGCCATTGAGGGAAAAATCCAGGGAGCCTAAGGAGGCTCCCTTTGTCCCCTTCATCCCTTCTGGAGGCCAGAAAAGAGAACAAAGTTTCCTTTTAGGAGGTTTCCAGTTTTGAAAGAGGCATCTCCTGCTTTCTTAGCTGTCTCTGTGGGCTGGGAAAAGGGCCAGGGGGAGTCCCTGGCAGTCCCTCTGTGGTGGCCTGATGCTAGAGCTCCATGCCAGGGACCCCAGGCAGGGCAGTCACTCAGGAGGGGGCCCTCCAGGAGCTGCCATGACGCTCCTTCTTCCCCCATGACTGGCATCCTCCCTCCCAGCCTGCCTCATGATTAACTGTTCAGTCTCTATATTTACCTAAGATAAGCCGTGTACATTTGTATAGCTTCCCCTCAATAGAACGTAAGCTCCCTGTGAGTAGAAATTATTTCATTCTTTGTACTTGAATCCTTGGCACAAGGCTTGGCACTTCAGACATAGCAGGTCCGAAATAATGCTCACTGACTGACTGAGATCTTTGCAGGAAGCCATGCTGTTCCCTGTCCTGGGTCCCTCTTCCTCAAGGCTCCCTTAGTGACAGGTGGTTGGATGAACAAGGTGTGTCCTCCTCCACCTGAGGTACCAGCAGCTTCAATGATTAAGGGAGGGAGGAGTCCTCAACCAGGTAGCACAACTCAATGCTCCCAGCTCCTGGGGTCCCTGATGGCCCTTACCAAAGAGAGATTCCTTAGGATAGCTCAGAATTATTTCCTGATTTGGCATGGGATGACATTAAGGTATGGCTACAGGGACCTGGCTTTTTTTCACTGTAGGAAGGGATGGAGATACATCCTTAGGAGGAAGAGAGGAGACATCCTTCCTCTGTTCTAATGAATAGACCCACCAGCAGTGGGTGAGAGTAGAGAGGCAGATTTAGGCTTCACATCCAGAAAAAACTGCTGAATAATAAGAACTGTTCAAGAACGGATTGGCTAGGACCTTGGGTTCAAATTCAGACCCTACTATTTACTACCTATGTGACCCTGGACAAATTATTACATGACCCTAAACTTCTGGTTCCTCATCTGTAAAGGCCTGCAGGGTCCCTTCCAGTTGTAAATCTATGACTGCAAGGTTTCGTGAACAGAGATTTGAAGTACTTGAGTTCAAATCCCAGCTGTCTCTTACCGCTATGTGACCTTAGATAAGTCATATATTACTGGACCACAGTTTCCCTCATCTGTAAAATGGGGGGACCTTCAGTGTCGTTTCTCACCCTAATCTCATTGGATATGATAGAGGGATGGATTCCTTTTACATATGGGTTAGACCAGTCAACCACTGACTTGCCTTCCAACCCTCAAATTCTATGATAAATCTATGATCTCTTGCCCCTGTAATCTGTACATTCCAACTCTCTCACAGACTGAAACTCAGTTTTCTAGGCACAGGGCATGGGCACAACTTCTTTTCTCTTTCCCATACCTGCCAGAGCACTGACGAAGAAGTGGATGGTGGACAGCAGCTCCTGACTGCTCTGAGTGTCCCGCCACACCAGCAGATCCTTCCGCACTTGGAGTCCCGCCAGGCCCAGGAAGGTAGCTAGCTGCTGTTGCTGAAGATGGCTCAGCTCCGTGAGTGTCGTCAGCTGCGGGCTTCCGCCCGTAAAGATGTCATCCAGCTGCAGGTTGAAGGAAGGCAAGATGGGAGATACGCTGGCAACCAGATGCTTGTTCATTTCAAATGCAAGCCAGACAATTCTGGCCTGGAATCGGGACTAGGAGACTGGCAGCTTTTGAGAGCTAAGAAATATTTCTGTGCTTCTCACTTCACTGACACTGACACACACACACACACACACACACCGTTCCCTCTATAAAATCATATATGACACGAATATTTTAAAGATTCTGACTTCTTAAATAATCAAACACTGGGAAGAAAGTTTCCTTTGTGGAAATTGTAGGTTTAAAAAAAAAAAACTTTCCACAAGCATCAAATTGGTGAATCTAAGAAAAGAAGGGGAGGGGTGATTAATTTTCTATAAGGAAGATACAGAAGAAAGAAACCCAAAAGAAGTAGGGCTGCAGAACCTTCTGAATGAATGGACAAAGGCAGCTGAGAGAAAACAGGGGAGTATTTTGCCTTTGAGCCTAAAGCTCACAGCCCTTACTAGTTTCAGGAACAGGACCCTGAGGGGGCATCTGAACCCAGCCAATCAGTTCCTCAGGAGAATGACTAGCCAAAAGGGGGTGGTGAAAACTGGTCAGAATCCCCTCAAATCCAGCTCCCAGACCTCAGTCACATCTATTCACTAATGGATTAGCACACACCACCTCCGTCGTGCCCACTATGCATTGCAGTCCAACTGCCTTCTTCCTGCTCTCTGTCCACAACATTCCATTTCCTGCCTGCGGACATTTTCAAACAGGCCAGAAATTCTCCTGCACTTCACTTCTGCCTCAAGGCTTGGCTCAGATGCCATCTCCTCCAAGAACCTTCTGTGATTCTCCCAGTTGTTAACGCTGTTCTCCCTCAAATTGTTTTGTATTTAAATATTTTGCAAACACTTCTCTGCGTTCATAGAGAAGCGGCCCATAACAGAGAGAGCTATCCTCAACGCCGAGAAGCCCAGGGCCAAGTCCTGCCTTGGACACAGACTGCTCTGTAAACTCTCAGGGCTTTGGATGAGTTTCCCAATGACAGAGAAGGTACCATCCTGCACCGAGAGATGGAGTTTCCTCACCTGGAAATTCCCTCTACCAGTGAAATCACAGGGCTAGACCCAGTTTTCATCTGGGTATTTATCATCTGCTGAATGACCCCCTGAAACCCTCCAGGTTGTCCAGCTCAAGGGCTAAGATCCTCTGGTTCATGGGCTGAATTTCCCCCCACCCTCAAGAGAATTGAAGCTGCTTTTTGTTTTTGTGTCTCTAATAGTCCCTTAATAAATGCTCGCAGGAAAGGAGACTTCCATTCTTGGGGGGGGGCAGGGGGGCCCTCCTAGCCTCTCCACATTAAGGTTTCCCCACCCATTTTCTCTTTTCATCATGGGTCAGGGCAGGTGAAGCTCTTGTGGGCCATCTGTGGCGGATAGCAGCAAATGGCAGGAAGCCTGCTGGACAGTTTGCTTTTAAAGAAGAGCGATTTGGGGATGTAAGACTTGGGCTGTTGAGACACGATAGGCTGCCTCTGGTGTTTCGGGGCCAAACAGAGTGAGTAGGTTATGGCCCTGCCAGGTGCTTTATTAGAGCCATAGCCACAGGCTGAGGGCACAGCTACCAGACTCCCTGGCACGGTCTGATTTTAACCAGAAGAAAACATGGAAAGTCTTTTTAAGGAATGGAAAGGTATTAAGTCAGAGCTCCAGAAACCTCTGCAAAAAAAGAGAAAGTTAATTAAAACTCAGACTGATTTATTTTCACCTATCAGTCTCCTGAAGTGAATGATAGCTGTCCCCAGGGGCCAGAGAGGAGGTTGTTTGGCAGCTGGCCCACCGGCTTCTGCCAGGGGCACATGGGGAACTTCAGGAACTCCACCTCACCAGCAGAAAAACTAAGAAAGAGAACAAGGTCCGGCACCCATTATCCTGTTTGTTCCCAATAAAACCAATGGGGCTTCCTGGCCCTGCCGCCCACCTCTCCTCACTGTGCCTACCATTCAAAGCCATGCAGTTGTTGGGGTCTATAGTTAGTGCTTAAAGAAATAAGGAGTTAGGAGAGAAAGAGGCAGCCCAAATTATGTAGGGGTAGACAGCTGCAGCTGGCAAATGCTAGATCTAGCAATGAAAGGACACTTAGAGGTCATCTAATCCAATCCCTCCATTTCGCAGATAGGAAAACTGAGGTCTAGAGAGGTAAATGGCTTGTCCATGGAATCGGGGGCAGAAGGTCAGGGTCAGCTTGTCCATTTCAGGCTCAGAGCTTAGCCCCTAATAGAGGATAGGGTCTGGGATGGAAACTCATTGATATAGGGAACTCCCAGATGAAGGAACTCCTTCCACCAATGCAGGTCAGTAACTTCTCTACAGCTTAGGGTATAGGTTGCCTAGAGAACAAGGAGGTAAATAGCTTGCCCAGGGTCACACAGCCAGGATGAATGAAAGGGGGGGCTTAAATCTAGGTCTAGTTTTGAGGTCAGCTCTCTAGCCACAACACACTGTCTCTGGTACTGAGTAAATGCTTAATGTTATTTTTCATTCTTTCCTTCCCGCTCCCAGATTATGCATGACCAACAATCCCCAGAGAGATGGTGTCAGAACCTTCAGGACCCTCTATTCCAGCTTGCACCTAAAACGAGAATCAATCAATCACCAAATGCTTATTAATCACCTACTGTGTGCCAACAACTGCTCATTCATCACCTACTATGTGCCAAAATGGCTTATTAATCACCTACTGTGTGCCAACAACTGCTCATTCATCACCTACTATGTGCCAGGCCTCTGCTAGGTGCTGAGGATATAAAGACAAAAACAAAATGAAAGTCTGTCCTTGCACTCCTTAGGGGGAACATGTACATAGGTAAGTGTGGACAAGGTAAAGAAAACAACACTAGATAATGTTTTATGGCTTGCAAAGCACTTTGGAAATATGATCTCATTTTATCTTCACGACCTTGGGAAGGAGGTGTTATTATTATCCTCATTTTACAGGTAAGTGAGCTGAGTTAGACAGAGGTTAAATGACTTGACTAGGGTCATACAGCTAATAAGTGTCTGAGGCCAGATATGAACTCAGAGCCACCTCACTCCAAGTTCAGCGCTCTCTACTGTGCCACCTAGCTGCCTTTAAAAGGTAGAAGCAGTGGCAGCTGGGGGCGGGGTGAGGGGGTTGGCTTGGGGGAATCAGGAAAGACCTCAAGTAGGAGGTAGTGTTTGTGCTGAGATCCGAAGGAAATACGGGGTTCTCAGAAGCAAAGATGAGAAGATAGGGCACTCCAGGCATGGGGCACAACTGTGCAAAGGCACAGAGGTGGTCGATGCAGTCAGGTATGAGGAGTAATAGGTAAAACAGTTTGGTAGGGGTGGGGGTGATAATTGGAGCTGGAAGGTACCTCGCTGGTCACCCAGTCTTATCTTCTCTTTCTAGATCTGCAGAAAGTGAGACCCACAGTGACTGAGTGAATCGCCCAAGGTCATACGATGACAAGGGTTAAAAATCACAAGCCAAAGTGCATCAGTAAAACTTTCTTCTTCAACCTTTACCCAGAAGGAACCTGTTGGGATGGCCAATTCTATATCCAGATAGATCATTTTGGGAGGAAAATGAATAGCTCCTGGCCCTTTGACCCCTGTCTTCCTGGC
The DNA here is from genome assembly GCA_028646595.1 of Phalanger gymnotis. NCBI lineage: Eukaryota > Metazoa > Chordata > Mammalia > Diprotodontia > Phalangeridae > Phalanger > Phalanger gymnotis. Next base: position 11,712,788 of record CM053623.1, read on the forward strand.
AGTGGTAACCAAAGTGGGGTGTCAAGGAAGTATGGAAAGGACCCTGGATTTGAAGTAGAAGGATCAGATAAAGAAATACTTAAAGCTAGAAGACTTCAGAGATCACCTAGTCCAAACCCCTTGGTTAACAGATGAAGAAATTGAGGCCTTGGGTTTAATTCTCTTTCCCTACCTGTACGACACACTCACTCTTCTCTCCCATGTGTATGTGTACACACACTCACACACACACACACACACACACAGAATGAGAAGGATGAATTAGGGAACTGTGACTTCCTTTCTAGTTGTGTATCCAGAGTCTGGTTCAGTTGAAATTTTTTCTAAGCCCCTACTCTATGCCAGTCACGGTTGAGAAAGTGGAAGAAGTCATGAGGCTTGAAGGCCCTTTTGCTTACCACGGTGTCCAGGGCCACCACCAATTCATCGTCGAACAGGATTTCCCAGAGGCTTTCACACAGAGCTGCTCGGCGATGCTCTGACAGCTCCACAAAGGGACGGAAATTCCTCTCCAAGAGCAGCATCCCTGTGGAAGCAACAAGAGCACGTGGTCTGGGTCCTAGCCCGCCACCAGCCTCTGCCAGGAGAGAACAGGGGCTCTGGCTTTCCACAGCCCCTTGTCATCCTTCCCCTCAGCAGCATTTCCCACACTGGGTACATCTGACTTGGGCCAAATGGTCCTCTCCAAGTCTGCAGCTTTCTGCCAGGCTAGAAGATCCCACCCACAGGGCGGAGGAAGAGACAGCATTGACATTAAAGCTTCATTATTTTTTTGCGTGAGAAGCAACTAAATGGATATTAATTGGGTCAACTACTTATGATTTCTGGGAAGTTCTGTTCTATTTGCCTCAGTTTCCTCATTTGTGGGCAACTACAACAGCAACTACCTCCCAGGTTTGTTGTGAGGATGGAATGAGATGATCGCTTAGCACAGTGCCTGGCACATAGTAAGCACTATATAAATATTAATTATTATCGTTATTAAAATGCATATGTGTATGTACATAGATTCACACATATATATGTATATAACAATTTATTATGTACACACAAATATATAACTTTGTATTTACTTTGCACATGCTTTGTATTTTTTTGGCCACGTGTTGTGTCTCTCCATTTAAATACAGCCATGTCCCCAAAGTCTTCATGTTGTTTTAAGCTTTGTTAGCTTTAATAACTTAAAGCAGCATGAAGATTTTGGGGACACCCTGTACACACTCCCTGAGGGCAGAGACGATTTGGTTTGTCTTTATATCTTCAGCACCCAGGAGAGCACCTAGCTCAGAACCAAGGCTGGAATAGACCTCAGGACACCAAGGACAACCCTCTTATTTTTACATAAAGAACTAGAGGCTGAGGCAGACAGCTGAAAGAGAGTAAGACCTTAGGTCACCAGATTCATCCTCTGCTTGCCTGCTTTCTTGGGCTTCTGAAAGGGGACACCCTCCCAGGACAATCAGGCAGCAAGGATGGCACTGGGGAGGTCTGGCTGGCACTGTGGTTCCCCTACTGCTGAGACTATATTTTGTTACCTCATTTAAGTAGCCATGGAAATCCGTACCACTCAGTGACTGCCCTCCCATGAGACCAGCCTCCCCCTGGATTGGGAGATCATCTACAACTCAGCCTTCCACTCAGGTGCCTTAATTGCAGACATTTTCTCCATAGAAACTGAGCACCAATCCCCAGAGCCCCACAGGGTTGTCAGTCTTCTTATAACACTGCCCTGTGGGTGTGTGGAGCCATCTAGAGCAATCCATTGGCTAATCTAAACCTAATCCATCCCTTAGTACTAGGCATAGGGGACCTGGGGCATGTTCATCCATGTCTGTCAGCCAGTTTCCTTTCCCACTTGTAAATAAGAGGGATAGACTAAATGACATCTTAGAGAGATCACTTGAAGGGAGGAGGCATGTCAGAGTGGATGGAGCACCCACAATACCTGGCTTCTGATCCTGCCTCAGACACTTATTAGCTCTATGACCTTGGGCAAGTCACTTTGTCCTGTTTGCCTCAGTTTCCTCATTTGTAAAATGAACTAGAGAAGGAAATGGCAACCACTTCAGTATCTTTGCCAAGAAAACCCTAAATGGGGGCATGAAGAGTCAGATGTGACTAAGAAAAATGATTAAACTACAAAGTGATACACATACACATATATGTATGTATATACATGTCAGCTGTTGTTACTGTGTCTGGTTCAAATCTAAATCATGGAACCTCCCAGTTGGATGGCACTTCAGTGGCTGGCCCTCTAGTCTAAGCCTTTCCTGGATAAGAATCCCCACTCCAACAGCCCCAGTGAATGCTTATCCAGCCTTCCCCAGAAGGCCTCCAGTGAGTGGGCAGTCCCTCTCTCTAAGCAGCCCATTTCACTTTGGGCAGCACATAGGGTTGGGAAGACCATCAGCCTCTGCTCCGTTGTCCCCATCCCAGACCATTCTCCTGGCCACAAGCAGTTGTGCATTTGCTTTCACTGTTTTGGTCTTCAGGACCACCCAGTTTCTCATCGATCTGACTGAGCTCAGATACCACCAAGTTCCCCTCTCCAGTTCCATTTCCCTAGCCTCATCTCCACCCCCAACCTAAACCTCTCCAGATAAAAAAGGCTGGAGGTGAAAGATGTGTTGGTAATGGCTGCCCAGCCTCTACCAATCCACCCAGCCAGACCCTTCCCTGCCATGTGGTAAATGATCTGAAAGGGCGCTCTGTGAGGCTGACAGTGTGGTACTGGTGCTGGTGCTGGCAGCGAGGCCAAGACTGTAAGAAAAACAGATGCACAAGCCCATGCTGCCACTCCTGCTGATGACTAGCTATTCTTAGCAAGGCTTCTGTGATTTAAAAATTTTTTTAAAGCCTCCCATCTTTATTAAAAAAAAAAAGCAACCCAAACCTCTTCATCCTTTCTTCATAAGGAATCCAAGACTTGAGGTCTCAGAATTTTGGAATCATAGATCTATGGACTTCAGAGATCATTCCATTGCATCCTCTCCTTTTACAGATGAGCAGACTGAGGTCAAAAGAAGCCTTAGGAGGTTTGTCCAAGATCCCAAGGTGGGATTGAGAGCAGGAAGGAACCTCAGAGGCCATCTGGACAGACCCTCCCATTTGAAAAGAGCAGAATAAAACATCAACATTTAAAAAAAAATAAAGTGAGATGTCACATTAAGTATTTGGCAAGGACGCTTCCCTGACTGAGTGCCAACTTAGAGGCTAATTAAGTCACACGTTGCTCATGATACCGTGTTTTAAGGAGCTTAATGGCCCCTCAGCAGGTATGAGCTTTGCAACCTCAGAAGTCCCGTCCGCAATGTCTGGCATGAAGGGAAAGAGGAGCTCTCCATAGATCCCAGCATCTAGGTGATCGAGGCCATCTGCACTCTCTTGCTCAAAGCCACCTTTTTTCTCCTTCAGCAAGCAGAATTCTGTGGAACAAGATATAAGATAAGACAGACAGTGGGGTCAGTGTTAATGGATGTGCCTTAGGGGAAAGGGGGGAGGGTGGCATAGTCTGAAATAGTTTTTCCCTGACTGTCCCTTCCCTGCTGGGAGAATACTATCTACCTGTGTGGACACCACCATGTGGGCAACCACTGGGCAAAGAAGGGGGCATCACTCAAGGGCAAAGTGGGCTGCTATCAGATAGGAGCAGCCAAGGACGGATTCAGGTAGCACACCACCTGCCCTTCCCTCCCATAATAGTGCAAGCTCTTTGAGGGCAGAGACAGCAGAGACAGCAGAGACAAATAAATAAATAAAGAGCCTAAAATTAAAAAATGCTGGCTCAATTGAATTGGGCTCTGGTTTTAAATCTAGGGGCCAGGTAGGTGGCACCATAATGGATAGAGTGCCAGGCCTGGAAGACTCATCTTGAGTTCGGATATGGCCCCAGGCACTTACTATTTGTATGACCCTGGGCAAATCACTTCATCCTGTTTGCCTCAGTTTCCTCATCTGTAAAATGAGCTGGAGAAGGAAATGGCAAATCACTGCAATATCTTTGCCAAGAAAACCGCAAAGCAGATTACAAAGAGTCAGATATGACAGAAACAACTGAACAACAAAATTCTTGACCCACATCACTCCTCAGGCCAGAGTTCGAGTACTCCAATAAGGAAGCTCCAACTTTGAGGCAGTCACATGTAGAAAAAGAGCCCTGGATGGAAAGACCTAGGTCAGGCTGGGGAACCTGTGGCCTTAAGGCCCCTGTAGCCCCTGTAGCAAACTTCACAGAAATTTGCCTCAAGGCCGCAGGTTCCCTACCCCTGACCTAGCTTCTTAGAAGTCTCAGATCTGGAGCTGGGAGCATCTTCTGGGTCTACCAGGTCAAACTTCTAATTTTACAGGTAAGGAACCTAAGCCCCAGAAATTGAATGATTAACCCAAGGTCACACAGCACATACACACCAGAAGCAAGATTCAAACTTGGGTTATCTTCCTCCAAATTCTACCCTCTTTCTCCAAACAAATCACTTCTACAATCTCACTCCTGCTATTGATAGCATGTCATGACTTGGGGATAGATTCCTTCCCTGGGACTCAATTTTCCCATCTGTAAAATGAGGAGGCAACAAAATCTCTAAGATCCTTTCCTAGCTGTGAAAGCATATTAAAAACCTCCCTTTTAGCTCAACTGAAACTATTAAGAAATATTACTCAAAGACCTTTAGGAAAATGTGTAAGAAATTAAGAACAAAGGTTAAGGTAAATGGAGGTATCTCACTGAAATGGAAGGAACTCCAACTGCCCTTCTCCATTCAGAAAGGATTAAGCTACAGATCTTAGGGAAGAAGCCTAGTAGATCAATAAAGGGAGTGGTCAAACAAGTCCTATTTAAAGATTGAGTAACTATCATTTTCTGGAATGTTAACTTCCTCTTCAGAGCCCCATAAACATTATCTCGGATTGCCTAGGCACCATGAAGATGTCCCAGGGTATTGGGGAGCCATGCCTGTTTGGCTACTTTTCTCCCTCAGCTAGAAATGCACAACACTGTTAAATTAACACAGACTTGTTCTGGCAGACTCTGCCTGAAGTGCGCAGAATAGTAGCAGCAGTTTTTTCTTGACCATAACCATCCATCTGTCCAATTGCTTACAGAGAAGGGGATGGGAACCTGAAGTCAGAAAGCCTGGTTCAGATCTATCCATAGACATGAGCATGAGCAAGTAGCCGGCATCTTACATTCTCTCAGCCTCAGAAAGCTCTCTAGGATCCGCTACCCAGCCTTGGGTGGATCCTGTCCTTGTAATGGCAGATCCTGGATTCCCTGATGGCTGTTAGGTGTGGCGTGATGCAAGGGGAGGAAGGAGAAACCATAAGGTTCATTCTAGTTCCTGGACTCAAGAGATAGCCGACAGCTTAGGAGGGGGCTGGATAAGACCCCCACCCAGAGCAGTAAATGCACAAGGGCTGAAAAATCACAGGCTATTTGAGAGCCAAAGTTGAATAGGCAGAGTGCTGGACCGGACACAGGGAGACCTGGCTTTGAAACCCACATTACTAGCTGTGTGACCTCGGACAAGTCGCTTTGTTGTCAGAAGACCCTGCTTCAACGCCAAACCCTTGTTCAAATTCTACATTACCGCTCACCAACCTGGACAAATTTGGGCAAGTCACTTCCCCCTTCTTCAGGGCACAGTTTCCGCATCAGTAAAACATCAGGTGTTCGATCGAACATTTGCCGAATCAAACTGAGCAGACACTGGATAAACAAATCCAATCTGCATTGACTAGTCCCCTATTACTTGTAGGACGCAGTTCTTAGGGATATGAAGATGAAAGCAGACAGGGCCTTTCTGGGCTCTCAGGGAGCTTACAATCTAACAGGGGAAGATAAGATAGAAGCACAAATCACCATAATGGCAGAAAGAAATGGCCAAGGAGGATCGAACAGAGAGTCGAGAAGACTTGAGTTCATATCCTGCCTAAGAAATCCCGTGTGACCTTGAACCAATCTCTCAGCCTCTATGAGAGGAGAAGTTTTGTTTCCTTATCTATAAAATGCCGAGGTAGAACCATGGCATGAATGATGTTTAAGCATTCTCTAAAAATAATAATGATCATCACAATAGCTAATATTCCTATGGAGATTTAAGGCTTGAAAAGTACTTTTCAATGCATTGTGTAATTCAATCCTCACAGAGTCCCTGTTATCATTCTCATTTCATAAATGAGAAGATCGAGTCTCTGAGAGGCTCAGCTCCTTGTGCAGGGTCACCCAGCCAGGAGACACTGGAGTCAGGATGGAGCCCCATATCTCTGGCTAGAGTTCCAGCAGAGCGCACCCCTGTGTCTCAGTCTGTTACAATCTCCAGTCCCACAGAGAGACACCTTGAGCAGTCGGAAGCAGGTAGTTTACTTCTATGAAGGAATGGCCATCTGAGAATGAGGTCAGATTGCAGCCAAAGTGGTCGAGCTGAGACTTTGGGAAGAATGCCTGAGTGTAAGAACCGGGGGACCTCTGAGCTCATGCCAAAGGGGACTCTCAGCTTTAGGTCTTGGGAAAGGAGAGGCGGCTTCTTCCCAGAATGGTCTTGGATTCGCTTTGGCCAGAGGCGGGGGATAGACTAGTCTCTGGTGGTCCAGTCTGGTCCAGTCCAGTCCAAAGACCATTATTATAGAATGTGGAACTATTCAGAATGTTCCATGGCAAGAGTGACTCGGAACACAGACAGAAAAAACCCAGAACAGGATGCCAACACTCAGCTGCCAGTCACGCTGAACAAAAACTCTGGACAAACAGGCGATTCAGTGATGGGAAAGCAAGGACCCCACACGAAAAGCAGAACCACCTTCCTGAGTCCAGGGCATGAGAAAGGAGCTGAAGGAAAGGAAAGAAGTCCCGGGGGACCATCTCCCAATAGCACAAAGACGAGTTTATTTGCAAAGAAAAGGCAAAAGAAAGGCTTGAAATTGAAATGCAAACAGGAGATCAGCCCCACACGAAGCAGGGAAAGCCCCAAAAGCCCCTGGGGAGGGGGATAGGGAACAGGATTCAAGGTTAACTGTATAAAATGACAAGGTCAGAGTGTCCCCAGACTGCCTTCCAGCCAGGGCAGCTCTGTCATTGGTCGAAGTATTGGCTTTTTCATGTAAGTGACCAAGCTTCAGGTGATTTTTTTTTGGCAAATAGTCTTTCAAGGAAAGTCTAGGGTAGTGGAAAAAAATTAGATTTGGAACCGGATGACCTAGGTTCAATTCCCACTGACATCACTTGCCACTTATGTGACCTGGTGCAAATATCTTCCTCTCCTGGGTCTCAGTTTCTTTATCTGTAAAATGAGAGGGTTGGATGAGGTGGCCTTGGAAGTCCTGTTCTACATCTGTGACCCCATGATGATGCACATGGAAAACTTTCTCCAAGAAAAGGGAAGCCCCTTGATGGGTGTCAATAAGAAAGGGAGGACAAATGTGGTGAGTTCTCTCTACTTTTCCCCTTCAGCATGCACCACGCAGACACAGCAGGTGCTAGGGAGAGAATGGACTGAGCAGGGCTGTGCTTTCTTCCCAGGGCTGGAACTCCAGGAGTTCCAGGTAGCCTCTGAAATGCTGCAGCTGAACAGCCCCAATGAAGACAAACTCAGCAACCTTCAAGGGGGCGTCCAGTTTTGGGGAAATACCCAAGGCTAGATAGAAGGGTGATCAGACTGGGAGATATTCCATTTAGGATAGAGGAAGAAGGGGAGGAAGGAGAAAGGGAGGTAAAAGAAAAAGAGAGAAAAAGGGGGAAGAGGGGTCAGAAGAAGGGAGAAATAGAGAAGACATGGACATTGAGAGAGTTAGAAGGCTTATTTTCCTAAGGGATCCATATTGGCTCAGTCATTCAACAAACATTTATAGCCTTCCCTTCCAGAACAGAAGGTCTAGAGATGGTGTGAGCCACAGGTCCTTAGAGAGAACAGGGAGCTTCTTCCCAAGGTAACAACTTGAACATGGCACTCATCGGACCCATCCCTGATTCCAATGGATTCAACAGACATTTATTAACAGTGGTCACGACACCATGCCAAGCACTGGGGGTGGGATGGGAGAGATAAATGAGAATAAGATGCTTTCCCAGCTCTTAAAGAGTTTTGGACTGAGAGGTAGAAGGCGCCTTTAAATGGGATGGTCTCATTCTATCACATGAGGGTTGGGTTTGGTTAGTATCAGAGTCAGGATTCAATTGTAGGTCTTGGGGATCCAGAAATAGTGCACAGAGTGCCGGGCCTGGAGTCAGGAAGATTCATCCTCCTCAGTTCAAATCTGGCCTCAGACACTTAATAGCTGCGTGACTCTGGGCAAGTCACTTCATCTCGTTTGCCTCAGTTTCCTCATCTGTAAAATGAGCTGAAGAAGGAAATGGAAAACCACACTAGTATCTCTGCCAAGAGAACCCCAAATGGGGTCATGAAGAATCAGACATGACTAAAAAGTGACTCAACAGTAACATCTCCAATAGAATGCAAACTCCTTGCAGGCAAATCCCCAGATTGTTTGTTTTTTCCTTTATTTGGACCCCACTATGGCGTTTTGACATATAGTAGGTGCCTATTAAACATTCGTTGACCTGCAGTGAGGTGCCCACAGGCCACCTGAAAGGTAGGCCACTCACCAAACTGGCCATCCCGCTTGACATACAGCTCCAGGACCCTGTAGGCGATGGGGGTGGATGCTGGGATCTCCAGGACCACGTTGGAGTCTGTCATCACATTCCCATTTTCACTCACAGAGACCTGAGGGAGAAGGAGAGGGTGGGCAGGGAGCAAGGGGGTTTCTTCCTCCTCAGAAGCCACCTCAAGTTCCAGTTGCCAGCCTTGCTGGCACCAAAAATGAGATTTCAGGCTCAGAGGAAAACCAAGTTATGCCTGTGGCCCTGAAGGGATGAGGTGGCATTTGGTGGCACCGGCCCCCCCGGTGAGGTTTATTGCAACAGCCTTGAACGTCTGGGTGAACACCCCAAACAAAGCTGACAGCTTTGTAGGGAGAAGAAAGTGTAGGAGAGAAGCTGCAAGCTGGTGAACGCGGACCAAGCGTAACAGGCTTGGCGATCTTCAATAACAAACAGCCTACAGGGCTAGGGGAGCGAAAGGGACAAGGGGAAGGAAGGTCCCCCTCCCCCATACTGGGACCTTTACGGAGTTTTATGAATCCAACAACCCAACAACATTCACACAGTGCCCACTTATACTTGGCTCTTTGCTAGGCACTGGTGGGGTCAAAATATCAAGAACAAATCAACCCCTGCCCCCCAGGGAGCTGAGGCAGAAAGTCCTAAAGACCACTATTATGGAGGCAGGACTTGAGTTCAAATTCTGACAGCCACTTCCGAGCCCCCTGGCCAAGTCGTTGGACTGTCCATGTCCTTAGTGGTAAATGAGAATGGTGACACCACCAAGAAGGGTCGTTGGAGGCTCAGAGGAGGAAGGCGGGAGGACAACAGAGGAGCATTTATGTCCCCAGCCATGGATGGGAATCTGGAGGAATCAGCATCCAACCTGTGCCCCAAGCACTGATTCCACCTGCAGCCTCTGCTGGGATTCCTCCACTGAGGTGAGCTCAGCACCTGCCAAAGCCACCAGTCCCTCCTCAAACACCTCTAGCTGTGGGAAGCCTGTCCTTATGTAGACGAAAACACACAGTGGTCATCAGGAGGGATTTGAATCCAAGTCCTGACTCCAAAGTTACTGTTCTTTCCAAGCTAGTACGCTGTCTCTCTATGCGGCCGCTAGGTGGCGCCAAAGTGCACAGAGTTCAAATTTTGCCTCAGACATTTATCAGCTGTGTGACCCTGGGCAAGTCACTTAATGGCTTGCCTCGGTTTCCTCATCTGTAAAATGAACTGGAGAAGGAAGTGGCAGACATTTCCAGTATCTTTGCCAAGAAAATCCCAAATGGGGCCATGAAGAGTCAGACAGGGCTAAAATGCAGCCTCTCTAATCTGGGTTTAAGGCTCACATCTGATATGTACTGGCTGTGTGACCCTGGGCAAGTCATTGTTACATATATCCTAAAGTTCCGTAATATCCATGGGAGGAGGATAGGTATGGGGGAACAACACCTGTAGATATTAATTAGACAACAGAATGTTTAAACAATTTAACCCAGCCAATTTTGAGCCTTCTTCTCCCATTAAAAAAACAGAAAGGTGGAGTCTGGGCCTCCTGATCCCTGGACCAGAAGCATCTCTGAGAGGGCCCTGGGGCAGCACCAAAAAGCTCCGTGACTGGACCAGGATCACACAGCCAGGATCCACAAGAAAAGGGAGCCCAGAGTAGAGGCAGAAAGAATACAGACTGTAGAGATGCAGCATCTGGGTTCAAATCCAAGGCATGACACCTCCCCGGTCTCAGTTTCCTCATCTGTAAATTGAGGGAGTTGGGTTTGATGGCCTCTGAGAGTCCTCCCAGCTCTGACCTAGGATCCAAAGAGGCTAGCCCAGCTCTACCCACTAGACCACACGGCCTTGAGTGTGAATTATGCGATGGGACCAGCAAGAGGTGACTGAAGTAAAAGTCAGGAGTAGTTATGATATGCTGGAGCAGAAAAAGTACAGCATGAAAGTCAGAGGCCCTGGGTTCAAATCCTGACTCTGCCATTTACCTTCTATGTGACCTTAAGCAACTGATCTCTGGGCTCCACTTTCCTTATCTATAAAGGGGAGGAAGAGTATGAGAGAGACAGAAAAAGACAGAGAGAGAGACAGAGGGACAGAGAATGAGAAAGAGTTAGAGAGCATATGTGTGAGACACAGTGTGAGTGTGAAAGTGTAGGAATGTATGAGAGTAGGAGTGAATGTGAGTGAGTATGAGTGTGTTTGAGAGTATGTGAGGGAGTGGGAGTGTGTCTGAGTGTGAGAGAGTATGAAGGGGCAGCTAGGTGGTGCAGTGAATAGAGCACCAGCCCTGAAGTCAGGAGGACCTGAGTTCAAAGCCAGCCTCAGACACTTGACCCATGTATGAGCTATGTGACCTTTGGCAAATCACTTAACCCCAATTGCCTTACCCCTCAAAAAACCAACAACAAAAAGAGAGAGTGTATGAGAGTGTGTGTGTGAGGGAGTAGGAGTGGGAGTATGTGAGTGTGAGTGTATGTGTGTGTGTGAGAGACACACAGACACACATACACACACACACACACACATATACACACACCTAGAAGCTCTGGCAGGTTCCTTCTTGTACCTTTGATCTAGTCCCTCTCCAGCCAGGTCCAGCCAGGGCCAGAGCCTGAGCCCGCACCAGGCCACCTGACCACTCTGGGTCCCCAAATGGCCTTCTTTCCTCAGGAAGGCCCCCAAGCCCCTCCCCCTGACTCTAGCCCACGGTCCCAGGGGCCCTGGGCTGCATCCGCTCCCAGCTTGCTCACATACTAGGAAGGTCCCCCAGGACCCAGCCTCGTGGGCTCTACCTTCTAAGGCCATGAGCAAGGACTACATGGTTTCACTCACTCACTCTCGTCTTGGGGCTGTTCAGGGCCCCCTGCAGACTGGATGGGTTGGGGAGGCCAAGGTACACAAGGCTTACTCTAGGCCAACCCCATGAACTCCCCTTGTTTTGCTCTAGTCACACCATGTGGGCGGCTGGCTATCTGGTCTGGGCATACAGCCAACCCGGTCATGGTAACATAAGATTTCTTTTGTCGATCACTTTATGGCCAAGAAGTGAGGATTTTGTGTTCTTGGCATGGAAGGTGCTATGTAACCAAGAACACCTTAAATGACAATGCCTCCCTACCTGCCCTCACTCAGGGCCCATGCGGTCTCTCTCATATCCAGACAAGTGCCTCTGGCAGGGGTCATCCAGCCCTGGGCCACCAGGAAGGCAGCCCACTCCCCCTCTGGACCAGCGAGAGCACAGCACCAGCCCCCTCTGACTGCCTCCCTCTCCAGCGGCCCAACTCGAGCCATTACCTTCACCCTCTTGGTCTTGAGGCCCACCATGCCGCCACATTTCTCTTCTATCTGGACATGCTCAGAGATGACGCACTTTTGAGTGGTCACGATCTTTTGTGTCAAGATGCACAGGACCTCATTCTTCCTCTCCAGGACTTGCTGCAGCAAAGGACTCTTCAGATTTATCTTCCTGGAAAAGAGAAATGAGCGTGAGCGTCCCAGGGTCTCACCAGCACCCTATGGCCTTATGAATCTTCCTTTGACAGAGTAAGGGGCCTTGGGAGGGAGCCTGTGAGGGCCACGGTAATTTATCGGTTAGCAATTCCACGGGAGGTGATCTAGTCGAAACAACATAAACCAAAATTTAGTGAGGCCAATTCAGCACTCCCAGGCAAGCTGAGGACGCACAGGGCGGCTTCATTTCGCTCCCCACCCGTCAGCATGACAGGGCCTGAGAGAAGGCTCTTGGGATCCTACTGCTCAGCATGGCTCAGGCATGTCAGGGAACCAAAGGGAGGAGGAAGGCACAGAACGACCAACTGGCCCTCAAACAGCCAGTCATCTGCCCCCAACAGCTCTTATGTGAGTCAAGCCCTGGGTCCCCAGCCAAGTTCCTGAACTCCCACTTAATATGGTCCAAAGAACAGAAAGCTGGGGGACGATAGCATGACATCCATCTTCCACTTCCATAAAGCGAATGGGGAAAGGCAGATGGATTCCTCCTCCTCCACGTCCAGGACAAAACGAGGGGAAACCAGCAGTACTGCAGACCTAGACCTGGGTCTGGGTCAGAGCACTGTAAGGAGGAACCTCAGAGAGACCCTCAAGTCAAGCAAGTGAAGGAACAGAAGGCTTGAGCGTTTGCAAAATTTGTCCGAGGTCATGCTGGCAGCGAGGAGGACAATCGGGTTCTCTAGGGAATTTTGAGCTGGAGGAAGAGAGACTGAGCTTCCAGAAATAAGGAGGCAATAGTCCCACTGGACCCTGGCCCACTCAGACCACATCATGGTCTGGTAAATGAAAAGCAGCAAATGAGACCCGGCTGTCATTAAGGCTACGAGACAGTTGAAAATTAAGGGAAAAACCGACTTGCCAAACAACAGCCAGGACATCATTCTTTTTTTTAAGTATCTCAGCAATCCCCAGAACGGGCTAATTTCCACAAAGGTGAAAAAGCCATATAGGTCTTGAGGCACATGTAACTCGGTCCATTTGACCGGTCTGCATTCTGGTCTCTATGAAGGGCAGCGTGGATGTTGGAAAAGTTGACAGAAAGGGGCTGGGGAGATTGCATCTGCATGAAAGAGACTGAGGTGGAGGGCTCCCCAAACTATGATCCAAGCTAATAAACATTTACCAAACACCAACGAGGTGCTACAGAGAGCACTACAGAGAGAAGTTGCCCCTGTCCTCAGGAAGCTCATGTTCTCTTAGGCAGATAAATTTTCTTGTCTTTCCCTACCCAGAAAAGGCATCGCTTCAATCTTACAGGAAGGGATGGGCCAACGGCAAGTAAGGAGGCACATCAGGGGAAAAAATTTCACATGCATCAGCCCAAACAAATCATGGTACAGGAGCGTCATGGAATGTTACTCTGCTGAAAAAAACTGCAAACCTGAAGAATTCAGAGAAGCCTGGGAAGACAGATGTGGAAGGAAGGAAGCAGGACCAGGAAAACAATACACACAGACACTCATTGTTCAGTCATGTCCTACTCTCTGTGAGGTTTGGGGTTTTCTTGGCAAACATACTAGGGTGGTTTGACGTCTCCTTTGCCAGTGTTTCCCCATTTTACAGATGAGAAACTGAGGCAAGTAGGGGTTAGGTGACTTGCCCAGCATCACACAGCTAAGAAGTACCTAAGGTCAGATTTTAATTCAGATGTTCCAGACTCCAGGCACAGTCATCTGTGTGCTATGGCGCCACCTAGTGACCCCTTACACAATGGCTACAACAATGTAAATGGAAAAAAAACACCAAAAAAGAGAAACAAAGCTGTGTGATTACAGTGCCCTCCAGAGGACAGACAATGAAACGTCCTACCCACCTCCTGACAGAGAGGCGAGGGATTCAAGGTGCAGAACGAGATAAGACATTATTTGAACATGGCCAGTTTGGGCATTTGTTTTGCTGGACTATGCAAATTTGTTATGAGGGCTATGTTTGTTTGTTTTCAGTTGGCTGGGAGGGGAGGAGAGTGAATTATGCTTGTTAATTGAAAAAAAAAACTAAAATAAAATGGTCCACTTAAAATAATTATAAAGTTGCAAAAATATACTTCTCTCTCTTTTTTTTACAAAGCTTTCTCCTTTTCCACTGAGGTAGAATACTGCATATACTTTCACACTTGGTTGATTTTGCTTATTATCATTATGTTTGCTCTGTGTTTCTGGGAAGAGGCTGAAGAAGGATATGTGTGTGTGTGTGTATGTATGGATATGGAGGTGGTTCTAAAATATAAGAGAGCAATGATGATCAAAAACCCAAACCAAATGTACCAGTTCTTTGCAGAGCCTCCCTTTGCTGGCTTCTGGGAAGGTGCCCTACACCCCTCTCCCCCTGCTTCTGTCACATCCAATTCGAGCTTTTGGCTCGTTCTTCAGCATCTCTTCCCCTCAATCAGGCATTCTACAGACTTATTTCCTTCTAATTCCCACAGCAGAGGAGAAAAAAAAATTGTATTTCACAGACAACCCAATTCAAAGAGAAGCTTTGCCTTGGGTGCACATAAATAATGGCAGGGAATTATTGGAAGGCTTTCTCTTAGGAATTTTGAAGTGATACTACTCAGTGGCGCTCACCTGGACTCTACATGCCTTAAAAAGAGGCTACTAAAAACCTTTCAGCTGTTGTGGACCTATTTGAGAACAAATGAAAAAACAAACACACCTCAAATTTCCAAAAATGCTTTTATGAAAACTTCTGGCTTCCAATCCTGGTTGTGCCACTCACTATGTGACCTTAAACAAGTCATTTCCCTGTGACTTACATACCTGTACTACCCTAGGCAAGCAACAACAGCTCTGGGGCATGATTTCCTCATCTGCAAGATGATGGGTTAGACTATATGACTTCCGAGGTCCTTCCAATCCACGAACCGTGCACAGACCTGTTCTCCAGGAGTGCTTGGCTCCTTCCACGCCCCCAAGTGATGATAAGTTGGGGACGAGGTGCAGTCAGCCCAGAACCGCAGCCTTCCTCCACCACGATGACCTCGGGTCATTGCTGGGAGCTTTACAAGCTCGGTTCCTGGCCCCCGCCCCAGTTCTCAGGATGGCCCCTCTAGAAGCCTGCTTTGGATGGCTCGGAGAGATCCCAGAATAAATCATTCTGTGGCTAAGCCCATCGCAGTAATTAGCAGCGTGGAAAACAGGGCACGTTCAATAAGCCAACACAGACCAGTTTAGTCTTTACTGAGCCTCTCGAGGTTATGATGGATGGATGCATGGGCTGGAGGCGAAGCAGGACCAGCACGAAAAGGAGAAGCCGTTACCCCAGGGGCTCATTTCCCGGGCTCTAGGCGCACGTGGCTCCGGCTTCTGCTGCTCCTCTTCCGTCCCTCCCTGAAGGGCCCTGGCGGTGTTCCTGATTCCCTGATGAGGGTGACTTGGGCCTCGTTCCTCAGGACGGTGCTGCCACCTTTTGGAAGCTCTGAACGATGGACAAATCTGGGATTTCTCGTTTCTTTTCGTGGTCCTTGTTGGGAAGGGAAACAGCTGAGGTTAAATCAACCTGGGAAGACAACTCGTCCCCCACGTATCGTCTGCCACTAGACCAGAAGGGTTATCGGCTCAGAGAATGAGACCTTAGTGGGCCTAGAGTCTAACCCTCTCATTTTATAGGTGAGGAAACTGTGGCAGAGGTTGAGTGACTTGCCCAAGGTCACACAGCCAGTGTGTCTGAAGTGAGACACAAACGCGGTTCTTCCTGACTCTAGGTCCAGCATTTTATCAACAAGACCACACCGCTTCTCTTGAGAGGATGCTTCCTTCTCTTGACCCCGGCCAAGGTCTCTAAGCAGTCCCGAAGAAGAGCAAGGGGCGTTGCATCTCTAGTTGGCGATCGGTTAATCTTGGTGGAATGAATGACTAACCAGGCACACTCTTTCTTAAAGACATTATCGAGAATGTGGAATCTGCCCATGTCATTGCCCCAAGACTCCTGGGGAGAGACCTGGTCAGGGTATCAGAGGGCTGAAGTTATCTCACTAAACAATAAATAAACAGCCAGCCACCCTTAGTCACCCAGGAGGCAGAGGGCAAAGGTCTAACTCTTCACTGAGAAGAAAATGGAGCCAAAGGATGGCAATCCAGACAGAGACCAGTGCCACAAAGCATGACCTAAGACCCAAGGGCAACACAAAGGGGCCATGAAGGGTGATGGGGTGAAAGTGAAAGAATGGGGATTTGGATTCCTAGGCCAGGGGCTTGGCTACTGAAGATAAAAATCACTTCAGCTCTCAGGGTCTCAGCTTCACCAAGTGAACAAGGACGGACTCGGACTAAGCGGCCCCCATGGTCACTGACGGCTCTCAATCCTAGATCCTTCTGGAAAAAAGTAGGGAAAGATGGTGTCCTGATTTAACAAGGGACAAGTAGTATGGGAGAGGCAGATACAGGAGTCCAAGGACCTGAGTCTGAATTCCAGTTTTGCCACTTTCTGGGCAAATTCCTTAACCTGTTTGGCCTCAGTTTACCCATCTGTAAAACTGAAGAGGACTCTGAGGTCTCTTGTAGGCCACTCCATCTGGCCTCCATTTCCCCCTATGGAAAATGATGAAGTTGGGTTGGGTGACTCCTTTAAATCTAGGATTACATCAGATAATCAATAGTGTGTCATGGTGACAAAAAAATCACATTTGTGAGTTCTCAGGCAAGGTTAGAAAATAAAGCGGTCAGGATTAAGTTTTTATGAAAGCTCAGAACCTCAGGTGGGCAGCAATACATAGGATCAGACATCACCAGATACCTGGGTATCATGGAGTACAACTTTCTAGCATTAAAAAGGTCTATTTGTTAAACATTAATATTTTAAGATGGTCCTCATTATGCCCCCCCAAATGTTGCATGCCACAGAGGCTACCCGCAATGCCAACCTCTAGTTCTGACCCTGAGAGCAGAATACATTCCCAAACTCAGGAGAGCCTAATAAAGCTTAGTGACAAAGACCAGACATTGAGGCAGGCTGCGCTCGGAGGTCTCAATCCCGTAGAATTTCGCCACTTCAACCCCGAAGTGCACAGAGCTAGGCTTCCATGCTTTCCTCTGCCTGTGACTTGTCTGTGATATGACCCCATCCAGCTGCTACATAGCCACAACATTTTTTTTTGGTGCCTCCTCTAATTTTCCATTAGCAGAGTCCCCTTCCTGTATGGAAATCCTTCTTAATCAGAGGCCTAAAACTGTATCACCAAACCTCAATGATAACAAATTGCATGTGACAGCTTCTGTGCCCTCCTGGCATAAACATGGTGGTACCTGGAACAATACAAGACCCTCTCCCACCATCCCCTACTTAGCACCTTCCTCTCTCACAGTGCACTTACCGTTTCCCCCCTTAGCATCTGATCAGATTCAGCTCCTCCGAGGGTGACCCATTCCACCATCCAACTCTTTGGCCAAAGGGGAGTGGGGTGTACCAGTCTGGAAAAGAGGCTGGACTCAGACAGTCGGCTCAGAGGGCAACCTAGTTTGTGTGTTTGTTCAGTTGGTTTCCCACTGAAGACCCTGTAGGACGAGAGTCCCCTTCTCCAATCCCCCTGACTACGTAAACCCCCTTCTCTGTTCCCTTGGAATTCCAGAGGATCATAATCTCAACAGCCAAGGAAACTTACAGAATTTACCCCAAATCTCAGAGCCAGGATATAAATCCGACCCTTTCATCTCCAGGTCCCTCACTCAGCCGGAGGACCCTTCTCCCGCTGTGTGTCATAGACACCTGTCTCCCCATTTCCTGCTGCTCCTTTAGACTAGTGTCTCCATCCTTTCTTACTCTTGAGCCTTGTGAGGCTCCCTAAGAGTTTTTATCAGATCGTAAACAAGGAGGGGAGCTCAAAGGGAATAAGAAGGCTCCCTCCTGGTCCTTCATCTTGTC
Organism: Phalanger gymnotis; assembly: GCA_028646595.1. Classification (NCBI taxonomy): domain Eukaryota; kingdom Metazoa; phylum Chordata; class Mammalia; order Diprotodontia; family Phalangeridae; genus Phalanger; species Phalanger gymnotis. The sequence goes on from CM053623.1 coordinate 11,730,759, forward strand.
TGTTTTCCTTCAGACCAGGGGCATCACAGACCCCTCTGGCAGCCTGGTCAAGTCTATGGACTGCTTCTCAGAACCAGGTTTTTAAAGGCATAAAATAAAATACAGAGGATTAGCAGGAAACTACTGTATCGAAACAGTCATTAAAAAGTCCACAGGCTCCAGGTTAAAAATCTTTACTTAAGACCCAGCAACAACTAATCAACACATTGTCATTTCTCCCCTGCTATATGCTTGACACCTGGGATATGAAGACAAAAATATGACAGTCTTGCCCTCAAGGGGCTTGCCTCAGTGGAATGTAAGGACAAAGTCACATGGGGATAACAGATGGGGGCACAGCCTTCAAAAAGGATTAAGGACTGCTTTTCAAAGCAAAGTTGGATTCAGGTTATCCAGCAGGTGGAAGGAGCAGGGGTGTTGGGGTGGGGAGATAGGATCAGCCACAGATGGTTGGGAAGGGGGAGATAGAGGTGTTCCCTCGCCTTGTTATTTTATTGTTAAGCCAGCCACGGCACACACAACCTCAGGCAGGTCTACCTGGATCTGAGAGGAAGCAGGGTGGAGGCCCAGGCAACATCTGGCTGATGGGGACCAGGGCAGGGTGGTTAGGGAAGAACAGCCCAGCCAGGGCAGGCAGGAGGCTTACTGTGGCTGTTGGCCATTTAGCGGAATCAGGTTGGCATTCGCTTACTCTGCCTGGTCATCAAACACCAGATATCTGAAAACAAGGGACACCGACTTCCAGGTTATCTGGTTTATGAAAGTGGTCCAGAAAAAGCTGGCAACGAGCAGCATCTCAGGCGTCAGCTCATCTGATTTACTCATTTTATCTTACTCACTTTATTCATTTTACGCTGAGGCCCAGAGAGGGGGAATGACTCTCCCAAAGTCACCCACCTCATTACCTGGTACCAGAACCAGGACTGGAGTTGAGGTTTCCTGTCTCGTCTCGGGGCTCTTTCCACAGATCCCACGTTGCCCCGTGTGGCGTAAAGACCAAGGAGCGGACAAAGTATGGGCACTGAAGGAAAGGGTAGAGATTCCAGCCGGCGAGGGATCTGGGGAATGAGCTTGTTGGAGCCAAGTGAGAAATTTCTGATGTGGGTGTGTTCCTGGTGTTCTCTCTTATGTGAACTTGTGATCTCTGTAAAGAGAAAAGCCAACTGCCGAACTATGACTGTACATGGAAATGCCCATTTTAGTTGGTTTATGATATCCTTTCAAAAAAATTTAAAATCAATGCTATCTGTGAACTACCTGGGTTAAAACTCACTGTCTAGTCCTTCAAGGAAAAATCTCTCCATCTGGGGATGCCTCCAGACACTACACCAGCCCCCTGGCACTTCAGTAGGGGTATCGAAAAATCCTGCCCCTGTCCTCCCCTCCCACCACACGCTGTCTCCATTGCCCTCCTTTCAGGAGACTGAGAGTTATGGCGCAGCCTGGGGGTTAGGATCCCACTTCTGGCACTGACTAGCAGTGAGCCTCAGTTTCCTCATCTATAAGCCTTCAATAGCAACACCCAGGCTCAGAGATCCTGTTGGAAAGTACTTTGTGTAATCTCTAAAAGAGGTTCTCAAGCTGGCATCTGACCACTAGTTTCTAATGGTTTGATAACTGTATTTCAATATTATTGAGACAACAGATGGCAAGCCCTTTGCAAATTTTAATGAGTTACATAAGCAGCAGGGCACTAGGTGGCGCCATACTGCACAGAGCGCCAGACCTGGAGTTAGGAAGACTTATCTTTCTGAGTTCAAAGCCAGCCTCAGACATTTAATACCTGTGTGACTGTAGGCAAGTCACTTCACCTTGTTTGCCTCAGTTTCCTCATCTGTAAAATGAGCTGGAAAAGGAATTGGTAAACCACTTCACTGTCTCTGCCAAGAAAACCCCAAATGGGTCACAGAGCATTGGACGCAACTGAAATGAATGAACAAAAACTACAAAAAGCAACAGCTTTGGCTATTATTCCTAGGGTATGCTCCACAAAACACAAGAATCCTTTGCTTCAGATGAGCTTAGGACTGAGCTCCACAGCATCCCAGGCTGGTGGAGGACAATGAGCTGGCTCTGCTTGGCCCTGGGGGAGCGGGCCAAGCCAAGGAGTGGAAATTTCAAAAAGGCTATACTGAGGCTCGAGGTCAGGAAGATCTTCCTAACACTCATAGCTGCTGCGTCAGAGTGAAGTGTGCACCTGTGGGAGATCGTGGATCCTTCCTCCATCATAAAGTCTGCGTCACTTCGGAGGTTGGATGAGCTGACCCCCAAGGTCACTCTCTATGGAGGGTCTATGATTTAGTCTTCAGAATGATGAGGGGGGACATTCCCCTCTCCCTGACTCTCTCTCGACTGAGGATGGGATGGGCAACGATTCCAAAGCCCCCATCGGAAGGCCCATCACTCCTTATTAGCCCCATTAGGCACCCGCCTATCCCAGCCAAGGCTGGCTCCATCTGGCCCGAAGCCCAGCTGCCAGAGTTTATCTCTTTTGCACACAATGGCGCAGGGAGAGGAAGAGAAAATAACCTGGCAGTTACAGACTTTCAACCTTTTCACCAGTGTTATTAACTGCCTGGGTTTATGAGACGCATTAGCCTAGGATAGAAACACCCGCCACGGTCCAGAACAGGATGCTCGATGGCCGTACGCTGAGCAGAGAGTGACCTCTAGGCCCGGACCGAGGCTCCCACTTACTGAACTCTGTCATCGGCAAAACACTTTCCTCCCAGCTGTACTGAGAGACAGACAGCGATCTCCATTTTCCAGATGAGAAGACTGAGGCTCGATGAGGGACAAGCAGTTCGCTCACAGCCATGGAGCTGGTAAATTCCAAAAGCAGGACTGGGAGGTAGGAGCTATTGTTGCTATTCAGTGGTGTCTGATTCTTTGGCGACCTCATTCAGGTTTTCTCAGCAGAGATGCTGGAGCGGTTTGCCACTTCCTTCTCCAGTTCATTTCACAGATGAAGAAACTGAGGCAAACAGGGCAAAGCGACTGGCCCAGGGTCACACAGCTAGGAAGTGTCGAGGCACTCTATCCCCTGTTCCATTTAGCTGCCTCTATAGTCCTAAAGAATGGCCAGTTAATACCACGCACTTTAGCGTATCCAGATGGGTCTGGAGTCAGGAAGACTCGAGTTCAAATCCAGCCTCGGTCACTTCCTAGCTCTGTGACCCTGGGCGAGTTAATTCAACCTCACTGCCTCAGTCTCCTCACCTATACAATGGGACAATAACAGCACCTACCTCCCAAGGTGGTTGTGATGATCAAATGAGATCATAACTGTAACACACTTAGCTTGGAGCCAGGCACAGAATAGACCCTGGATAGATGTTCGCTCTTATTATTAAAAAGAAAAGCTGAATGTGGTGCATGGAATAAATAACTAAAAATGGGGCAGGTGGGAGGGAGGGCTCCAGCTAGACCCCAGTCCCTCCTTCTGGAGGCAATGTCCATTCAAACCAGGCCACCAAGAATAAAACATCCAGAACCTTTCTAGGCCTCTGGGGCAGCCACGCACATAAATTATTTTGAGGATCCAGCCTCCTACATTGAGTGCCCAGGAGTCATCTTGGCTCTGCCGATAATCACCTTACGACTTTGGACAGTGTTATTTCTTCTCTGGGTCTCAGTTTCCCTGTCTGCAAAATCGCATCTCTGCTAGGCGGCCTCTATGGTCCAGGCCATCTCCAAGTCACTTTCAGAAACAATGGGGCCCTTTTCACAGGGTCCAGGTCCCATTCCTTTCAGACACCAGGTGTTTATGGATGAGGAAGCATGGCCCCCCTGGTCCCCAGGCAAAGGGACGGACTCAACCCAGCGAATGAGGCCTCAGCTGTTATGCTTGGCCCGGCGGTCATTTGTTTGGCTCAAATATTTGTTACGCCTGTTGCCTTTATCTTTTTCTCTGGTAGAGGAGGTTGGGAGAGAAATACAAATGTTCAGTTTTTTTAAAAATTCAATTTAAAAAAATTCTGGTCCCTTCTCTGCCTCTAGTGCTCTTGCTTTGCTCCCTACTGACTCCAAGATTACTCAGGCTACAGCCCAAACGGATCTTCTGAGAAAAGCCCTCCCTCTACAAACTTTAAAATGCCTTTTAAAATAGGAGTTACTGCGATGCTCATATGCTATTGCCCAACTGACAGCAATTGAAAGAAATGCTTGAATTATCTGGAAACCTCACTTATGTGGAGCCAAACAAAAATAGTTCCAGGGTGCTTTAAGGCCAGTCTTTTCTTACAATAACCTTGTGAACTAGAGAGTACAACAATCTTTATCCCCATTTAACAGATGAAAAAACTGCTCATAATGACCCAGCTAATGAGCGTCAGAAGCAGGACTCCCAAGAAGCTCGCTACCACTCCACCCTGCCGCCTCCGCCTCTGGAGCCCCTCAGGGTCACAAAGCCGCTTCCTCCCGATGGCTCTGGGAGGTGGGCAGTACGCCTGACGTTGTCGCCCCATTTCACTGATATGAAGGACCTAAGGGTAATGGCGGTTGGTCTGGAGACTTATTCGGCTCCCCATTGTTGTCAACATCTGACAACATCCTGAGTTTTGAGGACAAAAACTGCATGCTCTAGAATGATGACTTACCGTATCTAAATTACCTGGAATAAAAAGTCCTGGGAAAACAGCCCTTGGGAACAGGCCGGACTTCAACACTACTAATTACCTGCTAGGCTAGCCGGGAATGAAGCGTTGCTCTCCCAACCCCTGGATGCTCCAGGAGCCGAGGGAGGGCAGCAGGTCGGTGGGGAAGGAAGGAATTTATTGCCCATGTGAAGTGAGGTAAGGCCTCAGTCTGATCTCCACCCTGCAGATGGGAGGCCATTCCCTCACGGCCATCAGCTTCAGTTACTTAAAAGCATAAAGAAACAGGGCTGCCCAGCATTGGTCTTTTTCCCGTCCCTGAAACTCATTCTTAAATGAGATAAAGTATGTAAAGCATTTTGTAAACACTAAAAGTGTATATGTACATATATGTGTGTGTACACACACACACACACACACACTCACTCACTGTGGAGATAAGGCTTCTGAGGCTCTTCCCTACATCACCCCACCCTTCCCTATCACGCCAACAAGGGATCATGTGATCCTACATGGGAAGGGGAAGGGACCTCTGGTACCACCCAGACCAATCTCATTTTACAGAGGGGCTAAGTGATTTGCCCAATGCAGGCAGGAGCCTCAGAAACCATCTAAGCTAAATGCCTCATTTTCCAGATTTTTACAGCTATGTTGTGAATGCTAAAAGAAGCCTTCTTTTCCCTGCTACCTTAAAGCATGAGAAAGATGAACCAGGAGCTGTTCAAACTTCACTTTCCATTTTTAAAAAGTCCCTTCTTGTTCCTCAGCCCAACTCCACATGGAAAAACAGACAATCCTGTTCAAACTAGAATGTCAGATAGAGATTTCCAGAGGGCCAGCAAGAGGCTTGGCTTTCTACCTAATTACAGAATGATTATGGAAGCCAAGAATCCCAACTGCAGCAATCTTATGCCCAAGACTGTTGGATCGTACAACACATCTAACCACCCCAGCGCTGCCAAATGGTCATACCCTAAGGCGCAGGTCTGACCACACCACTGCCCAGCTCAAGGTTCTTGGATTTATCTCAGGGATACGTTACCAGCCCCACTTCAGTCAGGATGCTGCAGCTGACCTTTGAAGGCTTATTACATAGGATGCCATCCTCTGCCCAAGCCAGCCCAGGTCTGAAATATGGCTTTGAGATCCAAAAGTCAGTATAAATGCTAGAGGGCATCCAAGGTGATAAAGGCCTTGAGGATCAGCTGGAAAAACTTGGGACATTTAGACAGAAGAGAACTCAAGGGAGACACGAAAGCTGATACTTGAAGTATGTCGGGGGAAAAGGGATCCAATACTTTCTATTTGCCCAGGGGTGAGGCGGGCCAGATCCAGGAGGCGGGGGAGGAAGCTACAGAGAGGCTTGGGAAAAGAAACACTCCTAAGGACTAGGAAAACCCCAGAGGGGAACAGGCCACCTTGGGAGTTAGTGAGCTCCCCATCCATCACTGGGTATCTTCAGTCAAAGACCGAATGAATGGCCATCTCTCAGACACACAGAAGAGAAAACTCTTACCCTGATAAAGACTGAACTAGATGGCCTTTGAGGTCCCACCCCTGAGATTCTGCAATGTGAGGAAAACACAACAAAAATGAATGCTATTCAAGTGATTCCCAAGTGATCTCCCTTGGGCAATTGCAAACCCGGCACTGGCAGAGATTTCAGCTACCACCCAGCCAGCCCACCCCGTGTGATTGACAGAAAGGGAAGTCGAGTCTCAGGAAAGCTAACTTTTCTAAGGTCACACAAGTAGCGCACGTCAGGGGTAGAAAGAACCCAGGTCTCCTGACTCCAGATGTTCAGACACAAGATCTGGGGACGCCCACCCAAACTCCAGAGGACTCCTCTTTACCCACCTATCCACAGACTCCCTGATGAGCTGCTGCAGGTCCACCTCGTGCTTCCGAAGCATCCCAAAGGAAGACTGGCTCTCCACCGAGCCCGATCTTCCGGCCTTCAGGGTGATCGTCCCCAAGGCGGTCTCAATAGTGCCCTTCGTGACATCTCCAAACTTCCCCTCATACTTCACAAAGTCTGACTCGACCACAACTAGAAGGAAACAAAAGATAACCAGAGCTTCAGGCAAATGTGTCTTGGCACATAGTCAGTGCTGAATAAATTGTTTTAAAAACTCATTCCCTCCTTCCAATGGCAGGAAGAACCTTGAAAAAAGATAAAGGTTAGGATTCATATCAACACCTGTTAGTGGGATGTTTGGTGCTAAGAAATGGCCACATCATTTCTCCCTTTGTCCACCCCGATGGACAACTAGACACCTGCCCAGCAGTGTGGGTAGTAATCTTCAATGGAGGAGGAGATAGAAGGCTGTCAGGGAGAAAAGGAGGGGCACTACCAGCCACCCCTGAAACCCCTGGCTGCTGGGTCATGATTCTGGTCACTTGGCCTAGCCTACTTTGGGGAGGCAGTCCTCCCCTGACGCAGTTTTACCAATCAATTAACAAGCATTGATGAAGGACCTACTATGTGTAAACTACCAGGCTAGGTGTCTGGTGCGTGGACTGAGAACAGACAAAACTAAAACCACATAACCAACTGCCTACTGAACCCTGAAAATGGTTGTCTAATAGACACGTCCATAAGGAGGATTCATACTTTTTCCCCAAAACCTTCTTTGGAACTTCCCAGTTCTTGCAGTCTCCCAGGTTGGCAGCCTTGGCATCATCTTTGACCCCTCACCTCTCCTCACCTATCCACTTAGTTACTAAATGTTGTCTCTGCCTCCATGGCACTTCACTGAGCTGACCTACTCTCCAGTCACACAACTACCACTTTACTCCAGGGTTAAGTGCTTGGGATTCAAATAAAAGCAAAATCAGGTCCTGCCCTCAAGGAGCCCCCACTCTAGTGGGAGAGATAGCATTCAAAGAAGTGTGTACCTACAAGATGCATACCTAAAAAGGGAAGGTTATACGAGAGAGAAGGAACAAATGGAGGACAGAAAGGAGGGAGCTGAGAAAGACCTTTGGCAGAAAGTCTCCAAGAATTCCACTGATGGACTGTCACGCGGAGGATCAAACGTGCAGAGGGGAGGGACTGGACAGAAAGGGCCAGGTCTGAGGCTTTAAATGCCAGAGAGAGGGTTTGATATATGGCCCCAGAGATAAACAAAGTCAGTGGAGCTCCCTGGGTAGGAGACCGAGATGGCCAGACCTGATGTTCTGAAAGATCTCTTTGGAAGTGGAGGAGGATGGGGAGAGACTTCAGGCAGGGCTCCCTCTGCTTGTGAGATGGGGGAAGGAGATAATGGGGGAAGACGCCTGGGAGACATGGGAGGAGGGGAGAACAGAGGGCTCCAATTTTCTCAGTCACGCAGGAGGCCAGGCTCTTGGTTGAGAATGTCAGTGATGAGGTGGCTATGGAGACCAAAGGAGAGAGAAGAACTTGGACCAGTGACTGTGGAGGGTGGGATAAGGAATCAGTCAGGAAAGAATAAAAGTCTGGCTGCAGGGAGGGCCCAGCTGAGAGGGAGTAAGATTAATTTGTCGGGGATCCAGTCAACATGATTCCATGCTCCCCCCCATTCTGTCCAGCACTGACTCTCCCTGGGTGACACAGACTTCACAAACAGGTCAATTCTGATAAACACCTTGGCAGATTTATAAATCCTTGACCTCTGCCCAGGCAGGGCATCCCTTATCTCCACCAGTCTCTGTGATAAAGTCCTGCCAAAGCTTCACCACTCACTGCCTGAACCACACTTTGGAGAGAAGGCAGGTCCCTCATCTTGGGCCAACGCCACCTCCCAGGCTCCCAGCCCTGGGCTTCCTTTGGGGACCTGTTCCTGGGCCTCTAGCGACTGCTCTCCCCTCTCTCTCCTCCCCACATCCCTGTGGCTGCCCTCAGAATCTCTCTGGGTCCTGTCCTGATCTCTGTCTTTGAAGGAGGAGCTATGGTATCTCAGGCCTATCAGACTTGAGTTAGCAACTGAAAATGCTCCCTTCACTCAGCAGAGGCAAAGTCACCTAGGGAGGAGTGGAAGCAGCCTAGGGTTTAGGGGAAAAGGTGTTCTCTCACCAAAGACATTGCTGTTCAGTCACGTCAGACTCTTCTTGGCAGAGATACTGGACTGGTTTGTCATTTCTTTCTCCAGCTTATTTTACAGATGAAGAAACTAAAGCAATCAGGGTTAAGTGACTTGCCCAGGGTCACACAGCTAATAAGCGTCTGAGGCCAAATGTGAACTCAGGTCCTCCTGACTCCAGGACCAGTGCTCTGTCCACTGAATCACCTAGTAACTCAAGGACCTGGGTTCAAATCCCAACTTGACCACTTAGTAGCTATATCATCTTAGGCAATTCACCCCCTCTCTGAGGTCTGTTTTCTTTTCTGTAAAATGAACAGATTAGACCAGATGACCCGAGGCCCCTCCCAGATCAACTTTTTGATCCTGTGACTATCCTTGCACCATAAAAAATTAGGGAAGGGTAGGATGATCCAGTAGAAAGAAAGCTGGCCTCTGAATGAGGAAGGCCCTACAAGTCCTGGGTCACACAAGGGCCCGTCTCCAATTTACCCTACAGCGGTTTGCTTGTTGTCTCCCCGCCAGACAGCAAGCTCCTGGGGGCAGATGGTCTTCTCTTGCACCTGGTACACAGTAGGCACTTAGTAAATGACTGCCTAACTCAGCTGCCCTAGGCTTCAGCTTTGTCTTCTGTAAAATGGGCCTGATGTCCCTTCTGACTCTAGCTTGCAGACACTTGGTGAGCTCTTCGTGGACAGAGCATCAGATGTGGATTCAAAGGACCTGGATTAGAATCCTAGCTGTGCCATGGATTTGCTGTGTACCCTTGGGAAGGCCATCTCTCTGGGCCTCAGTTTCCCAAGCTGTAACATGAAGGGGTTGGACTGAGATGATCACTAAGGCTCCCTCCATTTCCAACATACTAGGGCGTATGAATGTTTCTGGGAGGGTCAGAAAGGCTTGGGCAGAACCAAAAGCCTGGGCCATTCTGACCATGAGCTTCCTTCCTGTGGCTTAGTATCCCACCCTCTGGGTGGTCTTATCCCTGATGGAAGGGTCTTTGTTTCCTGTAAAGGTCTGGGGGGGGGCAGGGTAGGAGTACCTTCCCTTCACTCAGCAGCTCTCAGAACTAGGAAGGACCTGCCTCAGAGGCTTATCCAACCCACACTGGAACAAAAATTCTCTCTAACTCACTGACCAAAGGTTATCCAGCCTCTGCTTGAAGGCTTCCAGGGCTGGGGTACCCACTCCCTCCACATGCTGCCTCCAACCCACCTTGAGAAAGCTCACTAGGAAATGTTTCCTAACCCCCACTCCCAAACCGGCTTCTCTCAATTTCCAGACATTTCTTCTAGTCTAGACTTCTGGGGCCAAGCAGAAAAAGTTCAGTCCCTTCCCCAGTTCTCTCGGCTCTTGGTAGCATTTTGTGCCAGGATGAAATCTCCTCTCTGGATTTTCAGAACATCTCTGTTCTTCTGCTTCCTGTCTACATCATCGGCCACATCTGCCCTAATTTCCCTTCACTAGTCGAGAAAATGAGCCCTGGGACCAGGATCAAACCTTCCCCACAGAGTACCAGCTTCAGACTGCTACAAGGCCAAGTGGAATTCCAAAACCCAGAGCTGTCCTGTCTGCCTCCTCGAAGAGTCCACTGGAGAACTATCCAGGCCTACCTTGCTTCATTATGCTTCACAGAAATTGCAATTCTTACAAACTGAAGGTTTGTGGCCACCCCGAGTTGAGCAAGGCTTTCGGGGCCATTTCCCCAACTGCATGTGTTTTTACCTCATGAGTCTGCCATATTTTGGTGATTCTCCCAATATTTCAACCCTTTTCATTAGTATCATAAGTTACGGTGATCTGTGATTAGGGATTTTTGGTGTTACTATTGTCACTGTTTCAGAGGTGCCATTAGTAGATAAACGTTGTGTTCTGACTGCCCCAGCAACTGGCCATTCCCCTGTGTCTCTCCCTCTTCTCTGGCTTCTTTATTCCAAGACACAACAATATTGAAATTAGGCCCATTAATCACCCCACAATGGTTTCTAAGTGTTCGAGTAGAAGGAAGAGTCAATTGATGGGGCAAACTTCATCATTGTCTTATTTTAAGAAATCATCACAGTCACCCCAACCTTCAGCAAAACCACCCTGACCAGTCAGCAGCCAGCACGACCTTCCACCAGCAAAAGGGGATGACTCGCCGAGGCCCAAGTGATGGTTAGCAATTTTTAGCAATAAAGTATTTTTTAACTAAGGTGTGCACGTTATTTTCTGACATAACACTATTACGCATTTAATAGACTACAGCGTAGTGTAAACGTAACTTTTGTATGCACTCGGAAGCCAAACAATTTGGGTGACTCACTTTATTGCGATATTTGCTTCATGGCAGTGGTCTGGAACTGAACCTGCAACATCTCTGAGGTAGCCTGCATACACTTATAGCATCTAACTCAACACTTGCTTTTTACATATTAGGGAAACTGAGTCCCAGAGAGGGGACAAGTGCAGCTTGTTCAGGGTCACACAAGTAGCATGTGATTGAGCCAGTCTACAAAGCCAGGCGCTCCAGTTCCGAATCTCTCACTGCTCACTACTTTGCACTCAAGCCTCCGAGGTCTCATTACCTGGTTCTAGGGCTCATTCCTTGTGCTTAAAGTAGCCTCCCCATGAGTCTGTCTCTGTTCCCCCAACACCCCTCTCTTCTCTCCCATCTCACCTCACCTGAGAAAACTTCCTCAGTGGACAAAAGGAAGGAGCTTCCAATTGCGCCCCTCCCCGGAATCCACTTCAGGCCTTTCAGACATAAATAAGGAAGAGATGTGGCCCCAGGCCTTAAAGCACAATGGACATATCTGCATGAAGTTTGTGTCGGTGGGCTGATCTACTGCACGGGAGAAACACAGGGGGCGTAGGACAAGGTCCTGTAATGCCTGACACATCCTTCACTCTAAGGAACGTGCAGCAATCAGCCAAGTCAAAGAAGAGACCCAGACCTTTGGCATCCAGGGTCCAATGTCTGAAATGCCCTCCTCAGTGTCCTCTGGGCCAATTGAACCCAGGAGGTGGCAAAGCCAGATTCGAATCCTTGTGTTATTAAGCTACAGATATAGCCCTGACTAGTGCAGTACCAGCATGCCTCCTTCTCACCACCCTTCTGTCCCCTTGCCCAAAAGGACAGGGAGCAAACACATGCTTGGATGGCCCTATAGTCCAGTCTTCCTTCCACAGCAGGGACCATGGTGTGTTCCAGTTCAAGATAAATGGGGCCAGCCCCAAAATCAGGGCTTCTTAACCTGGGGCCATGAATTAAAATATATATGAATTATATCTATCTATATCTATACACACACACACACACACATTTAATGCCTGTATCTCAATAGGATTGACTTCCCTTGTAATCCTACATATGTCATACAGTTAAAAGCCTGATTCTGAGAAGGGGCCACTGGCTTCACTGGACACTGCCAAAGGGGGTCTATGACACACAAAAGCTTAAGAACTGCCCGAAATCAAGTAGTAAAAGAAGAAAAAAAAGTGTGTATATATTGGTATATAGCTATGTACACACATGAGTATATGCATTATATGCAGCATGTTTATAATGTGTGTATATGTATGTACATACATGTGCATGCTTTGTGTATGTCTGTCTATGTACACATGAGCAGGTATACACATGTGCATCTATTTCCCAGCATTATAAAATCCCCAAATCAGGTGATGTGGCCGCTCTTGCTTCATTAAGAAATAAAAAGCCCACCCATCTCCCTCACCGAGAAGAAAAGCCTCTTCACGATCTTTGGGCCTCCCTTAGGACCTAGCACAGGGTGCAGGAGAGACTGGGTCCTTTCTTGGGGGTTTGGCTGTTGCTGCTTCCTTTCTAAATGCTTTCAGGATGACTGGGAGGAGGCTGACTGGCCCACCTGCTGGACGAAGCCCTTCTTTTCCCTCTGACCTCGACCTCCCCTCTAGGAAAGTCCTCATCCCTGCTTCTGAGGCCGTGGACCCCGAGAACATCTAGGGGTGCCCAGCGGGTGCCTTACCTGGGTTCACAAGCTCATCTTTAGTCAGGATGTCATTGATGGTGGCTGATAGGAACTGGTACTTGGGTCTTTGCCAACACCAAAACTTCTTTTTCTTCACCACCAAACTCAGAAGCTGTAACCTGTATGAGTCATTCAGGCTTGACACGGGGATCAAGTCTCCTCCTGGGTCAGTGTCTTTGAGAAAATTCCTGGCGGCCTTGGCAAACATCGAGACGACTCACCTGGGAGAAGAGAAGCCCGTCTTTACATCAGCAAACAGGATGGAGAATTCTCCATGAGAATTCTCGTAAGCCTAACCCGGAAAGGCTTCCCTCCCCGGCCACGGCTCACACCAAACGGGATTTCCCATCTACCTTGGCAGACGAGCTGCCAGAGTCACTCGAGCTGGACGGAGGCCAGAGATCGGGCCGAGGCGTCAAAGGAACATACGTCCTTCCCGATGAGCATTTCTGCTCTGAACTGACCTGTTATTCC
>CM053623.1:11744362-11788735 GCA_028646595.1 Phalanger gymnotis
TCATGCATGAACAAAAGATGACCTCTGAAATTTCCTATTCTGAGATTGTGATTCATTGGGAGACACCATTATTTAGCGTATGGAGGTGGGGGAGGTTGAAGTGGGGCAGTGTGCTACGATGGGCAGAGATCAAACCTTGGAATCTGGAGGACCTGAGTTTGAGTTCAGCCTGTGAGGCATGCTGGCAAGTCATTTAACCTCCTTATGGCCCAAGCCACATAAAACTAGGCAGTTACAGCAGTTACAGACCAGGTGTTGATCTGCCCAGCTGGAGAGAATTCCCACCACCAACGCAATACCAAGACTTGTGAAAAAACAGCCATAACCCCACCAGGTTCGGAGCTCTAGGTTCCAGACCATTTTGCTACTGACTGATCAACCAACTTTCTCTCCCCATGCCTTAGTTTCTCTACTTGTTGGGGAAGAAGGGAGGAAAGCCAAAACATTCCTTTTTATTCTCAGACAGAAAGTGAGCTAGTATAAATGAGAAAGTGCTGCAAGCACAGCTCAAAACCATTACAAGACATTACAACCCAAGCAAGGGGAGGTAAGCACGATTTCCTCAGCTGACAAAGGAAATTTTCTCCTCAACAGGAAACCCTAATCTCGATTGCCCAAAGCCCCTTACCCCATATAACTTTGTCTCTGGAGATTTTGAAAAATAAGGCAGCCTTTTTTTGATCCCCATATGAGGTGGTCAGGCCTTGGAACAAGTATAAGTGTCCCTAACTGCCCTTTCCGTTCCTGATGGGCCATTTTCAGTTACTTCAAGAAATGAGGCCTTACACCTTCTTTATGGAAAACCTTCCTGCCCTGCCCTACCCTGGAGGGAGGAAGGGTAGGGATGGACAAGACGAGGCAACTTGAATCCTCACTGGAGCACTTACTGTCTGTGTGACCTTGGACCATAACCTAAGCTCTCTGGGTCTGTTTCCTTGTTTGTAAAGTAAGGAGGGGTTGAAAAAAAACCATGACGTTATCAGACCCAATTTCTACTATTTGCCTTTTGTTTTAACCCAAGTTGAAATGTGGGGTGTGACTCGTCCAAGATCATACTGATAACAAGTGGCAGGTCCAAGATCACGGATGTTGAGCCAGGAGGGCCCTTGGAGGTCATATTCCCCCTTTACTTTATAGCTCGGGAGACTGAAGTAGTAAGTCGAACATCTGGGATTCGAAGTCAGGTTCAACGTCTACACCAGCTTCCCATCTTTTGGCCTACATTGTGACCCTACTACTGCCTGCTGCCTCAGTTTTCCTGTTTATAACAACTCACATTTACAAATCATTTTCCGAGTGTGAGAGGGAGACAAGAAAGCTGGCTTTGCTGCAGGAAGCTCTGGGTTTGATTCCAACCCCCGACAAGGACTGGCTATGTGACCTCTGAACTGCCATTCCGCAGCTACAAGATTTGAGACTTGGCCTGGGGTGGCTTCTACCAGTCCCTCCAGCTTGAAATCTATGACCCTATAATAATCCTATTGTAAGAGGCTCCCACTTTGCAGGTTCCAAGTGAGTCTCTCACCTCGATAGCCATTACCACTCTAACTCTCAGTAGAGTTGCACGCTGTCAGCATTTAGGGGAAAACACTTTGCAAACCATAAAATGCAAAACCATAAAACCAAAATATCCATTTGGATATTACATGATGGGGAAAGAAGCATGGGATGGCGCAGGAAGAATGGGCTGAATTTGGGGCTTCCAATTCCCAGCCTTGCCACTTACTTGCTACGTGACCTTGAGCTGGTTCTCAGTTTCTTCCTCTGTAAAACGGGGGGGGGGGGGGGGGGAACGACGAGACTGGAGACCCTTAAAGGTCCTTCCAGCTCTAGACCTAGGATCCCATGGCAGACAGCTTTTTCCAGTTCTCTGGAAGGCAAGTCAAAGCCAATATGTCATATGGATAGCTACGCCCCAAAGCCATTACCCCACCCTCCAGACATTTCTACCGTCAGATCTGGAGGAAAGATAATTAACCTAAATCCCTTTTTACTGGGAAGGAAAGGTGGAAAACACAGCCCTCAACTGTTCAAGGCCGTGTAGAGTAAAAACACAATGGTTCTTGAAAACTAGAGGTCAGCCGGAGGAGGGAGATGGAGTGAGACAGCAAAGCTGAAGGCAGAGAGAAGAGGAGGTGGCAAGCAGAGACTTGATTAAGAGCTCAAGAGGGGGGAGGACCCTTTGAGAGCCCTAGGGTTTGAGCAGAAGAACCCTGGAACCTTCTATGTGGAAGTTTAGTCCTGGGCTGGAGACAGTGAGGCTGGAGCTCCAGCCCTAGGCAGATCACAGGACTTGGGGCTGGAGGAGTGTCCTTAGAGGACAGCTAGGCCAACTCCTCATCTGATGGAGGGAATGAGGCCCACAGACATCAAGTGTGCAGTCTAAAAGTCACAAGATTTAGATTTAGATTAGATAGATTTAGAAGTGGAAAGAAGAAAAACAGAAGGATCATAGAAGTAAGTACAGCAGAAAGAGCCCTAGAAAGGAAGTCAAAGGAATGCTATTTCAAAATCCCTCTCTGCTATTTCTACCTTTGTGACCTCAAACAAATCCACTACCCCAGGCCTCAGTTTCTTTCTGGTGGGGCAAGGTTTATCTCCTCCCAAAAGAAGAGAGTCCTACAATGACAGGCATTGGGACTGAGGTTCCATTCCTAAAAGGGGACTGGGGGTCTGGATGGCCTCCAGGTTCCAACTTCCTGGGGATCATGCCCAGTGACCTAGATTGGCAACCTAGACCTTCATTCCTAGACCATGGAGCTGAGGAGAAGCGACTTGTCCAATGCCACAGACATGGCAGAGGAGGGATTCCAATGTGGATCCAGACTCCAACGCTGGAGCTCTTTCAAACTACACCAGCTACTTTTCTGATCATTTACGGCATTCCAAGGTTCTGCTGCCCCAGTTTCTCTCCTTGTATAATATTCGGAAGTCTGGGGTTCCGACCTGAAGAGTAGAAAGGTCTGGGCTCAGTCCTGCCTCTGACATCAGTACCCCTCTAGTCCCCCTGCCTCCCTTCGATGATCAGCTCCAATTTATCTTGCCTATAGTTTGTTTGTACATAGTTATCAGACTGGAAGCTCCTTGAGGGCAGGGACTTGTCTTTTGCCTTTCTTTGTATACTCAAAGTTTAGCACAGTGCCTGATGTAGACTAGGTGCTTAATAAATGTTTTATTGACTGACCAAATCCCTCAATTTACAGACAAGGAAACTGACAGCTAGAATGGGAAGTGACAGGTAACAGCTCACACCCCAAGCCCATCCCTCAGATGCCTCCAAAGCCAGCGCTGGAGGCTCATCGAGTCAAACAGCCTCATTTTATCACTGCAGAAGCTGAGACTCTGTGAAAGTGGCCTGCTGAAGTGAACCAGCCTGTAAGCGGGGGAGGCGCTGGCACCCAAATCCTCAAAACCCCAAATCTGGTCTGGTTGTAGTGCAGAAGAGCTGGTTAAGTGCCCAGAAGGGAAAGGTTTGAGGACATCCCCGAACTAAATCCCCGCCTCGAATGATTTGTTTTTTGGGGGGAAAGGGACAGAATAAGTATTCATTAGGCACCTAGTGTGTGCCAGGTACTCGGCTAAGTGCCTTACACATCTTAGGTCACTTGATCATCCCTTGTAAACATCCCTGAGGGCCTTAACACAAGTCGTAGCTCTAAAGATGCCCGTCCACACAATACACAGGTGGCTCAGTCTCCCCCAAGACAGTTCCAGCCGCCCCCACCTTGCATTCTAGCAGTCCCAGCGGCTAGTTAGGCTGTCGGACTTCTTGAGTCCAGCGGTAGGACTCCTCCCAGTTTCCCCTTCCCTTTTGGGACCTCCAAATTCAGGCCAGGCAGGGGCGAGGGTGGAACAAGAGCTGGGGGAAGCTGAGGAATACCTCGTGCTTGCAACCACCGCTCTCCTAAGAGAAGAAGAAGCGAGAGTCAGGGCAGGGGCGGCGAAGGAGAGGGGGTTACCGGCGCCAGCGGGGCAGCTGCGGACCCAGTGCCCTTTAGAAGCAGAGCGGGCAGCGTCCTTCTTGGTCCAGGTGATCTCGAGTCCTGCCCGGGAGGAGAGACGGAAACAAAGCTGCAGCGTCCAGGAGGAGGAGGAGGAGGAAGACAAGGAAGAAGAGGAGGAAGAGGAGGTGCTCCCTCCGGGACTCCCCCCCCTTAGCCCCACTTCTCAGGCCGCTAGCGTCCTTGCACCCCCTCAGGGAAGGGCTGGAGATAAAACGTGAACCTGCGAGACACCGCGTTTTATTGGGTCCAAACAGGGTGTTGTGGGCGGGCCAAGGCGGGGGTGGGGCGAGCTGAGAAACTTTGCCCCAGTCCAGCTGCTGGAGTAGGCCTAAGAGACAGCTGTGTTGAGGAGGCGGGGCTCCGGGGCCGCTGGGAGAAAGAGGGAGAGCCAGAGAAAGAGATCGGGATTGACCTGCAGGAATGTGGGAAAGAGGGTGGAATTTGGGTCCTGAGCTTGAGGGCGGGATACGCGCAAGGGGAGGTCCACGTCCTCTTACTTGTCATACTGAGGGCGGGGATGCCTAAGTCCATTGCGAGCTGCTCAAGTTCGCATTGGTCTGTACCCTGGCCACACCCGTGTTGTGCATGGAGCCCTGGCCTGAATCAGATTCAGGAGCTCGGGGTTCCAATGCTGACTCCGACCTTTACACACTTTGTAAGCCAGACCTCTTAGCCTCAGTTTCCCCATTTGTTCGATGGGGATAAATGCAGTCCTTACTCTTTTTCTGACAAGGTTGTCCTTATCAAAGAAGATAATGATCGAAAATGAGAAGGCCACCGGGCTTTGAGCAGGGAGTAATACGATCAAAAGTAGTTTAGAAGATTAATTGGCCAGATGTAAGGAACAGATTGGAGAGGAGACAGGCTGTAGGGTATTGTTAGAATCCAGGTGTAGAGTAATAAATAAATGTATTAACTAGGAAGGTGACAGGGGGAATGATGACAACCGACATTTACACAGAACCTTAAATATTGTGAAACACTTGGCATATATTATCTCACTGGATCCTAACCTGCTATTATAATAGCACCTTGCAAAGTGGGTGCTCTTATTATAATGTCCATTTTACAGATGAGGGAACTGAGGCTCCGAAGAGGAGCAGTTTACACAGGATCATATGACTGGTGAAAGGTCTTGATAACTCCAAGGCCTGCATGGGCAAAGTCAGCTATGAGACTGGAGAGGATGGATCCGCAGGATGGAGCCACCAAGGCTTTGAGGGGAGAGAGAAGAATCAGCAGCAAAGCTCTAAGCCCAGTGATGTGTTAAAAGAAATAGAGAATGCAGAAACAGGGCCTGGTTTTTGAGGTCTTCCGCAATCAGGCTTCATCTACTCTAACTTTCCAGGTTTATTTCATTTTACTGGCCTTCCTCCACACTCCATTCCAGGCAAATTAATCCTCCGCTTAGCACAGTGCCTCTGTGCTTGGAACACAGTAGGCACTTAATAAATGTTTATTGGCTGACTTCTGTCAATTAGCCTGAGGATTCTAGCTCATAACATTCCCTCTCCTGCCTCCATGACTGCACAAGCGGTCCTTCCTTCCTCACATTCCCCTCGTAGAATCCCTATTGTTCAGTTTTAGCAGCCAAAGCTTGATCTGACTTCTCAGTGTCATCCACAGAGTAATGAATTGGCACCAACTGTCTGCCTGCCCCTCCTCGCATCCTATCTATCTTTCAGTCTATTGTCAGGGAAAGAGAAATGGAACCTTCAATCTAGTAGGAGCAGTGCTGTAATGTGGCCCCAGGTAAACCTTGAAGACCTTAAGTTGCAGGTTCTTTGCAGGTACACATCAATGGAAAGAATCTCCACACTGGAAGTTCCTCATCCCAATGAAATTTACCTCCCATTTACCCTATAGGTATCTTGCATCTACCCAGTTACTTACATGTCGAATCTGCCATTACCATGGGAACTCCTTGAGGGAAGGAACTGTTCTTGTGTTGTTCTGTATCCAAAGTGCTTAGCATACTCCCTGGGACAAAGTAGGTGCTTAACAAATGCTTGTGGACTTGAAATCACAGGTGTGGACTGCCATTAACACAACTACCTAGCACCCAGAATGTACCATGTACAACCCAGAATGGAGATAAGTCAAGTCCTTCTACCCAAGAGCTGGTGTTCTGAAAAGATCCCACCAATCTAACCTTGGAAAACAATATGGGGAGACTGACAGAGGTCATGATGTGGTTGCTTCCAGCTCTGGAATTCTTGTCTGGTAAAAGTTCTTAGCTGAATTATAATGGCAGAGTGGGGCACAGAGTGTGCACAGAAATTATTAGGAAAGGTCCTTAAATAGGCTAATTGCAAGAGGGAGAAAAAAACCAATTAGGAGAATAACTATGTGTCTCAGAGTCTGAAGCATAATCCTTATTGATGGGAAAAAGAAACCATGATATCTTGTTATACTGAGGAACTATGAGCTGAAACAGTTTCAAAGTGTGACTTATTGTCCCTCTGGATTTCCTGTGATGTGGAAATTATTATGAAAGCTTCTGCATCTGACCACTGTGGGTTGAAAACAGAGCAGTGATGAGGGTGGGGCAACTAGGGCTTGGCTCCCCAGTGGCTGAATTTAGAGAGGCTGACAGAGACTGTAATCCATGGAGCTCAGCACCTGACCAGCAAGAATAACTAAGTAAGGTAGAAAGATGTCTGAGAATAGGTTGGGATGAGCTTCTGAAGGCCTGGCTGGCTCTATCCAGCCCCTTCTCCTTCTTGATGAGCCATCAAGTATGGGGCACTTTATTCACTTTGCCTCAGATCTGTTTAGACGTACTTGTCAGAGACCCAAAGACTCCAATGAGGTGGAGAAGGAAATGGTACACTACTCTAGTATCTTTGCTAAGAAAACCCCAAATGGGGTCACAGAGTCAGACATGACTGAAAATGACTGAACCACAACAAATGCTGATGGCATTGGACATGGGAAACCAATTAGTGCACCTGAGTAGGAATTTGCCCTCAACCCTAGAAGACCCATGATCTTTGGCTGGCTGGTGTAGAGAAGACAGAATGCCAAAGGGCCCACAGGAGAGATGGCCATGCCAAGTCTCAGGGAGTCTCTCTGCTGGTCACCAAAGCTGACTTTTCTACCTTCTGCCATGGAGGCATGCAAGGCTCTGGTGAACCCCATAATTTTTTACTTCCTTTGTGGCCCCTGATTTCATATCCCCATCCCAGGTATCTCCTGTTGAGTCTTCGCATGTGTTCCCTCTTGGTTGTCTTTGTACCTCTCAGAACAATCCTTTCCCACTCTCTTTATAGGATTGTCCACATCCCACCCTTGATGCATGACCATAGCCCACAGCTCTATACTGGGCCCTTCTTCTACCTTAACATTCTCCCTCTTGGAAATCTCATCAGCTCCCATGGGTTCAACCATTATCTCTATTCAGGCTATAGCTGGCTAGATATCAATATAGGTCTGTCTGTTTATCTATTTATTATATATTTCTCTCCTAAGCTGCAGTCATAGGATCATTTTTGTTGTTACTTTTCAGTGGTTTCATTTGTGTCCGACTCTTCATGACCTCATTTGGGGTTTTCTTGGCAAAGATACTAGACTGATTTTGCCATTTCCTTCTCCAGCTTATTTTACAGATAAGGAAACTGAGGTAAACAGGGTGAAGTAACTTGACCCAGAATCATCCCAGAAACGTGCCTGGAGCCACGTTTAAATTCAGGAAGATGAGTCTTCCTGACTCCAGGCCTGGCGATCTATGCTATGATGCCACCTAGCTGTCCTGATCACAGCATCATAGCCCTAGAACTGGAAGGGACCCCAGAAGCCATCTAGTCCAACCATTTCAAGTTATAAATGAGGCAACTGAGGCCCAGGGAGGTAACATGGTTTTCCTAAGATCACACCAATAGTTGGCATCAAAGGTGGGATTTGAATCCAGATTTTTAGACTCTTTCCACTTTATCAACATCAGCCAATAGGGATTGTCCTATTGGTATCTTAAATTCACCATGGATGAAATGGGGCGGGGCATGGGTACCCATCAGTTGGGGAATGAATGGCTGAACAAATTATGGCCAATTAATGTACATGCAATGCTATTGTGCTATAAAGAATGATAAAAGGGATGGTTTCAGAGAATCCTAGGAAGACTTATATGAACCGATGCACAGTGAAGTAAACAGAACCAGGTGAATAATTTACATAATAACAATAGAGTAAAGGCAACAACTCTGAAGACTTAAGAATGCTGATCAACTCAATGACCAACCATTATTCCAGAAGACTGACATTAAAGCATGGGACCCATCTCCTGACTGAGAGGTGATAGACTCAGGTGCACAATGAGACGTGCACGTTTGGTTATGGCCAATGTTTTACTTGGCTATGCATATTTGCTACAATGGTTTTGTTTTTCTTTTCTTTTTTTTCAGCGTATGTGGGAAGGAGGTTGGGAAAACAGGAGAGAGAGAAAAAAATAAGTAGTTGTTAATTAAAAAACAAATAAAATTTAATTTTAAAAAGTTACTAAAGTTACTACCTAAAGAACATGGGGGAAAATGGAAATCTGATAGCTAAAGATAAAATGCAATTATTATTCTGCCAAGTTTGATTAGAAATCAGACTGACATGCCTGCAGCCCAACTGAAACTCAGTTATAATATGATTAAGAGTTAGGGCATTTTAATTGCATTCCTATTTAAATATTAATGTCCCCAACATGCACCTGATTTGCAATCAGTCCTCATTTTTGAAAGCTATCATCACGGATTTTGGCTGTGCCCTGTAGGTCTGGGTTGGTCTCCACATATAAACCAACGCTAGATACCAGCCAGAGAGAGGTCTGTCTTTAGACACTGTTACTGTCTCTCTCTGTCCTCCCGGCTCTTCCTTCCCCACTGACAGCCAGTGTTGGTCAGTGGATAGCTCAGGGCAAAGGCCATTTTCTATCTGAGGCCCTTCTTGGTCTCCCTGGGCTGCTGGTATCTCCTTCCTCAAATTACGTTGTCTCTATTTTGTATGCACGTTACATATGTATATGTGTATACATATATGTGTGTATATACTTATACACCCATGTTGTCTCCTCCAATAGAATGTGAGATCTTTTAGGGCGGGGGCTGTTTCCTTGTTATTTTTGCTTTGCTTTTGTATTGCCAGCCCCTAGGACAGTGTCTGAGATATAGTAGCTACTTAATAAATGCTTGTTGATTGATTGACTCAGTCAGGAAGACCTGAGTTCAAATCCAGCCTCAGACACTTTCCCTGGGAAAGTCACTTAACCTTGTTTGCCTCAGTTCCCTCATCTATAAAATAGGGATAAGAGTAGCACCTGCCTCCCAGAGTCATTTTGAGGCTTAAGAGAGACCATGTCTATGATATGAGTTGGTTGGGCTAGATGGATGGGAGCTCTCCCTTTTTGACCCACATAGAAGGAGAGGGCCCACAAGTAGGAGCTGGTGACAGGGCTGGAGGAGAGTCATTTCAGTCATGTCTGACTCTTCATGATCCCATTTGGGGTTTTCTTGGCAGAGATCCTGGGCTGGTTTGCTATTTCCTTCTCCAGCTCATTTTACAGATGAAGAAGCTGAGGCAAACAGGGTGATGTGACTTGCTCAGGGTCACACAGATGGTCAGTGTCTGGGGTCAGATTTGAACTCAGGTCTTCCTGACACCCAGACTGGTGCCATATTCGCTGTGCCACCTAGCTGTCCACCATGTTCCAAGCACTATGCTAAACACTTTACAAACATGTTCTCATTTGATCCTGTCAACAATCTGGGGAGGTATCCTTGACTTACAATCAAGGAAACGGGCAGACAGAGGATAAGTGACTTGCCCAAGGTCCCACAGCTAGGAAGTTTCTGAAGCTGGATTTAAACCTAGGTCTTCCTGACTCCAGGCCCAGCACTGTGCACTGCACAACTATAAGTTGCTGATAGCAAATAACTCGATAAATTCACTTGAGCTGAAGAGGTGAGTGCCTGATACCTGCTCAAACTCTCCCCTTTATTAGGACATTGAAGGAGTAACTATCTAACCGAGGGATTGGTAGAGAATTTCTGAGGCACCCTCCCAGCTCTCCTGAGATCACGTCAGTGGGCTGGCCCCTGCCTGCCTGCTTCTAGGGCTGGGACTGACAGTCTGGGGCTTTTAACTGAATTCGCCATAGTGGATGGGGCCTCAGAGCTGAGAAGCCTTTAGAAAGAATGATGCCTAACCATGTATTTTGCAGATGAGCCAACGAAGCCCTGGAGACGTGACGAAGCCAAGCTGAGACTAGTGCTCAGGTCTCCTGGGTCCTGAGCAGGGCTCCTTCTGCTTCCCCACACCAGGTCCTTTGGGGAACTGAGGATAATCCTGGGGAATGACTCACGCCTCTGAGTGCAGATGAGCCATAGGAAGGACGGGGGGGGGGGGTGCCCTATTATTTGTTTTGGAAACAATGCTCTCCCCCAACACACACACACACACACACACACACACACACACACACAATGGACAAGCATCCTGTGGCTGCTTCTCTCTGTCAGGTGCCAAAAAGATGAATCCTAATAAGCGATGGTGGCTGCTGCCTGGGAGATGCTGGCAGTGCCAGGGGAGGAAAGTGCATCCATCACTTGGCTCCGAGTGGTCCAGGCTCCCTCAGTTTGTCACAGACCTGTGAGCTTGCCAGACCCGATAGGCCCAGCTGGCTCGCTGCCCTCCGTGGATTGATGGCCGGCCCCCTCCCCACCAATGTAACCCAGCCAACACTGATCAGCCCCCCATTAGTGCTACTGCAAAGCACTGGAGAGAACCTCCTGCCCCTCAAGGAGACTACAGTTCAAAGGGTGCATAAGACAGACACTCCTACACATAAGTGTGATACCAGGTAGAGTGTGATGAGGGTGAAGGTGGGGGGGTCAAAGAAATGGGAGGAGGAGAGAGGTAGTCTGGCAGGATGGATAAGGAGCTGGTCTTAAAGTGAAGATCTGTCTTGCTGCTAACATTTTCTTAGAGTATAACCTGGAGGGTTGTTAACCCCTCAGGGTCTCAGGCAGCCCTCTAAGACTGTATGTTGAAGACTCTTTGCTAATCTGTCTTGGTAAAAGGAGCCACATTGATGAGATCTGGTTTGGTTTGAAAAAAGACACAAAGAAGATGAAGGAGAGACCAATTTTCAGGTAGTTCAGGCTGGAGAGGCTCAGAGAAAGCTTAATGGAAGCCTTGGATGGCACCCAGGCAGGGCCTTGAAGGAAGAGAACCTCAATAGGAAAAGGAGGGAGGATGTTCCTGGAATTGGGAAATGCTTAGAGGCAAGAAAAGGCAGGACAAGACTGGGAAGCAGTTAGCCAGGAGTGGGACCAACCCTATTTCTGCCACTTTCAAAGGCATGTGACCTTGAGCTAATCACTTACCTCCCTTGTTCCCATTTTCCTGATCTGTAAAATGAGAGAGTTGGAGTAGATGACTCCTGAGGTCTTCTGAATGTCTGTCCACCCCAGGTATTTTGGTGGACCTGCCATTGGCCCTGTTGTTCTGGCGCCATCTTGGCCAGAGGCCATCCTTTGGTGAGTTAATGCACTCATGCTTGAGTTGAGTTCTAGGGTGAGCTTGATTGGTGAGTGGAGCAAGTACAAACTTATCTAACCAACTCTTACTAGTTGGCCAGAGAGCATGCCATCATCTCTGCTGCCAGGTACATGCACCCACTTCTTCCAACTCCTCTATGTTCTCTTTCCACCTCTTGCTCTGGGAACAGTAATCAATCAGCACCACTGTCTTGGGGAAAGTGTGTCAATGGAAGCACCATGGCTCCTCTCTCCATTCCAGTGACTTCCATGATTGGCTACTATATGTCCTGCTTCCCCCTATTTGCATGACAGTCCCTGGGGCAGGCACACAGCAGTTACTTAGTAGATGCTTTTTCTGCTTATTCCTTTACTCATTTATTCATCAGTTTTGATAAGATGGTCTTAATGGAAATGACCTGTATGAAATATGAACATCACTGAGAGTGAGACCAGGGTACTGGTCATCAGAGGGGCTCAGGAAATGCTCCTTAGCTATAATGACTAATGACCAACCTTGGTGCCTGTTGGAGGGAGTTTCCATACTGGGAGCTCCCCACACAGATGAAATCATAGGCCCAACTCCCTCCACTCCTCTGCCAAGTTCTGGGATGTTTAGTTCAAATAAACAAATAAACAAACAGCCTCTGTTTATAGTCAAGCCTTATACTGCGCACACACACATCTTTAGTATGTTGTCTTCTCCCATTGGATTGTAAGCTCCTTAGGAGAGGGACTGTCTTTTTTTTCCCCATTTGTATTCTCAATGCTTAGAATAGTGACTGGCATACAACAGGTGCTTAATAAATGTTTAGTGACTATTGATACCATAATTATGTCTATAAAAGAGAAAATGTTAAAGCCTTTCTGGACCCATTGAGCTCCCTAGAACCAAGCCGAGTTAATCAGGGAAGACTTCTAAGAAGAGGATGTGGCTGATCTCTGGAGTGTTAAAGGGAAATAGACTTGTGGCTTGGAAAGCAAGGAAGACTGGGGAAAAGACCCGACGTAGAGGCGGGAGGTGAATCCTCTACGCCAGCCACGAAATGGGTTTGCCTTGTTGAGCACAGCCTGGGTGCTACAAAGGTTGGCATGATGAGACATCTTCCTTTTCTGGTATAAAGACAGTCTTACTCCAATTTGCATTAAGCCCACCTATGCTCCTCTCTGCACCCATCAAACACACATGAACAGAAGAAATTCTGACCTAAGGCAGACTTTTCTCATGTTATTTATTCAGAGATAAACTAGCTCCATAAAGAGAGCCCCTTGCACATTTGTGAGCATTCATAGGGGTGTTATTCTGATTTTAAGACAGTATGATCTGAATTTTTAAAAAGTACAAAAGGAATACCACGAGTAGCCATAAAAATGGTGCCCTCCAAGGGAGCTGGGGTTAGGTTAAGGGGAATGAAACTGCTGTGAATAAAATAAACGAATTCGGCAGCCTCTAAACACTGCAGTCCCTCAAACCAAATTATCGTTTGATGGTTGGCATTTCAGCCATCGTCATCACTCACAGAGGCTGGTATGACACATATTTCCAATGCAGAGAAATAAACACCAGTGCTGAATAGCAGATAAATGTACTGAGGATGCAAATCAAACCCATGAAGAGAGACAACAGCTGGCAGGAAAAAATAGAGTTGTGCAGATGTCAAGATCAAAATTAAAGACATTCCAAATAAGTTACACTAATATACAGGAACCATTATCCCCAAGGTTATCAGAATGACTTTTTATTGCTCCCAGTCTGAATTAGAAAGCACCAGGCTATTCCACAATAGCCAGAAGGCTAAGGAATCAACAGGATCACAAGAAGCTTTAAGGGCCCAACTAATTCATGGTGGTGTGTCTATCTGGTAATGCTTGTCTGAGATCCTCTGGACACACACCTGGACAATACAAAAAGACAGAGCCTGTGGAACAAGTTGGCTATTTGGTAGAAGGAATGACACCCAGGCTTCGAATAACCTTGAACATGTTCCTGGAGGTGACCTGCTACCTTTCCTCTCTACCTGGCGTTTTGGCAGTGCCGTGCCCAGAGTCCCTGCAGGGAGCGAGCGAAATTTGTAAAAAATCTTTTGGTGTTCTACTATCTGACTGGGTCCTCAACCTTGGTAGGTGGTCCCAGAATTCAGCCCAGTGCTGTGGGGAATTCATTGGCTCACGGCCGTTCCTCCCATTGTGTTTACACAGATCAACCCTGCTGGCTGGTAATCAACCATCAATATTTCCAGGTAAATTCATGGGCAGCCAAATGGGCTCTTCTTATATTCATTTCGTAGACTTAATAGCAGCAAGTGTTGGGAAAGTTTAGTGGGGTTAGGGACAGGAGGCAGGAAGAATTCTCACAAAGCTAACTTGTATGAACTTGCGAGTTCCCTCCAGCCCCCTAGGAAGAACGGCGTTTTATATTTTGTCTTTGATTGAAAAAAGACATCAGAATTAGACTTTATGAAAGGCAACCTGGCAGCAGAAACGAAGGCTGGACTGAGAGTCAGGAGATCTAAATGTGAGTCTGCCTTGCACATTTACTGCTTGTGTGAAGATGCTTCAGTACCATGGAGAGAGCACAGATTTTGGACAGGGTTCAAATTCCAGCTTCATGCCGTGGTGCCCTTGGGTGAGTGACTAAATCTCAGTCCCTGAATCTATAAAATAAAGGGATAGAACCTCTAATGTCCCTCCCAACTCTAAATCTCTGATCTTATGGCTTTCTAAAGCCTTCAGCTTCCTCATCTGTAAAATGGGGGTGAGGATCTTTGTACCCTCCATCTCGTAGCACTGCTGAAATGAGGGCTTCTGATATAGCAATGATTAGCTATGTTCTCCCTTTCCAAAGCTACCCTTGCCCCAGCAATGTTGATTGAGGAAGGGTAAGGTTAGGGATAGAACATGTATTTTAAATTGTATAGGAGTCAGAGACCATTCCGTTATGTAGCTGCTGGGCCTCCCTAAACATTGCTCCCTAGAAAGCACCTCCATCTCTCTGGGTCACATTTTCCTCATCCATCAAATGAGCCAGAATCACAGAATTTTAGAGATGGATGAGTCCTCAGAGGCCATTTTATCCAACCAATCCCCAAAGCAGAATCTCCACAATGACAAACCCAAGTTATTGTTCAATCTCTGCACAAAACATTGAATTAGATGATCTCAAAGGTCCCTTAGCTCTGAAACTCTATGGTTTAGTAATTCTGAATCAAAGAAGACTTCTGATCCTCTCACCCAATCCAATGTCACTGGTGGGCTTTCTATAATAATCTGGATTTTAAAGTTGTTTTGGAGACCAAACTGGGTGAGAGGAAGCAAGCTACAGTGTAACAGAGACAACTGAAAATGGATTATTTCCTATTTGGTTTTTGGTAATTAAATGTGAAACTAACCAGCAGGGGGTACTGGCCAGCAAAGTGCAATACAGGAAGGCCTTTCCCAATGTCTGCTGAGACCAGCTTTCCCAAAGACCATTCCATAATGTATAGATTTTCTCTCTGTAGATGAGTTGGGCACTCCATGCCCACCCAGGTCTGGCTTCCTTTGTGTTTATGAAATATAGGCATTGAAAGGAATTTCTATCTACAGAGTATGAGAGCTATGTCAAGTTTTCCAATCTTTTTTGCATTATTGGCTGAGTGGTGGGTGGTATAACTAGGTCAGTGAAGAGGCATGGGTTAGTGAATTTCTGGCCGTAGTTCAAACTGTTTTCCAGAATGGCTGGACCAGTTCACAGCTCAACCAATGGTGGACTAATGTGCCTGTTTTCCCAAAGCCCTAAGCTTTTTAAAAACCAGTGCCTATATCAGGCTTGTTTCAGGTTACTGGTCGTGCCTTCTCTCCAGTTTACTCTGTATATCTCTTGAATGTTCACCATTGTTAGCATATTATTCCCCTCTTCCCACTCACAACTATGAACTCCGTGAAAGTAGGGGACATTTTTGCCCTTCATTGTATCCCTGGTGCCTAGGCAATTGATAAATATTTGTCTTAATTTCAATAACATGCAGAGTAATCGATCAATCAGCATTTATTAAGTGTCTATGATGTGCCTGGGGACACAAAAAGAGGCCAAAGACAGTTCCTGCCCTCAAGGAGCTCACAATCTAACAGAGGAAGACCCAGGATCATCTTCAGAGCTACAAAGGGACCACAAGAGTTAGCCAGGATCACTTCACCTTCAGCAATGAGAAAACTGAAGCCCTGACTTACCCCAGGCTGCAGAGAGTCAATGGCAGAGCTGAGATTGAACCTATGCCTTCCAATGCCAGTGTTAGCACTGCCACCCCTCATCACACTGAGCTACCATTCCTACCAAGAAAGCTAGATCAGGTTTCCTTATGATCAACCTGAACTATGTCCTCTGCTTGTGTGAACAGAACCCAGCTAGAGTTGACACCAGACCAGGACCAAAGGATGGTGTGGCTGTTCTGAATGCAAAGGAGACTGGTCTGCTTGTCTGCACACAAGAGAATGAGAAACTCCAATTTTGAAGGATGATTTTATTGTCATAAAGCTCAGTGGACAGTTGTCCTTTGCCCTGGGAAAGAGCCCTGCCCACTCTACATAATGCCCAAATCCTACCATTGTCCTATAGCTTAACAGCCCACAAGGCTTCTGCCTTTTTCTCTCATTTTTTATTGTAGCAGGTCAGATGTTTGCCCACTTGGAAACCTGTCAAACATTTTATTTTGTTTTCTTTTTTTTTTGTAGAAACCTTTCCTTACATTCTTATCCAATGTTGAGCTTCCACAGCACTGGCTTGGGCATCAGGATAGAAAGTTTATGCATCAATTAGGCCCCAATCCTTACATCATGTGGGCAATTGCTTGGTCATGCATTTCCTTTATCGCACATGTTAGCATATGATTTTGTGATTTGGAATCACTCATCGGTACAGAAAGCAAACTGCCTCTGCCTGTGGTCTGAATCTGTGCTTTCTCTTAAGCAGCTGCCAAGTTCATGAAGTAGAGACACTGGACAGGAGGGAAGTGAATGGGAGAGAGCGATGGCTGGACAGGACGCAGCTCAATACTGTGGGACACAGAAAGTCATCGAAAAAGAATGGAGAGTTCAAAGAAGATCGGAGATCCCATCGTTTGGGGCGTAATAAGGCAAATGGTCAAACATTTTGTACAAGATCTAAAATATGGTACTTATAAGAGGTAGAAAATACTAAAATAGTATTTAAGAAAACACAGCGGTTATTTAAAACAATTAGGTAACTTTGCCAAGTTTTTTCTTTTCTTAAAAAGTTCCCCTGTTGCATGTTTCGAGTTTGTAGAAACCAGCAAGGTTGTGGATACAAATGCATTGCGGATTTCAAACTGTACTGTTGAATACTGAGACATTGTTTAATAGGTTGTGGTGGGAGGGTCACAGGAGGACAGGAAA
Source organism: Phalanger gymnotis (assembly GCA_028646595.1). NCBI lineage: Eukaryota > Metazoa > Chordata > Mammalia > Diprotodontia > Phalangeridae > Phalanger > Phalanger gymnotis. Next base: position 11,761,281 of record CM053623.1, read on the forward strand.
GCAGGGGCTGCTTTCAGTCCTAGCCAAAGGTTCTGTTCTCCCTTGGGGCAGCTTCCCCAGTGGCTGCTTTGAGCCATTGATCCGAAATGTTGGGCATGGGGATTTCTTTCCTAATGCTTGCACAGCAGGGTACAATTGTGCATGTAAGGCAACTGGACGACCTCTTCCAGGAGGTTCTAAACCCATGTTAAATAAAAATAAGATTTCTTTTCATTTCACAACCCCACCCTCCTACCTGAGAAAATACAAAGAAGAGAATAATCAGACCAGGACCTGCAGAATCACCCAGGATGAGCGATTTTCCAGCAGTCTGAGGCCAAAAGGCTGCCGAGCTGCCAAATTAAACTTGGGCACCTCAGCAAATCAGGGCTCTCTTCCTCTTCCCTAACATATCTGGGAGATATTATTTTCCCCCTTCAACACAATTCAATAAGGCATCAATTTGATCTGAATGTCTGTGAAGCCTTTGGAAAATTAGTGTTAAAGCTTCTCCCCTTCCTCTCTTCCCAAGCCTCTAACATTCAAGATTTCATTTTATTAAAGAGTTTATATATAAAAAGAAATTAAGGTATTCTACATTCATACAAACAATCATGGTAACAATTAGAGTTGTAAAGAAATCCATTGAGGAAAATAGATACTTATATACTTACAGGCTAGATTAAGCACAAACGTGTCATTCTAGATGGTGTCTTTTAAATACATGTACATATATTTATATATAGATAAGTATGCATTGTCTCGGAAAGCAACCAGCCGAGAATGAGAGGCAGATGAACTTCCTTCACCACAGAGTGGGATTATCCAGTTTGGAAAAGCCGTGGTCTCTCCGAAGGACCAAGTAAGTACCGTTGCTCACCCACGAGTCATCACTGGATTTCCTGTCCAACATCAAGCATTTGTTGAGTGAGCATCTGAAGGAGCCTCTGCATAATCTCCTTACCTAAAGCCACCTGAGGCCTCAAAGAATACAGCTGTTCTTTCATTTGTCAGATTTTCTTAATACTCGAATACTGGCCAAGACTGAAAAGGTAGAGATTGCTAGAAGGGCAGAACCTGGAAGCCTGGAAACCTGGCTTTTTGTCTTACACTACATTAGGCCTTGGGGATAACAAGTAAATCCATATGATGAATACATATGAGCAAGGTGAGACGAGCAGAATTAGTCTGTGTTGAGGATAGACATAAGCATATGTAAGATGGCCCAGAGCCTGGGGCCTTGTTGCCTACTGTGTGTGTGATAAAGGCAGAAATGTGGAGCAGGGGGCAAAAGACAATGGCGTCCCCTCCTTCCCTTAGCTTTGGTTCTACCTTACATTCGCTTGCATGCCAAACTCAGAGGATTTGGGGAATTCCTACCCCTAAATCATACAATTTGGGGACAGAAGACTGATTCAATCCCTCGCACAGGGAATTAAAGGGAAAAAACCCATAATAGAAGTCTGGGGTACTCTTTCCAGTTTTATTAGCACCCTTAACTGGATGTGATAACTCAAAGTCTGTAGTTATGGCTAAAATGCTACCCATATCAGGGAAAGGCTTTTTAGTCATTGCTCCCTAGGAGATGAGAATTGAGTTGGTTCTGAGGGCTCCAGCTGCAGCCCAGAAGCTGGTTCCAGGATGAGTCTATGCCCACAGACCCTGTGTTCCATGAATGGGTAGAAGCATCCATGTGGCCAATGTAACTACATCCAGCTGGGACCAGAAAACAAAACCGGGGTGGGGCAGCACACGGTAGAGACCCAACATGTCCAGCAGGGGACAGGCCCTGTGGGAACAGCACAAGTGCACCCCCAAGCCACCAGCAGCTCTGTAGCAAAGGTTAAAGAGTGGCCACTCCACGTGTAGCCTGTCTACGCATGTGTCCTATGTATATGTCCCTTCACAGGTACAGCCTATCAACATTTACTACATGCCTACTGTGTGCAAGGCACATGGTGTGAGGTTCTGGGATACACAGAGGCACTGTGCATCCCATTATGCATGTTCTCAAGGGAAGGATAAGGTCTCTTCTTCTCAGCGATGACATGTTTGTGGGACAATGTTCCCTGGATTTGTAGGGGGAAGTATTCTAGCATTCCTTTTCTAACTAAGCTATTTCATTCAAGGCCCTTCATAGGTCCTTAGATGTAGGGCTGGAAGATGCCTCAGACCTCTCTAATCTAAGTCCCTCATTTTACAGATGAGAAAACTGAGGTTTTTGGGTGAGAAATGTCTTGCCTAAAGTCACACTTTGCTTTGAAATATCTCCTCCACTGGTCTAGCAAAAGGAAATGCCTTGTGGATATTGCTGAATGATTGACAGATTTTTCTTCAGTTTTCTGACTATCTGACCAGTCACTCCCTTACTCAGTCAAAGACAGTGGCTCCTAGAACCCTTTGTTTCTTGTTCAGGCATTTCAGTGGTGTCTGACTCTTTGTGACTTGATTTGGAGTTTTCTTGGCAGAGATACTGCAGCAGTTTGCCATTTCCTTCTCCAGCTCATTTTACAGATGAAGAAACTGAGGCAAACAGGGTGAAGTGACTTGCCCAGGGTCACACAGCTAGTAAGTATCCAAGGCTGGATTTGAACTCAGGTCTTCCTGACTCCATCTAACCGCCCAGTGCCCCTCTAGGATCAAATATAAACTCCTCAATTTCACTTTTAAAGCTCTTTACAACCTGGCCCCAACTTATATTTCCAGCCTTATTGGACATTATTGCCCCCTACCTACCCCTTTACAATCCGGCCTAACTGGCTGTTAGTCATACATGAAACTCCACCTTTATGTCTGTGCCTTCTCAGTGGCTTCCCCCATGCCTGGAATATTCTCTCTCCTCATGGAATCCCTCTCTTCCTTCAAACTAAACTCAAGCCCTTCCTTCTGCATGAAGCTTTTTCTGATCTACCCAGTGGCTGGTGCCCAGCCTCCCAAATTGCCTTGTACTTAACTATCTCATAGTTAGGCTATTAAAGCTGAACATGGCACTATGACTTTTGGGAACACTCTATATGTTTAACCGTTACCCAGCTCTTTGTGAACAAGGATTGTCTCATTCTTTGTGTTTGTATTCCTGGAGCTCCATCTGGTGCCTGGAGCAAAAGAGGAACTTAACAAATACTTGGCGATTGGGTGTATTACATTTGGGAGACATCAAAGTGCTTTGGTAATTATAAGCTACTCTCTTGTGCAAACATCCATTTTTTCAACACAGAAATCCTCCCCAAAATGCTTTGGAATGTGGCCCGAATGGCAATGTGGCCATGCCCACTTCCTCCTTGTAAAAGGAAAGTTCCTTGAGGGCAGGGACTGTTTGGGTTTTGTTTTCATAATCCCAGTCCAATGATGTGCAGTGTGGAGGGAGCTGGTCTTGAAGCTGGGAAGATTTGGGTTCAAATCTTATCTGGGTGAGCCACTTACCCTCTCAGAGCTCTAGCCAACTCTAGGCTGAGACATTGCTGGCCTGCTCTGATCATGGGAATTTCCTCGCCTATAATTTCCTACACCAAAGCTATCACAGCTCCAGGCTCACAACCTGCCTCCAGTCCCAGTGCCTCCGTCAGCTCTGCCATATTCTCCATGGCAGTACTGGCCTAGCAGGAGGTGACAAGCATACCTGAAAAACCGAGGCTGATGCTCCAGGTTATTCTCTTCCATGACCCGCCGTCGCTCCCTCTGCAGTTGCTCAATCCTTTGCTTCTGTGTTTCTGCTTCTTCTATGTTCCCTTCTTCTAAAAACCTGGACAGAGAGGACCATTAGCTCAGAGATGTCCCTGACCAAGAGTAGCTCATAGGCATGTCCCCAGGGCCTTGGTGTTTGCACTGCTACCCGGGGAGGGAGGAGAGGAGCTCAGGTATTATTCCTATCCTAATGAGGAACGAATGAAGAAATGAAAGCTTTGAGGGGTAGAGGAAGAGATGTAGAGAGTAAGAAGTAGGCAAGAACCTGGAGCCAAGGTCTTTGTTTTCCCTCTTCAGGGAGCCTCATGCAACATTGCATGAAATTCCTTAAACTCATATGGCCACCTGGACTTTCCAAACTGTCCTTAATTACAATATGAATAAATTGGCAGATCAGAGTGGTGGCAAGAACACTGGTTTAGGGGTACACCAGACCCTAGGTCTCAAGCTGGAAATAAGATTAAGGGTGATTTTCATCTTTACCTTATGGAGAGGGTATGATTATAGCCATTTTATAGATAAAACACCAAGGCCCAGAATGGTTAAGGGACTTGCCAAGGCCATGATGCTGGGTTCAGAACCCAAGATGACACTCACACAATCATTTATTTCTAGGGAGCTTGGTTTTCTCTGAACTTTGTAAAATGGGAGAGTTCAAATCTCAGATTCCTTGTAATCATAGCCATCTGTGGCTCCTAAGCATTTAATGAAAAGCCTTCATGGCACCAGGTAAGAAGATTCTAGGATCACCAAGGACAATAGGTGATCCAGGATCTTGTGCCAGAAGCTATACACAATCTGGGCTGACATGTTCCATTTGATAGAAGGATCTGAGGACCTCAGAGGTAAAGAGACTTCTCCAAGGTCACTCAGGTACTTGCCAAACACGGATCTGAAGCTGGTCCTGGGAGGTCACATTGCATAGTGGAAAGAGCTCTGAATTTGGGGTCAGAGAACCTGGGGTTGATGCCCAGCTCTGCTACTTAGTACGTCGTTACCCTGGGAAGGACACATCACTCATCTGGCTTTGGTCATTGCATCAATAAAATGAGAGCTTGGAAGATGACTTCTGGGGTTAGAACCCATGACCCCCACACCAATACACTCTGACTATCTGTGTATCCATTCGTCCATCTATCCATCCATCCAAATATGGAGTGGGCAACTCTGTGCAAGGCCTGCGCCCGGGTCCACAATGTCAACGATGAGTAACACAGAAGGGGTTCTTTATCAGCGGAAAGATCAGCTTTACTTGGAGTAGATGGCAACTGCTTTAAGAGAGGGGATTTTAAAATTTTGGGGGCGTCTTTTTTTGGCCTTGTGTCATGCAGACAGTGGTTACTGATGTAGTAGATGAATTAATGTACAGAGTGGATATCCTTGCGTATGAGGCACTGGGATGTTTGGATGGTCACCACACTTGAGTTCCAGCCTCTGATGGTGTTCAAGATGACGGCAGGCTGGGGCAGCGACTCTAGTGTTAGATGGGGTCATCAAGAGGCCTGGCATCCAGTCCTGCTTCTAACACTTACTAACCGTGGGACCCTGGGTAAGTTGCTTTATCTCTTTGGGTCTCAGTTTCCTCATTGCTAAAATGGAGATAATCACACTCTCTCTCCACCCTCATAGGAGCTCTGTGAAGAAAGAGATTTGGCAGCCTTAGCACGCCACAGAAGTGAGAGGTGTTTCGTCTGGTATCGTTAGATCTCGGCACCTGCACTGACCACGAGTAGTTTCTGCAACTCCACTGGGCTTCGCTCGAAGTGATTAAGGTCTCCTGAACTTTATTGTTATAAGAAACTTTCTCTTAATTTTCATTAACAGTGGGCATTTCCTCAGTATTGATTCACTGTGTCATGATTCCCTGTGTCATTCAGGAGGGTTATGGTAAGCTGGAGATCATTAAGAGGAGGATGGATGGATCATGAGGGACTCGGCCTCCTGGCCACAACATGACCTGAGGGACCTCGAGGCACTGGGGATATGAGAGCCTCCATTAGTGCTTGGAGGTCTGTTGGATTTGTTCCGCTTGGCCCCAGAAGGCAGAACTAGGAGCAAAAGGGGGATGGTGTACACGGGAAAATTCAGGCTCGATGTCAGGCAGAACTTTCTAACAATTGAACTCTTCAGAAGCATGGTGGGCTTCTTTGGGGGAGTGGGCTCACTCTGAAGGGCCCTTAGAGGTGGTCAAGTCCAACGCCCATTTTACAGGGGAAGAAACTGAGGCCCAAAAGGTTAGGTGACCTGCCAGGGTGACACAAACAATAGGAGCACAGTCTGAATCTCAACCTAGTTCCTTTGATTCCAGATGCAGGGCTCTTTGGGGTGGAACACTAGAAGACTGAATGCCGGGTGGCCATGCGTCAGGGATACCACAGGGAGCAATGAGGGTTCCTCTCATCACTGACATTCTGAGACTCCATGATTAGCCTCAGCTTCCACCTCCTTGCCTCCCCAGGGACCAGGTGCTCGGAGGACCCAGGGAGCAGGGGAACGTTACCTTTGGTCTGGCCGGAACCGTGTGTCTGTTGCGGGGAGGTGTGGTTTGGTCCCTGGATCCAGCTCGTTCAGCTCCAGGGCGAACTGGGTGAAGCCATAATACTGCTCGTGCCCTTTGGGCATGGGGTCTGCAAAGAAGCACCACCACAATTGGTGCCTGCCTCCCACTGCCCCAGGTGTCTTGCCCATTTCCCTCACACTCTTCTCTTGACCCCCTATCTGCTCTTTCGTGACCTCAGTATCATTTGGCTTCCCAGCTATTCAAACGTTCAGGCAGAAGGGGCCAGGGTGTGTTACCCTCCTTTGGGCTTTCCCCTCTCTGCCCAGCTTGGTCCCAGGTGATTGTGAAGTCTAGACACTCACTTAAAACTTGAAATTGCGGAGCCTGAGCGCAGACTAGCATCCAATTTCTGCAATTCCACCAGGCTTCGCTCTAAGTGATTAAGGTCTCCTGAACTGGATTGTTATAAGAAACTTGCTCTTAAAAAATTCTGTGGCTGTTTTTGCCCGGATTCTCACTCGGCTGAGACTCCCGCCAGTGCTGACTTTAGGGCTTTGAAATCTGTCTGGCCAGTTTTGCCCTCCCCTATCACGACTGGAATTAACATGAACGGTGTGGTGGGTGCAGGTGGGCTCCACCCTACTTGAAAATGTTTTGGCCTTGAGTGTGTCGCTTACCCTTTGGGAGGTCCACTAACTGGCCTCTGAAGCTCCTTCTCTAGAGCCAAATAGGAAGCTATGTGCTATAGCAGAGGGTGTGATAGACCTGGGAGTGAGGAAGGCCTCAGTTCTAGCCCCACCTCAGATACCTGCTAGCTGTGTGACCCTGAGCAAGTCATTTAACCTCCATCTGTCTCAGTTTGCTCATCTGTGAAATGAAGTTAACCCTGCCTCCCAGAGTTGTTTAAGATAAAATGAGATAATGTTTGTAAAGAGCTTCATAAACCTTAAAGCAGCATGGCAATGCAAAAGGAAAAGTGGAACCAGTCACTGCCGTGCTCCAGTTACCTCTAGGTCGAAGCCAAGCTCCTCTGTTTGGCATCGGGGCTCAGGAGACTTGGGGAGCACCCGAGGAGGTCTTAAAGGTCATCCCATTAGAGAGTCCTAGATGGTCAGAACCAGAATAACTACAGCACGAATGTGAATTATAGCCAACGGTTCTGAAGCACTCGACAAATAAGACATCAGAGGTTCTCAAGTCCAACCTCCCCATTTCACAGCTGAAGAAACTGAGCCCATAGTAAAGTGACTTGCCTGAGGTCACAGGGCCAGGATTCAAACCTAGGTCCCTTTAACTCCAAGCTCAGACTTCTTTCCATTGTGACATGCCTGAGTTTCCACAGGAAGTTTTACATTTAGAAACTGAATTCAGGCTGTCTGAATTTCTGAATTCACTACTCTTCTATACTACATCATCCCAAGCCTAGAAGGCAGTGGGTGCAAGATTATCTCCATTTTACAGATGAGGAAACTGAGAACCAGAGAGGGGATGAGAGCTGCCCAAAGGTTCCCCTGGGTAGTTAGAAGCAGCTTCTTCCAAAGGTCAGGCTCACTGTTTTTAGCTCTTTTTCCTTTCCTGCTTGGTTTTACACTGTGCCAATGTACACCAGAAGCGACAATAATGTATGGGGACTAAAACCTTGCTTCCCAGACTGAGTCAAGGACTAGATCTTGCAGCCAGAGGCCAGTGTTCACAAGGAGCTCAGGGTAAGGGAAACCCCATTGCTGCATCCCCTGGATAGAGCACAGTTACTGATGACTTCCTGCCTCCCATCCACACCTGAGCAACGTCCTGTACTCACGCGCTCTCCAGATACACGTTGACAAGGATCGCGTGCCACTGTAGATACTCTCGTGCCACTTCCCAAAGAGACGGCGCACAGCTTTGCCGCCTTTGTCAAAGACGGTGCCCTCAATCTCGTGGGAGTTGGTGCTCCAGTATTTGGCCTAGAATGCAGAGGAAACAGGTCACCCACCGCTTCGTGGTCACTTAGGGAGTTACTTTAAAAGTGAAAAAACTCACACAGACTCTTCTGGACTTTGAGACACAGAATCTTCTGTATGTCCAGCCACTGCTGTCACTGCCATCCTCATTGTCCTAATCCTCATCTCATTTTTGTCATCTTTTCAATTTTGGACTTGAGTTGGAAAGGCTTCTAAGACAAGGCCCTCTCCTGCTACAATTGTTTTAGGACTATTGCACCATTGCGTATAACTGTTTTATGTAGATGAATAAAATTATTGGGGTATCAACTCATCCTCTGCAAGCATCCTAGGGACAATTCCACCACAGAGGATGATGGAGAGGACATGCAACTTATCCTGTTCCCACATGATTTGGACATTGTGCTCTGTATTTTGAAAGCTCTTTGTTTCACCCGGCTTGGAGAGTGAGTACTCACAGCAGCAACATCTATTAAAAATGCATCGGTTCTAGTATGTGTAAGCAATTTTGCACAACAGCCTAATCTATAGCAATGGTTCACTTGCAAGGCAGTTGATTTGATGACTTCTTAAGGCTGTTTTGAGGTCTGTATTTGTAGTAGGGGATTTGTCTCCTGTCAGTCCATGAGTGACTGTTTGCTTGCTTCTCTCTCTCTGTCTCTGTCTCTGCCTCTGTCTCTGTCTCTGTCTCTCCCTCTTCCTCTCTCTCTCCCTCTCTCTGTCTCTCGCTGTCTCTGTCTCTCTCTCTCTCTCTCTATATATATGTATATATATATACACACACATATATATAAGTATATATATACATATAAATATATATACATATATATACACACACATATATATATACACTCATGTGTGCGTGTATGTGCGTGTTTGTAGACTCTATATGAGTCTAGCCACCAGGATGTGTCTTGGCAGGAATTCAGTAGGTGCTAAATTTCTGCAGATAAGTTGCATGATTTCTGCCATTTCCTTGCATGATCTACAAGATCCTTAAGTTTACTCTCCTTCAACATAACCCTTCTGTAACTCCTTGTGGCAATCACCCGGTCCTGAGCTATATCATAAATCCCTCCGTTTTCCAAAACAAATCCCCATGATGCTACTTTGTTAAAATATTGTTCTCCGAGGCTGTGTCACCAGCGTCACCTGTGACTCCACTCTCAGATCACAGGGATTAAACAGCTCCCAGTAGGAAGCAACCCACTGTCAGTTACATTTGACAAACCCAGTGGTGGGTAGATGTTGTCAGTCTTTTCTATCGTTTGGTGGAGCAGTATCTGCATACGGCTTTTCCCTTGCCCTCATCTGTTCCCATGAGACTATTCAGAGGATGAGGAGACTCTGCAGTGTTCGAAAGTTTAACATTTGGATTTTTTTCTACATGAAATGTCTAATCTTTTGTAGACTAATGATGACGATGCTGACAATAGCAATATCTTTATATAATACTTAGGGATCTTCTCTGAATTTCAATGGCTTTTCCTATTTATTCCCTTGCCAAGAAGAAAGCTAACTCTCCCTGTACTGATTCCTCTGTGGCCAAGTGACGTCTCAAAGCTCGGGGAAAGTACTTGTGTGCGTTGGCTGCAAGTCCCCAGCTGTGCCAGCAGAGGGAGCTAACTCCTCAGTAGTCTATTTCCCAAATTTAGCCTTACCTGTATTGTCTTTGACTGTACTGTCTTTGACTGAAAACAGTGTATACCTTTGGGGCATTTAAAAGATATTTTGACTAATGACTATTTCCTCTTCTTCAAGGCACTGAATCAAAAATCTCAGAGATAAAAGGGACCAACAAAGTCATCTAACCCAACCTGTATCTGAACCAACATCCGAATGCTTCCTTCTATTAGGGGGGATCTCACTACCTTAGGAGGTAGTCAATGCCAGCTTTGGCTAGCTCTGACCCTGAGGAAGTCTGAGCTTACTTCTGACCTAAATCTGCTTCTTTGTGGCCTTGACCCCTGGCTTAGAAAGGAGAGATCTGCCATGTAGGATAAATCTCGCCCCTCTCCCATGAGACAACCTCTGTTGTACTTGGAGGCTTAAGCAGCAGATGGCCATTGAATTTTCCCAGGTCCTTCGCTAGATTCTCTGAAGGATCAGGAAACGGGATTTCAGCTTTCGAAGACTTGGGTCTGACGTTACAACAAGGAGTCATAAAAGGAGAAGTCTTTAGTATGAAGAACTAAAATCTAGACAAGATATAACAGTGGAAGGGGGCGGGGTTTCAACACCCATCTTTGGGAGAGAGCCCTTGGAAGCACTAGCATTTGTGTAGTGTCTAAGTCTTGCAAAGCCCTTTACGTAGAAGTGTATGCCACCCTATTATCATCCCCATTTTACAGATAAGGAAACAGGCTGTGAGAAGGAGACTTGCCCAGAGTTGTGTATGTGGTAAGTGTTTGAGGCTGGATTATGAACTCAGGTCTTCCTGACCCCAAGTCTACTGACTGTATCCACTGCACCCTTGAGCTGCTTCTGAAGACAGCTGGGGTGAGGAGGTCACTATCTGCCCTTGGTTGGGATTATCTCCTGTGCTCCTGGTTCTCTAAGCAGATGATAGGATTACAGATGCCAAGCTGGAAGGGACCTCAGAGGTCATTTAGTCCAATTCCCTCATTTTACAGGGAATGAAACTGAGGCCAGGGAGAAGGAACTTACCGAAGGTGTCTCAGAAGGAGCTATCCAAGGTAGAGTCTATTTCTTCCTTTTCTGACTTGCTTATTAAATGGGAGACGAAGAACCATACCAACTACCCTGATTTCAAGAGCACCTTAAGCTTTATGAGGACTTTTCTCACAACAACTTGGGGAGGTGAGTGGAACCAGTATTATTCCCAATATATAGATGGGGAAACTGAGGGTCACAGAGGTGGAGTGATGTATGAATCCAGGCCCAGTCCATGACTCCAAGGTCAGTCAGTGCTCCTGGCACCACATCAGACTCTCTGAGTCTGAGATTTGTGATTCTCTGAACTGGCCGCTCAGAGTGAAGGAAGATGTCTCTGGTGAAACTGAGGGTGGAGGGGGGTGCGACTTCACTGCTGCCCCACTCACAGGCAGCTCTGGGTCACGTCATTTCTGAGACTTTTAGAGGCAGAGTGGTACAGTAGGAAGAGGCCTAGATCTATAGTCCTTGAACCTGCGTCTGAATCCTGACTCTGAAGCGTTGGCCTATGTGACTCCTCCATTTCCTTCCAGCTCCCTATTTACGATCCTGCAGGCCTTTTCAGTCATTCTCTTGTATCTGAAAAGCAAGGCCATGGCCAGCCCAACAAACGCCATTGTAGTTTGACTTTAAGGCTACCAAGAAGGAACTGAGCCCCTTTTCTCAGCCTCCCCCAAGGAAACAAACCTTCCCTAGGGGCTGCCTCCCCAAACCTCCCAGCTCCAGCTTCATGCCTACAGGATTGCTGACAAAAATGGAAATAATCCAGGAAACAGTAGCACTTTGAGCCATTATCAGTCTGTTCCTCCTCAATGTGGATGAGTTCTTCAGAACAAATCTGGAGAGGGATGAGGGCAAGGAAGTACTAGTCAGGGGGCAGAAGCAATGTGGGCAGGGGAAAGCGGAGCAGAACAAGAAGCCCAGATGCCTAATTCTGCCTCTGAGAGCAGCCTTTCCACCCTATCCAGTCTGAGCACCGCTCCCTTCCCCCCCCACCAGGTACCTTGATAAAGTTCACTTTGCAGTGGCAGGAATCCTCATTTAGATTCTTAATGATGATTTCCCCATAGTGTTCGATCCATCTCTGGCCACTTAGGATGTTGTGAATGCAAGAGGTCACTTTGTTCCACTCGAAGTGATCGCCGAAGCTGAGGGGAGATGAAGGTGAGGAAGGAGGCTTTCCAAAACCGAGAATGAGAAGTGAAAATAACCAGAATGACCTTATCGATGGGCCCACCAACAAACCCTGATGTACTGTCCTCAACAAGGAAGAAACACACAGAATTCCAGTATTAGAGTCAGAATAGAACGTAAGTGCCATGAGGGCAGCACCATTCCACTTTTGTCTCTGTGTCCACAGTGCCTGGCACACAACTGATTCTAAGAGATGGCTAGAAGACCTAGGATAGCAAGGTGGCACAATGGATAGTGTGTCAGAAGACTCATCTTCATGAGCTCAAATCTAGCCTTAGACACTTACTAGCTGGGTGATCCTGGGCAAGTCACTTAACTTTGTCTCAGTTTCCTCATCTATAAAATGAGCTGAAGAAGGAAATGGCAAACTACCCTGGTATTTTTGCCAAGAAAACCCCAAATGGGGTCATAGAGAGTGGGACACAACTGGAAATCTGGATAATAGAAGACGCAAGTTCAAATCCTGCCTTACACACTTATTTTTTCTGTGTGACCTTGGTCAAGTCACTAACCGTAGGTTTCTCTATGTGTAAAATAGGGATAGTAATATTCCCTGCTCTTGTTGTGAGGTTCAAATGAGAGTAAAGTACTTTGTAAACATTAAAGTGCTACATAAATGCAACTATTCTTTTATTATTAATAATTTTAATTGATTATAGATTAATTGATTAACAAAAGCTTTCTTCAAATCACAGCTCTCCCAGAGATGTTACCAGGAGTGGGGAACCTTTGAGTGAATCTAAACTTCACAGAAATCCCGAAAGGATTTGTTCTTGACTCTTTGCGGTCAAAGGGCCACACTTGAGGACTGAGAGGGCCACATGCAGCCTCAAGGCTGCAGATTCCCTACCCCTGTTTAGTCTTTACCTCCTCTTCAATTAATTTGCATATACTTGGGGCTTGTTTATTTATTTGTCTGTTCAGCCCTTCATTCATGTGTGTACGTGTTCTATTCCCAAAGAAAAATGTAACCTCTTTAGAGGTGAAGACGACTTTCGTTTTGATTTTGTCTAGACCCATGATTTCATCAGTGCAGCAGAGCTCTCAGGGAGGAAACCCCCCTTCCTGTCACAGTTTAATAGATGAAGAAACAAAGGCACAGACTGAGAATGACTTGCCCAAGGTCACTCAGCTAGGCAGTGTCTGGCTCCCAGTCTGAACCCAGGTCTTCCACTCTCCCACTTAGCTCCTTTGTCTGGGACATGCTATTTTCTTTCCTCCTCCTAGCCTCAGTTTCTTCAGGTATGAAAATGGCAGGTTGGACAAGATGAGCTCTAAGCCTTTCCAGCTCTACCATGTCATGATTTGAAATGACACTAATCCCTGTGAGACCGACATCAGTTTCTTTCAAATAAGACATTTTGACATTGACTTGGGTGGCTTGTTCCCAGGCAGGGAAAATCTGAATAAAGGCCTCACTGGCCTCTGTGTGTTGAGGAGGGAAGAGCCTAGGCCGAGTGAGCAATAGTTAGAGCAGAGAGCAGGGTCTCCCAGGCAAAGAAAATTGGACACGGAAAAAATGAACAGAATCTGAGCCAACTGTCTAGCCTATCAACATAGTTACACAATTTAATTTTATGTGCAAAGACAAGTCATGCACGGTAGCTTCAAAGGGTTCCAGCTAATTGCTTAAATCTCAACCACAAATTCTACCCAGTTCTGGTTAATGGGGCCACGATGCCTCAGTGGAGAACTTACGCAGGAAGGGTAACGTGTGTTGTGCCAACTGGAACGATTTCCATGGATTTGCCCCAGAATTTGTTTTTCCATCTCACATCTGGAACAAAACATCAAATGTCAGTCAGTTAGTAGGATGGAGGCCTACTCTGAGGCAACCAATCAATCAATGTACTTATGCTCAGTGCTGGAGAAGAAAGGCCAAGGTTGGGGATGGCTTGTCAAGGATGTTGTAGAGGGAACGCTGCTCAGATGCAAGATTGACCAAGTTAAATTCTGTTAAATTCAATGTGGTAAGTATTTATTAAGCACCTACTACATGCCAGGCACTGCACTAGAACAAGCATTGATTAAACACCTACTAAGTTCCATGGATACAAAGGAAGGTGAAAACAGTCTCTGCCCTCACGGAGATCAGAGCCTGATAGGGAGACAAAATGCAAACAATCTACACACCAGATATACATATATGTGTGTGTGTATGTGTGTATATATGTGTGCATGTGTATATGTATATATGTGTATGTGTGTGTCTATATATACACACATATGTGTGTATATGTGTGTATATGTATGTATATGTATATGTATATATATGTATGTATATGTATCTGTATGCATTTATATTAAATAGAAGGTAATCCCAGAGGGAAGGCACTAAGCCTTGAGACTGGGAAGGGCATTTTACAGAGAGAAAAATGAAGCAGTCCCTGCCCTCAAAGAGCATCCATTCTATTGGGCATCACATCAGAGGTGCCTTCCACTTCTGATATTCCCTAATTCTGATTTGGATGGGGAGGAATGACAGGTCTTGGCAAAAGACTGGATACTTCCTCATTCCCCTTCGGCCAACTGCTCACAGTCACATTTGGGCTGGTGAAAGCCTAATGCCTTTTCTTTTCTCTTCCATTACCAAATGGCAGAGATTTCATTAACGTGCATTTTTCCACTAATTAGGGAAGAGTGGTCATCCCACTAGAGAATCTGCCCAGCCAAAAATTTAAAAAATGGTTTGCAAGGCAAACGAAGATTCTGCAAACAAGATCCTGGGGGAAGGTAGTTAAGTAATTTTTCCCCACTTCAGGAGCATCTTAGTCAATGCAAACACTCCATCTGCAAACTAAAAAGCATCACTGTTTATCCATTAAAACAAAGGACCGGCCTCTGGGGACAAGCAGCCTAATACTTGTTACTATGTGTACTTGCAAGTAATACAATGATGCTGCTTTTAAAGTCTTCTCGGTGCTCATTTTCACTCTTCCGGCCTCTCTGTTCCTTGCCCACTTAGGAGGCTTTCGTTTTCATATACTCTAGGCTGGGAGTGAAGGATATGCAGTGTTCAACATGCTGCCAGGAAGAACTGGCTGCAATCTCACCTCAGACCCCAGCCACCTTGAGCCTCAGGCAGCTCTGCGACCAGAGATTGCGGACTGGCGATGGGGCTGGAGGAGTTCATTCATCAACAAAACCAAAGGTTCTAGTGGAAAGGATATGGGAGAAGACTCTCTAAAGAAGGGAAGAGAGCTGACCTCTTGAATAGTACTTTACCAAAAACCCTGTACCCAAAGGAAGGAAGTACAGGTACAAGGGAATTGTGCATGGTGTTTAGAGTCAGAAGGTTGGGTTGGAATCTTAGATGCCATTGTTTGTTTGTGTGACCCTGGGAAAAGTCTCCACTCTGGGCCTCATCCCACATCTGTAAAATGAAGGAGTTGGACGAGGTCGTCTCTCAGCTCTAAATCTATGGTCTTATAGTGTCTGAGGATCTGCCTATGGGTGCTGGGGCCAAGCATACAATCAACAATGCAGAGATAGGGAAAAACCACTTTATTATGCTCAGAGTATGAATATCACTGAAATAAAAATCAATGAATCAATGAACCCAGAACAAGTCTTAGCAGCCTCTATATAGGCTTTGTTTATATAAGCAGGATGAGTACAAGGGAATTTTTACAGAAAGTAGAAACAGAAGGTAATTATGTACACGTCAGAGGATAGATGGCAGAAGGAGACAACAGGTTAAACAGGAAGCTGGCTGGTAAACACCAGGGCAAGAGCTGCTTTCTTAAGCTTGAATTTGCAGACAGAGCAGGAACTAACCAGTCCACACCAAGCTATCTGGTGGATGACTCAGTTTGATTTTGCAGACTCTAGCTGGTGACGTGATCTGCTCACCTTAAATAGTTGGTGGTAAGAAACTTAAGCCAGAAATTCTTTTCTGATGTTACAAAGACTCTGATTTAATGTCAAGAAAAGGGCTGATATTTCCAGAAGAGAAGGTCTAAGAAAATCAGAGACATTCCTCTTTCTAAAATAAAAAGGATTCTCGAGAGCTTCTTTATTCCTCTGAGTACCAGCTTCCTCATTTGTAAAATGCTGATCATTATAGCAACATGCCAAAGTGGTTAGAGCTGGCTGTGGAGTCAGGAAATCCTGTGATCTCCCAGATCCACCTCTGACACATCCTGACTGTGTGAGTCTGGGAAAGAAAAGGGAGGGGAGAGAGAAGGGAAGGGAAGGAAGCATTTATCTAGCACCTAATGTGTACTGGATACTGCACTAAGCACTTTACAAACATTTCTTTGATCCTCTCAATAACCCTGAGAGGTGGGGATTAGTATTTTCTCCACTTTATAGCTGATCAAATAATTTTCCCTCTCCAGGCTCCCAAGCAACTCTGCAAGCTCCAGAACAGGGGTGGATTTGTACGGTAGAGGCAGGTTCTTTACTGAGAATTCTCTAAACTGATGGAATCACAGGTCTTCTGCAAAGGCACTTCTTTCACTGCATTACTGGAAGAGCCAACTGGCATCATAAGTGCAAAGTGCTTTGAAAAGCTCAAAGTATGGAACCACCAGCTTGAGCAGATCCCCTATTCAGGCCTTGGTTACCAATGAAGCTGTCCTTTGGATAGAAGATGAGGGCCAGGTTTGTGTACGTGAGAGGGTGTGTTTGTCTGTAACCACAAAGAGACAGGGCGAAGGGGACCTCAGTCCTGCATGGAGAAACACTCTCGGATTCTGTGCCTTCTTGTAAGACACTGCCCAGTGGTGCCTTCATTGATTCTCCCAATTTTAATGTTCTTTCCTCTGGCCTTACTCTTGTGGAATATCTCTCTCATCCCTTGGGAAATGTGGGTTCCTTGAGGGCAGGGACTCTTCAATTTGACTCATGTATCCAGGAACAGTGCCCAGCACATGGCAGGTGATAAAAAAATGTTTGCTGAATTAAATTGAGATGATTGCAAACTGTTTCTGTTCCTGAGCTGTTTCTGGGTGGCTTCTCTGGACATGGGACAGGGTGAGCCACGCAAAGCTCAGTCATTCAATTCATTTGGACAAGCCCATTCTGTGTGGCATCAAGAGCCTTGAGTAACAGAAGCAGCCACAGATACAATCTCACCTCCTGAAGAGCCCTTGGCCTGGAGGCCAAGATAGACCCACAATCGTTTGGTAGTTAAGAGAAGCACATGATCACAGACCCAGGCAAGTGGTCCAGAATGTAGAGGGTACAATTTCAAAGACAGTGCTAGCCACAAATAGGGCCTTTCTCCATAAGTACTTGCAAGCTGGTGACTGGCCATGGTGCAGGGGACTGGCCATGGAGTCCTAGGACCTGAGTTCAAATCCCAGCTCTGCTAGTTAGCCTTGGAGACTTTAGATCTCCTAGAGTCCAATGGGTTTGCAGGTGGGAACAGATGCCCAAAGATGGATCAGAGGGCACAGACCAGAGAGGAGGCCAAAAGGGAGAGTGTGCCTCAGCCCAGGCCTGGACTCCAGCCACAGTCACCGGCTTCTTTGCTCCACAGCATTTTGTGTGGTCACAGTTCAAGGGCTTTCTGCCATCTCCAAATAGAGGAGGCACAAAAGGCTGCCTGAGCCCGCATACAGAGAGCACTGAGGGATTTGCAGAGCACTGTCACATAGATATCAAGCTGGTCATTAGCCATCATAGCCTTTCCACGATGGGCTCCCGCTTTGGGGGCTTTGAAGAGTTCGTTCTTCCCTGCCTTTGGAAATGAGAGAACTCATCGCTCTCTGTGGAGCAGGCAGAGGTTTTAACCCTTCCTTCCTTTAGTCAGTGATTTCATTAGAACAGGGAAATCCTGGTGTGGAAAAGCGCTCCTTGGATGACAATCCACCAGATTCATCACCTTGGAGAGCTGCCCAGGGCACACAGAGAGGTTTGAGAGCTTGCCTGGGTCACAGTCAGCATGTGCGGGGGGGGGGGGGGGGGGAGGATTTGAACCCAGGCTTTCTGACACCATGGCCAGCAGCGCACTAACTCCTGAAGCACATTGCCACTGGCATAGAAGACAGAAGGAGGCTGCAGTAAGAGTGGATAAAGGGGGCCCAACAAAAGCCAAGGAATGATTGGCAAACCAGGCAACTCTCTTATGCTCCTGATTCCGGCATTTGGAAACACTGTTTAGACAGAAAATCAATGCTAGGGAGGTCTCTGCTGGAGCCCCCCAGCCATCCTGCAGAAATGTTAGTGACCAGCTTGACCTTTCTCCTTGGCCACTGGGACACACAACAGAGAAGCCACATTACCTTGCCAGAACACGAAGTTGGCGGACTCTGCATGACAGGCTGAGATTGGCGGGTGGTGGCTGACCTGGAGGAGACAAGGAGAGAAGGAGACAGTTAATCACACTGGAGTCTCCTTCACCTCCACTTCCCTGCTCCCTCACTGACTACCACCAGCTTCTTCCTTTAGCATGGACCGGCCCCAGGTGAGTCATTCCGCATGCTGGCGATGGGGACAAGTGGACAGGGTGGGGTGCAAGGGTGGTAGGTTCATGGCTTTGGAGCTGGAAGGGCCCTCAGGGACCATCTACTCCACGCTCCCCCCATTTTACAGATGATGAAATTGAGGCCCAACAAAGCTGTGAGTCACCCAAGGTCAAATGGGTAATAAGCATCAGAAGGGAGATTTGAACTCAGAGCCTCTGACTCCTGAGCCAGTGCTCTTACCATTGAATCATACGGTGTGGAAATTAGAAGCAAATTCTTAATTAAATGAGCACCAATTAAGAACCAATGAGGATTTATTAAGCACGTACTATGCACCAGGCACTATTAAGGACACAAAGCAAACTGCAAATGATCATGATTCAATAAATATCTGCATGTAAATTTAGAAGGATCTCTCCCCTGTTAGAAACTGTCCTGTATTGACTTTGTACCTACTTTGAATATTTTTTCTGTTAACCAGCATTTATTTTCTCTCCCTCCCATCTCTCAGACTGAAAAAAAAAACCCTTATAATAAATATGGAAAGTCAAGCCAAAGCACTGCCCACATCACCCACATACAAAGCGGCATGTGCCCTTTATTAGGTCAGGCAGGATGCACAGTGGTGAAAGCATTAGCTTCCAAGTTAGGAAGATGTGAGGTCTAAGTTCTTTCTGTGACCCAGACAGGCTATGGGATCTGGGAGAAGGCCCTGATCCTCTCAGGGTCTCACCTACTGAACAGCCCAATTGAGCCTCAAGGCTTTGGGTCTCCACGGACACAGAGCTGAACCCAAATTTGGGCCTCAGAAGACATCTCCGTGAGCTGTTGGGGCTGAAAAATTCACTGCCCTGAGGCCTTTCCAAACTTAACTCACTGGGCATCCTGAGAGGACAGACACATTGTCCATTGCCAGGTTCATGATGGAAGACCATCCAGCCTAGGGAGGGCTTGCGCTCCACTCATCCAACTGTCTAAGGTCAAGGTATGAGAATATAGCAGTGTGGGGAACAGGAAAAAACAGAAAACCCAGCAATGGCATCCATCTTGGAAACCCTTGAAACAGCCCCACTGCCAAACAATGGCCGAAGTCCACTTACTTGTCTTTGGAGACAACAGTAACAGTTAATTTTCTTCTCAGCTTTAGATTATCTGAGCACTTTACATAAATTAACTCATTTGAACCTCATAACAACACTGTAAGGTCTATGCTATCATTATCCCACTGTACAGATGGGAAACAGGCAAAGTGTCTTTTCTAGGGTCATGCAGCTAGTAAGTGTCTGAGGTGGGATTTGAACCTATCCCATGCCTCACCTCTGCCTTTACAAGTTCCTTCAAAGCTCACCTCAAATTCTCCTGCTCCTCTGGTTACCTCCCATCTATTTACATGGGGACATGTTGGATGTTTGGATGCCACAAATGCACTCCTGCCCCGGAAAGATGTAAGCTTCCCAAGGGCAGGGACTGCCCAGTGCCTAACGCACTGCCTGGCACCAAGGCAGCCTTAAATACTGTGCATACTTATGGGACTGAATTCAATTTTCATCTGGAAGATTGTAAACTAGTGTCTAATCTGCAAGTAATTAAGAAACTCCAGTAAGAGGCAAGTAGGAACTCACTCCCTTTTCTGGTAGAAAAACATTATTTCTGTTTTATTTACTAATGGAAAGGATAAAGAGCAAATGGTGGCCCAATTATTTTCTCTCCATTATCTGCCTTCCCACCAAACAGCCCTTCTCCTTCTAATTAATTTGTTATTCCTGGTCTAAACATGAGTGATGCCATCGTGCATTTGTGTACCAAGTATATTCTAGCACTGCTTTCTTGTTTGATTCTAAGACCTCCCCATGCAACCCTGTCTCAATCCATCTTTCTGATCCCAGCAGGAAGCAGACCCATTTGCTACACAAGTATGGACACCCCCAATCCCAGCCCTTAGGATGCTCGGAGGGAAAAAGGGTGGCTTTGACTGAGGCCTCACTGTAAATGCCTGGCCCCCAGAGCTCAGGCCCAAGCAAGGCTTCTTACTGGGACTCCCAGAACCAGGCAGTCTTTGCTTCTGGTGTCAGGACATTGTATACAGGACTACTGAAAAAGGAGCCAAGCCCTCCCAGAGAAATAAGGCTTTCTCTTTGTCTTCGGGGGTTGTATCTCTGACCGGGCTTGGCCAGTAAGACCAACAAGATAAAAGCCACACTTCAAGAACCTAAGGATCCAATTCGACAAGCATTGATTAGGCACCTACTGTATACCAGGCACTGTGCTGAGTATTAGGGATTCAAAGACAAAGATAGGATGGTCTCTGCCCTCAGAAAGCTTCAGTTCTACCCAAGGATACAACAGGAGCCCAGATAAGTAAACACAAAGTATATATAAAATACTGTTGTTTGGTCATTCAGTTGTGTGCAACTCTTCGTGACCCCATTCATGGATTACATCCAGGGGGTTTTCTTGGCAGATCCTGGAGTAGTTTGCCATTTCTTTCTCCAATATATAAAATAATGCAAAATAATTTCCCAAGGGACAGAGCACTAACCACTAATATACAAGTCATTAAATAGATACCAATCGAACATTTAAATAGGGATGACTCTCCCTGCCTTCTTACTGAGAAAGGCTTTTCCCCGTGACTGGACGGCTCGAGTTCTTCAGATGACTGTCCCGGGAAGGGGCCCAGCTCTCCCTCTTATACTGCTATCATCAGGCCTTGGCTTCCCCAAAACAGACCACCCTGGCATGCTCAGATAAGATCCCCCAGGTGTTTGAGAAGAGAGACACAGTGCTTGCCTTCCATCAATGTTTCTGTCTCGTTCTGTCCAGAATAATGCAGCCATTTGTGTGAGCTTGGGACATAGCTCCTGACACCATGGGAAGGGATTAAGAAATGCTTTTTTCCTTTCCTCCTTCTTCAGGTCCTGTTTACTGAAAGCTGCCCCCAAAACCCAGACTTTTCATTAGCTAGGGCATATCATATACGATTGACCACCAGGGAGCGCTACACTCAAGCCACTGGCCAGGTGGATTTCTCAGTGATTTCCCTAATTTTGAATTCCATCGATCAGAGTGGGTTTATCAGGGCATCTAATGCACTGATTACTGACAGCTGCAGTACCCCACTGCTTCCAGGGGGTGCTTGGCCTACAGACTTTTAGCTTACCTCTCAATTCCCTGAATTCCCAGGGCTTTTTATGGAGCTGGGAGGCTGGCTCCTGGTTTAAAAGGGCCTTGGGGGGGGGGGATAGAAATGAAATACTGCCCCAATTTTTGTTTTAAAAATAATCAATAGCTTTAGAGCCATCCCCCTCCTCCCCACATCCAACATGGAGGAAATTTGCCCTCTGCCAAATGTCCACCAACTTCATTCATGAGTCTCATGCAGTTGAATTTTCAGTTGGTGCGTTGTTTATTAAAATGTACTATCAAGTGCCACCCTTTCCAGGAAGGCTTTGCCCAGTTGGTTTCTCTCTGGCCCCCCACTTCTCCCCCCACCCCGCCCCAATATCCTTCTTCCTCCAATGGAAGGAAGGATTAAGGGAAGGGATTTCATGTTTGGAGTCCACCATGATTAGCTCTGTTCACAATGTCCCAACAGGGGGTGTAGCTCTGGAGTTGGGGAAGGTCTCCTGGCCCAGCCTCCCCAGCTGCTGAGGTTTGGGGGCAGTTGCCTCTTCAGGCTCTACCTCCCATGTCAGTACCTTATCCTATATCAGTATATACAGAATAAGAGGTTGTTCGGGGGGAAGGGAGACCCTAACTGTCGGAGGCCTCTTCCAGAAGATAGACAATGAGCTGAATTCTGAAGGAAACTAGGAAGTCTCAGAGGCAGAGGTGAGGGCACATTCCAGGCACAGAGGACATCAGGCAGTGCACTGACTCTGGGTACTGTGCATGAGAAACAGTTCAAAGGCTGGTTTAGCTAAACTGAGTCCATGAAGGGGAAGCATATGTGATGAAGACTGGAGAGGTTGGCCTGGACCAGATTATGAAGAGGCCTGGAGAGCACTGGCCAGACTCCTTTCTCAACAGTTTGCTTGGGGTCCATTTCTCAGTCCTAAAGACAAAGTCATGCCTTTCTGCCCCTGAGGACTCTGGTGATATCCAAGTGAGTAAGGGGATCTTGGGGCTGACCTGCTGGTCCTTCAGCTGAAGTCCAGCATCCTGGCCTCCAGGGCCTCCCTGGCACCTTTTTCTATCTTGTCACCCTGGCCAGATTGGCTGCCTAGTTGGGTTGCTATTTTTAGCTGCCAGTTCCGGTTTTAATGCATAGGCTGCTATGGCAACCCCATCACCTCGCCATTTTAAGTCGGTTATTCAAATGCCAGTCAAATTGGAATCCGACTCAATCTCCCTTATTTCTTTTAACCACCACTTGAGAAAAGTCCAGCCACACCCCGAAAAGATGAAAGCCTCAAGATTCCGAAGGTCCTCGGGTCTGGCAGCTACGGGGCAGAAGGATGTTCTTTCTACCTTCCCTTCCCCAGCAACAGGAAGCACTTTAGTGGAAGGAGCCACTGAGGACCCACCAAAAGCTGCTCTGGAGCTGCAGTGGATGCTGGGAGTTAGGGAGAGACCTCTATGTGCAGTGGTCAGAGAAGCCACGCTCACTCCCTGCTCGGGCAACGTGGGGCATCCCTCTCTGGTGTCCTCTGCTGGACAATGCTGGACAAGAGGAGTCCAAAGGAACAATGCCCTCACCTGAGAGCATGGCTATCACTCTCCTGAGAGCATGGCTGTCACTCTCCTGAGAGCATGGCTGTCACTCTCCTGAGCTTAGGGATTTTCAGTATGATGGTCATGCTCAGGCTGGGCTGGGAGGCCTCAGATTAAAGTCAAAAGTCTTAGGCCACCGAAGTGGCAACTTCCTCTCTCTGAGCCTCTGTGAAATGAGCATAACACTTGGCTATGGGAAAGCAATTTGTAACCCTTAAATATCACATAGAAATGTTGGCTCAAAGACCATGTAAATCTTTCTACAGGATGCAGAAGCCACACCATGGAGTGGAAAGCGGGCTGGGTTCTGAATCAGAGAACCCACGTTCAAATCCTGGCTCTTGCATATAACATCTGAAAAGAGCTTTGTGAGCCTTTGAGCACTATATAAATTGTGAGCTATTGTTAATATTACATTATTCTTACAGAGGCAGTTGGCGGTGCAACGAATAGAGTGCCAGGCCTAGACTCATGAAGCCCTGAGTTCAAATGTGGTCTCAGATACTTAATAGTCGTGTGACCCTGGCCGAGTCACTTACTCTGGTTTGTCTTAGTTTCCTCATCTATAAAATGCAGATGATAATCATAGCTCCTACATCCCTGAGTTGTTGTGAGCATCAGATAAGAGATTTGTAGAAGTGCTTAACACAGTGCCAGGCACAGAGTAGTGGCTAAATAAATGCTTATTTCCTTCCCTTCCCCTTTCTCCTAATTATTTAGGGTTCTTTTTCAGTTGTGTTCAACTCTTAGTAACCCTGGATAGAGTTTTCTTGGCAAAGATACTGTAGTTTCTTGCCACTTCCTCCTCTAGATCATTTTACAGATGAGGAAACTGAGGCAAACAGGGTTAAGTGACTTGCCCAGGGTCACACAGCTAGTAAGAGTCTGAGGCCAGATTTGAACTCAGGGCCTCCTGACTCCAGGCCCTGTGCTCTAACCACTTTGCCACCCAACTGTCCTATGTGATCCAGGGCAAATGACTCAGTCTTTTTGGGTTAGGACCCCACATCTCTTGTAGGTCCCTTCCAGCTCTAAAGCTGTATTGGTTTTATGATCCTACGAATTTAGATTGAACTCAGCTCTTGCCTAAATGACCTGCGGGAGGTCACCTGGACACTCTAGGCCTCTTCAAAATGAGGGAGCTGGACCAGAGGACCTCTGGGCTGCCATCTTCCTCCGGCACCGAGTCTTGGCTCCTCTTATCACAGGAACTGCTCAAGTTCAGCCTGGAGACATAAGAGCCTGCTGGGGAGGAAGGACTTCAAGGGGAGGAGAAATCAGCCCAGCTGTGCCTGCCCCAGAGGAGGAATGGGTGCCTGGGAAAAGAGGCAAATGAAGGTTTCAACAACTTCCTAAGCATTGGAGGTGCCCCCAGACAGAATGTGCTGCCTTGGGGCCCAGGGATTGGTGGGTGGGAGGCAGGGGTCTCTCTGGAGAGCAAAGCATTTGCTTGTGGACTGATGACTGGCCAATGGGAGCGAGGTAGGCAGATGTGACAGAATGACAGTGTGCCAGGAGAGGCAAAGAATACGAAGATTCCAGAGGAGCACAGGAAGACTTAGATAAATCGATACAATAGAAAATCTGCAGAACCAAGAAAGCCACCCATGCGATGACAACCCTTGAAGCAATTGAAATGGAAGCCTATGTAATTATCATGACCAAGCTCAGCGGGGAAGAGATAGAGGACACACCTTCTCCCCTGCTTTGTAGAGAGGAGGAAGGACTGCTAGGTCAAACACTGCAAGTAATGTCAAACTTGGTGTATGTTTTTGCTAGGAAATTCCATAATTATTGTTAAAATTAGCATCAGTACTCTTCTTGAATCAGTATATACAGTGGTTATGGAGGAGGGTTGTTACCAGGAGTTGGTAGTCCTAACCCCATACCTCTCTAGTCTCTCAAGTTTAGTTAATTAAAGCTTAATTGGGGACCACTGTTACTTGGGTCATTAGTGTCTGCATTTGACTTCCTTTGAGGGGATATGGCCTGGTGGGTGTACCTGTGAAGGGTTCAAATGTTCTCTTCAAACTACATGGGCAAACACACCTCATGCCCTTCAGAACTCGTTCCAATGGCCTCAACCCAGAAGGAGCTCTCCACTCTCCCTGCCAGGTGGATGTAGGGTTGCTCAGGCAATTGGACAGTAATAGGGATAAGGAGCTAAGTTTCATGGACTGATGAGGGGAGGAGGGAGAATTGACACCTCGTCCTAAAGCAGAGGCAACGAAATTACCCTAAATGCTTCAAAGCTGGAGAAGAGGGGACATCAGCTAACTCAGATGCATATTCAGTGGGAGCCACATTCAGCATTCAGGGAATCCCTGTAAGCCTCCATGTCACCAAACCCTCTGAGCTGTGGGTTTTGTCATCAGCATCATCACCGTCATCATCACCATCATCGTCACCATCACCATCACCACCATCAGCTGCAGCAGCAGCAGTGAAAGCAGCAGAAACAGAAACAATCCTACCTGTTCTGAAAAAAACTGGAAGCCCTTTTCCTCATGGATACATTCATAAGTCTCTCCAAGCACTGGATTGAAGGGTTTGCTCCCTGCTCGGAAGTAGCTGGACGCATAGGCAGACACTGCAAAAGCCGCCACGTACACCTGGGAATGGCAGAAGAGAATACCATCAATTCATCAAGCAGGCTTAGTAGCTAGCTGGGAGGCACAGGGCCTGGAGACAGGAAAACCTGGGCTCACATCCTACCCCAGGCTCTCAGTAGCTGTGTGACCCAAGGAAAGTAACTTAAGCATGCTCAGCCTCCATTTCCTAGCCTGTAAAATGGGGACAGTAATATCTTTAGTCATAGGATAAACGAGATGTTTGTAAAGCGTTTTGTAAACCTTAAAGCACCGTGTCAATGCTAGGTATTACTGTGAACAAGCATTCATTGAGCTCCTACCTTGTACAAGGTAAAAGTTCTATGCAGCCGTTGGGGACAGAGGGCCAATTGTGAGTGAGTCATTGGCTACAGATTTAAAGTGAAACCATACTAGGTCCAACCCCCTCATTTTGTGTGTGAGGAGATGGAGGGAGTCACAGACGAAGCACAAAGCCAATGTCGCACAGCTAGCGAGTGTCTGAGGCAGGGCTTGAAGTTAGGTCTTCCTAACTCTAACCAGTGTGGGGCTTGGAGGAGCTGAGTTCGAATCCCAATTCTCATGCAGAGTAGCTTCAGATCCTTCTTCTGTAAATTGGGGAGGGGGGGATGGTCACAAATGGGCCCTTCTAGCTTTAGATGGAAGATTCTATGATCCCTGGCCTAAGGGAGCATCTCTCCTAGTGAGGGCAGAGAACTAACAGCCCAGCACACAGATGTGGGACAAAGCAGTAAGTGGAGGGAGGAAGAGTCAACAACTGGGGAAGGGGGGGGATCAGGAAAGGAGGCAGTGACCCCTGAGCTAAGCCTTTAAGGAAAGAAAGGAGATAGAGAAGACGGGAGAGTGCACTGTAGTGCGTGGGAATGTCCAAGAATGGGAGATGGTGTCTGACTTTGGGGAAGAGCCTATAGGTCAGTTTGGTTAGAGGGGACCCAAGGGAAATAGGACTGGAAAGGTAGGTGGGAGCCAGATTGGGGGCTGAGGTAGGGAGAGACCTTCTGGGTCAACCTAAGGCAATAGGGAGCTATGGAAGATCTCTGAGAGCACAGGAGGCCAGAGACAGGGCCAGGAAGTTGGGTGACATTGCTATTTAGTGGCTAGCAGATACATTGGGCAGGTTAAAATGTAGCCCTCCTTGTATCTGTAGAAAACGAAACATCAGGATTGAACTGAATCAGGCTCGAATACCTCAATTCAGCAGACAACCTAATTTGTCAAAAATCCATTAAAACCTCATTTTCCTTTAGTCAGATTGGGTGGTTTGTGTTTTAGCTCTTTTCTCCTCTCCTGCCTGGATTCAAAGAGGTGGCTAAAGGGGAAGGAATAGCAATGATGCTGACATTTCTATGGCACCCGAAGGTTGGACGAGCACTTCAGGATCTCCTTTGAGCTGCCCACAACTCTAAGAGTCACAGGCCATTAATAAAGCCGGAGTACAGATCTCACAGGGCCCTGGTAGGAGTCTCAAATGACATCACGTTCCTAAAGAGCTTTGTGAACTTCTGAGAGCTGTAACAAACATCAGCTATTGTTATGAGGGTCACAGCTTATGTGACCTGTTCAGGATCCTTCTGACATCTAGTCCAGTGCTCTAATTACTGAGGTAGGCTGCCTTTGGAAGAAGAGAAGGAGGGCGACATAAGCTGAATTAGAAATCCCTGAAAAATCAATGGTTGGCTATTTATTGTGCAAAGATTAAATGAGGTATTAACCTAAAGATTCTTCCTTCCTCCTTCCCTCCCTTCCT
>CM053623.1:11788835-11801723 GCA_028646595.1 Phalanger gymnotis
TCTTATCACTCAATAGAATTTAATTAATAAATAACCATAGAGTGACTCTTTCGAGAGTTGGTAAGCTAGGTCCCAGACGTTTCTCCTGAGGGGCCTCCCATCTTCCCGGGCACAGAGAACTGCAACTTCCCAATCACACAATCACGCTCCAACACTTCCCATACCTCTTCTTTGGCCTCCCACCTATGCTCCCAACCTCCCTCACACTCACGGGGCATTCCAGTCCAGCCGGTCTAGAAGGCGCTTCCCTATGCACAACACTCTATCCCGCTGCTGTGGCGTGCTGCTCTCCTTCCCTTCTGTCTCTGGAATTTCTGCTTCCCTTCCAGCCTCAGCCTAACAGCCATCTCTCCTAGAGGCCTTTCCTGGTCTCCCACTTAATTACTATTCTTCTCCTTTGTGCACAGTTTGCTACATTTGTATATGTGGACACATCTCTCCCTTAGAATGTAAGTTCCTTTTTTTTCTTCCCGTCCACACCAAGAAGCACAGGCCCTGGCACATGCTTCTTCAATTGAATTATCTTGTATTTGTTAATGAAGAATCCAGATTCCTTGGTTTCCCAGACTTGAAACAAGGGGTCAAAAAAGCACAGGCCAGGCTCGTGGGAGAAACGTCCAGAATGCAGAATGACCCAGGAGTGTCATCTGCCAGTGAAGTCATCAGCCGCTGGACATTTTCAGACCTCAGAGATTTTCTGACAAAGCTGGCCCTGAAACATTCATCGTCACCCAGGGAACACTGGTGTTGGGTCGGCGTGACCTCAGAATGGGCTGAAAAGGCTTGAACAGGCCACGGGGGGAGCATGGGCCCTCAAACGTTTTAGCCTTTCTGGGTTAGACAGGAAAAATTAAGTGCCTCAGGAGGGGAAACTGAGCAAAGTGTTTTGAAGCCACCAGATTGCTATCTAGCTCCTGTCTCCACAGCGCGAGGGAGGGGACGAGCTCTCCTAGTGTGGAACAGGCAAGATTTCCTCCAAGGGAAAAGTAGTAACAAGCATCTCGTGTCTAGATTTAGGGCTGGTGGGGACCTTTTGGAGATTACACACCCTCAGGATTACACATTAGCATGGGGAAATGCAGGAAGGCCCCATTCCACTGTGCTCCAGTAGCCTGTGGACCGGGCCATCAGTGGGTCACAGCTCTAGGGCTGGAAGGGACCTTCCAGCTCATCCTATCCTCCCATTTTACAGATGAGAGATGAGTAACTTGGCCAACCAAGGAATGAATGACGGAGCCAGTATCTGGGCACTGTCCAGCATCATCTACGTTGTACCACTGACTGCTCTGGGTGAGATTCTCAAGCACAGTGTTCCTCTGTGCCAGGGAACAGACAAGCCCTCCCTTTCTGGGTCCATCCATAGAGCTTATCACTTATCTCTTCTGGGAAGGGCTGAACGTTCCAGCCAGTGTTGAAAGGGCTATACGAGGTCGCCCAGCCTCTGGTAGGGTCCCAAAGCTCCTTTGGGTTGGCATGCACCCCTCATTCTCCTGCGGCCAGCTCAAGAAGATCACAAGGCAGCTTCAGCCCTCCTTGGCTGATGGGAATATACCTGGTGTTAGGCCATTACCCTCAGACCAACGAGGCTCTGGTTGTTTTCCCCCCAAATATAACCAAGTTAAAGAAAGGAATGGACAGTTTAACCCTATCTGTACAACGTGTGTGTGTGTGGGTGTGGGTGGGGGTGGGGGTGTGGGTGTGGGTAGGGGTATATGCACATGTGTATACACGGTTGTGGATGGGGCAGGGAGAACACTCCTTCCTTGAAGGCCTACCATGTTATGGTGAGAGAGTCACCAAAGTAAGCCCAAGAGGAGAACCCCTCTGGCTCTGGATTTCCTCCTCTCTCAAACCAGGGCAGGATGGTGTCTTTCAGTTGTGATTCTATGAGCCCTATCATGTGACTGGCTGAATGGCAAAATCTGCGCTGGGCTATGGCTTCCTGTATTTGCCCTTACTAGTGTCCTGGGCATGTGAGACCCTGCCTCCAATCACCGGAACATCCTGCGGAGGCCCCACCTTCTGATGCAGAACATTCTCTGCATTCTCATGGAGATTAACTCCTTCCTTCCAGACAGTCCTGACTTCCTCAGGGCAAGCCGTGACTTTCTCTGTTCTCCAGGGACATCCCAAAAGAAGTTTTCTGAGGGCATGGGATGAACTTGCTTTCTGGGAGTAAGCCAAGATTGCACAGGGAAGTCCCAACTACTCAAACCCCACTCTTCCCAGGTAGAAATCCAGCACTCCATCTGCTAGACCCCATAGCCTCTCACAGCATTTCTATAAAGAAACTGGATTTTGGTTAATAGAAGAATTAGCTCCATGGAGGGTGGCAGCTGATAGCTGGTGGTGAGTCGTCAGCATTTCCCTAGCAGATGAGTCACGGCCAGCTGTCAGCCTGCACATCCAGGAGGTCACCTGGTCCAGAGGCCGGGCCTCTGAGAACCAGCATCTACACTGCCAGAAGATAAATGGCCTTATTTTTTGCCTGGCAGCAGTGAGGGAGGGAAAAGGCAAGCTCTGCCTGGCTGCTGGGAGAGAGCAGGGGATGACAGATGGGCTGGTGGGAGGCCAGGGTATGCGCAGGGGCCTTATGAGGAATCCAATGACTTCAGACACTCTTGGGTTGCTCAGACATTCAGGATCAGAGGTGGAGGACCAGGGGATCAGAGATGGAGGACTAGAGGATCAGAGATGGAAGACTAGGGATCAGAGATGGAGGACAGGGGGATGACAGATGGCGGATGGGGGATCAGAGATGGAGGATAGTGGATCAGAGATGGAGAACAGGAGATCAGAGATGGAGGATCAGGGTGAGAGAGGCTTTGATGGTGGCTTCTTCCTGCCTTTTCTATCTCAAATGTTTTCTGTAGGTACATGGAAAGGGAGGCCTCCCACAACCAGCCAAGAGATTGGAGATGGAAACAGATGCCAAAAAGAAGAAAAATGATTCTGGAGGGAAATTTGCCCTGAAAAGGGCAAAAAGAGCAGTTTTTGGAATAAAATTCTAGAAGTTTGCTCAGGACTAGAGAAATGGAAATGCAGAAGACTAATGGAACTTGAGATCCTTAGTCTGGTCATGCATGAGAAACAAACACACACACACACACACACACACACTTAAGCACATGTGTTTTCTGTGACTTCCAGAGAATGTGTGTGTGTATGTGTGTGTGTGTGTGTGTGTGTGTGTGTGTGTGTGTGTATGTGTGTGTGTATGTGTGTATGTGTTCAGAAGGTACGGTGGAAAAGAGTGTTAAATTTGGAGTCAGAGGACCTGGGTTCAAATCCTGTCCCTCCAGACAACTGTTATGACCTTAGGTAAATCACTGTCTCTCAGGCCCTTAGTTTCTGCTTACATAAAATGAGCGGGTTGGGTTCAATGACTTCTGAGGTCACTTCTAGCCCTTGATCTAGAATCCTATGAGAGGTTCCAGATTCAAATCCTGACTCTGCTACTAATGACCTGCCTTATCTCGGGCCACTTACTAAATGCCTCCAGGCCTCTTGTGTAAATTGAGGGAGGTGGGATTTCCAGCTTGCCTCCTTCCCCCCCCTCCCGTCCCCCTGCCCTCAGGCTGTGTGATCCCATCCCCCTCACCATCCTCTCCAGGGGGTCTGGGGTCCTCGAGGCCTGGTCTAGTAGCTCGCTGTACTCCAGCTCCTCACAGAGCCGCTGCAGTGTGTTCAGGGGCTCATTCAGCTCCACGGGCATGGCCACCTTGGACAGGTCTTTGCCGATGTTGTTTCTTAGAATATTCCAGAGGCTGATGCTGCTGGTATTGGGGCAGGGTGCTGGTAAGCAGGTCCGCCGTTTGGTCTGGCCTCTGGAGTCACTTTCAAGAATGGGGCCTGGGAGGGACAGAGGACAGCCTACTTTCAACTCACCAACTGATTTCTTTCCTCCTTTCTCTTGTTAAAATTTAACTCTAATTTAAAAAAATCAACTTATTAATGTTTTCACATCAGTCATATTTGAATATACTATTGTACCCAACCATGTGCCCAGAGAGGCTTCCCTTGTGAGAAAGAAATACAGTTCAGGAAAACCAACCAACAAAGTCTGACAGCCTATGTGACATTTTTTACCCATAGGCCATCACCTCTTTCATGTAGGCAGGCAGGCACATTTCCTTATCTCTTCTCCTAGACTGGTCACTACAATCGCACAGTGTCTGCAGTCATTTTAAGGTCTTTTCATTTCCATTGATGTAGTTACTATGCAGAATGTTTTCCTGCTTCTACTATTTCCCTCTGCATCTGTTCATTTAAGTCTTCCTGTGTTTCTCTGAATTTTTCACACACTCCTTCCTTTTTTCATTCCTCCTCACCTCGGGGGCCCAGGAGCCATCCTGGTAGTCATCTTTGTGCAAAACAGCACCAAGAATGTTAATTTCTATAACATGTTTAAGGTTTACAAAGCATTTTCCTCCCCTCCCCGCCACTCCTCTCAGGGGACACTCCATCTCCTGATTCCATACCTCTTCATTGGCTGTGCCTCATGCCTAGAGTGCCCTCCCTCCTCCCCTTTGCCTCCTGGTTTCCTCCAGAAGTCAGCTCCAAAGCCACTTCCTGCAGGAGGGTTTTCTGCCTTTCCCCACCTCCCGACTCCACCATTACTGCCTTCCCTAGAGCTTTTGGCACCTTGTCTCCCCTATTAGAGTGTGACCTCCTTGAAGGCAGAGACCATGATTTTGCCTTCCTTTGTATCCCCAGTGCTTAGCACAGTGCCTGGCACCTAGTAAGCACTTAATAAATGCTTGTTGACTGACTGACTAATGAGTATCCTGTAAGGCTGGGAGTAGATGTTATTATCCTATTTACAAATGTAGAAACTGAGGCACAGAGCATTTCCATGATTTTCTCAAGGTCACACAGCTGATAAACATCAGAAGTATCTTGGCACCTGAAGTCCAACAATCTTACTAGATCACTTGGATATGATGGGAAATAACGCCTCCCCATACACAGCCCACGAGACCAGCAACTCATTACTCTGGGATGTGGCTGACGCTGTTTTTAGCTTCTCTTCTCTGCAGAACAGGCACCATTCATCAGGGAGCCCCTCAGCCTTTGCTCAGAGATGGGAAGCCTGCCATGGTTAGAAGAGGAGGGTGAGGGCAGAAGTCACCCCAGGTTGAGGGTGAGGAAGGTCCAAGCATGAAAGGGGGTTCATTAGTGAAAATGAAATCCGTGAGCACCACAGATCTCAGGAAGGGAGCAGTGTGGTCCAGCGGATAGCGCACTTGCTAGTCTTGGCATCACGAAGACCTTCTTCTGCAGCCCTCTCCCAACACTCCAGACCCAATGTGTTAGTAATACCACAGATCTCATGGGGCTGTTGCAAGGATCTGATGAGATCAAGTCTAGAAGGTGCTTTACAAACCTCAAAATGTCAGCTGTTATTATTCTACACTGAACAAATCCTTAGGTCAGTGAATGACCAGAAAAGGCTTAATTTTTCAACGTTGTGGATGGATGAGGACCACTGATATTCAGGTGATGTCATGGTAATAATACTGACAAGAACAAGTGCCAGTTACATAGCACCTCCAGGTTTGTGGAATGCTTTATCACCCTAATAACCTTCAGAGTTGGGCACTATGATTATCAGTCCCATTTTATAGATGAGAAAACTGAGGCTAGGAGTGATCACAAGGCCCGTAAGCTTCAGAGGCGGAATTTGAACCAGGTCTCCCTGATTATAGGCCCTTCCCCAGGACCCCGGTCCAGGGCTGAGTTGCAGAGAAGAGAGCAGAAATTCAGGACCCAAAGCTTCCCTCCACTTTCTGCATTTGCTCATTGGTGCAGGTCTCTGGGGTCTGAGGCATGCTCACAGCCTGGGCATTTCTTTCCTGAGATGCCCCAGGCACCAAACTCCGTCCCTGCCTGCAGAAGGTCAGGGTTCCCTTCCCATGGGCTTCTTTGTCAGTGCAATCACAGTCCGTGGAACACTACCCTGGCACCCCTTCCCCACACCCTGGCTGCCTGGCTGCTATAGGCCAAACACAGCTGGGGGCCCAGGGGCCCAGAGCATCCCCCTTCCCTACCCCCATTCTGAAGGGTCTGGTTCCTTCTTTCTTTCAACTAAGAGGTTATGGACCTTTTTCATTTAGTGACCAGAGGAAATGCATAAGTCTTCCTCCTCCTGTTCCTCTATCTTCTCCTCTTCCCCCATCTTCTTCCTTCTCTTCCCCATCTTCTTCCTCCTCTCCCTCATCTTCTTCCTCCTCTTCCCCATCTTATTCCTCCTCTTCTCCTATCTTCTTCCTCCCCTTCCCCATCTTTTTCCTCCTCTTTCCCTATCTTCTTCCTCTTCTTCCCCTATCTTCTTCCTTCTCTTCCCCTATCTTCTTCCTTCTCTTCCCCATCTTCTTCCTCCTCTTCCTCATCTTCTTCCTCTTCTTCCCCATCTTATTCCTCCTCTTCCCCTATCTTCTTCCTCCTCTTCCCCATCTTCTTCTCCCTCTTCCCCATCTTCTTCCTCCTCTTCCCCATCTTCTTCTCCTCTTCCCCCATCTTTTCCCTCCTCTTCCCCCATCTTCTTCCTCCTCTTTCCCTGTCTTCTACCTTCTCTTTCCCCATTGTCTTCTTTTTCTTGTGAATTCAGATTTCTGACCATAAGGCCAATGCTCCAAATGGCCTGATGTTTTTCTGCTGCTTTGATGAGGCGGTAGGCTGTTGGCATTTCTGGTGCTCATTAGACAGCATTTATTACATACTATATAGAGAGCCCTGAGCTGGATGCTGGGGAGACAGAGGCATCATCTGTTACCCCTGCCTTCTAGAGTCTCATGAGCTGGTCACGAAGACAGGGCATAGAGGGAAATTAGAACCAATATGTAGTGGGTCACAGGTCATGTTAGCCAATCTGACAGGAGAGATGTGGTACTTAAGAGTTGTTTTGATTTGCATTTCTCTAATCAGTAGTGATTTTGAGCATTTTTTCATATGCCTATAGACATCTTTAATTTCTTCCTCTGAAAACTGCCTGTTCATATCTTTTGACCATTTCTCTATTGGGGAATGACTTGTATTCCCATATATTTGGCTCAGTTCCCTGTATATTTTAGAAATGAGGCCTTTATCAGAGATACTGGTTGTAAAGATTTTCTCCCAATTTTCTGCTTCCCTCCTGATATTTGTTGCATTGGCTTTTTTTTTGTACAAAAACATTTCAATTTAACAAAATCAAAATTATCCACTTTGCAGTTTGTAATGCTCTCTATCTCTTGTTGGGTCATGAATTCTTTTCTTTTCCATAAATCTGATAGGTAAACTCTTCCTTGCTCTCCCAAATTTCTTATAGTATCAGCCTTTATTCCTAAATCATGAACCCATTGGGGGGTTATTTTCACAAAGCCTATTAGCCATTCCTGGAATCAAGCAATAGTCACTCTTAATTTTTATGACTTACTATAAGAAAAGTACCAAAAAAACTTAGGGTATCCTTTTTATCATGACAGAGTTTCAGTTGGCTGGAAAGAGGTGTTCTCAGAACATCTCCTGGGGCATAACCTTTAGGAGGTGGTACCTGTCACTTTTAAAACTGTGATTCCCTTACTCCCACCCTCCTGAGGACCCTGGAAGCCCACCATGTTCATGCCATACAAAAGATACTTGGATACTCTAATATTCCAACAGGGTGGATGGGCAACACGAGATGGTAGAGAGGGACTGGATTTGGAGCCAAGAAGGCCTGGGTTGCAATATCACCTTAGATCCTTACTAGTGTGTGGCCCTCACCAAGCCATTTAGCTTCTCTGGGCCTTAGTTTCTTTATTTTATAAAAAGATGGGGTTGGACTCGATGGCTGTCTGGCTATTGAAATCCCTTTCAGGTTTAGCTCTAGGGTCCTGTTGTCTGTTATCTCATGGAAGGGCGGCCTCCTTCTAGTGACCACAGCCCATTTCTGTCAACCCAGTCTGGGTGATTCTCACCATACTGATGGCCCATCCTTGCTTTCCTTTGACGTCACGAAGGTACCAGTGGAGCCCGTGGGTGGACCATCGGTTATTCTTTGCTCTTGCCATATGACTGGCCCATCTTTCTTGAGCATATATCTCTTTGGAGGTATCTTTACTTGGCTTCTACCACTTGGCAGCTGGCTTCCACCCACCACCTGCCTCTCTAACTTGGTCCAGGCAATCCTCATTTTCTGTCCTCAGGGACTGTCCTGTACTGTGGCTGCTGGCCACAGACAACCAGAAAAGTAGAGAAAGGGTGGTGTTCCCTGACTCTATTACTTTAGCAGCCTCAAGCCTGTGGTGATGAATGTATATAGCAAGGTCAAGTAGAATCAGATCCCCATAGGCCTCATCGTGACTTAGAAAACCACAAATTAACATTATCTCTGTCGCATCATATTTTTATTTATTTTGGTAAACATGTCCCAATTTTATTTCAGTCTGATATAGACCACAGGGGAGTTAGCCAGTCCTGAGTCTGACCTCTCTAGTATTAACCTAATGACTGATCCCTGGGGGCTCAAATGCCTCCCATACCATAGGCAGAATGGACCATTACATTCACCATGTGAGGACTATTTCAGGGCTGGGTCTTAAACTCCTGATGTGCACACTTCTGTTTCTCTGTGACTAATTCAACAAGCATTTATTAAGCACTTAATATAGATAAAACCCTGGCTTAAAGACAAAAAGTGGTTCCTGTCCTTGAGGACAATCTCCCCAGTGGAGGCTTCACAGGGCCTGGCATGGTCCCTGTACACAGCCTGTGCTCAATAAATGCTCTTGCTCCACGAAGAGAAAAGACATTCCCTTTTAGACAG
Source organism: Phalanger gymnotis (assembly GCA_028646595.1). Classification (NCBI taxonomy): domain Eukaryota; kingdom Metazoa; phylum Chordata; class Mammalia; order Diprotodontia; family Phalangeridae; genus Phalanger; species Phalanger gymnotis. The sequence goes on from CM053623.1 coordinate 11,797,624, forward strand.
GAAAACACGTTTTGGTCCTACCCAAAGTCTGTCTCTCATTCTCCAGGTCGTTGCTGAGGTTATCCATGGAGGCGTTATCACTTACGTCACTGGCGTACGAGTCATCATCAGAAGCCTGACACAGGAGAGAGAAATATATTCATTAAGCCAAGAATTCCAGGGTCACGCCATCATGAGAGGTGAACAAAAGGCAGTTAGGATCATTTCCCTAAGTAGCTCAATGCTGGTTGAGTTATGAGGCACAAATCTTTTTTCAGTACACTGTGATCGTACTGTTTTCCCAGCTACTCCCTCCAATCTGATGAAAAAGACATTCAAAGCCTTTTAGCCATTTACAGGAATCAAGCAATATTCATTCTTAAATTCTGTGGCTCATTATCAGAAAAAGCATCAAATAAACCCATGGCATCATCATCATTGTGATAAAGCCCCATTTGGAATATTAATCATAATAAACCTTTATTCTTTCTGAAGTACTTAGAAAAAAACCCAGCCAGATTGAGTTAGAGTTTAGAGTGTTATTATCTATGAAAACAGGACTTACAGAAATCAATACCACAAGCGAGCTTGCCAGGAGAATGCCTTCCCCACTTAAGAAAACAAGCCCTTGGAGCAGCATTCATTTGTTCTCCACAACCTACCTAATGGGAGGCTTCTCACCTACTCACTGAAGCAGGACAGAACCTGGCAGCACATTATTCATCGGCTCACGTGAATATGTTCATCTTATGGTAACCTGGGTTAAATTCCATTGGGGCAAAGGCTACTGGAGGGAACCAGATTCTTTCACTGCAGTGGAATTTTGCTTAAGGTGAACACAGGTGATAGAATTAATCACTCTCCCATGTTGCGAGCTGAAGAATAGTTGCTAAAGTTTTGCTTTGCCATGATCGGTGTGCCCACGAGAGGGAGATGTCATGTTCACATTCATCCTCATACCCCTCTGAAAAGGCCTGGACTGGGGGGAACGGACTGGTCTGTAGCTCCAGTTTGGGAATCTCAAGGGTGTGGGGAAGGGGAGAGGCTGTCCCGTTTGAAGTGATAAGGGCTAACAAGAGGAGCTGCTTGATTGGTGGTAGAATAAAATCTATATCTATATCTATATCTATATCTATATCTATCTATCTATTGCTATAGATACAGATATAGATCTTTATTCCCACCCTACCCTAGGCACTCTAGTACTAGCCACATATAATCTGAAGTTGTCATCACAGAGTGCATGGGTTTTCACTCCATAGAATCCAATGAGATAACACGTGTGTAAAAGTACTTTGTGAATTTTATAGCACTATGTTCCTATTATTATCATTATCATTACAGTTGTGTTGTTGTAGGCACATCACTAAAGCGATGTAAGAAAGAGCATTTTAAAATTTAAAAAAAAATAAAGGTCAAACCTCATTTTCTGAGGAGCTTGGAGACAGTAAGACTTCCTGGGCATCGAAAAACTCCGAAAGGGAGTCTGTGATGGAAAGCCGACTTTCATTGGAGAGCTGATGGACGAGGGCTCTGCTTTCTTCTCCAGAGATCTCCTGTTTTCACACCAAACCAAACAAAGGCATTGAGAAAGGGTATCCGCAAGCTCGTGAAGTACGAGGCAAAGAAGAATCTTAAAAAAATCAATTCCGGAGCACCTGTGATCAGATTGTGATTTCAAAGTGGGAGTGAGTTCCAAAGATCAGGAGGACCAACATTCAGTGAACAAAATGGAAAGCAAAGCTCCCTAGGCTCTGGACAGGCCACTTACAGAGACACAAAACCACTTACATTTCAAGGCAGAAATCAAGAGATATTCTGCCCCCAGAGGCAAATACATTTTTTTTCATTCAAATTTCCTGTCTTTTCTATTTCCTCTGTCTTCTACGCTCTATGCAAGAGGCTCCTGATCTACTGTGGTCCTCATACCACTGGGTGCCAGGAAACCTTCCTGTTGATGTTCAGTCTTGTCTGACTCTTCGTGACCCCATATGAGGTTTTCTTGGCAAAGATATTGGACTGGTTTGCCATTTCCTTCTCCAGCGGATTAGGCAAATGGAAGTTAAGTGACTTGCCCATGGTCACACAGCTAATGAATGTCTGAGGCTGGGTTTGAACTCAGGTCTTCCTGATTCCAGGCCTGGCATTCTATCCACTGAGCCACCTAGCTGCCTCCAAACCTTCCTGTACCTCTAGTTAACATTAAAGAAATAAACTCAAGAGTTTAATATGCCTATGCACATGAGAAATAAAAATATTAATTTTAATAGGATAACATAGTTATTATTAAATATCCCCCACACCTCCTTGCCCATCTTCTCATGTCCCCTGGGTATATAAGTCCCCCACATTAAGCACTCCTGCTTTATCCCATCTTTCATTATTTGCTCTACCCTAACAATGGCTTTCCAACTCCTGCTTGCACAAAGGTCTGAATAAACTCGTGCATGGGATTTTGAATGATATTAACTTCCTTCTTCTGATGAACAGCACCACATCTCTGGCACAGACAGATAGCTTGAGAAGACATAAGCTAATAAGGAGCCCTGAATTCTGGCAGGAAGAAGAAATCCACCACACTTACCGACCCCTTTCCCTCCCTCAAATTTCTTTTATCTGCCTCAGAAAAAGTAAGAGGCTATAGACCTGGAATCCCTGCCTCTTCCCAGCCCTCAGGATGAATGGCCTCAAGGTCTCTAGGCAAGGCTCCTGTGACACTCTGAGCCTCCACTCAAAATGGGGTGTATGAAATCCACCTCCTACACTCTGGGAGAAGACTCGGGAAAATGCCATTCAGTGCCTTAGAAGGAGAGGGAACAAATAGCCCATCTGGTGTTCCCCGACAGCACACTCTTTGCACTAAGTGGCTTCACGATTCTATCATGGCGGCTAAATGAGCTTGTCCATATCGCTCATAGAACTGATAACCCGTCCTAGGCTGGCCCTTGGAATGCTGTAGGCAACCAAGGAAAAGGAAGAGACCAAGAGCTTGGACTCCACTCCATAGGCCCGTGAAACAAAGGCGCTGAGGAGAGGCATTCTTTTTTAAAGTTATTAACAAAGAGTAAAAGAACTGAAGTCTTTCTCTGCACTCTTCCTTACATAGATGATCTAGAGTTCTCAAAGACTGTCCCACTAGAGCACCAGCTTTGGTAGGGTCTACTAAACTAGGAAGAGCAGTGGAGAGGGCATTGGGCCTGGAGTCAAGGAGATATGAGTTCAAATCTAGATTCAGGCACTTACTAGCTGTGTGATCCTGAACAAGTCGCTTAACTGTTTGCCTCAGTTTCCTCATCTGTAAACTCAGTTGGAGAAGGAAATGGCAAACTCCTCCAGTATCTTTGCCAAGAAAACCCCAGATGGGGTCATGAAGAGTCAGATATGAATGAAATGACTCAACAGCACCAAGCTAGGAAGATCTGAGGATGGACTTGGTGATTGACTGACTATGTATCTGTATTCTAAAGACCAGCCTATCTAGTTCAGTGAGATGAGCAGTAGGTAGATAGTGGCAGTCAGAGGATCTGAGTTCAAATATGACCTTTGATGCTTACTACTTGTATGAGCTTCAGCGAGTCACAAGCTTGTTGGGTCTCAGTTTAAACTAGATGTCCTCTGTGGTCTTTTCCAGATCTAGAATCCAATGATTCTAAGAGTCATCAGCAGGTTGACTAACAGTGGATGCATTTCTCATCCACAGCAACTTTGGGATCACAATCTATGCTGGCAGAGGGGAGAGACCCGGTGAAGCTATTAATGAGAATTTACTCATGCAACCCAGGACACCAACCTCACTTCCAAGATGGCACCTCATAACCTGTATGCCAAATAGGAGAAGAGAAGAAAAGATAAAGAAGGGAGAAAAAAGGAGAAAGGAAAGAAGAAGAGAGGAGGAGAAAATATAGGAAGAAAGAAGGAAGGGAGAAAAGAAGAGAGAAAAAAGAGAAAGAAAGAGAAGAAAAAGGAAGGCAGGAAAGGGGAAAGGAAGAGAGAAGAAAAAGGGAGAGAGGAACAAAAGGAGAAAGCAAGGAAGATGGAAGAAAGGAAAAAAGGAAGCTAGAAAGGAAAGTGGGATGAGAGGCATATCGAGGTGTAACACTGGGAACCATGGCTGTCTGGGG
>CM053623.1:11802223-11833115 GCA_028646595.1 Phalanger gymnotis
GAGCTGCCATCTGTCTCCTTGTTCGTCATGCCTGTGAATCATTTAAAAGAAACCCAGGGCCACATTCCACACTCAGCCGCCAACAGGCAGCTGCTGAGCTTCCTGGGGGCAAAACAATGACATTTTCATTGCTGGGGAAGTTAACTGAAATCACAGCTAAATCAGCACCTGGGGCAAGAAACAGGGAGAAGAACATGAAGCTTAGCCAGACACTGAAAAGGGACGTAAATCAATAGAAAAATGGCATCAAATGGGTTGATTCCAAAAAGACTTTGGAAGGCTAGGACATTGGGCCAAAATGAGAGGACCAAAAATTAATTGGGACAAATGTAAGTCGCATCTACTTTTGGCAGCAACATGGAGCAGTAGAAAGACTGCTGGATTTAGTGCCAGGGCCAGAGGTGGAATCCCAGCTCTACAGCTGGGGGATGTCAGGCAGATCATCGAAGCTCCTGTGCCTTGTTTTCCTCATTTGTTAATGAGGGTGTTGGACCATGGCCTTCACGGTCTTCTCAGGTCCTCTCATCCATAAGGCTTTTAGGTTAGTGTTACTGGTGTGGGATGTCATCAGAAGGACAACCAGGGCTGGAGCACTTTGGGCTCTGTATTCAAATCCCCAATTGCCACAAATCTCAGAACAGGCAATGGCAAAGCAGAGTCTTTGATGTTCAGGATGAATGATTAACTCACTGTTTACCCACTGAAGAGTGATTATTCTAATAAAGTGATGAAACAGAGGAACAGGGCCTACCAAGAGCATTCTAAACAAGGAGAAGAATGTGGGAATGTCAAGGAGTTGGGAGAAGCCCCATCCATTCTCCATTCATGTGATCTTATCTCTCTCTCTCTCTCCCTCTCATCTTTCTCTCTATCTCTTTGTCTCTGTCTCCGTCTGTCTCTCTCTCTTTCTCTCTGTCTGTCTCTGTCTCTCTCTTTCTGAGAAATGGGGGAGAATCCACAAGTCAGAAGGCCCTCTATCCTCTGGGGCAGCAGGTCCCAAGTGTCTCCCACTGCCCAGCTCTCAGTACCAAGGGGCTGTAATTCTGAGGAACGTTTTTCTTACATCTTTCTGCCCATGAGACTCCCTTGCTTCCTCTAGCTTAACAATAACAAAAATATTTATGTAATAATAATACTAGTTGGCGTGGTGCTTCAAGGTTTGCAAAGTGCTTTACAAATATGCTACTGGCTTATCTCCATAACAACCCTGGAAGCTAGGGGCTATTATCATCTCCATTTTACAGTTGGGTAAATTGAGGCAGAGGCTTACCTAACTTGCTCAAGGTCACACAGCTAGTAAGTGTCTGAGGCAGGATTTGAACTTAGATCTTCCCTACTCCAGGCTCAGCACACTATCCGCTGCGCCACCCAGCTACTCTCCTCTCAGGCCTTGCCTGAACCCTCCCAGCTATTCATTCTCCCCCACAATATCACCTCATTAGGTTTTTACAGAGTGAGGAAACATGCCAAGGTGGATAGAAAGCTGGTGTCCGAGCCAGGAGGGTCTGGGTTCAAACCCAATTTTGACAAATCCTGAATGTGTGACCCTGGGCAAGTAATTTCACCTCTCAGTGATCTAGGAGACTCTGTACATTATAGAGGAGGTGCCAACCTGCATTGGTGGAAAGTGTTCTCACCAGGGAGTTTCCTGACTGCAACAAAATCCCAATTTGGGTCCCTGTCACCTATCCCTATAGTTGTATGAACTTACGTGTGTCCCCGTGAGCTCCCCAAGGGCATGAGATGATTTGTTTGTCTGTATCCTGTATCTAGCAGAGTCTGTGGCACACAATAGGTGTTTAATAAATGCATGATTACCTTCTATGCAGCCTCAGTCTTCCTCTAGCTCCCTTCCCCCCACAGCTTCAGGTGCTGCCCTCTCACCAAACAGAACAATTCTGCTTCATCCCAGGAGCAGTCAATTGCATCCCTCAGGGATATTCTAAGGGAAGTGTTTTGTTAACTTTAAAGTGCAATGGAAATGTCAGTTAGTGGTATAGTCAGGGACTTGTTACTTGCGTTGACTTTCCAGGACAGCTCAGGAGAGTAAACAGGAGGGGTCTTCCAGCAAAAGGAATGGAATCACAGGAAAAAACCAGAGAAAATACAACAAAACTCTTGTTGGTGTTCATCCATGTCTGACTTTCTGTGACCCCATTTGGGGTTTTCTTGGCAGAGATACCAGAGTGGTTTGCCATTTCTTTCTCCAGTTCATTTGATAGATGAGGAAACTGAGGCAAACAGGGTGAAGTGACTTACCCAGGGTCACAGAGCTAATAAGGGTCTGAGGACAGATTTGAACTCAGGTCTTCCTGTTTCTAGTCCCAGCACTCTGCCCACTGCACCACCTAGCTACCCAAACTCTTCCTCTACTGGGGTGAAAAGAAAGCAATAAAAATGACCAAATAAAGACAGATCTTTGAAGAAGACTTCAGAGAACATGGAGCCAAACTTAATGAGGCTGTGGATTCTCTGCTTCCCCTCCCTGGTTCTCTCCCTTTACTTATAAATCTATGGTACATTCCTGGTGTTCAGAGAGGACTTTGCTGTGACAAAGTGTTATATACAGACGATCTATCAGATCCTCACAACAGCCCCCTGCAGGTATCATCTCCCCCATTTTATAAAGGAGGAAGTGGTCCTGCTCCTACCCCCCTTTCTAGCCTAATTTCTGCTCCTTCCCTTCCTAACTCCAGCTCCAACCAAACTGGTCCACACTCGGGAACCCACCAGAAACTTTCTCACTTCTATCCACTTGCATACACCATGCCCCAGGCCTGGAATGCCTTCTTTCTGCTCAGAATCTTGGCTTTGCTACAAGGCTCATCTCAGGGGTCACTTCTGTCCCTGATTCTCCCCTTACAATTTAAAGGTCTATCTCCTGCCTTAACTGTACTGGTGTTACTGTGCACACTATAGCCTCCTCCAACCCCCACCCCAGGAGACTGTAAATCTCTTGAAGGAAGGGGCATGGTAATTCATTTTTTCTTTATGTCCTCGGCACTGAGCTTGGCCCATGGGAGCTGCTTGAGAAATGTTTGTGAAACTGAATTGAATGAAGCCATCTGTCCAAGGTCACAGGGCTGATAAATGGCGGACCTGAGGAACAAATGTAGGATTTTTGGCGCCCCTGAGTCCAGGGCTCCTTCCTCTGACCCAGAACAGCCTTTCCTCCATCCCCTTTCAAGCTATCACTGTTTCTTCCATCTCCACATTCCAGCCATATCTCTTAGGTAATATTTAACTGGGAAATGATAGTCTTGGCTAAGATTTCTTTAACCCAAGTTTCTCCGCTGGTTGATAATGGCTATATTTTGTCCCAGACTGCTTAAGAATCCATCCCGGCCCAGCAGAGGTTTGTCCCATCCTTCTCCTTGCAACAGGGCTTCAGGGCTGAGACCCAAAGCACAAGCAGGATCCGAGAGCCCCAGTGGAATCCAGAGCATCCAAGCTGAGAGCAACCAGCTTAGGAGATTTTTCATGGAAACTTAACGATGACGATGACGGTAGCCAATGTTTGTGGGTCAGGCGCTAAGTGCTTTACACACTATTTCAGTTGATTCTCACAACAACCTTGGGAGGTAGGCCCTATTATGATTCCCATTTTACAGATGGGGCAACTGAGGGAAACAGAAGTGACCTGGCCAGGGCCACACAGCTAGAAAGTGACTGAGGCTGGATTAGAACTCAGGTTTTTCTGACTCCAGGCTCACTGTAGCACCACCTAGAACAGGATGCTTCCACTTCTAAATTGGGGTATCGTAAGAAAACCTGGAGTAGAACTTTACAAATGAACCAACCCCCCCCCCCCCGCCCCCAGCCTGTACTTTGGCAGCCAGGGAGCGGTGATGGTGTGTTCCATCCATTTGGAAATGTTCGTGACCGATCCCAGAGAAAGAAGAAAGGCACAGGTCATTAGGATAATTGGCCTTGAAAGCTTACATAATGACTACAATCAAGCCAGGAAGTGTCACATGGAAATGACTGACACACACAGGGAGATTAAATCACACACCTTTAAAAAAAAAACAAACAAGAAACCAAAACTCCAAATTCCTGAAATCAGGAAAGAATCAGATTATGGAGTGAAATGGGTGGGGGGAAAACCACTCCATTTCTTATGTTTAGCTTATTTTGAGGCAATAATTGTGACAAAAATTTCCAAAGCAGTTCCTGCGCACATGCACCAAGGAAGAAATGAAGCAGAAACATGCAGATTCATCGGCAGCCACTTCGGACACCATTTCCATTCTACTGCAAACACGGCTCTCTGGATTTGAAATGCACACCGCCATGCACGCCGCCCATTAAACCAATCTGCTCACATCTTAGATGAACAACAAATGGCTAAAAATAAAATCCTTTACCTTATTTGCCCTTTTGCACAGCTAATTTTAGGGAAAGCACCCATCTGGAGATTTTCTCCTCGTCTTAGAGGAACAGGGAGAAGATTTCATAATAAAACAGTTGCCTGAAATCCAGGCTTTCTGATGCGTAGTTGGCTGAGAGACTTCAGCTTAGTCAACAACCCAAACTTCCCCTTATAGGAGATGGTTGTCCCTTTTCTATCATTATTTACCACAAAGTGTTTCAAGGGATGGAAGAAGAGAATAAAGAAAGAGTAGGGATGATTGCAGAAGGAGCTAGGGACCCAGAGTTCATAGGAGGCAAGTCTGGTCTCTTTATGAGAGCCTCCAAGGGTTCCCTTGGTCACCCTTCCCTCCCTTAGCCCATCACACACACACGCACACACCAATACCTGGTAGAAGGTGGTGGTCTTTAGGGGAAAATGAAGGAGAAATAAACAAAAGGGAAGGGGCTTCTGATCATTAATTTCAAAACATGGCTAGCCTGATCTCTAAAGAAAACCTGCTCCCCCCAATCCCTCTTGTCATGAAGTCACAGGAAACAGGGACAGCCCAAGGCTGGGTCTGTAAGCACCCCTTGCAATGGGAGGAATCAGGCAGGAGGTGCACAGTAGGGAAAAGGAATCATGCAGTAAAGGGACTGCAGTCATGGAAGAGAAACCCATACCCACCTCTGCCAGACCATCACTTGACTTGGCACCGGCAGCAGAATCGAAGAACAGGGACTCAGCATGGATTCTACGTAAGCGGTCTTTAAGGTCTGTATTTTGTGCTAGGGCCTGGAACATGTTAAAAACATATTGGGGCCACATTAATAGAAGAGATGTGTCACAAAGGGCAGGAATCGACGGGCTGGATAGGATAGGCACGAGAGATTCGTGAGAGGGTGGGTCGATCCATTGTTATTGGACTCTACACATTGGACACAGGTCCACCGAGAACCACTGCTCACACTTGGATGAACTCTGAGATCCTCTGAACAGCCTTGCCAAGTTCAACCCGAGTGATAATGCCCCTTCTTTATACCTTATGCCAGGTCTTAATGGTACTTTATGAACGATGAGCCATCGGATCACCAATCTTACTACCTGTGCTCCTTTGAATAAGTTGGTTTTCCCTCTCTGAGCCCTGGTTTGATCATCTACAAAATGACAAGGGTTGGACTAACTCTTAAACCATTTCTGTGTGTCTCATGGAACCCTTTGGCAGAGTCAGGGGAAGCCAATGGACCCCTTCTCAGAATCCTGTTTTTAGATGCATTAAATAAAATACATAGGATTACAAAGAAAACCCCTTGTACCGAAAAGCAGTTACCCAAAACAAAAAGATTAAAGCCAAGTTCATGGGCTACAGGTGAGGACTTCTGGGCTAAATCAATAGATTCTAAACTCCTTGAGGGAAGAGACTGGCTTTTGCCTCTTTTTTTCTTCCCAGTGCCTGGCACACAGTAGGTCCTTGATAAACGTTTAATGATTTCTTGAGGAATGATTCTGCCTTCTGGCTCTAGGTCTATGATCCTGTTATCAGAAATGGATGTATTCTTAGACTGCAAGGAATATAGTCTATCTACTCCCAGGTCCACATTCCAAGTTTTTCTGGCTTGGAAGAGCTTGCCTCAGCTTACCCTCCCCATGCATGGTGTGACATTTGAGACCTCTGGGTCACCTCAACACCATCAGGAGACTTCAGGGTAGGTGGGGCTTTTGTGGAGAAAGCCGATTAATTGATTTTTAAAATGAGACTCTAACCAAACCTATAAAAACAGTGGGATAGAGATGATGAAAAAACAAAAGAGGAAACCTACAAGGCCACATTTCATCCTATTTGTGCTGGCTCCAGGTTTCAATTTTTGCATCAGGATAAGAAGCCACACTTTTTGAAGAACATTTTTGAAGAAGATGATGGGAAATGGGAATCAAAACTATGTAAGCCATTAAAGGCTGGGTCTGAGATGTGGCTAGTCTGGCTTGGGGTCTCTCTGTCTCTTTTCCAATCTTCTCACCCTCCTCTATTGGCGGGCTGCTCATGACTGACCCCTTTTCCTCTCCTTCCTGTGACTGGCAAAGATGGCCCTGTGATGGGCTGCTCCTGTCCCTCCACTGAGCCCTACCAGCAGCTAATACCTGCCTAATCCTGACAACAGCCAAACTGGAGGTGGGGGTGTCAGTGGGGAGCAGGATGTGGTAGGAGGCTTAGAAGAAATTTCCTTCTATAGATTTCCTAACCAGGAGGGATTCATTCATTCTTTGAGGTTGTGTGTGTACTTACTTATCCAGCTTTAAAGGATTATTATGTTTCCTCCTCTTAGAAGGGCACCAGGAACAGGTAAATAGTGAGGGGTAAGCAAACACATCCGATTATCCTTTCTTTGCCTTTAAGGGAGTCCCTGTTCCCCTGCTTCAGCTTTCCACACAAGGGCTCTCAAAGGCAAAGGGAGTTGGCTTCTTTCAGACATTCCCACCCATTAGAAGATCTCTCATTTCCAAAAGATGCTTGGGTTGGGAGGGCTATTGTTGGTGCATGCAGAATGTTTGTGTCCTCTCTCTTGCTTAGAGGAGGCCAAGGGACTCTTTCCAGGGCAAGTGGAGAGATGAGGTCAGTGAGGGAAATAATAGAGTTGAGGTGGGGTGGAAGGAAGGGAGTCACTTGGTCCTAAAATTTGCACTGTCTGGTTCTTGAGTTAGGATCAGTTTGGATTACACATGCAGGTTACTTTAAAACATGCACAGATCATTTTAAAAGGAAGCCAGGGAGGGAGGGAAAGAGGGAGAAGGGTGGGGAGGAGGAGATAAATAGAGAGCCAGAGCCAGAGAAGGAGGAAAGGAAGAAAGGAAGAAAGGAGGAAAAGAAGGAAGGAAGGAAGGAAGGAAAGGAAGAAAAGAAGAAAAAGAAGAAAGGAAGGAAAGAAGGAAGGAAGGAGGGAAGAAAGGAAGAAAAAAAATCATGTATCATGGCTGAAACACTTGCCCATAATATGTTTTAGCTTTACTGCCTCTGTTGCGGCTGTTGGAAGAATGGAGAGAAAGGCACAAACCTTATTGAAAAAGTTTGGCTGCCTTCTCTGATGGCAGTGAGGCTCCTCTTGGACCCACTCTCTCTCCATCCCTTCACCTCCACAACCCCAGCCAAAGAGAGGAAGACACACATATCCTGATTCCTAGTCAATTCTAAGCAAATCCCACAAAGAAAAAAAAAGACCTCTTCTGTTCTAACAAGCTCACCAACTCTGAAATTGTCCAGAGGTTGAATCGGGTTTCCACTAGAGTAACTGTGATCTTCTCAATGGGCAGGAATGTCAGAGAGAAGGAAGCATCACCTCGTTTTCATCTGAGCATGGAGGGTGATGAAAACAGCTCCACTCCCCTCAGACCCTAGTGCCATTCCATAAGGGCTCGCTCATAGATAGTCCAGAGAATGGTTGTTTAAATCTGCGTGTATGCTGACCCCAGCATGGCCTTTAAAAAGGTTCTCCGATCCCCCCAAACCCCTGGCCTGGCACTGAATGCCCTCCTCAGCCTGGCTCCCAGCCCTCGTAGGTTTGTTTTACATGATCCCCCCTTCATATACACCCCATTCCAGGGAAACTGGCCTGTGGAGCTCGTTCCTGAACCCAATGTCCCTTTTCCCACCTGTGCCAAGTCATCTGATCTCTGTAAGATGTAATAGTGGCAATGCCCTCCTAGGGCTAGAGAGAGGATCAGGTGAACTCCATGGAAGCAACAAAGTGGTTTGCAAACAATGAAATGCTGTATACATGTGAATTATGTGTGTATGTGTATGATGTGTATATCCATGTACCACCTACACATGTGCGAATTATCCCTGTACCACCTATACATGTGTGTGAATTGTCACCTATACGCACATGTGAATTATCATTGTACCACGTTGTAATTTTTGGAGAGGATTGTGGGGAGGGGCTGGCCCTGTGACTTCCCTGGTCTTGGGAATTCTAGATGAGAAGTTCCCTCTCCCAGGCACATCAGTACCTGCTCTGAAATTCATAGTCACTCGCAGAGGTTGAGTGTGTGCCCAAGTTAACATAGTCAGAGCAAGGACTAGAATCCAAATTCTGAAACTTACATTCTAGTTTTGCCTGAGGGCTGCAACATATTAAATGCTACATACTTAATAAATGCTGGTTGAGTGTAAACGATGAGTGTCCAGGTGGTTTATTTCATCAGGAACTCTCCGTGAAACCCAGAATCCAGATAAGGTAAGAAGATGTGAGCAAGAAGGAAGGAAGAAAGCATTTGTGAAGCACCTACTATGTGCTAGTTGTGTGCTAAGCACCTTACAAATATACAAAACGTGTACAAATCTCTCATTTGTTCTTTCAACAACCCTGGGAGATAAGAGCTGCCATTATCCCCATTATAAAGTTGAGGAAGCTGAGGCAGACAGATGTCAAATGACTTGCCAGTTGTTACCCAGCTACTAAGTGTATGAGGTGCGATTTGAACTCAGATCTCCCTTCCATCAGGCCCAGCAACCCATATGCTATAGCGCCCCCTAGTTGCCAGGACAGTTCTGTATCACCCCTCTATAACATACAGATAACTTACAGATGATAAGGCATGCTTCAGACCCACAATCTGTGCAGATGGTGATGAGGAAGACTCATGTTCCATCATCTGCTTCAGTTTCTCTCTCTCATTGGATATGGTATTGAAAGCTGACTTTAAGGTGAAGTAAACTAGAGAATTTAAAGAAAAAAAGGAAGAAACATCTTTTTTAAAATTGAGAGTACATGAAATAAGTTACAAAGTATCACGACAGTCAATTAATAAACATTTATTAAGCTTCTACTATGTGCCAGGCACTGTAAGGGCTGAGGATACAAAAAAGAAGCAAAAGATAGTTCCTGACCTCGAGGAACTTAGAATCTAATAGAAAACAGTATCAGAAATACTAGCTGTTCTTAGGGGTGAAGATTCAGAGGAGAACCAACGTTATGTCTGTGAGTATTACACCATTCAGACACAAACACACACTTAAATCAAGGCTGAGGGACTTATGTGCCATGAAAGCTTCTCTTGGACCACTGAGTCACGCTATGTTGATGGTGCCAAAACAACACATTTTTGGAGTCAAAGAGGCCCAAGGAAAGTGTCTGGGCCTTTAGACTACTTCCAATGAATTTAGTTTATTTTAAAACACACACACATTCACATTCTCTCTCTCTCTCTTTCTCTCTCTCTCTCTCTCTCTCTCTCTCTCTCTCTCTCTCTCTCTCTTTCTCTCTCCCTCTCTCTCTCTCTCTCCTGGATATTTTGGGTCTAATGATAAGTAGCTAATGTGACTAAACTTTTCAAGTTTCAATGTCAGTTATTTGTTGCAAAGGTTATTTCTCTCCTCAATAGGGGCTGGGAGTGGGAGTTGGGAGGGAGAGCTCCCTCTCCTCACAAATAAAAAAGAGAGTCATTGAAGCATTTAAAAGGATTGCATGGCAAAGAACTGGAAATTGAGGGGATGCCCATTAATTGGGGAACAGCTGAACAAGTTGTGGCATATGGTTGTCATGGAACATTGTTGTACCATGGGAAATGATGACAGGGGTGGTTTCAGAAAAACCAAGGAAGACTTATGTGAACTGATGCAAAGTGAAGTGAGCAGAACCAGGAGAATGTTGTATATTATAACAGCAAGATTGCAAAGATGGCCAACTGTGAAAGACTTAGCTACTCTGATCAATAGAATGATCTAAGACAATTCCAAAGGAACCATGATGAAAAATGCTGTCTACCTCAGAGAGAGAACTTGATAAACTGTAAGTGCAGACTGGAAAAGACTTTTTTCACTTTCCTTTCCTTCCTTTCTTTCTTTCTTTCTTTCTTTCTTTCTTTCTTTCTTTCTTTCTTCTTTCCTTCCTTCCTTCCTTCCTTCCTTCCTTCCTTCCTTCCTTCCTTCCTTCCTTCCTTCCTTCCTTCCTTCCTTCCTTCCTTCCTTCCTTTCTTTCTTTCACAACATGGCTAACATGGAAGTGTGTTTTGCATGACTTCATATGTATAATGGGGTATCATATTGCTTGCCTTCCCAGTGGCTGGAGATGTGGCTGGAGAGAGGACAGAATTTGGAACTCAAAATTTTAAGAAAGGAATGGTAAATATAGATAAATAATAATTGAAAAAAATAAAACAATCCAGAGAATAAAACATAAGGAAAACCAGAAGGAAAGACAAATAAGCAGGAATAGTTTGAAAGTTACATGTTGAATTCACTATACACTAATGTAAGGTACTGCCCCTTTCATATGAGAAGAGTTTGCTTGCTGAAAGTGGCAAAAAATTGTGTAAGTGGGGAAAAAATCTTGTAAAATCAACTTATGAAGAAATATAGTCTCTCACATAAAATATTGAGGAGACATCCAGACTATTCCAAGGAGCAGACAGAGAACTGCCCTTTGGGGACTGTAGCATACTGAAAGGGCCTGTTTGAAGTCAGAAGAATGATGGAAGTAATTCGAGTTACAAAGCAATATTATCCATTGGCTCATTTTCTATGGCTGATTTTTTTAAAAGAGATTTAACATTTACAATTGAAACTGTAAATCAAAGGATTGTTTGGGTTACTATAAGGACAGTGGAGTTCATATCTTTCAGAAACAGTGGCTGAGGAGCAGGAAGCTGTGACATGAGTCTTTAGTAGATAAAGCAGGAGAGAGGGAAGAAGCAGGAGGAAGAGGCAGAAGTAGCAGGAGAGTAAGCTGAGAAGAGGAAGAGTCACAAGAAGCCATGGAATGCTAAACAAAGAAGTTGTTTCCAGCTGAGGAAGCTGATTCTTCGGTGCTTTGATGGGAGCCTGCTGATTGGGAGAGGGAATGTTTTGCATATTGGCTGGGAGAAAGGCTTGTTCAGCTGAGAGGGCTCTTTGGCTACTGTGCTGATTGGAGGAGAGCTAAATTCTTCTGCTGCTTATACAGAGCTTTCTATGTTCGTTGTTCTATAGTGCCTTCTATATCATGAGAAAGGGAGAAAAAACTCAGGCAGTTCCTCATTGCCTGTTACTACCCTCTCTAGCTTGAGAGGGAGAAAAGGGGGAGAGACAGACTTTGCATTTGTTTTGCTATAAGCTGGGCTTATTGGGGAAACGGCTTGGCTTGGCTTTGCTAGAAGATGTCAGGAGAGAAAGCAGAATCCCTGTTGAATGAAAAGCTGGCTGAGCTTGTCTGAATTGCCCAGAGAGTCACCTTCAAGAGTTTTGGACCTCTCTGGCTGAAAAGAATTACTTGTCACTACGCGAATGCAATGTTTGTGTGTGTGTGTGTGTCTCTATATAGATAGAAAAACAGATATAGAGACATACACATATCTCTCTCTATAGATATATAAACATAGATATATAGATGTAGATAGACACATATGTATGTATGTGTGTACATATGTTATACACACACACACACACACACATCCTCACATTTGCATTGTTAAGAGAGCATAACATTGCTCTTTTTTCCAGCTGGAATCATGGTGGGTGTAGAAGAAAAGAAGAAACTGCCATCCGTTCCAGAATCCCTTCTGAAAAAGCGAAAGGCTTCCGCAATACTGAAGGCCAAACGCTTAAAGAAGAAGATGGCTATTAAAAAGCTCCGTAAAATATGGAGAAAAGTTACCTATGAAAAAGCTAAAGCCTACCATAAGGAGTACAGACAGATGTACAGGAGTGAAATCCAGCTGGCTAGAATGGCACGCAAAGCTGGCAACTACTATGTACCTGCTGAACCCAAGTTAGCTTTTGTGATCAGAATCAGAGGTATCACTGGTGTTAGCCCAAAGGTCCGAAAAGTATTGCAACTTCTTCATCTTCACCAAATCTTCAATGGCACTTTTGTTAAACTTAACAAGGCTTCTGTTAACATGCTGAGGATTGTGGAACCATACATTGCATGGGGTTACCCAAACCTGAAGTCTGTGAATGACTTGATTTACAAATGTGGTTATGGCAAGATCAAGAAACAGAGGATTGCCCTGACAGACAATGCCTTTATTGCAAAATCTCTTGGTAAATATGGAATTATCTGCATGGAGGACTTGATTCATGAGATCTACACTGTTGGCAAGCACTTCAAAGCTGCCAACAACTTCCTATGGCCCTTCAAATTATCTTCTCCACGAGGCGGAATGAAGAAAAAGACTACACATTTTGTGGAAGGTGGAGATGCTGGTAACAGGGAAGACCAGATCAACAGGCTTATTAGAAGAATGAACTAAAGGTCTCTACCATGATTATTTTTCTAATGATCTGTTAATAAAAATGCCTGTGACAAAAAAAAAGTGTAACATTTTCTTAGTGCCCTATTAAATGTGGCCATGAACTAAAGAGTTGTCATTGATCTATTGGCTAGAGAACAGAAGAGACGTAACTCTGCCCATCAGGAGATTGGAGGGGCATTTATCGGAGAAGCAGCCTTGTGTGAAGCAGATTTTTCTTGAAGGGGTCAAGGACATCAAGGCCTTTAACCCAAAGTGAGATGTTTCTGGTGTGTGGGTTTCCTCATCCATGTGCCTCCCAGCTAAGTGTCTATAAGTATGTATCCCTCTCCCATGGATACTCTAGGCATTGCTGGAAGAGTATGACTCAGGTTTACAAGTGAACTGTAATTTTTTTTTATCAGAGAAGGCTTTTGCCTTCTGCTTAAAAAAATGTGATATTTGATTATTCCTGCTCTTGCTTTCTACTGAGCAAATGATATCATTATTATTGTTTTTGTCTTATTTTTTAATAAATGCTTTATGGCTAAGAGTCATTGGTGTCACTGACTGGTTGATTTTGTATAAATGGGAAGTACACCAGTGGGGGTTCAGGACCTACATTAGCAACTAGTGGAAGTGTTTCTTAACACATTATGGTTATCCTAGGACCCTAAGAGAGTGGTCGAAGAACAGCAATGTGGCCATGGCCAGTTCCCAACTCCAGGAAGAATCCCAGAACTGATGGTGTGAAGTAGGTTGGGATTCACAAAGCAACACAGAGAGAAAGGAGTACAAATGCCATGTCAGACACCACTCTTGCAGGCTACACTGCCCAAATGGGCAGGCCACCCCCACACGACACTTAAAAGGAAAATCACAGTATATGTAGTACAGATTTGCAGTTTCACATACAATCCTCTTTCTGTTCTGCTTTGTCTATGGAAATGCTCAGCTTAAGCTCTGAATTTTTACAAAGTCATAACAAAAAACTTCGATTTAAGTGATAATAACAGTCTAGATGATGAAGGCCTGAACCAGGGTGATGGCAATAAGTATAGCAATAATAATAACTAGCCTCTATCTTAGCAGTAATTATCACTCCAAAGGGGGAACCAAACCTCCTACACAAACAGCTTTTTAGAGGCAGCTCCAAATGCCAGAAACAAGACTCTCGATCAAACTCTTCATTTTTGGAATATTTTAACTTCTATCCAATTAAGCAAATAGTTAAGTGTATGCAATGAACAAATGTGTTGGTAAGCAAAATGAGCTCCTTAGCACTTGGTGCCCTTGAAGAGTTTGGCTTTTGTTTGCTTTGAGTGTATTTCATTGAGCCTTACTAGGTGCTAAGCCCCAGGCCCAAACCCCTATTAGGTGTGGAACATATGTGGGTGTGGATTGGCGACTGAGGTGGGGCCCAAGGTGGGGCTGGCTAACCCCCGTCAGGTGTTAACCTAATCTATGTGGATGTGAACCTCCCAGGGTCCTAAGGAGAGGCGCCAACTCAAGAACCAGACGACGCTTGATGACATCAAAAACTCTATAAGAGGAGAGAAGACAGCTTGGAGATTGAGATTTTGTTGGAGCCAGAGACAGCTACAGCCGAAGCTGAAGATAAACCTGAAGCGAAGACGCAGGAGCTGCTGGTAGCAGGGCTGGTGCGTGCGACCCGAGGAGTGCTGAGCAAGGGCTTGAGGCCAGTGGGTAATCTTCTTACCGGAGGTGAGGAAGGATGAATATGATTTGGTTTAATGCCATCATGTTTTTCTGTGGCCTACTGGTTACTCTTGTGAGGTGGACCTATTGGGCCTGGAAGCTTTTGACCAAGATATCAAAATGGGGATGCCGGTTCGTGGGTCTGCTACTTTGGTGCTTGAATGAATGCTTTAGTTCTTCTGCCTTCTACTTAGGGAATTCCTTATATCCTGCGGTTCTGAACCGTTCAGACATACATATGATTCTCTTTGAAAGCATAAATTCTGCCTTCATACTACAACAAGGCACTCAAGAATGGTTTGGATATTTATTTTGGTTGGTTTGTTTGCTTGTTTTCTACCATTCACAAAAGATCAAAGACAAAAAATCCTTTCAAGTTTCGATTTTGTCTCATTTTAAAATCTCACTGGCTCCCAAGGTGCTGTGGTATAGTCAAAAAGCACAAGATATGGAGTCAGAGGACCTGCATTCAAAACCCAGCTCTGCCACCTGTAGAGACCTTGGGAAAGTCCCCTCCCTTGTCTGCATCTCAGCTTCCTTCTCAGTAAAACAAAGGGGATTGGACGGATGTTGTCTCTACACAGTAAAATGACAGGGTTGGCCCAGATGACCTCCGAAGGCCCTTCCAGGTCTAAATTACATAATCCTTCACTTTATTTGTATCAACAACTAGAGTCAGAATCTCACTTTTTAAAAAATCTTTTAAGGAAGAACCCTAAACATTCTTCTTTGTTGATGCTGGAGCAGCCTCAGTTACTGCTCAACTACTTTGAATTGGCTTGCCGATTGTATTCAGGGCTGCTACCCTTGTCAGTCAAATGTGGTCTCTAGTCTACATCTATCTCTCTCCCGGCTATTGGTAACTGAATTTCCAGCACCAGCTGACAGGGCATAGGTGGGAAGGACCTCCCTCTGCCAAAAACCAATGAAGTACTATGTTACTGCATCTGACACAGTTTACCAATTGAAAAAGTAGTTTCGCGTAAACCTTTCACACTGTATACAGGAATCCCTCACTTAACAATAGATACATACTTAAAAACAGGCAGACCAATGTTTTTAATAGGATGGCATAATTCTCTCTGAAATGTGCAAAGTAAATAGAACTAGATTTGTGGTCAGAAGACTTGCTTTTGGATCCTACATCAGACATTTATTTTTTAAAAATTCAACCAACATTTACTAGGCACCTACTGTGTAGATGGTACTGTACAGAGTTTGAAAAGAAAAGGGTCAAACATAAACTTCTTTGTCTGGCATTTCAAGCTCTTCATAGGCTGGTCCCTTCTTCCCTTGGCAGTCTCTCATTCTCTATCCCTCTGCATACACTCTATCAATACCAGCCTACTCAGCGCATCCCAGCATACTCAGCTATCTTTCCCCCTAAGCTCTTTCCCCTCCTACCTTCTTGTAACTGTGGGGAGCAACGTCCTCCTCCCAGGCTCCAACCGAGGAGTCATCCTGGACTCCTCACTGACTGACCGTCCCCATGGCTGAGCTGTTGCCAAAGCCTGTGGATTTCACCTTTGTAACATCTCTAGAATACATGCCCCTCCCTCTTCTGCCACTGTCTGCCTTCTCCACCTCCTCCCCTCCCCCTGCCAACTCTAGTGTCTTCCTCTCACCTCCAGGACAAAACACAAAATCCCCTGGCATGAAAAGGGCTTCATGGCCAAGCCCTTTGCCTAGTCTTCTTACGCCTCACAACCGTCCCCTCCCTGAAACACACGACTCACTCTTCAGTCCAGTGACAACGGCCTCCTGGCTGTTCTTCAAACCAGACCCTCCATCTCCAGCCTCCAGGCATTTGCCCTGGCTGTCCCCCATGTCTGGGATGCTCTCCCTCCTCATCCATGCCTCCTGGCTTCCCTGGCTCCTTTCAAGTCCCAGCTCAAACCCCACCTGCTACAGGAAGCTTTTCTCAAGCCCTCTTAATTCCACTGCCTTCCCTCTGTGGATTATTTCCAATTTCTTCTGGCTAGAGCTTGTTTCTACATAGTTGCTGCCATTTGACTGTGAACTCCACAAGAGCAGGGACTGTCTTTTGCCTTTCTTTGTATACCCAGAACTTAGCAGAGTGCCTGGCCTAGGAGCTGCTTAATTAATGCTTGCTGACTGATCTACTGACTGCTGTCTTGAAGTACCTTGAACAAAACACTCTATCTCTCACCTCCAAGCCTTTGCCCCAGTCATTCCCCATGCCTGGTAAGCCCAACCCCCTCACCTCTACTGCTTTGCTTCCCTGGCCACCTCCAATACTTAGCTCAGATCATACTCACTGCAGGATTGCCTCAGACACTTACTAACAGTGACCCTGGGCAAGTCACTCAACCACTATCATCCTCAGTTTCATCATCTATAAGATGGAAATAATAAAAACACCTGCTTCCCAGGATTGTTGTGTGAATCAAAAGAGATAGCACATGTGAAGTCCTTTGTGATGGCTGAAGAGTTAAGTAAATGTAAACTATAATTACATTACCATTAATAGCATAGTGACAGCCACAAGCCATGTAACAGCACAGTGTCCAAAGAACGAAAGTTGAAGGTCACCCAGAGCAAGAGGGAGGCAAGAGGGAGGCAAGAGGAGGCCGAGGAGAAGCCAGTAGCCAAGGAGAAGTAGGCAGAGTGGCCCAAAGGGAGGCGCCCGAGAGAGGCTGGGAGAAGAGGGGAGTCGGCACGAGCCTAAAGGGATCGTTATTAGCTGATGAAAATTCGATGCTCTGCACTGGTCCCCATTCCATAGCAAAAATCCGGGGGAGCCATCACCTGATGCCATAATGCTTTTTCTTTTTGCTAACTGCATTTCAACATAATTAGTCACCTTTGTAATCTTTGTATCTATTTTGTTTTATGCTTTTAAAAACATGATTCTGGGAACAGGTCAGGCCTGAGCTCTGGGGCAATCTCTTCAGTAGCTGAAGAGAAAAAGGCCTGGGGGCCGGTAGACCCCCACAGACCATTGCAGTGGTCCTGGTGTGAGGCGATGAGGGCCTGGGGGAGGGCAGGCTGTGTCGGAGGAGGGAGGGAGCTGTACTTAAGAGAGGCTGCAAAGGTGAAATCCACAAGCTTTGGCAACAGGAGTTTATACTTGCCCAGAGTCACACAGCTAGGGGGAAACTGAGCCAGGCTTTGAACACAGATCTCTGAGTCACAGCCACTGAGTGACTGAGTCAAGGCTTGAATTAATCAGGCAATCCCTCAACAAGGGTTTGTTAAAAGCCTATAAGAGGCACCAGGCACCATCCGAGGGGTACAAATACACATGGAAAAGTCATCAGACGACTCTTACCCTGAATTGCCTCCCAAGGTACTGTGCCCATCTGCAATCCTATCCTGACCCCAAAGGAATTCTCTCTATTTAAGGGACATTTTATAAAATCAACATTCTCTAAGTTACTTGCTTTGTTTAAACTTTGGATTTTTGTCCGTCGAATCACTTTCAAAGCCACGTGAAGTACACGCCTACCCCTGTGTAGTCACAGGTGTGTTTTGGCCAAATCGCTCCCTAGTTCCCAGAGACAGTGAAGGAAGCACTTTGGAAAACCTTCTCCACCGCTGGCCTGACAAGAACCACTCTGGTTGTGCTGGCTGAAGATGAACCTAGCCCCCTTTCATCTTCCTTCTTTCTCTGAGAGCAGAAACGAGATCAGGAGAACTCCAAAGGCACAGAAGGAACTCTGGAGAAAAGGTCCTTCTGACAAGGTGGAACCCACCACCGGACTGAGTCACTGAAATCAGATGGAGGGGTAAAGAGCCTCATGTTCTGGCTGCACAGGGAAAGTGGTGAGAGCCGAGAGAAGGGTGGGGAGGCTGGCCTCCTGGATTGGGCCTCTCGCAGGGCTTAGGAGGGAAGGGCCTTTTTTGGCTAATCGAGCTTTACCATATGACCTTTCACATGCTTAGCTAACTCAAAGGGTGTCCTCTGAAAAGGGAAGACTCTCAGAACCTGAAAGTTCATTTTAAAAGTCGAAAGAATGAGGCGCAGTGCGACAGCCAACAGAAATCAGCCTCGTGTGAGAGCTGGCGTGGGAAGAGGTTAACGTAATGACTCCCAGCTTCGACTGATCAGCAACTTTGGCCCTGTCTAATGACCAGGCAGAGCTCTCCTTTGGGGGCTAGCTGGATTTCAGAGAGGCCTGGGAGAAGGAAGAAGAAAACTACATTAAGCAGAGTGGGGCAGACTGCTCAGAATGCTGAACTTGGAGCCAGGAAGGTCCAGATTCAAATCCTGCCTCAGACGCTTATTAGCTGAGCCATCTGCAGGCTGAGCGTAGCCAATTCCTTCAAAGGAATCAGGTGCCTTCACTGTCCTGTTCAGCTTCCTCTGGACACTGCCAACATATCGATGTCCTTCCAAAGATAAAGCACTCAAAGCCAGATCAGGGCCGAGTACAGCAGGCCCAGACACTTAGATAAGGAGCTCCTGGGTTCAAATCCCAGCTGCGACCCTGGCTAGCCAACTCCTTTCCTCCCCTGTGTCTGTGAATGCAGCCTAGGAATGCTTTGGCTTCCTTGATGCTGAAGCTGGCTTTGATCTCTACTGGCTCAGGACCTGTCTGGGCTCCTGCAGGCTCAATTTTTAAAGCACGATCCTCAACAAAGAGTGTCATCCCAAGGTTAGAAATTATGTAGGATCTGGCTGTGGCTGTTGTTGTCGTTTTAAATCTTGAAGAAAATAAGACAAGGGAAGCCTTTCTGCTGCTCTGGAACGTGTTGAGATGATTCCAGGCAGGCTGCTTCCTCAAGCTGGTGCATTTACAGTTAAGGGGGCAGGGAGGGTGGGGAGATGGCCTGCCCTTTCCACGGCAGACATGATCAATGAGATTCTCCCCATTGGTAAGCCAGAATCCATGCAACAAGATCTGGCAGCTGCTCCCTCGACACCTGATGAATCTGGGGACTCTGCTGGAGACTTATGTGCAAGGGGCTAACACAGGAACATCAGTGCCACAAACATGTCGAGGGGAAAGGTACCCGGACTGAAGTGGGACATTCAAGGCCTCCAAAGAAGAGTAGGCTCATGCTCAGAGCACTGCAGTGAGCTTAAGGAAAACAACACAAGTGTGTTCATTCATTCACTCTCTCATTTGCTCATTTAACAAGCACTGATTAAGCACCTACTTTGGCAACTAGGTAGTACTGTGTTGGTAGAGTCCTGTCCTTGGGGCCAGGAAGTCCTGAGTTCAAATCCCACCTCAGACCCTTACTAGCTTTGTCACCCTGGGTAAATCAGTTAACCTCTGGCTGCCTCACAAATGGAGATGCCGAGAACACCTCTCTCTCTGGGTCCTTGCGAGGGACAAATGAAATAGCATCTGCGAGTCACTTGCAGAGAAAGGATGTTGACGCTATTTTGTCTCAAAGGTTGAGATTTATGACCCCATACATTGTCACGGTCTTATAACTTCTCTTTGAAACCGAAGCCCTTCTTTTTAATGTTGGCATTCTTCCCTGATTTCTGTATGACTGCAAGGCATAGAGCGGGGAGGCTTCAAAAGAGTGGAAAAGCAGCCTTGTATAGAGAAAAAATATCTGAGTTTGGAGCCATGAGGTCAAATCTTGGTTCTCTTTCTTATGGACCTAGTGATATTAGGCAAATCACTTCCCCTCTCTTTGACTCAGTTTCCTCACCTGTAAAATGAGGTAGATGGCCTCTAAGGACCCATCCAGTCCTAGAACTAGGATCCATGTAAGCGCTGTCTCTCACTCGCTTTATGTATATTTATTTGATTCTTGTCTCTCCCATTAGCCTGTAAGGTCCTTGAGGGCAGGGATAGTCTTGTGCCTCTTTCTGTGTCCCTAGAGCTTAGCACAATACCTGGCACACAGGAGATGTTTAATAAATGTTAATTGATTGATCGAATGTATAAGCAAGAAAGGTGGAGTGAAGGATGAGCCATGGGCAGCTTGGCTTCTTGATGGGGATCTTTGAGAGGAAAAGAGAAATTGAGGAAGGTCTTAGTTTATCATTGCCTCCCATGGGGGAACTTATGGAAAGTGAAGGACAAGAGTCTGCATAGGAAGGGACAGGTCACCAGGTATGAGCGGAAGGAGGACCTACATCAGAGAGATAGCAGATCCATGGAACTACCGGCTATGTGTTCAAAATGGCAACACAGACCTGGGCTTGACCTGAGAATGGGGCGGGTTTTAACTGCTGTGTTTCAGGGAGCTGATGCTCCCATTGAGGCAGAAGGAATTTGGAGTGGGGGGGAGACAAAGAAGGAAATTGGAGCAATGGCTCGAGCAGGCTGGCAGGAAGCCCTGGCTCCAAGCCTCACCAAGGAAATGTCCAGGTGGGCTGTGTATTAGGTCACTTACTCTGGCTTGCTCAGAAAAAGCACAGGGATGGCCCAAGAAAGACTGCCCACTTTGAAGAGCTAAGGATGCCCAGCAATCAAGTCCTATAGACACCACATTGAGAAATGCTTTTAGCATCGATCCATCAGGTATATCAAGGGAAAACAAATCAGTGAGCTCACCTTTATGTGCAATGTGACACAAGTCTTCTTGCATTTTGGAAAATTCTGACGAGGTTTCAGAGCCATCGGAGTAATTTTTGTCTTCCCCAAAATCTAGCGTTGACAGATTCGGATTGGATGCGTGAAGCCTGACTGGGCCCGAATAAGGCTTTGGGACCTGGGGGGACACCAACAGGAGGGGTTTCTGAAGGCACGGAGCCAGGGAACTCTCCCTCCCCCCAGCCCGTTCTCTTCCCCCCAGATGATATACCACAGTCAAATTTCGGACAATAATGGTAGAAATGAAGCTCCAGACAGATGACACTGTCTCTCTCCTCTGTCCCTGGAGTTAAAAAAAAAAACCCCAAACCTGAGGAGTTCTGAGAACCATCCCCTAACAGCCTCCACTGAAGTGTAAATGGGCAAGACGTCATATGTGCTTTCAGGAAAGATGAGTGACAGCTGGCTCCAAAGGAGAGCTTGGCATTCAGCTGCCTTAGTCCTCCCCAGCATGGGGGAATGAGCAAGGTGAGGGCTAGACCCGGAGTCAGGAAGACCAGGTTCAAATCCCACCTCCGATGCTGGCTCGCTGTGTGACTTGGGAAAGGCATTTAGTGCTTCTGAATCTCAGTTTCCCCACATGAAAAATAGGGCCAAAATGGGCCCCTGCCTCACAGAGTGGTCATAAGACTCAAACCCCACCAGGTGTGTGGATCACACACTGCTCGTCACTCTGATGATCACGTTTTGATTTCTCTATGCCCCCGATGGCAGTCGGCATTAAGCCAGATTATCCTTTCCCTTTTGGGAGGGAATTTGCTTCCAGGAGACAGTTATTTGTCCCTGGAACATCCTTCAGTGCCTTTAAATATGGGCGTGGAGAAGCTGCAATCAGCATCCTTGGGGCGAACACCCACATTGATGGGATTACTGATTTTTTGCAGAGACAGCTTTGTGTACTGATCAGCACACAGGACGTGGAATGGAGAAGACCTGGGTTCTAATCCTGACCTTAGATATTGACTTCTGTGTGAAACTGGACAAGTCAGCTAACCTCTTTGTGCCTCGATTCCCTTCTTTGTAAACAAGGAGGGTGATCTGTGATCGTCCAAGCCTGTGAATCTTGGCTTCAAAGATGGCCTTACACCATTCAAGCGTCCCCCCTCGCCTCTGGACCCCCAAACCTCAGCTCCTCACATAGCCCTTGTCACAGTTACTATGCTTGATGGTAGGGCCCAGGGCCCCGGTACTACTTTGGTCTAGCAAACATCCCTGTTAAATATGCCAGGCCAGGCTACAAAAGCGGCCTTGGAATCCTCCTGCACAGCGACTTGGGAAGCTGCAAGCGTGACACGTGGAACCACTATGAGGAGGCGGTTAGTGAGCAAAAGGGACACAAGAAGCTGGAAAAGACTCTGCCCCAGCAGCTCTAGGCCTCTCAGATTCTGAGCTGCCGACTCAGCAGAGCTTCAGCAGAATCTGAGGCAGTGGGGAAGGACCACCATGAACCAAGGCCAAACTCAAGCAGAGAGGAAGTACTCAGATGAGTCAGAGAGAAGGGGGGAATGGAAAGTCCTTGGGGTGCCTTGGAACTGCCAATATGCCATCATTTTCTGATGTCAATGGAATGACCAAAGCCCACCTTCCCCTGCCCCAAGTAGGAGCTTTCTCTCATCTCTCCAATACCCAGGGACCAAGCCCTCTATCCTTCATCATCTACCCAGGACCTTGGGAGTGAGTCAGTAACTAGGTCATTCGGGATTGGCCCCTTTGCCCACTTAAATAAAGGTACTGGGGTACTCATGATTCTTTTTCTAAGCCTACCAGGTCCAGAAGTCGGTAGGAGCAGAAGAGGGGCGAGCATCCCAGGGGGATCAGGTTACCTGCAACATTCCTTTGGCCTCTTTGCTAATAGCTCTCGCCCGCCACCGTCTCTGGGGTCTTTTTTCCTTTTTGGGACTTTCAAAAGCTCCACCCTTCATCACAAAAGAAGAAAGAGAGGAAAGCGCATGAGGCTCCACAGAATGAATCTATGGGCCTGGCAGAGCAGCACCAAGCTCCATCCCCAGCAGCTGGTGGCCACAGCACCCAACAGCCTGCATCCCATCTGTCAGGCCCAGAGGTGGGAAGGAAAGCGAGCCCCGGAATCACACTGACCTGAAGGGCATTTATTGCCGGGGCCGAGTATGTCCTGTGCAGGACCTCCATGCTCTGGAGGAGTTGGCTCATCTCCACCAGGTAGGTGTGACAGTGGGCCAGATCTGGAGGGACAAGAACACAAGTAAAGTGAAGTGATGTTGTAGGTGGGTACAGTTAGAGCTGGAAGGGGATGCAGAGGTGAACTAGGGCAAACCCCTTGTTTTACCAAAGTGGAAACTGAGGTCTAAGGAAATGGGAGTGACTTGTCCAAGGTCACACAGACAATAGAGGACAGAGCCAGGATCAGAGTCTGGTCCTCTGACTGAACCAGGAATCTTAGTGCGCTCAGAGGATGGACCGTGGAATTTGGAGAAATGAGGGAAGATGTATATGAACTGGCTTAGCGAGAAGGCAGAATCTACAGCATGACACATACATATATGTATATATATACATATATATATATATGCATATGTATATACACAATGAGTGCAATCAGAGCAACAAAGACAACCCTACATGGGAGCTGAGCTCTGATGGACTTCGCCCCAAGGAGCAGATAATGAAACAATTAGAGAGGTGGTGGAAGAGGGGCAGAAGACGGTATATGCAGTCAGATGTTTGTGTCATTGACTCTGCATAACCTTTCCCTTGTCACAAGGTCTATTGGGAAATATCTGTGAGGTTTTTAAAAAGATATAAAACATTTTTAAAAGGATACAAAATATTGCATCACATCTCTAATTTCATAATCTAATTTCTATTCTAATAATTTTTATTCTAATTAGAATAAATTCTAATTTAATAATCATAAATTGAACAATCCTCAAAAAAGTAACCACACTTATGGGTCTCCATTAACAGATGTGTGTGTGTGTCTTCCCCTAAGGCCTGTAAGATCCAATCTCCCCAGCCCAAAGCTATGTCAGAGGCCTCCCTCACTCTGGGGCTTTTCATATTTCCCAGGTACTGGTTTTAGGACAGCTCCCAGCTCGTCAATATCAACTTCTCAGACAGGGCTGTCACAGTCAAGGTCGCAAAGAAGACATTAAGCCTTGCCCTACATAGCCAACATCAAAATATCACATGGCCTCTGGGTTGAAGCAGGAGGCTTCTCCTCGTGGAGGGTCCAGACCTTCATGAAAAAGTGGCATCTGCAGCTTTGCCCAAACAAACAGACTTGAAAAGGCAAGCTTGACCTAGTTTTCTAGCTAACGGCTGGCTCTAATGTTCTCATTCTCTGTGAATCCTTCCATCCCTATTATCAGTTCATTGCTCTGATAGCTTGTGTCTTGATCCTGGAAATCTCACCATGGACTCTGGGAAGGCCTCCGTGGCAAAGGCAGCTTTCTAAGGTCAAAGTTGAGGCAGCCTGGGAGGACAAAGCTCATGTGGCCAGGGGGAGGTCATAGTGGTGTTTGTGGAGGAGGGAAGACAGAGCTGCCAAGTTTCAACCTGACACTTCTCCTTAGCTAAGAACCTGGAGAGGTCATCGAGTGCAACCCCAAGGGAGGGCAAAGGGCAATGGATCGAGCGAGAGCCAGCGGACCTGGGTCAGAATGCTGGCTTGGCAAATCTGAGGCTAAGAAGCCCAGAGGAAAGAGTGGCACTCAATGGACGGGAGATTTGGATCCTAGATCGGAAGCCATCTAGGCTAACACCCTCATCTACAGAAGAGGAAACTGAGTCCCACAGAATGACTTCAGTAGAAGTGGGATCCAGACTCCACACCCAGGGCGTGACCCTGACTGCCAAAGCTGCATTGCTTTAGCCTGATAGGGCAGTGTGGTGCAGTGACGAGCACTGTGGGCTCAGAGTCAGGAGAGGTCTGGGTGTAAGATCAGCCTCAGAGGCTGACTAGCTGTGTGACCATCAAAGAGTCACCTTGCCTCAATCAACCTCAGTTTCTCCATCTGCGGCATGAAGCCTATTAGGGCCCACGCCACAGGACTAGTGAGACCTAAACAAGACAACGCACTCAGAGAACTTGGCCGATTTGAAAGCACTGTTTAATGTCAGTCTTTGAGATCATTATCACTCCATTAGGTGACCATGAGCTAGTCGCTTCACTCTGGGCCTCAGCAGTGGGCTGCCCCCTTGCTTGGCCTCTCCCATGCCGTGACCTTGTCTCCAACCAATCAACCTCAGGAACAAGGGGAGAAGGGAAACAGTGGAGGGAATCCAAACATCCCTCAGAGGACTGAAAGTGCTTCAAGCTCTAGAGACCCTACCTCTGGAGCACTTTTCCATGTCTTCGGAAGACTGCGGCCACATGGGGAGCCTGGCTTCGCAGCTGAAGGACAAATTGCTTCCCGTCTGCAAGGAGCTCTGCTTTGATATGCTGCTGCGCTGTTCCACAGACAATAATGGCAGTGAGAAATGCAAACCCATCCTAGAAGTCATCTGGCTGAGAGGCTGACAAAGGAGCCTGCCCTGGGACGGGATGGAAGGGCCTGCCATGGACATCCAGCGGCCCTCCGAGGCTCGGGGAGCCATTGGCTGACCTTGAGCTCCATTCCTTGGCTTCCCTTCCTTCCAAATGACAACAATGTCATAGACCCAGCCAACAGTGAATGTATTTTTGCAAATACTCATGGTCACATGAGTCTGTCCTTTCATGGTCAGGGGAAGAATTGAGGTCAAGCTAGGTGAGAGAGACAAGGAGGAGAGAGGAGACAGAGAGAAAGAGAGAGAGAGAGAGAGAGAGAGAGAGAGAGAGAGAGAGAGAGAGAGAGAGAAGAAGAAGAAGAAGAAGAAGAAGAAGAAGAAGAAGAAGAAGAAGAAGAAGAACACAAGAAAATAGGTTTGGTGGGGGGAGTATTCTTTTCTACATACTCCTACTGTCCTACCTTTAGCAAATGATCTGGTTACTCTACTTTGGACTGACTACACAAACACAGTTAAATAATTAAGTATGATTAGAGGAGAAATAGTAACAAGGAAATAAAGTCTCATGAAAGGATCAATGGACCCAGTTGCAAGACCCTGGGTTCAAGTTCCAGTTCTTCCAATTAAGCAACTTAAGCAAGTTTTTTAAGCTCTCTGAACCTCAGTTTTCTCATCTGTAAAATGGAGATAATGATACTGGCATTACCTGTCTCATAGAGGTATGATGATTAGATGAGATAACTAAATGATCTGGAACAAGCAAGCACTCTATGTAACTTGTCTTCTAAATTTTGCTGCACAAACGTATATTCATGTATGTGAAACAGGTTACAATTTAGCATAAAATCTGAGCTGGACAGGATGTCAGAGGCCACCTAGTCCAAGCTGAACAAGAATCCTCTCTGCAAATTCCCCAATAAGAAGTCATCCAGCCTTTACTTGAAGATCTCTAGTGAATGGACACTATTTCCTAAAGAAACCTGTTAAACTTTGGGATAAGCAAGGAGCCCAAACCAGCCTGGCTTCAAGCCCTGCCCCCCGCCACCTCCCCAGGCTCCTCTCTCTGGACCCAAGGAGAACAATCCTAACCTCTCCTTTATGTGGCTGCCTTTCAAACACTTGAAGACAGTTCTCCTGTTTCCCCACCCTGAACCCTGAGTATACTCTTCTCCAGGCTAAACAGCCTCAGTTTCCTCAAATTGATCTCTATGTACCAAACTCTCAAGGTCTTTCACTATGCTGGTTACCTTCCTCTGGACGCTTTCAAACTTGTCAATATTCTTCCCAATATGTGGCCCCCAGACTCTAAATGTGTTCAGATTAGGACAGAACAGGGCAGGACCATCAACCTCCCTTGTCTGGACACTAGACAAACCGATCGCTATCCATTCTCTCTACCTAAACTCTAACTCCCCACAGATCTAGGTGTTGGGGGTATAAGCAAAATCCTTCTTTCCTTCTTTTCTTCCTTCCTTCTTTCCTTCCTTCCTTCTTCACTCCCTCCCTTCTTCACTCCCTCCCTTCATGCCTTCCCTTTTCTCCTTCCCTCCTTCCCTCTCTCCCTCCCTCCCTTCCCTTCTCTCTCTCCCTCCCTCCCTCCTTCTCTCCCTCTTTCCTTCCTTCTTTGCTTCCTTCCTCCCACCCTCCCCCTCTCCTCTTTGCTCCCTCCCTTACTATCTCCCTCCCTCCTTCCTCCTAATGCCTAGATTCCCACTGCCAAACCATCTGGTTTTACCTTCCTATTTGAAACAGAGTCAAATACTCCAGATGCAGAGTCTGTGACAGTGGACGCAGAGAAAAAATGGTTGACGTCCCTCGGGAACATTGCGATCTCATTTTGTCGATATACCCGGTGGTGACGGAGCTTGGCTACCCACTCATCAAAGACTTCCTCGGACTTTACCTAAAATAGAGATACTTGAGGTCACAGACTACGACAAGCACAACACTGAAAATGATCCTTATCCCTCAGAAGCAGGCCCCTGTAGCCCGGCCAGCTCTTCCTTTGGCCTCTGCTGGAAATCCTGCTGTGTATAATACATGTTACAGCCTCCGTAGTTTGGACCTACCAATAGTGCCTGTACAAAATAGGTGCACAATAAATGTGGACTGAATTAAACTGCATTGCAATATCAGAGCTCTAATCTACAAGGCTGGAGTTAGTTATTTTTTGGGGGAAAAGTCCATAGAGATACTGAGAAGCATGTATACAGGCACAAGGGATATGTTTGGCCACCTCTATAGTGAGCCCCGCTGCAGCACTATTTGAAAAGCAATCACATATCCAATAAATGACAAATAGGTTTATAACTAATGATTTTGACCTGCCTTCCCAAAGCATTGATAAGATCCTCTAAGACACAAGCCAGGGCAGCTAGGTGGGCACAATAGGTAGAGCGCTAAGCCTGGAGTCAGGAAGACCCGAGTTCAAATCCAGCCTCAGACACTTACTAGCTGTGTGATCCTGGGCAAGTCACTTAACCCCGTTTGCCTCAGTTTCCCCATCTATAAAATGAGCCAGAGAAGGTAATGACAAACCACTCCAGTGTCTCTGTGGATAGAGCACCCATTTGGGGGAACCAATTCATTACTGTTTTAGTGTTAAGTGTGTTAGGGGCAGGATGGTGTAGTGGATAGTGGGACAATCTAAGAGTCATGCTGTGGGACTCTCAGCAAGTCCCTTATCTTCTCCATCAATCACCAAGAACTGATTAAGTGCCTACTATGTGCTAGGTCCAGGGGATCCAAATACAGGTGTGAGACACAATCTCTACCCTGAAGGAGCTTACAGCCTCTCAGTGCCCAGAGGAACTTGATAGGACCCTAAGTTATAGAAAATGATAGACCAGCAGTGGAAGAGGGAATTCTCACAGCCAGGAGCTCCTGACACTGAGGGAATCAGGTCCAGACCAAAGAGAGCTCAATTTTGAGGTTCTCCAGGGAGAGGGACAGGACCTGGACCCTCTCTGCTAACACTGACTAGCACCTTTCAGCAACTTGGAGCCTTGCAGCATTGCCTGGAACACACACAGAAGCTGATATACATGCCCAGGGTCACATAGTCAGGATGTCAGAGGCAGGATTTGAACTCATGTCTTCCTGGCCCCAAGGACAACCCTTTTTCATATATAGATATATATATACACACATACATATAAAAGTTAAGTTAAATATCAACAAGAATATTTCACTTACATGGAACATTTTGTCCCCCACCAGAAGTGGCCAGTAGAAAGTTTACTGAACAATACTTCTTTGAGAGTAAATGAGGAAATAACCCAGACTCCTTCAGGGTACAGCCAGAACAACAAGGGGAACCAATTTCTTTCACATACAATTCAAATAGGAAAATTTTCAATTCCACACTGCCCTTACCTCTTAAATCTTGGCATCATGGTGATGGTGTGTATGGGTGTGTGTGTGTCTGTCTGTCTGTCTGTCTATTTTGCTGGTCAGAGGGAGAGGGGTTATGATTATGAAAATTTGTGACCACCTCAGACCTGAGTGGGAATGAGTTCTACAATTACCCTCTTTCTGAAGACCACCAGTACCCATGAGTCACCTAGGAATTCATTATCTCCCAAGGAGTCTTGGGTTTTAATAAGCAACCAACTGACAAGTATTTTTTTGCGCATATGTGTCCTCAGCTCTGAGCTAGCTACTAAGGGGTATATGTGAGAAAAATGACACAATCTCAACCATCTCTAGGGTCATGGAGTTCTAGGGCTGAGGGGCTTTAAAGATCCATTTAGTCCCTGGCCCTCATTTTACAGATGAGGAAACCAGTTTGGGGGAAGAGAACAGAATGCCTTCCTCTCAGTGCTGGGAATCTCCCCAAACTCTGGAGAAAGGGGGTATGGATGGGCTGGCCAATCAGCTTCACAGTCTGTCAAGAGTGACTCCACAAACTAAGGATGGAAGCAAACCTATTAGCCAAGCTTCCTTGCTCTAGGCTGGGAAACCAGGTAGGAATTCTGGGAAGTTCCCAAATGTTAGGAATCTACCAGAACCGTCTAATTAGATTCGTGTTAGGGATGGAGGCCAGTACTCTCTTGGAGACCAGCCAAAGCACATGAGGCTTCTGTTGTACACAGCTGATATTTTTTAGGAGACACAATTTGACCTGCCAATACAACCACAGGGTGATGAATGTTTCAGCCACAGAAACTCTCAGAGAGGATCGATTAACTTGCAGGAATATTCAATTCACTAGGCCTCTCTTTTTCTCTTTTATACGTGTTCAGGGATATAAATTTTCCTCTAAAAGGAATGTCTTATGTGCATTCCATAAATTTTGCTGTGTCCTATTATTTATGATTCTTTTTAATGTAATTTTCCATTGACTAATTTGTGGAGGGGATGAGATCTGCTCCCCTGAACGGAATACCCACACCAAGGAAACCCAAGCTCTGTTGTATTATTGAAGTAGATTTGAATTTTCACACTAATGAGTCACAACACATTTCTAATATAGGTCATCAGTAGAGTGTTTTGAGGTCCTCAAGATAGACATCACTATTTTATGGGTCCTTTATTTATAGTATTATTAATAACAATAATGATTTTTATGTCATAAATATATTTGATGTAAGTATTCATATATCGTTAGGTTTCCTTATTTAATATAATACAATGCAATTTAATGCAACATAACAATGTAACATAATATCATGTCATATAAATAACAACCAACTTGGGGTTACCTAGGCAGCTGATGGTACAGTGGACAGGGCATTGGGTCTAACATCAGAAAGACTTGAATTCAAATCCAGCCCCAGATACTTATTAACTATGTGACCCTAGGCAAGTCACTTAACTTCTATCTGCCTATTTCTTTGGAGATGATAATAGCACCTACCTCTAGGGTTGTTGTGAGGACCAAACTAGAAAATATTCATAAAGCACTGAGCACAGAGCCTGGCACATGTTGAGCACTTAATAAATATTTCCACGCTTGCTTGCTTCCTTCCTTCCTTCCCTCCCTTGTAGTTTCATTGACACTCCCAATGTCCTCAAGTGCAGGTGAATACCTTATCTGTAACTTAGGATCTTAAGAGCTTTTTCTAGGGCACTATTCGATTAGGTGACTTAGCCAGGGTGACACAGTTTGTATCAGAGATGGAACTTGAACCTTCAAGGCTAGCTCTTCATCACGGTTCAATCATATAGCACATTAAAGTTTGCAAATCACTTGATCTACATTATCCCCTTGGGGCCTCCTCACAACCCTGGGAGATGGGTACCATGGCTATTATTCTAAGATCACGCTTCATGCGAGCGAGTGTCAGAGGGCCAGTGCCAAGTCTGAGCCAATTCTAAGCATCAAACGTTGGTTATGACAGGCACCACGATGGAGTCCCAAAGCGTTGGTGATGATGGGCACCACGGTGGAGTCCCAGTGAGAAGCATCCTTACCTTCAGATGATAGATGTGTTCCTCTGTATCGAGGTCTATGCATTTTGAGGACTTCTTGACGGACATCACGGAGAGCCCGACGTCGATGGATCCATGGAGCTTCTCTCTCTCTATCTGATCAGAGCACATCAAACTGGAATGAACGCCATGGCCTGCACAATAGGGTTTCCAACCCTAGTCTCTTTAGCGCCCATCTCAAAAAGGTGAGGCC
>CM053623.1:11833615-11843651 GCA_028646595.1 Phalanger gymnotis
CTCTCTCTCTCTCTCTCTCTCTCTCTCTCTCTCTCTCTCTCTCTCTTTCTTTCGCTCCCCCTGCCAAATCTAAATATTGATCATTCATTCACAGTAGATGGGGTGGAGGAAGAGGGAAAGCAGCCAGATTGTGATCAAGTTAAAAATAGCTTCAAGCTGGCCACAGAGAAGAAACAGAGGAAGCCATCTACCCCTAACTGCCCCACTCCTGTTCTTTCTCTTTCTCGAGGCTGGGGTTGATGGGTCTAGATCACTCCATACAATGTTGGATTTTTTCCTGTATGTTGATTGGTTTTGCTGATTTTTTTCCCTCTCCTTTTTCTTTTTGAAAAAAAATGATCCTTGGTTTTAAAAGAGGGCTCTCTTGGAGGAGGGGGGAAGGCTATAGAGGGAAAGTCTCAGTGGTATAAAGAGAAAAGACATCAATAAAAAAATCCATTTTTTAAAAAAGCTTAAATGACTCCATGGGGAAAGGTCTGTGGGAGATACCAAACTGGCTTGTTTAATAACAGTGCTGCCTACTGCTGTTGGAGGAAATGAGTAAAACTGACAAGAAGGCCAAATGATGAAATAAGAATGTGGGCAGGTGCTACCATGGTAACCAAACTTGGCTCGTCCATTAAGGGCTTCAGACTCCAGCTTTCATTTAGGGTACCCGGGCTCTGACTGAGGAAAGGAAGGGGTCACTGAGAAATGAGGAGTAATAAAAAGGGAGACAAAGGGAGAGGACTGGGGGTGATGAGATAAGGCTTTGGTCACCTTCTGGACATTCAGTAGAAGCATGAGATTGTAGAGAAAGTGCTTGATTTGAGGTCAGGGAGACTTAGGTTCAAATCCTGCCCCTTGACTTGCCCCAGGTGTGTGACTCACTAACCATACCATTTTACCTTTCTGAGACTTGGTTTTCCTCATCTGCAGAATAGGGACAATAAAACCCACAATATCCAATCATTCCAGCAAACAATTTGGAATTGTGTTTTAAAAAGAGAGTAAAATGTCCCAGTTCTTTTGATGCTCCTACTAGGCATATATCCTAAGTAAGTCAAAGACAAAAAAGAAGGTCCAATATAGGCCAAAATATTTATAGTAGCACTCCTTGTGATAGTGAAGTCAATGGCCATGGACTGGGAAATCATGGATGGATGTAATGGAATGCCATTTTGCTATAAGAAACCATAGAAAATCATGGGAAGACTTCTATGAACTGATGCAGAGAAAAGTCAGCAGAACCAAGAAAACAATATACACAATGACTATAACAATGTAAATGGGAAGGAAAAAATACCCAGAAACTGAATAGTGTCTAATTATAATGCCCACACCTAGACTGGAGAAGAGCTGAGAAAGTCAGGCCCCCATCCTACTTTCTAAGGAAGGAGGGGCATGGCATGGAGCACAGACTGTGGGTGTGTCACAATGCATATGTTCTCAAATGCAGCCCATGTGCTGTCGGTTTTGTTGAACTGTTTTACCCCACCCATCACAGGATCAGAGGATCACAGGTAGAGTTGTCAAAACATGCCTGAAGGGTGGTCATGGAGAAGGCAGGCAGCCTAGTCTCCTGGCAAAGATAGGTGGTAGGTATAGACAAGAAGCAGTTACCAGACTGGCCAGAAATTCTGGCCACAAAGGAACTGAATGAAAAACACATTATTTTAGAAGGCTTCCTGTGGTGAAAAGTAAAGAGCAAGAACGTGGTTTAGTGATGGCCCCAATACTAGAGGACAGGGGGTCAGGGGTGGCTCGGGCCGCCTTCTTCCTCCTACCCAAAATCTTTGAGGTGAAATCAAGTTAAAACACATATTAAGGGAAACCTGGAGAGGGAACAGAAGTCCCCCGCAGCTGCCAGCAGACAGAATATTCCTCTTTTTCATCCGCCCATCCCCAACAAATAGACCTTCATTAGCATACGAAAAGCTTCCCAAACACCAACATGACCAGAATAGACTTACTTTTGGGTGGCAGATCACTCACTGGGTAACAAACATGTCTTGTCCCTCTGTGGTGTGGTGGAAAGAAATTGGATTCACTGGGCACATAATAGGTGTTTAATAGATGTTGACTGACTGGTATGTTGGCTCATGGCACTCTGGGCAACTCACTTTAGCTCTCTGGGCCTCAGTTTCCCTATATGTAAGTGAGAGAGTTGGAGAAAATGCTCTCAAGTTCCCTCAAGGATGCTGGGAAGCAGTGTGGCCCAGTGGTTACAACACTGGGTTTGGAGTCAGAGCAGCTGGGTTCCAATTCTAGCCCTGCCACTAAGGGAGGAGAAGCAGGTTACTTGGCTTCAGCTTCCTCACCTGTCCAATGAGGGGACTGGAATTCTGATGAACTTTGGCCGTAAAGGTAATAGGACTGACATTGATATAGAATTTTAAGGACTGCAAAACTCTTTTCCAGTATTCTCTCACTTAAGCCTCATAGCAACTGGTCCTGGGATAGAGTGGAGATCAGGAAAGGTACTCTTGACCCCATTTTGCAGATGAGGAAATCACAGATTAGTATGAAGAAGTGACTTGCCAGTAGTCAGAGAGTTTAGTAAATGCCACAGGCAGGTCTCTCTACTGGCACCTCTAGTGTTTTGTCAATCAGAATGCAAGAGACTCCATTGTCTCTCTGTTTTTTTCTTTAAGTGTGATTTCTCATTATTGTCTACTCAAAGAAGTGGCTTAATATTAATTAGCAAGTTTGATGTAGAAGCAAACTTCAGAGACACTTATTAGCTCATTAGGCTCAGGGGTCTACAATCCCTGGCTTCTTTGCTGGATTTTGCTAGCAAAGCAGGCTTGCTTCTAAACTTGGGCTGGAACTCACATGCAGACCAGATGGTCTCTTTATTTTCTGTCTAATCTGCAATTTCCTAGGGAGCCTGATCACTATCTTTTATTATGAAACAACACCAGTTTTTATTTTAAGGGATTTTTATTTTGGGGATTATAGCCTTCCCCCCACCCTCCCCACACACACACCCTTTTTTAAACAGAAAAGTTTCTCTAGATCCTGGATCATCTCCTTGTGGGAAAACAGAACTACAGATCAGTCTGCCCTGGGCTAGGAGCTTACCCGCCACATTCTCATAGGATCTAAATGCAGGGTTTCTGTATTCGGATTGGGAATCCCAAAAGACTTGGCTCTGGTCTGGAATTTTCTAGAAATGGGTTCTTCTCAAGTCATTCTAGACCACTATTCACTCTGTGACTGGCTTGACAAGTAACCATTACTATCTTCAGGGTTATGCAGAGTACCTACAAGTTAGAAGGAACCAGAGAGGCCATATGATCTATACCCCACCTCTCCAAAAATCCCCTCTATAACCCCCAAGCAACTGGTATCTGGGCAGTTGAAGACTCCTCCCAAGGCAGCCAATTCCACTTCTGAAGCAAACTTATAGGCCTGCCTTCTTTCCCTGTTTGGAAACTTAAACATATCTCTATCTTGCTACAGAATAATTTCTCCTAATTTATGGTTCCTCAAAGGTAAAAATAACTGCCATCTCTATTGTAACAGCTTCATGTACATTTACTCATTTGTCTTCACAGTTATACCAGTAGGTAAGCACCACAGGTATTATTTCACCTATTTTACAGATGAGGAAACTGAAGAGAAGTCACTTGACCATAGTCACTCATAGTCACAGGTTCCACGCAGTGTAGGATCTGAATCCAGGTTTTCCTGGCCCCATGTCTATCTAAAGTACCATAATTGTATTTACAGATTTACTCAGTACCTTGTGATATAATTCATTATCAGGCTTGTGAGGTGAGCTCCCTAGGGCCAGGTCACTGGGCGCTCTCATACCTTCTCCCTACTTACCTGATGGCTTTAGGAGGGAAGGGACACAAGCTGATCCTGTGTCTGGCATTTGACAGAAGGTCACATATGGTCCAGATAAGCAGCAGTTTCTTGATTTAGGAATTTTCACAGGCTTTGTGGCCAACAGAGCTGACACCAAATACTCATGCAGAACAGGAAGTGACTGTGCAGCTTGCTGCATGTGTAAAAAGAACTCACCCAGCCAAGAACTTAAAATACCTGCTCTGGGTTTGAAGTTGACCAGCTCATGTCCTTTCATCACTTAACTGACGGCCTTGCCCCCTGCTCTCGTATGAATGATCTATGTCAGCCAGAGACTCTGGGGAGAGGAGCCATAGGGGCTATGTCTTACCCTGATGCTGGATCCCGGGATTGTCTCACAGTCAGGAGGCTTAAAACCATGTAAACATGAAGTCATTATCCTGTGACATAAGGTAATCATTATTGATTAAATATTCTCAGAAGTGGAACTGAAGTCATATAGTGGCTAAAGCACCAGCTATACAGCCAGGAAGACCTGGGTTCAAATCTTGCTTCTGTCTGGGTGACTCTAGCCAAGTCATTAGCCTCTATCAGGGCTCTAGGAAGCTTTCAAAGGCTGCATAAGAGAGGTGCCATGCTGCACTGGTAGAGGGAATTTCCCCTCCAGAAGTTCCCTAGCTCAACGAAATGAAGTCCAGCTCCTGTCTCTATGTATTTGAAAAACCAATAATGGTCCCTAAGAACAGATAAAGAAACCAATCTTCTTCCTCTCACCTCAGACATTTTTTTTGGAGACACAGGGTCAATCCTGACTGGCCCTTTGCCTTACAGAGTTGGTTTCTGAAGTGCGTTTGTGTGTGTGTGTGTGTGTGTGTGTGTGTGTGTGTGTGTGTGTGCACGCGCGCGCATGCAGGGGGATAGGGACAAAACAAGGGGCTGGAATGAAATGGAAAGATCAATGGTAAATTCATGGTCATCCCTGAAAAAGTAGGAAAATGCTGCTTTGGAAGGGGCTGTGTCTCAGACTGACTTATTACATGTACAATCTCCATGTGCTCTTCACAAACACAATGGGACATTTAGTTAGTCTAACTACCTCATCTTACAGAAGAAAAAATTGGGGAGCCCAACACGATTGCCTAGTTTTGTGACCGAAAGCAAAGAGCCCTGGTTCTGGAATCAGCAGACCTGGGTTTGAATCTTGCTTCTCACTTGCTAGCTGTGCACCCCTCAGCCACTCACTTAACACCTGTTGGCCTCAGTTTACAATGAAATGATGGCGTTGACCTCTAGGGCTAACCAGGACCTCCAAGGTTCCTTCCAGCTCTAAAGCTCTGCTCCTGTGACTCGGGGTAAGTCCTGTCCAGCCCGACACCAAATATCTCATGAGGGACCTACCCATGGTCATACAATGGCAAGAAGCAGAACTGGAATCTGAATTCAGGTCCTTGGACTCCAAATGCAGCATCACGCCATTCAGTCATTAAACGTTCAGCATTAAATGACTGCTATGTGTTAGGCACCTATGATACAAAAAAACAGAAGCAAAAACTTCTCGCTCCCAAGGGGCAAACACTGGAAAGCATATAACCAGAGAAGTTGACAGTATTCATGTAGAAGGGAGGGCACTAACAAGAGGGGGCAGGGCAGTCAGGAAAGGCCTGGGGTGTAGCGGGTAGGGTGGTATTCCACCATGAAAGCAAGAATCCAGCAGAAGATACTGAGGCATGGAGAGGTTGAGTGACTTAGCCCAGGTCACAAAGAGGTGGTCTCTGAACCCAGGACTTCTGATGTCTAAGACCCTGCAGGGCTCATCCCCTCAAGCCCACAAATTCTCAAGAGGCCAAGAAGACAAGAATCCCTGCTGTCCTCTGGAGTTTTCTGTTGCCTTTAAGATCCAAAACCATCCAACATCTTAGTTTCTGGAGGCATTAAAAATGAGATCAAGCCAGGATGCCGCAGGAGAGGCCCCCACTCTGGGGATGCCAGCAGCAGGGCAGTTGGGGCTGCTCGGTTTGGAAACATGCATGTTTTGAAACAGCCTTTAAATGCATTGTCTGATTTCCCCCAAAGAACCACATCCCTTCTAACCTACTCATCTTTACCTGAAAAGGAGCCAAGTGGGTCACAAGAAGCTAGGTATGTGAGAACTAGGTTTCGTTTAGTAAAACTCACTAAAATGACTTTCCAGGGTTAGTGATACCGCAAATGTCTCCACCTTGGAAAATGAGTATGGGCTTTCAGAGAAAGAGTTTTATCAGTTCAAAAGGGACAAGGGATTTCAGAGAGATCATGTATGTACCCACCTCTCACTGCCTAGAAATTCTATCCAATCCAATAAGCATTTATTAAGCACCTGTTTGATACCTGGTGCTGTGTTCCGAGCTGGGGACACAAAGACAAAAGGAAAAACCATTCTCTTCCCTCAAAAAATGTACATTATACTGGTCTAACCTTTGTCCCAGGAGGAAAAAACATCAAAGGAAGGTATATACCAATATATTCATATGCACTTTTTGGGTGCTGAGAACTGGAAACAAAAGGACTACTTATCAAGCCGAGAAATGGATGAAACAAAGGTGGTATGAATGAATGTGATAGAATACCATGGTACAGCAAAAATGGACAACTATGAGACACTCAGAGAAATGAGAAGACTTGGACAAAAAGATGAACAGGGAAGTAAGCAGGAACAGGAAACAATATACGCCACAACGATGATGTAAAGGAAAGAAGGATCGAATGAAACTGAATGCTGTATAATTACAAAGACAGAGCCAGGCCCTGGAGATGGGTGAGAACAGAATGCACCAGCTTCCTTTGGTTGAAGGGGTGAGGTATTATCGGGGTGGGATGCTCTTAGATGTGGTCAGTGTCAAGTGGCTATAGCTTTTTTTCCCCTTTGTTACAAGGGAAGGCTGGCTGGTGTTGAGATGGGGAGGGGAATATATTCTGAAAAGACTAAGACAGAATCCTCCATTCCTTGTTTGCCTTAATGTTTATGTTGACTATCCAATCCTCCCCCATCAAATGTATGCAAATACTTGGTTTTATCTTCTAAAACAACATGAAATAAAAAAAAATTGCCTGTGGTTAAATGAATGGATGAAAAAAGCCATCAAGAAAACTAGAGAGAGAGAAAGAGAGAGAGAGAGAGAGAGAGGGAGGGAGGGAGGGAGGGAGGGAGGGAGGGAGGGAGAGAGCACCAGAGAAGGCTTCCTATAGGAGATTGCCTCTGACATGAGTCTTGAAGGAGGCTGAGGATTCTAAGAGTCAGAGAGGAAGTGACACACCTTCACCAGCAGCACCAATCACATTGCTGGGTCTATGGGGGCATTAAACTTTACATGGATCTCATCTCATTTAAGAGAGTACCAGGGACTCCTACCTCAGCCATGGGGCAGATTTCTGGCTTCCTAGTGGTTTTCGGTTACTTGGTCAGTTTAGGAGGAGGGAGGGGGAGTACTAGGAGGCCCTAGCAACAGCAGAATGAATCCTGGCTCTGGATTCCAAGGACATGGATTCGAGTCCTGCCTCTGACACTAGCAAGTCACTTAAATCTCTTTGTGCCTCAGTTTCCTCATTTGTAAAATGAGGGGGTTGAGCTCAGTGGCCTCTAGGGTCACTTCCAGCTCTAGATTTGTGATCCTAGGAGCCTTTGAAGATTTCTGCTTTGCTTTTATCCCAGAAAATGGCTGGGGAGAGGGGACACAAAGGAGGAGAAAGAGGGTTTGTTGTTCAGTTGTTCAGTTGTGTTCGACTCTCTGTGACCTCATTTGCGGTTTTCTTGGCAAAGATACTGGAATAATTTGCCATTTCCTCCTCCAGCTCATTTTACAGATGAGGAAACTGAGGCAAACAGGGTAAAGTGACTTGCCCAGGGTCACACAGCTAGCAAGCATCTGAGGCCAGATTTGAACTCGGGAAGATGAGTCTTCCTGCCTCCAGGCCAGGCATTCTGTGCACTGTGCATCTACATTGGACTGATTTTCACACATGTCCAAACCCTGTTGAGCTTCATCCTTGCCATTCCCCACTCTTTATCCATCCCTCACAGTGCTCTCACCTACTCTCCTCACTCAATCAGGCCAGAGAACAATGTGCTTTGAACTTGTCAAATCGGTGACGACAGCAGCAGCAACGACAACTATCATCCATATAAGGCTCCACGTTTACAAAGCACCACCTTGTTTGTGCTTCACCAGACCCCAGGGAGCTTGGTGCTCTGGCAGTAGCATCCCCACTTTACAGACAAGGGGAGTTACTTGCCCAGGGTCACACAGCTAGCATACTGTCAAAGGCAGGATTTTCACTGAAGCCTTCTCAGTCATTTCTGAACTATTCCAAATACACTTTGGGCTCCTCCTCCTCTTCCTCCTTTTCCTCTTCTTCCTCTTCCTTCTCCTCTTCTTCCTCCTCCTCCTCTCTATCCATGGAAACCTGGGCTCTGAGAGTCAAGTTTTTACCCTTATCCGACCAGAATCCAGACCACCACATGACTTCTCTACCCAACCAAGTGCTAAATTCTTAGACTACAAAGAAATTCAATTCAATTCAGCAAACATCGATTAAGCACCTCTGCGTGCTGGTGCAATGGAAAAAGCAAGCTGCTTCCAGAGGGGAGCCTTCCCCTGCCCCTTAGCCGGGACTGTCTCTCCTGACCTCACACGAAATCCAACTTAACTTTCATCAGCCAGCACAATGCTCACCTCCCTCCAGGAAGCCTTTCCCAAAGAAGCCTAGCCCTGAATGGTTGTTTTGAAATCTCTAGTCTCACTGCAATGTGAATGGCCAACCCCAGGCTCTTACCAACGCCATTTAGGGCCCCTTGAAGCCCAACAACTGGCCTTAGTAACCCTGCTTCTTTCTCCACTAATTCCAGTTTGCAATTAGTCCCCCAAAGGAAAAGAAGAGGAAATGAATGAGGAGAGAGAAAACCCAAGCCCACACTCAGCACCTCCCCTGCCTTTCTGAGAAGGGCTCAAGGATATGGCAGCAGCCCAAAGCACCACGCCTTCAGGTTTCCTCTTGGTCCCTTGCTGCCTCATTTCTTATGAAGCCTTAATCACTGAACAGCCCTGCCTTAGTCAAAAGGAGTGTCAAACACTTGAAAAGGCCAAGGTCTCCCACTGCATCCTGGGCCATCTCCAGCTGTTCTGATCAATATTGTGCCACTGGACTCAGATGGTTCCGGAGGAGAGAGTGAAGCTGGTGATTTTGCACAGCCCTCCCTCACTGAAATACAATTCACTTGCATGTCATGGCATCACCTCCCTGATGTCATGGTTCTCTTCCAACTGGCCCCTTACTGTTTCTGCTGGCTCTGAGTCCCCAGCTTCCGAAAGGGCCACTGATTTCTCACTTCATTTCTTACCCTCCTTTCGCTACTAGACCTCAAGTTGTGGCTGAAACGTTTACTGAGCCTCTCCCTGGCTGGTGTCACAGACTCTGGCAGTAAACAGACAGGATTTATGAAGAATCGGGCAGGAAAGCAGCCCCCACAGGGATTTTCTCCATCCCCCTCCTTCCACCAAGGAGCTGAAATGGAAATCATTGACCCTGGGAATCCTGCCAGTGGGGCTGCCCAATCCCAATGGCCCTAGTTATGGGTAGTGACGCCTAGGAATGGATGGCAA
Organism: Phalanger gymnotis; assembly: GCA_028646595.1. Taxonomy (NCBI): domain Eukaryota; kingdom Metazoa; phylum Chordata; class Mammalia; order Diprotodontia; family Phalangeridae; genus Phalanger; species Phalanger gymnotis. Next base: position 11,843,047 of record CM053623.1, read on the forward strand.
TGATGGAGTGGCTGACATTTACTTAGCTGTGAAGGTTTACAAAGCACCTTAAAGACCTTATCTCATTTGATCCCCACAATAATAGGGGATTGATAGGGATAAGGACTAAACCTGGGATTTTATCAGTAATCAGAATCAGAAAACTCCTGGTGGGAATACTCCCTCCACCAGGGCACATTGGCACCTCTTCTCTTTAACTTCTACTGAGCTTCCTGGAGCCCAGAGAGGTTAAGTAACTTGACCCGGGTCTCACAGTCAATTAGCATTTATGAAGTACCTACTACGCACTTGAGACTGTGTTAAGCACCGAAGATACAAAGAAAGGGCAAAAATTAAAAAGTCCTGAGGCAGGATACAAACCCAGGTCTTCTGGGAGTATAACACTCTATGTACTGTGCCCCTGGCTGCCTCTAACACAACAACCTTGTACAGTATGCACTAACACATATTATTATGAGTGTAAAATATAATAGCAATAATATCTCTCTCACCTCCTTTAAAACATAAGCTTCTTGAGGACAGGGGCTGTTTTTTTAACATTCTTACTGCCTCCTCACACGGTGCCTGGCACATAGTAGGTACTTAATAAAGGCCTGTTGCATAGT
>CM053623.1:11843751-11854727 GCA_028646595.1 Phalanger gymnotis
GAGAATTTGGAGCTCAAAGTTTCAAAAAATAGATGTTCAAAAACAAAAACAAAAAAAGTTTTTGCATACAACTAGAAAATAAGATACATAGGCAATGGGACGTAGAAATTTATCTTGCCCTACAAGAAAGGAAGGGAAAAGGGGATGGGAGGGGAGTGGGGTGACAGAAGGGAGGGCTGACTGGGGAACAGGGCAACCAGAATATACACCATCTTGGAGTGGGGGGGAGGGTAGAAATGGGGAGAAAATTTGTAATTCAAACTCTTGAGAAAATCAATGCTGAAAACTAAATATATTAAATAAAAAAAATTATTAAAAAAAAAACAAATAAAGGCCTATTGCATTGAGCCAAGTTCCCATTTTGCAGATGAGGAAACCAAAGTCGAATGAGATTAAAGTGGTCACTGAGATAGAACAGACCAGAGACATCATTTGAAATTGGGTCACTCATGGCTGACCTGGGATCCAGAACCACTTCCATTAGAAGGTGCTAACCCTTCCACAGTAGGCTCACTACTAATCCATTTGTATCACTTCCTTTTTTGAAAAGCTTGTTTTTAAGGATAGTTAAAAAAAATTTCATTACCAAAAAGATTTCTCTTCCTCCTCTCCTACCCAGAGAGTTATCCTTTGTAAAAGATTGAGAGAGAGAGAGAGAGAGAGAGAGGGAGAGAGAGAGAGAGAAAGAGAGGGGGGGGGAGAGGGAGAGAGAAAAGTTCTTCAGGAAAAGCAGCCAACACATCCAATGTGTATCTAATAATACTTCACATCCACAGTCCCCCACCTTTGCAAAGAAGGGAAGGAGATATATTTTCTCAATTCTTCTCCAGGGCTTATAGCTACCTTTAAAATAAGATATACTTAAGAATCATCAGAAGCCTTGCTTAGGAAAGTCCCTTCTCCAAGACTAGCACTGATGGTGTCTTTGGGAGATAGCCACACTTTGCTCCAACAATAACCCAAGAATGTAGTCTTCAAGGTTTGACAAAACAGGATTATCCTGGTAAACAAGGACAAGGCAATTACAAGCACATGAGCCGTAATTACATAAAGCTGTAAAAAAAAAGTCATTGTCCATTAATTGGGGAAGAGCTAAACCAAATGCATTATGTGAGTGCCATGGAATGTTACCATTCTGTAACAAAGGATGAACGTGAGGAATTCAGAGATACAGGGGAAGATTTGTGTGAATGGATGCTGAGTGAGCAGTGCCAGAACAACAAGTAGAATGGCTATAGTAATGGGTATGTGGCAGCTAGGTGGTACAGTGTTAGAGCACCCGGCCTGGAATCAAGAAGACCTGAATTCAAATCTAGCCTCAGACACTGACTGTTATGCGACCCTGGGCGAGTCACTTCGCCCTGTCTGCCTCGGTTTCCTCATCTGTAAAATGAGCTGGAGAAGGACATGGCAAACCACTCCGGTATCTTTGCCAAGAAAATCCCAAATGGAGTCACAGAAAGTCGGATACAACTGAAACAACTGAACAACAAAAATGTGTATGAGAAATCCTGGCAGATGTCAGAATTCAGATCACATGCCATGACTAATGTCGGTTCTCCAGAAAGGATAACGAGATGGGGCACATATTCCCCCACATATTTGTAGACAGGTGGTAGACCATGGGTGTGGACTGCTACATACATCATATCCACTAATTTCACCTTGCTGTTCTTAATTACAAGGCAGACTCTGGGGGATGGGCTGGTATCAAGAAGTACTATTTCCCAAGAAAACTCACCAATAAAACACTTTTCTTAAAAACCAACGTAGGTAGCAGACTATATCCTCTGCTCCCCACACCGCCCATCACCCTCACGTTCAAGGCAACAGGGCTGGGCTGGGAAACCAAGTTTAATGAGCTCTGTAGACCCACAGGGGAACCTGGTTTGACACCACAGACTAAATCACTCTTTGGCCTTTCAAAGCTAAATATTTAAAACCTGAAAGATGTGCCCTCCTAAGCCCCCAGAAAGGTCAGACAAACGTAGGCTTCATTAGCCCAACTGTCACTAACTCATTAGCCCATGTTTTTTTGTGTGTGACTCTGCTCAGCAAGACCCAGGGCGCAGACACCTGTGTTGACCCCACAATCTCAGCAATCTCATTGACCTGCCATGAAGAGAACAGGGAGCAATAGACCAGGGCTCCATTAAATCAGCTCGATAACACTGTTCTCCTCTGAGGGGCTGGACCCTCAAGCCCAGTGCGCCACGTGTTCATTTATTTTACTATCCTCGGGCATCATTTTTATTGAATAAAAGCTGATGAGCAACAAAGAGGGAACATGGTCCACAGGATAAAGAGTTGGCCTTGGGGTAGGGAAGACCTGGGAACAGGGCCTGCCTCTGATCCTTCCTGGCTCTGGGACCCTGGACAACACTATTTATTGTTTCAGGGTCCCCAGAGAACAAAGACTATAAAGCTCTTCTGGATTTGGAGTCAGGGGATCAGAGGTTAAATACCAGCTCTGCCATTTAATAACTATGTAAATTCAGGTAGCCACAACTTCCCTGGGCTTCAGTTTTCCCATTTGCCATTGAAGAGGCCTGAACTATCGTTGTTCAGTCAATTTCAGTCCTGTCTGACTTTCCCTGACCCCAGTTGGGGTTTTCTTGACAAAGATACTGAAATTGCCATTTCCAGATGATGATGTTGGTGACTCAGAGCCCTCATTTTACAGCTGAGGAAACTGAGGCAATCAGGGTTAAGTGACTTGCCCAGGGTCACACCGTTAAGAAGCATCTGAGGCTGGATTTGAACTAGGGAAGATGAATCTTCCAGGTTCCAGGCCTGATTCTCTATCCAGGTGACCTCTAAGTTGCCTTCCAACTGGAAAGCTACCATTTCAACCTGCCAGTCTGCATCAACAAAGGACATTTCCACTTTGGGTGCTCCCTACGTGGATAAAGTTGCTGGACACCCCCCGCCATGCACTCACAAAAGGTATAAGTACTTGGCAATCGTGAATCGCCTTCACATCTAATTTCACACCTGTCTTTAAATGATTTCTAAATAGACCCTCCAGGGTAGTACAGGGCAGGGGAGGAGCTTGGGGCTGGCAGTCATCGGACACAGGTTTGAGTGCCTTATCGCTGCTGTGATCTTTGGCAAAGTCACTTGACCTTGAGGAACCTTATCCTCATTTGAAAAATGAGGGGTTTCAACTGGATGGCCTTGAAAGTCCCTTCTGGCTCTGATGGTCCCATCCCATAGAGAGAACTTGACACTTCGATGAACTCCAGACTCACAACTCATTTTAACCCTTATCCCATTTGAAGGTCACTCTTCCCTACCGGATTCACTTATTGGTGAAGCCCACCAGACTTCTCAATCCCATCTCCTTTCTCTGGCTTATGAAAACAAAGTTTCCCAGCCAATCGTGTACTGCAGAATTAAATGAGCAAGTTGGCCCTGAAGGGGTTAAATGAGAAGACACTTCCCCGATCCTTTGCAAAGTGGGGATCCCATGTTTGCTATAAGGGTTTAGATTGTTTTGAGTATGAGGGGAGATGGGTGAGAGAGAAAACAAATGCTTGTTTATTGAAAACATAAAATTTAATTCCAAGTGGGAGATCATCAGAGTGGAATACTGTATATAATACTGAAGGTTTTTTAAAATACACTTTTTTAATTTTCCCAGAACTTTTCTTCCCTTTGTTAATACTTTATTATAAGTGCTGGTTGGGGTAGGGGAAAATATAGTTGGATACTGGTGTTGTAAAAACAAAGCATATCAATAAAAACACACTTTAAATTAAAAAAAAAAAGCTGCACTGCCCCAAAGGCAGGTTTTCCTTATAACTGAATGTTTGATTAGAGATCTAACACTAAACAACAGAACAGACAACTGCAACTGTTCAATATGTATGTACAGAGAAATTACTTCATTTCAATGGATGAAGCTCCCACCAAGCTTCCTGGTCCCTTCCTTCTCATCCCGGCTTCACCCTAGGACCACAGGCAACATGCTCCTCATTTCCAGTTATGCCTCATTGGATAAAGCTCTTTCCAGATTTCTTTGTCTTCCAAATACCAGTAAGTCTCAATTGCAATATAAGATTCCGGCTTCTTTCTATTTTGGGTATGCAGTAGCCTAAAGAGGAAACACCTGGATGGGAAGCTTGGTGAGAAATTGAGCAAGTTTAGACCAGGGGGTGAGTGCGTTAGGATCCTGGCAACAGCTCTTGGAAGTCATAAGCACAGCAGGCAAGGAGCCACTGGGAAAGATGGGCCAGACTAAGGTCTTCCTCTCCCCTCCCTCCCCTGCCCTCCAACTCTGCTAGAGACAGGCAAGGGGGAGCTGCTTTTTTAGAAGCAGACTTTGAGACAATGCTGGAAGTCTCCGTCAATACCCCCAAGGAAGTAGAATCCCTGAAAGACTAAAGCTTTCTAACCAAAAAGCTTCTTAAGATGAAATAGATGGTGATGTTGGATGCCTTGGAGCCCAAGACTGGACCAGATGCAGGGAAAGAAAGCTGTGGATGGCAAGCTGAGCCTGAGGCCGCAGAGCCCTCCCCAAGCTTCAGGGATCTGCAACAAGGTTGGTGCGTGTTCTTCCACTGACACAAACCACAACTGGGTCAGACCTCTGCAGATGGTCTCAGAGAGAGCTTCCAGGCTAGAAACAACTGGAAGCTGGAAAGGACAGTAATAGCATGTGTCTCGTTAGCACGTCAGGGTTTGCTCAGGGTTTGCAAAGCGGTCTTTCCACGGCTTCCTCCCCTTTGAAATGGAGATGGCTGAACGAACTGCAGCCAATTAAGCATAGGGAATATTCTTTCACCTTAATGAATAATAAACAACAGGGTGAATTCAGACACAGAAAGGCCTGGATGAAGAGCAAGTAGAACCAGAACACCATACCTGCAAATCCGACAATAAAGAAAGGCACCAACCTGCTGAACTGTAATAGAAAACCTCAGGCTTGGGGAACACCTGGGGAAGAAATGCCCTCCCTCCTTCTGGAGGTAGAATGGTGGGGGCTTGGGCTGCTGGATGTGGTAGCTGTGTTGGTTGGCTTTGAGTAAATCTAGTTCTTTGCTACCAAGAGGGGTTCTGTTGGGGTACAGGGAGGATTAGGGGGACATGACTGTGGATAAAAGCAAAGGTCATAATAAAACTGTTTTAACAGATGCTGCTGTATCTGAAAAATTGATTGCTTGTGGGTGAGCTGGTCATCCATGAGCCAGTCTCTTTGTGCTGAGTGAGGCTGGTCCTCAGACAAAAGACATGGAGCCCCCACTGGACCCACACTCAAAGCCACTTGTGAGCTACATGTAAAAGGTTGCGTGTGAGAAGTGCTTTATGGGAAGTGACATAAGGATTCTGTGAAGTGAAGGTAAGCAGAGTATCAAGGTTCATCAGAGCTTAGCTCCAAAGCCTGAAAGAAGCTGAGATGTCATCTAGTCCAACATCTGCCTTTTACAAATGAAGAAACTGAGGGTCAGAGAGGTCCTGTGATTTTTCTGGGGAGTTCATTCTGGATATGGGGGATAACCTGTATGTGCAGAGACAGAGATGGGGCATGGAATGGCATTTCCAGGGAACATGGGAAACAGGCCAGTCTGACAGGAATGGAGAGTTCCTAAAGTGGAATAATATTTATAATCAGAGAGTGTGGAGTTGGGGAGGTGCTGAATTATAAGGGCTTTAAATGTCGGGTTGAGAAGTTTGTATTTGATCCTAGAGATGGTAATAGGGAGCCAATGAATATTTGTGAAGAAAAGAATATCTTAGAACTGAGATATTAGACCTTAAATTTAGGTTATGGTTTACCATAAACTCAATTTCCATCTTGGTATGTAGATGACATGTAGGAGAGGAGACATCTTGAAAGCTTGTGGTATTTGGGGGTTTTCTGGGTGGAGTGGAGAGAGTGAAAGGGCAGAATGGGAACTGGAATTAACATCATCACTGAGAATTATGGGAATTCGGGCAGATGAGTAAATGTCAACCCTTTCACACAAAACAAACCTCTGCAAAGGTGCGAATTTTAAAGCTTTGCATGGTGGGACAAAAGACAGTTTTAGTCTCTCCCTAGGAATGAAATAGGCAGAGGAAGTTTGATAGGAGAAACACATGTTTGAAATGTCCACTTAAAACATTCGTAAGATTCATCTGAAAATATCTTGGATCTTGGATATTCTGACCTCTCCAGGGGGAAGCAAGACGGCTCAGAGGGTATACTTGGAAAATGGAGGGTTTGATTCAATGCTACAAGCATCTATTGGGTTGACTACTATGTTATGCACCAGGGATCCAAAAATTGAAACTCTGCCAGCCCTCAAGAGGCTTACATTCTCAAAATGCAAAAATAATCAAAGGAAGAATGACAAAGGCAGCCATCGGCAATCCAAGCGCCAGATTGTGGCAAAATGATCAGTGTCTGCAAGGGTTTCGTTAGTCATCTAAGGACACAAATAGATGGTGGGGGAAATCTTCCTCATTCATGAAAGATGGGGAGGATCCAACCCAGAGCTGAATCACGTGGGCAGCCCTGACAAGCTTTCTGAGGCCTCCTGCAGGCCACTGCTCTTGGATCTGGTGGGCAACACCAGCTTAAGGAGCCAGGAGCTTATCAACAAGCCATGAGGTGTCTCATTAAGAGCGTTTCAGGATGACTAATGGGGCTAAAGGCCAAAGCCGAGGTGGGATCTTAAAATAACTACCGAGCCTTGAAATAAGCTGCCTGCCCATCTTCATGGCTCACACTATATTTAGAGGTGCACGGTTAAGAGTGAGTCAGCCGAAGAAACCTAACTGTGTGGGCAGGGAAGCTCGCTGTGCTACCTCAACATTCACCTCTGGGGGCCTGGCCAATAGAGGGAGAGCCTCAATGGTAAGGACTAAGGATGTTTAGGCTGGAGGAGAGAAGGCTAAGGCAGGGCATAACTGTCATGACATACCTGAAGGACTCTCCTTTGAAAAAGGAATTAAGGAGAAGGAGACAATGAGTTGGGAAAACAGGGGTTCAAGTCCTGACACTTATTGGCCAGCTGACCTTGCCGGGCAGGCTCTTTAACCTTTCAGTGCCCCAGGAAACTCGACAACATTCTAAGTTGCTGAGACCTTCAGGTGTGTGCCAGTAAAGGGAGGGGCCTCATTGGGAGTTCTCTCTATGAATGAAACTCAGGTTGGATCCCAAGGAAGAAAGAAAGGATTAGCCTTTAAGTATGTACTGGTGAGAAAATATTCACCTGTCATCTTAGACTGGCTAAGTTCAGAGAGGCTTATTCTTTAAAAGGATGGCCACCAGATGAGGAGGGATCTTGGGGGGAGGGGATGGTGGCTCAGCATTGCAGCAATTTATAAAGGACACTATTCCAGCTCTGCCACTTACTACCAGTGTGACCTTGGGCAAGTCACTTGGGGGCCTCAGTCTTTCCATCTGTAAAATGCGGAGGCTGGTCTTAATAATCTCTAAGTTTCCTTTTATCTATAAAGTGATGATCTTACTAACGTATGGAGGGGGTTGCATTTTCTGTCATGAGTAGAATATCAACGATCATCATGGTACACACTGGGGGAGGAGGTGAGGAAACACTCCTGTCCAATGCAGATCAGCATACACTCTGCAATTTACAAACATAGAGAGCGGCTTGGGACTCTAAGGGCTATTTCGAGTCATAATGCTGGTATATGGCTGTGTCAAGTCAACAAGCACCTACTATGTGCTAGGCAGTGGGAATACAAGTAAGCGAGAAGAAAGACAGTCCCTGCCCTCTAGGAGCTTAGACAAGGAAGCAAACTAGGGGGAGGGGATGACATACGGAAAAGGGGGTAGGGGTGGAGAAAGTATCAGTGAAAGGCAAGAGAGGAGTTGGTGGAAGGAAGGAGGAGTGGGCATGACTGGCTTAAATACATCCTCAAAATGGAGGTTCCAGGAGGTTCCGGAGGGGCTGCAGGGATGGAGGCATCTTTCAGGGTGTATATACGGTAATAATTATTAGGTCTTTTTAAGCCTGGAAGCAATCTAGTGGCCCCTAAGGTCTACTTTGTTCTGGCCTCTTTAGCTTTAGGGAGTTTAAATGAATTTTTAATTTTAAATGAAAAATCTCTGAGTTCAATCACAATCACTCTCATTTGGGAAAATTCCTCAGCAGAGTCTGGCGCTGGGCTTCACCTCTGTTTAGATATACCTCTAGCTAACCACCGGCATCAGTTTACTGGAAACATCTGGGAAACAAAGCTTCTATGCCTCCGTACTCTTTGTGAATAGGCAGGCATTGAGAGAAGCTGGAGAAAGAAGCCTGCATTTTCTTAGCCCTTCCCTGGCAGACATCCTCTTCTCTGAGATGGCTGCACAGCCAACGATTCTCCTCCATAACTCTCATCACTTGGCACCGTGGCTGGCACCTAGTAAGATCCTTCTAAATGCCAGTTGCCTGACTGATTGCTCAAGGCTGCCATGATTGCTACAGCTTCTCAAATTGAGACTCTCAGAATCTCTTGCTGAGATCCTTCTGAGGAACTTCTTTCCTTTTATACAAATCGCTTAGGGCACCATCATGTCTCCCACACAATGGCTCTGTTTCACGGAGGAGTGCGGATGTTCTTCACATTTAATTCTGATAGTTTCACTCAATCACAAAGTGCTCCCACATAACAAAGGAGTTGACTATTAGGTGGGTGGGGTAATCAATGGAGTCCAACTCTTAATCAGAAGGAAGACTCAAACCCAGGTCTTCCAGACTCTCAGGCTGGCTTTCTAGGCACTATATCAGGTTTGGTGAATGAATGAATCAAACCCATAAGCTACTGCATATGAAACTTGAAACTTTGGGTTCAAACCTGGGCTCTAAGCCTTTCTATCTGAGTGACCCTGGGAAAATCACTTTCCTTCCATCTATGACCTAGTTTCTTCTGTAAATGAGGTAATTTGACCATTCTTGCAATAACATTCTAAGACCTAACCTCAGATACAGTGCAAACTTATTGCATGGAGATCAAAGTAGTTACACAATAGATTTGAAATAAGGTGTGAGGAAGATAACCTTAATATAAATATAACCACATGATGAGTCCTAAGGAATGGTATACTAAGGACACCAATGAACCAAAAGCAACAACTGAGCAAATGTCACGTTGCCTTAGAATGGCCAGTGCAGCCTAATCCAGGACCATAGATTGTGAATCAATCCATAATCAGCTGACACATGTTTATAATGTATTGACCCTGTGTCAGGCACAGAAACTGAGGATACAGAAACAAAAATGTCTTTGCCCTCAGAAGGCTTACATTCTATAGCTGCATTTTACAAATGAAATCAATGCAGCAGAAAAAGACAGCAACTTTGGATTCAAATCCTGGGTCTGCCACCCACTACTTGTGGGACCATGGGCAAGTCACTTTCTGGGCCTAGGTTTTTTCATTTATCACTGAGGAAGTTGGACTAGGTGGCCTCTGCCCCATGATCTACCACTTTTGAGTAGACCCGCTCTCCCCTCCCATCTAACAGAAGAGGAAGGGACTCCAGGGTGGACTGGATGAAAAAGGCACATGCTAAGAACAGCTCAGGGCTCTTCAGAGAAATGCAGACGCGGCTCCCCAGGAGCACAGATACTCCAATTCTGAGAAAACCCTGGTTAGGCACCATCGGCTTCCCCGTGGCATTCCTGGAAGCCTTTTCTTGGAGATGACCAACTGCTATGGAGAGAAGCTGTGTGGAAGAGCCCTAGATTGGCGGTGAGAAGACCTGGCTTGGAAACCCAGCTTGGAGACATTATCCAGGTGACCTTAAGCAAGTCACGCCCTTTTGGGGTTCCAAGTTCTTCAGATGTAAAGTGAGGATGCTGGACTCAATGTGGAACAGTGGAAAGACCACTGGGTCTGTAGTCCAAAGACCTAGATTTAGATCCACTCTCTGTTTACTATCCATGTGACCTAGCACAGGTAATTAATTCAGTCTGTCTGGAGCCCAAGTTTCTTCATTTACAAAGTGAGGTGGGGTGGGGCAGGCTGGATGACTTCCAAGATCTCTTTCGTATAGCTTTGTGATGCTATCATCCAAACATGTCTTCAGTTCTGTTATGTAATACACAGGGGCTGGCAGACCTGAGTTTGAATCTCACTTATTTGCTATGTGACCTCAGATGAGTTCCTTCTCTCTAGGACTCAGTTTACTCATCTATAAAATGGAGGGATTGGCCCACATGACCTCCAATAGCCTATGATTCGGGTCTCTCCTGCCGCTGGGTTATGTTTGCTAGCCATGTTAGAGAGATAAGTCAATGGCACAGGGCCAGACTCAAAGAGTTTATTCTGCATTCCTTCCTTTTGATTTTTTCTCCATATCAAAGTCTCTACAACTGCTGAGGCACCAAGCTTGTCTTCCCACCTAGAGTCAGTGGATCTTGGAGGTAGTCATTTGGTCTGTAAGGTCATTTGGTCCAACCTCCCATTCCTGCTGGTGCAAAATTCCCCTTCTAGAACGTTTCACAATGGTCCCTTATTGTTTGATGGAACCCTTCAGGAGCTCATTCCTTTTCAAGGCAACTATTCCATTTTTGGCCCACTCAGAATGCCAATCACAGGTGCTTAATGAGACACCCAAGGGCATCTCTACCTCCCTCCCAAACTGATTCCAGATGTGATGCTATTTAACCTGACAAGTCATCTCTCCCCTCAGGGCCTCAGTCTGTTCATCTGTAGAAGGGGAGAGATGGAACAGATGATCTCTCAAGCCCCTTCTATGGCTAACATTCTATGATTTTTTTTTCCCGTCAGAAATGTCATTTATTACAGAGGTCAGAAGAGTGATCACCAGGGACAGTCACTGTGGGGGGGAGGGGAGAAATCAGGGCTTCAACACTGATTGGAGAGAAAGGATTCAAGGCTGAGGGAAATCGGGGACAGGGTGCCCACATGCCCCAGCCCCATCTAATGCCTCCAGACAGAGGGGTCCCCCTGCCTGCCAAGCCTCCCTCCTGTTTCCAGCTTTAGGAGGAGGCTGAGGAGAGGGTGTAGTGTGACT
>CM053623.1:11855227-11880244 GCA_028646595.1 Phalanger gymnotis
ACACATATACATATATGTATATATACGTATATATACATATATAATATGTATAAACACATGTGTGTGTGTGTGTGTATACAAAAACAAAGCACGAGAGACACTGAAAACAGAGAGACAATTTTTTCAGAAGAAATGTCACTTATTTTAAAAAGTTACTTCCTACTTACATTTGTACTGAGTCTAAAGATTCAAGTCTTCACTATGTCCCACGGTCAAGGCAGCATGGTTCTGGTGACCAAGGGGTTAAACTAGCCAAGGGCTTGGAGAGTGAGGTCAGCCTGAGCAATGATACTTCTATCCCTTTCCCTATCTACCATTCCCTTCTCCAGTGGATTGAGGCAGACAGGGTTAAGTGACTTGCCCAGCACCACACACCTAGTAAGTGTCTGGGGTTGGATTTGAATTCAGGTCTTCCTGACCCCAGGTTCATTGCTCTAGCCACTGAGCCACCTAGCACATAGCAGGTACTTAATTAATGTTAGTTATTTTAAAAGAATATAGAAATTTTAACAGGGTAGTTACACAATTATTCTTTCATTTATGTTTTCATCTGCATTTTTTGTTTTCTTTTACACATATTAAAAAAAGGTCTCATAATGCTTTTCTTTTTCTCTCATTACTCACTAATTTCCTCTCACTCCCACTTCCTGAGTGGAAGACCTCACTTTCAACAAAGGCATATAATCTGGAGAAATAAATCAACAGCCAGTCCAGGCTGGAGAATGCCCATCTGCAGCCCATTGCCTCAGGGAGGACCATGGGGTCCTAAGTGCTTTCGAAATTGGCCCAGGGTCCCAGGGACAGTATGTTTCAGAGCCTGGGCTTGCAAGGAGGCCTATCTCATCTCTCTCCAAACTTGAGTGCCCACACTTTCATGAATAAAAAAGATCGTGTCAGCTGTCTAAGAAACCAACCAATTGCTCAACCACCAGTGATAACTCCAGATGGGAAACTGAAAACAAATCAACTAGGAAATATTTGAAAACAAAAACAGCTTTGATGTCTTCAAAGATCATTTTTCTCCCATGCTATCAAACACAGACGTAATCACCATCATCCCACCATGCCTCACTGCCCAGTATCCTGGGAACAAACCAAAGACTGGTGAAAGCAGCAATTTCCAAAATTTTTCCTCTGCCCTTGAGTGCTGACAGCAACGTGCCCGGGCACATCAAAAGGGGGAGGCAAGCCTCTCTCTGCCCTCACCCACGCCTGACTTGGTTTGGAGGCCCTGCTCACTCTTCTGAAGCCATTTGGTGCCTGACTAACTCAATGTCTGAAGAGCCTCTCAGAGCTGCCCGGAGCTGTCAGAGCAATGGGAGAGGGTGGGGGCTCTCCTGACTCATGGCAGCAAAGGGGAGAATGAAGCCTCCCAACCCTCCTCATGTCCACAGCCACTGCTGCCCCCCCATCCTTCCATAGCCATATTAACCCAAAGAGGACCCTCCTCTAGAAGTTCAAACAAAATGGTCTTCAAATATCTGAAAAATCAGAAAAATGGGTGTTTTCTGTCATTGTTTGGTCTAGGTTTGGGGAGAACTCTGGATCTGGGGCAAGAAGATATAGGTTCAAATTCTGGCCCTGCTATTCATTCCTTGTGTGGCTCAGTTTTCTTAGAGAGTTGGCCTATTTGAAAGTGTGTGTGTGTTTTACCTTCATTATGAATTTCTTAAGTAAATGTTCGCTCAGGTTCTCCTGACTTCATCATCTTAAGTGGCACTGCTTCTCCCTCAGAATGTCCACCCAGCCACTGATCAGACACAGGGTGGTTGAGTCCAAACCTGGCCTTTTCATGACAGAGCTCAGTCAGAATATAGGTAGCTCAGACATACTTTACATTCACATCCATCTCTTGTTTCTCAGTTTCAGCCACAGATGCTTCCTGAATCATCCAGTTTAGACAGATCTCAAGTCAAGCCTTCTGCATATTTTCTCTTCTTATGCCCTCTGGGGAAATAGCCCCAGGAGCCTTCTGTCATCCTCCTCCAGGAGGCATAGCTATCTTCTAGGTGCCTTCGCTCCCCACTAAAAAGGATATCTGTGAATGTTTGCTGACTAAGCCTTCTGACTTCTTCATCAGCTTTTGTGCATGAATCAAACTTTGGGATGTCAGTCAGAATCAACGTCACTGCTTTCGTCCATTTCTCACTTTGAGGGAATCCACCATGTGTTTAGACATGTTGGGATGCAGCCCAACCAAGTGGTTCCACCTGGTGCCTCTTCCTTATCTTTCTCCTTTCTTCCAGTTTGGCTCTGACTTTATAACGCTTGCTCTGACTGGACACAGACAGCTGTTCCAAAAAGACTAAGCTTGTGTGCCGAATTGAATGGCATTTGTACATTCCCACACAGAGCAAACTTTATTTTGGCTCTCACTTCATCCTGCTGGCTTCCTCCTTCCCAAACCAACCGTTTGACTGGGCAGGGTCATGTCACTATGTAGGATCACAGGGTTAGCACCTAGCACGGAAAGGAACCCCAGAGGCCAGCTACACCAACTTGCTCAATTTACCGATAAGAAAACTGAAGCCCCAAGAGCATGACTTGTCCAATGTCCCATATAACTGAAGGAAGAAAGCTAGGATTTGAATACAGAGCCCTCTGACTCCAAAGCCAGCCCATGCAGCTTCTGAAGGCAAGTTGAATGCTGTCAAAAACCTGCAGAGATCATAGATTTAGAGGGATTGTCCTTTCTTTCTTCTCTGGAAGTGGATAGTATAATAGAGCTCCTCAGGCAAGATAGAGGCAAATAAAAATATATCTGCTAAAAATGGACCGACCATCAGTTGTGAGAATGTCATCTACTCCTAAGATTCCTGGATAGGTCTGAGTTACTGGTTCACTCCAGCAGAGCTTACTGGAGTCAAAGTAAGAAATAAAATCAGTGAAGCAAGACAGAAAAAAATAAAAAAGTCACAGGTAAGTGAAAGAAAGATTAGAAATTTGAAATTTTAACATACTGGCACTTTCAAGCTACTCACTGAGCTCCTGGACCCATCCACTGGCAGATGCAAAGCCTGAGCAACCCATTGGGTTTTGTAGCCATGGGTCTGCACAGAAATACTTTCTTCCTTCAGAAAGAGTTACTTTTCCTGCTGTTTTCCCAAGAATAAGCACATGGTGAGGTCAAAGGTAGGTTCTGAATGAAAACCAATGCTGTTAAAGCAAATGTAGCCCCATCATGACTAAATCACAACCATAACTGCAGGATGGAGAAAAGTATGAGCTTGTTTCTTCTCTGTGAATGTGTTCATCCAGAGACCTGGTTTAAGTCCAACTCCAAAGAAACTGGATTGACAGACATCAAACCATTCCACTTCATCACTGTCACCTTTCCCACATCCAAGCTGTAGAATGGAAGTTCCATGAAGACAGGAAATGTTGGCTTGTCTTTGTACCTCAGTGCCTGGCACTGGCCAAGAGAAGGAACCTATTTGCCTGTTGGATTGAACTGAATAGGTTCTTTCAGAATGAATGACAAATGAATAATCCTGTTTTTACACGTCATGTTTCCCTGGTTGAAAGTAAGCCCTTGAGGACTGAATTTACCTTCTTTTTTGCTTTTGAATCTTCAGCCTGAAGGTACAGTGCCTGGCACACAGCAAGCATTTTTTTTGTCTGTTGAAATAAATCAAAACTGAGTTTCACAGAAGTCAAATGACTTGTCCAAGGTCACACAAGTAACAAGTAGAAGAGGCAAGATTTAAATCCAGGTCCTCAGAATCCCTAACTAATTCCTCCACCATGCTGCCTCATGTATAATTCAGAAGAGTCAATATAAAAAAAAGTGATGTGGTCCATATATGGACAGAACAAGGCCTCTCAACCAGGGATCACACTTGGGCACCTCTCTACAGCAGAAGATGGCTTTCCCAAATTTCTCAGCCACAGATGGAAAAGTGGCCTGAGAGGATTGACAGGTTGGTTTGGTTTTTAAAGATTGTGTTTTATAGTAACAGCAATATTGTAAGGATGATTGTCTGTGAAAGACTTGGCTACTCCGATCAATACTGTGATCCAAGACAATTCCAAAGGATGCTTTCCACCTCCAGAGAGAGAACTGATGGACTGTGAGTACAGAATGAAGCAGATTTTTTTTGCTGTGTTTTTCTTGTTTTGCATGTGTGTGTTTTCTTCTGCAATATGGCTGATATGGAAATATGTTTTGCATGGCTTCATATGTATAATTGCTATATTGCTTGCTTTCTCAAAAGGTGGGGGAGAGGTAGGAGGGGAAGAATTTGGAATTCAAAATTTTTAAAAAGGAATGTTTTTGTTTTTACATGTAACTTGGAAATATTTAAAGACATAAATAAAAAAAATTAAAAGACTATGTTTGACTTGTCAATTTGAGAACACACAAAGCCAAATATTGAGAAATCCAATGTTCTTTGCCATTCAAAATTGAATGTTGAAGGCATCCAATATTTTCAGAACCACCTGCTATTTTCATTAACTTCAAGGAAAAGTTGTATCCCTTTTGTTGACTTTTAATAATAAACTTCACATAGCAATGCAGGGTGAAGTTTTTATTAAAAAGTTCTCAACAATAAAAGCTTCAGAGAAAAAAAACTCATTCTGTTGGGGTGCTGACAGCTGAGATCTCAGAGTAAAACCAGAGAAGTGACTTTTCCTATTGTTTGCCCTCAACAGTGATAATAGTATTCACACCAACCTAGCATGTTAAAGTTTGGAAGGCACTTTCTGTATAATATCATATTATAGCCTCCAAATCATCCTGTGGTCTATTGAAAGAAACTGAAGAGAAAGAAAAGTCATCCTTCAGGAAGGGAGCCTGGGGTGATGGCCCTCAGCTGGAGAATGACTGAACAAATGATGCCTATGAAAACAAGGGAATATTAGTGCATGGTGAGAAGTGAGGAAAGAAGCAGTTTCAAAGAAACCTGGGAAGATTTTATGAATGGATGCAGAGTGAAGCAATCAGAACCAGGAGAAAACATGAGACAACAATGTTGTAAAAATGAAAACCCTGAAAAACTTAAAATCTCCAGTCAGTACAATGACCATCCACAGTTCCAGGTGACTAGGGATGAAAGATGCTGGGCTCAAGAAGAAGGAGGTAGACATCTTTGGACATGGCCAAAGTGGGAATTTATTTTACTTGACTGCTTTTGGTTTTTGTTGTTACAAGTTTTTTTTTCCCTTTTTTCCAATGTTGGAGGGAATGAAGGTGTTTAGGGATAGGATTTCTTAGCCCCCTCAAAAAGAAAAGAAAAAAGATGACCAGAAGAAGGCCAGAAGGACTCACAAACAAGCAGGAAAGTGTTGAAGGCTGCATGTTGAACTTATATACTTCAAAGGAAATGCCAACTCTACATATGGAGATTTGCAATTTCATGCATAATCCTTCTCTTTTCTTCAATGTATATGAACATGCTTATTTTATTTAATGTTTATTAAGTTCAGAATTTTTTAAATGATGTGAAAACAATTGCTAAACTTTGAAGTTACTAAATGAATGAGGCTGTGTGGTATATCAGAAAGAGCTCTGGCTTTGCAGTCAAAGGTCTTGGGTCTAAGACTCAGCTCTCCCCCAACCCCATCTGACTTTGGGCAAATTTCCTCCCCTCTCTGGGCCTCAGTCTCCTCATCTATAAAATGAGGCACGTGGACTAGATGCCTTCCAAGGTCTGGTCCAGTTCCTGTTTTATGATCTCTATGCCAACAGCCACCACACAGGAAAAACAAACAAAAAAATGACCTAAAAATCTTAAAGCTACATTGTAGACAGGGTCTAAAAGGAGCCAGCTTTGCTAGCCCCCAATGAGTCCAGGAACCCCCAGGTATCTCCATTTTTTCTTTCAGAAGTCAAAGGCAGCCTCTGTCTCAGGACCATCATCTCTGCTGTGAGCTTGAGCTAAGCCTCCAAACGGACTTCTTCCTCTCGAAGGCCATCCATAGAAGGGGAACCAAACCACCAGTCCCAGAGAAGCAGAGAAATAAGCCAGGCTCCTGCCTGAGTTACTCAGAGACTTGACTCACCGGCTTTCATCAGCTAAGAGAACACCCCCACTCCCTCCCACCACCACCACTGGGGCAAAGGACTGAGGCGCCACTTCCTCTAGTCAGGAGACCTCCCCACCTTGTGTGCCTCTCCTTTGGTTTTTGAGCCAAGCCCTGACTTCATTCTTTCTTCACGGTGGTTTCTCCCTCTCAAAAGTTTGCAGCTGAGTTAACTAGACTTTGGTCAACACCATAAAAAGGTGATTACTCTGACACAGCTCTCCTGATTAATAAGGCCAGACAATTCACCTTGGAGGACCAAAGTGAGGGTTTTTCCTGCATACTCAAACACTCGGATGTGTTTTCTCTGAAATGTTTCCAACTGCTTCATGTTACCTCTTGTCTCTCCCACAGGGAAAAACTAATATAATAATGATTCACCAGGGTATATCTGAGTACTCTCCAAACCAGTTCAATCAAGCAAACATTGGTGGTTCAGTTGTGTCCAACTCTTCATGACCCTTTTTGGGGTTTTCTTGGCAAAGATAGTGCAGTGGTTTGCCATTTCCTTGAGGAAACTAAGGCAAAAAGGGTTAGGTGACTCACCCAAGGTCACACAACTAGTCAGCAGCAGAGCCAGGCTTCAAATCCACTTTCAGCTAAACTTTCCAGATATTCTGTCTCCCCCACCAGAGCATGAGCTCCTGGAGAAAAGGGGCTGTCTGACTTACTGTGGCTTTTAACTCCCCAGTCCTCAGCACACAGTCAGTGCTTATTAAATATTTTATTCATTCATTCGCCCATTTGTTCATTCATTCGCCCATTCGTTCATTCATTCGCCCATTCGTTCATTCATTCTGAAACTAAGCCTGGTGCTCTTTCCAGTCCAACACAATCCAACAAACCAAGGCAAAAACAAAACAATCCTTGCCCTCATGGAGCTTATAGTCTACTCCGAGTTCTAATTCACCACAGCTGCCTCATAAGCTCTTAGAAGGCAGGAAAAGGTCTCACGAGCCTCTTCACACAGTGCTTAGCACAGAGAGAGGGATGGAGTAGGCATTCAATATAGATCCATTTTGCTTCATTACAACAAATATTTACTAAGTGCCTACTCATCTCTCAGTTTCAATTTCCCCATCCGTAAAAGGGAGATGATACTTCAGTGCCTACTTCCCAAAGCTATTGTGAGGTTCAAACAAGATAATGTATGGAAAATGTTTTGCAGACCTTAAACTTGTAAATACCAGTCACTGAGATAACTTTTAATACCAGCAGTAATGGTCGCTTGTATTCAAGACCTTTCCTGCTTCCCCAGTCGCTGGCCCCCCTCCCAAATTACTTTGAATTTGCTTTGTAGATAGTTTGTATTTTCTGATACTGGTGGTTCCCCAACAGAATGAAGCTACGTGAGAGCAGGGTCTGTTTCATTTTTGCCTCTACCTCAGGCCCCTCACATGGTGGCTGCTACAGAGTAGGAATTTAATAAATGTTTGTTGGATCAATGAATTATTTTTACAAAGACAAAAATGAATCCCTACCTTCAGAGAGTTTGTGATTTATCAGATGTTTAATTGCAAGCTGTTGGATGGCCCAGACAGTTTGCTATGCCATCCCACATGGCCCAGTGAAGGCTATTTGCATCACCACACCTTTGCTTTAGGACTTGAGGTAACAATTGTAAATGACTAATAGCTGTGGCCTCACCAATGCCAGCCCATGACCAAAGTACTACCTTATCTTGAAGGCTTGCAGCCATCCCCTCTTGGAATCACAGCCTAGAAGGTCTCCGGCAGCTGAGACCTCAGTTAGAGCCGTCTGGTGGGCAGGAGAAGGCAGCTTCTTTCTCCCTAAGAGATTCCTTAAATTAAAAGAGAAGGCTCAGCCAGATAGATAGCTCAAACACATGCTCTTTTATTTCCCAATATGTCTGTATCATCGGTGTTTAGCACAGTGCCTGGCACATAGTAGGAGCTTAATAAATGCTAGTTAAATATGATAAACACAGAAATCTTTTTTTAATTTAAAGTTTATTTCTTTCACATATAAATCTATTTTCTCACCCACCTTCCCCCTCCAAGCAGAAAAAAGAAAAACAAAACCCTTGTAACAAACACATCTAGATACATATGGGCAGCTAGGTGTCATCTAGGTGGAGTGCCAGGCCTGGAGTCAGCAAGACCTGAGTTCAAATGTGACCTCAGACACTTACTAGCTGTGTGGTCCTGGGCAAATCACTTAACCTGTCTTGCCTCAGTTTCCTCATCTATAAAATGATCTGGAGAAGGAGATGGAAAACCAGTCCAGTATCTCTGCCAAGAAAACCTCAAATGCGCTTACTAAGAATCAGACTCAAGGAGGGGCTAACCAAGAAATCAACAATCTACTATGTGCCAGGTACTCTACTAAGTTCTGGGGATACACAGAAAAGCAAAAGACAGTCCCTGCCCTCAAGCAGCTGACAGTCTAATGGGGGAGAAAACATGCAAACAAATATATTCAAAGCAACCTATAAACGGGATGAAAAGGAAATAATTAACAAAACTTCCAAGCCTGTCAGCAATGGGATCGGTTCGAGAACAGCCATTATATTTCCAGCCTGGGCAAGATAAAGAGTTATGAGTGGGGGAGGGGGTTGATATATCGCATATGCAATTAAGCAAATACAAAGCAATTTCGAGACGGAGAGAACTGACAACCTGGGAAACTGGGAAAAGCCACTTTGTAGAAGGTGATGAGGATAACTGTGCCACAAGAGGTGAGGAAGGGGAGCATTCTGGGTATAGGAGCCCTGCACACATCAAGATGCAGAAACCAGGAAGGAACAGTGAGTAGGGAGACCTGTGAGCAGGCCAGGCTGGAGGAAAGCAGGAAGGAGAGCAATGTGGCAGAAGTAATAAGTAAGAGAAGGTGGGAGCTAGGCTGGGAGGGAGAGGGTGGGGAACTAGGGCAAATTTCTATTTCATGGGATTTTCCAGTGCATTGGTGTTGGTGAATACCATCCACATCTGGGTTTTAGGAATCCTACTTTGGCAGCCACTCAGAGAATAGGCTGACCTCACACACCTCTTTTAGCATTCCTAGCAAAGATTCCTAGGAATCCTAGATTCTACAGGACACCTTTTTTTTCCCCTTAACAAATGCCTGGAATTTATCTAACTGCTGAGTTCTAAGAGGCAACTGGCCATAGTGAATTAGAGGCTAGGATTGCCCACAGAAAGCCTGGGGTTCAGGTTCTCTCTCTGATACTTGCTAAGCATGTCTCCTCCGAATCTCTCTATATGTTAGATGCCCCCCCCATCTCCCCACAACTTACTTCCTAAGTCCTGGCTGGGTTGTGATCCCAGGTTCCCATAAGCAGAGCTCCTCCTGCCCACAAGATACAATCACAAATCCTTTCTGAAGTCATACTAATAAACTCCAGGGCGGGGCACCATTCAAGTACTTTAAATTAGGTAATATCTGTAATGTAGTAGGTCCTTAATAAATGTTTTGTTCCTTAATGTGAGTACTTTTCTGAGCTTGGGTCTGGTGAAATTAATAAACTCTAATAAATCCTTTGTTTCTAAAAGCACTGAGAAAGTTTTTGGATAACTCACTTCCTTTAATATGAGGGGCGCTGGACTGTGTATTATGGTAGCCCATACTCTAAGTGCAGTGTTGTTTATGGATTTTAATTTTAACACCACATTTATATACCAATAACTATTACCCACACAGTACCCACCCTTATTACAGACAATAAAACAGTTAAACCAAACCAGCCAATACCATTACAACTGAGTATATACCATTTCATGCCCTTGGTCCACCACCTCTCTAACAAGGAGATCTATGTTTCAATATCACAAGTCCGGGACCAACTTTGATCATTATTTTAAAGCACTTGGCACAGGGCCTAGTATGAAGTGACTGCTCCGTAAATATTAGCTATTATTATTGCTGTTAGTATCAATGATGATGATGATGATGATGATGATGATGATGATGATGATAATGATAGCAGCCTATATATATATATATATATATATATATATATATATATAGTGCTTTAAAATTTGCAAAGTGCTCTATACAGATTGTCTCATTAGACCAAAAGAAGTGTTAGGGATGGGGGATATTTTGGTTTGCAAAGGTATAGGGATGATGAGTACACCCATGGGGAAGTAGACTAACACTTCCTTACCAGAAGAAATGAAAGGTTTTTATGTTACTTTTTCCAAAGTAATGAAAGTTTTAATATGATTGGGGTTCCTGAAATGGAAAGGGAAGGAGAGAAGAGGGACAGCCGTGGCCAGCCTTAAATGGAGGGATTTGACAATGGGGAGAAGGAGGCAGCCCAGGGTGAGCGTTCCAGAGATGAAAAGGTTAAGTGCTTCCGGCATGGATCAGAAAACCACCAGGGAGTAAAGGCAAGCCTGTCTAAGACAGGCTGAAACCATGGGCTCAGTCCAGGGAGCCACCCAACCACCAGATCACCAAGTGTCCTTTCTCTACGTGCCTTGGATATGATACTGTTATTAGAGCTTAGACAGTGCCAAGATTCCTCTTCCTCGACCCCTCTGCCCCACCCCCTCCCATTTGACAGTTAACCTTCCTTATAAGCAAAAGGGCCTTCCACCATCAGGGAATAGCTTCGTTTCTCTAAAATCCCATGGAAATCATTAACCACTTTCCCAGGCTACCTAGGAGGCATGATTGCAAGAAAGGTGTGGACAGGACAGGGAGCCTTCTCTGAAAGATGGAGGAAGCCACAAAGTCGAAGATTAAATTCCTGGGTCAGTAAAACAGTCCAAAATTGAGATTAAAAACATCAGGTCAAAATAAGAAAGAAGGTGATCAAGAGAGACGCATCAGAGGGAGGGTGAGTGTGTCTTTTTGTCTTCTTTTCTTTTCTCTCCTTTTCTTTTCTTTTCACTTTTGCACAGCTCTGATTGTAGGGCATTTTCCTTTACATAAAATGAATTCTTTGATTAGGTTCGATCAACTTTATACATATGTTACATACATACATATAGGGCAAGCACTTCTTTAGCGGTACCAGTTACTGTTTTTAACCAGCCTTCTGCCAATTGACAAAAAAAGAAAACCCTGGTCCCCAACACACGCAGATGCTAAGACTCTCATTCCAGCCAAGAATATTGTAAAAGGCTGGATGAGAAACAATTGGAAGCTGGAGTGAGGGGTAATTAATGAGAAATGCAGGTGTCTAGATGGAGGGGAAATCAAGGAAGGGAAGCACGTGGTTCCAACTAATTAGCAGTTCCTCGAATACACACACATACAAAGCCTAAGCGCAGCTCGGTTAAATGTGTAAATTCTCTGAGGCAAAAGAAAAAAAAAAGATGGCTGATAAACAAATAGCCCTCGAATCACTGAAATACTCTACTGGTTCTAGATGCCAACGCAGAAAACCCCCGCGCCGATATCCATCCTCCGAGCCGATGGTGAAGGAAGTTCTCGAAATCGTTGACATTCGTCTTTGGAATGCAGAGATCGCAGAATTGTAAGGAAGGGTCCTTAGAGGCCACTGAGTCCAATCCCTTCATTTTACAAACAAAGAAACTGAGGCCCAGAGCAGTGAGGTGACCCTTGTCCAGGGTCACACGGCTACTAAGCCTCTGAGGCTCCAAATTCTCCCGATGCGCATTCCTACTACACCCAGAGACAGACTCTGACCTGCAAAGGCTCTCCTCCTCCCCTGACTCAGGTCCCAGGACCTCGAGGCAAGAGGCCAGCTGTTGCAGGTTACTTTCTCCCTGGAGATTGTCCAGAGACGGCTGACCCAGAAGCTGAGAGGACTAGACCAAGAGTCAGTTAAAGGTGCTAATCATGAAAGACAGGATGGTCCAGCACCTTGGACTTGAAGGCAAAGAGACTGGGGTTCAAATTCTACCTTAGACTCTTAGTATTCATGTGACTGAGCAAGGCACTACCTCAGTGCTGCTACTTTCCCCGTTCTACAGATGAGGAAACAAGTTGGAAAAGAGTAAGTGACTTGTCCAGGGTCACACAGAGAGTAATTGGGTTGTTGGGGTTTTTTGCCTTCGTTTGTAACCCTAACACTTAGCACAGTGCTCAGAACATAGTAGGTTCTTAATAAAGTTGGGTGACTGTTGGTTGACTGACTTGAAGTGTCTGAGGCAAGATTCAAACTCAGGTCTTCCTGATTCCACATCCAATGAGATCATGAATGCAAAGTGCTTTGTAAATCCCACAAATGGCAGCTCTTAGTAGGGACTTGAGGGAAAGGAAGGTTCTAGACCAGGGATTTTATCAGCACAGGGAACTGCTGCGGTCAAAACTCCCTCCAAAGATGCAGGACGGCTGTAACCTATGGTCTTGGAAGGTTGTCCCAGGCACTGAGAAATTAAATGACTTGATCAGAGTCAAGGGAGTCAAGGCATTTATTAAGTGCCTACTATATGCCCTGCACACAGCTAGCATCAATTCCAAGTTTTCCCAACTGGAGTTAGCTCCCTATCTACTCTTATTTATATTAAAAGGGGGATTTCAAATAATCATTTAGGGAGCTCCCTGTGGTT
The DNA here is from genome assembly GCA_028646595.1 of Phalanger gymnotis. Taxonomy (NCBI): domain Eukaryota; kingdom Metazoa; phylum Chordata; class Mammalia; order Diprotodontia; family Phalangeridae; genus Phalanger; species Phalanger gymnotis. Next base: position 11,867,737 of record CM053623.1, read on the forward strand.
CCCCCCCACCCCGTTCCTTGATGAGGGTGTCTGTAGAGGGCCTGGGAGCCCCAGGTCAACTCCTGGCAAGCCTCCCACCCCCCACTAATCAAGAGCTCAGGGGCATCAAGCCCAATTTTCCTCTGGTCTCAGCAGCACACAGACCTGTCCTGCCATCTAAGGCCAAGGGTGAGTGACCAAGTCATGCCTGGCTCATCACTTCTCCCCTACTGCCCAGTTGGTGTGGCCTGGAAACAAGCCCCAACAACTGAGGCTGGGAAGGAGCCTCTGGAATAGTAATGAAACTGGACATGGGGGCTGCCTTTGACACTTTGCTAAGGGTTTCACAACCATCCAGGACTTATTTGATGCTTAAGAGACTCTTCTTCTCAGCCCCATTCTATAGTCTGAGAAAACAGATCCAATGGGGCAGGAGACTCCCCAGATCCCGGAAGCCCACTCTCCCAGGGGGCTCATGGATAGATTTTAGGAGGTTTATCAATTTGACAGTGGGAAAAAAAATAAATATTTTCATTAACCTTTGATTTTCTTTGTAATCTCATGTATTTTAAGCATTTAAAACATTACTCTGAGGAAGGGTCCATAAGCTTTCTGCTTCTTGCTGTTGTTCAGTCATGTCTGAGTCTTGGTGACCCCATTTAGGGTTTTCTTGGCCAAGATCCTGGAGTGGTTTATTATTTCCTTCTCCAGCTCATTTTACAGATGAGGAAACTGAGGCAAACGGGTCACACAGCTGACTCCAGACCCAGTGCTCTATCCACTAAGAAACCCAGCTACCCAGGCTTCTGACTGGCAAGGGTCCATCACACAGAAATAAAAGTTACAACTGCTGAACTAGACTAACACCCTCATTTTGCACGAGATGAAATTGTGGCCCAGTGAACCAAACTATCTTGCCTGAAGTCAAATGAGAAAGTCAACAGAGAATTTATTCAGCACCACCACCCTGGGGTGGGATGGGGGTGGTGCTTCTGATATTCTTATTTTTCTCATAAAGAAACTGATGTCAAAAGAGATGAAGGGATTTGCCTAAAGTCACACAATACCAGGGATCCATGTCCATGACACAACACAGCACAGAGGACCCGGGTTCACTTCCTGTGAAGCTGTTTTTGGCCTCAGTTTCCTCATCTGCAACAATAAAGGGTTTGGCCCAGGAAGCCTCTGTGGCCCTTCTAGAAACCTCTTTTGTACTTCTCTTACTGACCCCAAGGCTTATTCTTGGAACCAGGTGGGCCTCTTGAGGTGCTGTAGAATCACCAAATATGGCTTTGAGGCTCAGCTCTGGTAGTAGTTCATTATGTGACACGCCTCCAAGTCACTTCACTCGTCTGGGCCTCCGTCTCCTCATTTGGAAAATAAGGCTATCGGCCTAGATGGCCTCCCAGGTGTTTGGGGCTCAACAAGCTAAGGCCCTACCACAGTACTCCCAAGACTGGGAAGGTTGGAGAAGAAGCCATCTTAATTGTTTCTCCCTCTGCCATTTCTCTGTCAACGAGTCAAAAGAAGTATCCTCTGTTAATTAACAACAGAGATTGTTGAGCCTGAAGAGCTGGCCAATGGCGGGTTCCCTCCAGAGTTCACCTTTCTGTCTCTGACAGTCTGAAAATCCAGCTCTCTCCAGGATCACCAGGAAAATCACAAATCCCTCATTAAGTGCTTTGCTTCCACAGTGGCATTTGCTTCAAGTTTAAGATTAGAGAGAAAGAAACCATAGGTAGCTTGCTTCTGGTTCAAAATAGTTCAGATCATATGCTAGCATGTCTTTTTTTCCTTTCTTTCTTTTCCTTTATTTTATTTCTATCATGTCTTTTTTAAAAGGGAGGAAGAAAACAGATTTGCTTTATAATAATTATTTTTAACTTTTACTCTCTTGTAAATATAAATTGATTTGACCTCAGACAAAAGTACATGGGCCTCAACAGTCAAATATATTAACGTATCACTGGAGAATTTTTGTTTGATTGCTTTTAAAAATGGTGAGACTGTTAACTTTGGTGTGCTTGGTCTCTTGTGGCTCAGAGGGGTTAAGGACTTGCAAGCCTTCACAAATCCAGTGGATTGGACTGAGGTCTTCCCGATTTCCAGCCCAGCCTTCTTTTCTCCTCCACGTCCACAATCCAGGTGATCTTGGTCAAGTGACTTTCCCTTTATGGGTCTTGGCCTCTTGCTTTGTAAGTGATAGGGTTGAACTGGACGACCTTTTTCACTCAAGAGCTATGATCTATGGTCCCGTATGTGACCCTGTTCTGTCCTCTGTAAAATGAGGGGATTGGATGAGATAACCTCCAAGGTTCGTACTAGTTGTAAATCTAAGACCCTACAAGCCCAGGTGATGACTAAGGCTCTTTCCAGCTCATAACCCTGTGCCCTAACATTCCTTCTTAAGCTTAGTCTCATGCCCTAGTTACTGCTCCTTCTAGGGTGGAGAATGGCGAAGTGGAGAAGGGAGATGGGCAGAGATGGGAGGCAGTAGGGGAGGAGTGTAAAGAATCCCAGAAAACTGTATCGTGGCTCCTGTTGGTCTTCTCCTGTCTGCCTCCTTCATCCTCTCATTCCTCTCCAGGCTCTGTTCCTGACTTCCTCCTCCTCCATTCTTCAACTGCCTGCTCACCTCAGAAAATGCCTCCTGCTCACCCTCCACCCCTGTGCTTCCTTCTTCTGATTGGTCACTTACTCCATTTTAAAGAAATGGTCAAGCCCGGTAAGTTCACTTCTTCATTTTCCTACTGGCTACACTCCTGACTCTCCTGATATGTTGTAAGTTGTGAATAAATACTTCCTGACTTGACTTTCCTTAGTTTACAGAACGAGGGAGCCAGTACTAGTGACCCTGTCTTATCGTAAGAATCAAACAAGACAATGATGGTGAAAGGTCTGAATTTAGAAAGCCTGAGTTCAATCTCCATTATACCACATTGCCTTTCTCATGGCCTCTCTCTCTAAACTTCATTCTCCCTATGGAGGAAGAAACTAGATCTAGCCTTTCATTCACAGCCAAGCCACCTTCCTGCCATACTTGTCAATAGGACCAAGATTAACACTTTCATTCTCTTCTGTCTCATATTAAAATTGTTTCTCACAGTAATTTCAATGGTGAGTTTCTGCCCCTTTCTAGTAATAAAGGAACCTTTCAGGTCACCCTTCCAGTGCCCAGCCGTTTCTCCCTTACCTAGATTTGAGTTCCATGACCACCATCCATTTATATTTTCCAACAGAAAAAACAAACTACCCAGACTGACACTCCTAGACAATAAATCCTGGTCTTGGCAAATCTGACAAGGCAGCAATTTGATCCTGGACTCTAAATTTGTATGCAGTTATTATTTAGGATTTCTTTCCTGCCTACTTTCAAGAGGACCTGAAGAGGCAAGCACGTCAGCCTGACTCATTCACACACACACACACACACACACACACACACACACTTGGGCAAAGGTTCCAAACCTCATCCAAGGCAAATGATTTCACTGGTGCCACTGACTTAGTTCAGTGAGGTGGCCAAACTTTTTGGATTTTTCTCCAGATAATAGATAATGTCTCCAAAATAAAGCATCTAAACAATTACATTGTATTTCCCCTTCTAATACCTCTCCCTTCCACTTACATTTATCAAAGAACGCTCTATTTCTATAGAGGAAGAAGAAATCAAGACCAGTCCATAGGTTGAGACTTTTAAAAATAAAAATAGTCTTTGTTTAACCCTAGACAATCCCCTAATTTCCCATGATTCCTCTTCACTAATTCTCTTTTCCAGTCAAACTACCTGCTAGCTGTTCTCTCATATCTGCCATTTTATTCCCCATTTGCCCTCCTCACCTCCACCTCCTGGAATCCCCACCTTCCTCCAAAGCACAGCTGAGGTGGCCCTGCCTACAAAGCCTTTTTTTTTCTTCCTGCCCTCAATGGTAGGGTTCTCCCCTCCAGAAATTATTTTGTTTTTTCTTATCTATAGACATGTTGTAAATCTCCTCCCCAAAGAACCTAAGCTCTTGGAAGTCAGAGGGTCCTAGTTTGCTCTCTATATTTCGTACTACACCAGCACACTTTCTTATACTCACATGAAGCTGTGATCTTATCAGCACGGATATCCCTTCTAAAAGCAGATCGCAGCCCAGCCACACCTTCCTAACCTGTTCTGCTCTTCCACTCCGTGAACCCTGGGGGAGGTAGGGTTCTATCAAACTTATTGGGAGCAAGGGTCTTCCTCCATGCTCTTTGATGTCATGTGGATACTGATGGTAGACACAAATGTGGTCCATTGGTTCTTCTTTCTCTCATCACATGATTAGCCCAGACATTTCTTTTATGATATATTTTACTCCATTCTCATCAATAATTCCTTGTGTAGGAAATGCTGGGACCTACCTAAACCCACCTTCCTTCCCATTGCCTTTTTAGAGCCTGGCATTTTCAGTTCTTTACAGGTCTAGAAGTCATTCAATGCCAGCAGAATCTTGGTATTAACCTGGCAGTAGAAGGCGCTCCCCAGAGGAGGCGCTACAATCCATGTGTTGGACTGACAGGGCCAGCTGGGAACCAGAGGACTTGTGGGTTGTAGGTCAGGCTTGGCCACTGACATTCTGCACTACTCTGAGGCACTCACTTAGGAAACCTGAGTCCCTAAAGGCCACCTTGGGAAAAAAAAAAAAAACACCACACATACACACCCTTTCCTTCACAATTCCCTTTAATGCTAGTGCTTCTTGTCTGTTGAGTATCTCCAATTTATCCCGTATATATCTATTTTGTAGTGGATTGCATATTGCCTTCCTCATTAGATTGGGAGCTTCTTGAGGGCAGGGGCTGCTTTGGCCTTTCTTTGTGTGCCCAGCACTTATCACAATGCCTGGCACACAGTAGGTGCTTAATAAGTATTTATTGGTGGATTGACACATGTATTGTGCCTCCAGGTTTACAAAGCCCTTTGTCAGACCAATTCTGTGAGTTATATAGATTATTACCACGCCATTTTCAAAATAAGAAAAAAATGAGACTCAGAGACATTATGTGACTTCCTCATAGTCTCACAGCTGAGACATGGGAGAGCTCGCCTTCCAAGCCGAGTTCAAGACTGCAAGTCCTATGCTCAGAATGACAATCTCAGAGGCCACAGGGTCCCTCCTAGATTAGACTGAGAATTTCTACAACAATGTCCCCAACCAGAGGACATCCATTCTCTGCTTGGAAACTCCAAGTGATGGGGAACTCATGGAAGAAGGCCCATGATACTTTTGGATGGCTGTTATTATTGGTATTGTATTAATACTATTTTGTTATTACAAATAAATAAATGAATGAATGAATGAACGAGCAAGCATTTCAATAGCCCTTTGCAATTAGTAAAATGCTTTAAATATGTTCTCTTATTTGGTCCTCAGAACAATCCTTTAATTTAGATATGATTGTTATTTTCATTTTACAGATGAGGTCACTTCTTAGGCTGAGAGGTAAGGTGACTTGTCCAAAGTCACATGGCCAGTAAGTATCAGGATTTGAATTCAGGCTTTCCCAACTCCAAGCCTCAGTACTCTATCCATTCTACCATCTAGCTGCCTAATAACAACCATTCTCTTTATCATGGCTACATCTACATCTTTGTATTATTCCCACCCCACCCTGACAGCCCCCTCTGGGGCCAAACAGAAAATCTTATTTCTCTTCCCACGATAGTCCTTTAACTATTCGAAGACAATGAGCAAGTTACCATCCTTGGCTTGTGTGTATGACTAGACTTCTAACAGTAAATCTGGGATACCGTGGGCCAAGAGAGCTTGGTACTCCCTGCCTCCAAAGTGCTACTAGGCTCCCTTCCTCCTCCTCACCTCTGAGTGTGCTTCAGGAATGAAAGGGAAGGGTGAAGAAAATAAGGCTGCTTAAAAAAAAAAATTCTGGGGAGAAAAAGATGATAAAAAAGGGGAAAGAGAGGCAGCTAGGTGGCGCAGTGAGTAGAGCACCAGCCCTGGAGTCAGGAAGACCTGAGTTCAAATGCGGCCTCAGACACTTGACACATGTACTAGCCATGTGACCTTGGGCAAGTCACTTAACCCCAATTGCCTTGCCAAAAAAAGGGGGGGGGGAGGACCCATATGTACAAAATTATCAATAGCAGCTCTTTCTATGGTGGCAAAAAATTGGAAATTGAAGGGATGTCCATCAATTGGGGAATGGCTGAACAAGTTGTGGTATATGAATCTAATGGAATACTATCATTCCATAAGAAATGATGAGCAGGCGGATTTCAGAAAAAAACCTGGAAAGACTTACATGAATTGATGCTGAGTGAAGTGAGCAGAACCAGGAGAACACTGTGCATAATAACAGCACCATGGTTCGATGACCAACTTTAAAAGACCTTAGTTCTTCTTAGCAATGCAAAGATCTAAGACAATTCCAAAAGACTCATGATGGAAAATGCTATCTACTTTCAGAGAAAGAATGATGGAGTCTGAATTTAGATTTAAATGTATTATTTTCACTTTTTGGTTGTTTTTTGTTTTTTATTTCTCATAGTTTTTCCCTTTTGTTCTGGTTCTTCTTTCACACCATGACTACTGTGAAAATATGTTTAACATGATTGTACATGTATGTCCTATGTCAGATTGCTTGGAAAGCAACTCTTGGGAAGGGAGGAGGGAAAGAAGGGAGGGAGAAAAATTTGGAACTCAAAATCTTACGAAATTGAATGTTGAAAACTATCTTTACATGTAATTAGAAAAAAAATACTATTAAGTACAAGAAAATTCTGGGGAGGAAGGAGACATACAGTTATACACCAGTTACATTCTAAAATTTCCTTGCTAACAGCCATTTGCAGCACATAATCCATCTTCCCAATATTTCCCAATACTATAGGCAATGATTAGGTTTCTAAGCAAGACCAAAAAGATCTACTCAACTAATAGTGAGGCTAAGATACTAGGCATAGGCAAAGCAAACAGTAGCACTGCCAAGCTAGTCATTAAAACAGAAAACAGGATCAAGAAACCGAGTTTTAAAAATCATGTAAAATCAATACTGATATGTAAGAAGAAACAGGTGTCATTCATTGAGTTAATAAATATTGATTTATTAAGCATCTATTTGCTTGGTAACATCTCAAATTTTGATCACATAGATTCAACTTTCCTAGGGTTTATAGTCCAATATGAATGAAGATGAGATAGTACAGCGGAAATAATGCTGAACCTAGAGTCAGGGAAACATGAGTTCAAATCCTGACTCTGATCCATACTAGATGTATGACCTTGCCCAAGTCATCTCACCTTGAAGCTTCAATTTTCCCAACTGCAAAATGAGGAAAGTATTAATACCTACTTTGGGGTTGTCGGGAGGACCCAATGAAATAACTTCCAGTAAAGCACCTAGCAAAGCTCTATAAATGCTAGGTAGGAGGACAAGATAGAAACACAGAATACTAGCAGCATTAAATGAAGGGCGACAGTAAAGTAAATGGAAACATTTCTGGAGACTCTAAAAAAGACTTCTGAGTACTTGGAAAGATTTCAGATCTTTCTGTAATAACTGAACAAAAAAGGGAAGAGATCAGAGGGACAAATGGCATGTGGAGGAAAGACTGACTGAAGTAAAACTAACAGGTATAAGCTTGAAAAGTTAAAAGAAAAGGAGGGACCATAGCATGTGAAAAGCACTTCTTTCTTGATGAGGATGAAAAAGTGAGGTAGGGAAGAGATGTTGACTTTAATAGTGCTGCCAGCCACTAGACGGCTCCCTCAACCTAGGACAGCTTGGTTGCTGGATAAACAACGAAACAGTGAAAGGGAAGAGGGAGATAGTGCAGGTGACCATTTGTAAGTATGGCCTATTTGGAGAACAAGACTTCTAGAAGAGCCTGTAACACATTACAAATGAAGCAGAAATGATTTGGAGATATTTTGAGGGGGGTTATCTACAAGAGTAGTATCAAATTCAAACAGAAACCATCCATAAGGAATCCTGTGGCTGCATATTGACTTAGAAAACCAAGTGCTGGCATTATTTATGCTCTATTGCAGTTTGTATTTTTTAACATATTGCATTTTAATCTGGTTCTAAAGCCACACTCAGGAGTGTTGCCTGCCCCTGTGAGTGACAGCTCTGAACTACACTGCTGTTGTTCTACGTCTTCTATATCAGTGTAGATAACATGTTGACTGAAGAACCAACTATTGCTTATACGTCTTGTAGATTTGTCTCTTGCTTTGCTGTGAAACTTTGGTTCTGCCTCTAAAGATTAAAAATGGAAGGCAAGGGAAAGGGCCCATACACTGCAAGAAAAAAAAATGTGATTACCAAGAGGCAACAGACATCCATTTATAGGTCACATCTTACCCCAACCCTTTTTCCTAATCACCTTTTGGCATCCATTCAGATATAGTTTTTGTACCTATGACCTTACTTCTCTACCTCCTCCTACTCACCAATGGCTAAATTAGGTTGGCAGGAGAGGAAACCTAAATCTATCTATTAAATTTCTACTATCAAGTGAACCATGGAATCTTAGGGGCTGGAAGGGACCTCAGAGGCTATCTTCACTAGCTGTGACTTAGTTTAGTAGAATGCTTACAGAGAAGGTATCCCAAGATGTTAATTATTCATACCACACCTGTCCTTGTTTACTAAAGATAACAGAGATCTGGCTGTAAATATATCCTGATAAACCAGTATCCTGTTTAGCAGGCATGAAGGGAAATGTGGGGTTCCCCCCTTCTCCTTATTAAGAGCAATGTACCATCCACCACCAAAGTCCTTTCCTGATGCCTCATGGTTGAGTATAGACATTGACTAAAGAATGAATTCCTTGAGAGTAAGATCTGGTTTGTCCTTGTCTCTCCAGAGTCTAACATAGAGCCTGACAGGTAAATGCTTGTTGATTGACTAACTATGAAAAGGAGTTGGAACTCTGGAAGGTCCCACTAAGCTGGTTTCAATTGCTGGCTGAAGGCCTTTCTCAGAGAACCAGCCTGGCTAAGAGCAGAGAGACTGAGGGCAGGGTTAGACACCATGGTATGAATATTTTCTCATTATAAAAACTCACGAAAATGCCGTTCAAGCACACATCAAATGTAACCCTGAATCAATAGCTATAATCACAATTGTAACAAGAAAATTGAGAATCTATATCTTTTTTTAACATTTCAGAAAACAATATTTTTAGATATATACCATAAGTAAGCATTATCTGTCTCAGCAATGATTGATAAAGCCCTCAGCAATAGGGCCTACAATCATCAGTTAACAGCAGTCATTAGATATGCACAAATAGTACAACCATTATAAAATGTTGGAAAACATTATCTTGATTAAGGAGGAGTCAGTAGGTACTAACAGGCCAACAATTCCCCCCAGGATGGGAGTTAGGAAAGCCTGGGTTCAAATGGCATCCCTGACACTTATTAGCTGGATTGATAGTGGACATGTCAATAAAACTCTCTGAGCCTGTTTCTTCAGCAGTAAAACGGGGAGAGTCTCTGTAGAACCTATCGCACAGAACTGTTGAGGGACGAAAAAAGAGAATGTTTGTGGAGCACTTTGCAGGTGCTGCATCCAGGCTGGAGAGGCAGCCAGGTGACGAGGTAGACAGAGCGCTGGACTTGGAGTTAGAAAGATCAGAGTTCTAATCCTGCCTCTGAGAAGTTTTGTGCAACCCTGAGTAGCTGGAATCTGAAACTTAGTTTGCTCTTCTGTAAAATGGGAATAATTGTGGCATCTCCTCCGCAAGGTTATTATGTGGATCAATGAGATAAAATATGTAAAGTTCTTTGCAAACTTTGACGCGCTAGATGTGTGTGTGCATGTGTGTGTGCGTGTGTGCATGCTTGTGTGGTGCATGTTTGCACATGTGTGCATGTGTGTGTGTGCATCATAATGTTAGTAGAGATTATTATCTCATCCTCATCTTTTTTGACAGAAATAGTCTGAGGACGAGTCCCTAACCTGCTTATTCTTTTATTTTAACATGCTGTGGCCCAGGGCCCAGGTAGATATCCCAGATGCATTTTGTAACTGAACAAGAGCATGGCAGAATGTCAGTGTGTCCAGTTTAGACGCCTTGAAAACATCTACTGGGCAATTCCAGGAGCAGAAGGACAGACAGCAGGACATGGACCACTTCCTGGTCCCGAGTGGTTTTAATGACTTTTCCTTGGTCTCTGTATCGTGAAAGCCTTTCCTTCCAGGGTGTTCGGAGATTATAAATATGTGGTATGACAATGTCTATTTTAAAAACTCCACTAATTTTTATGGATTGTTGTTATGTCTGGGCTTTTGTGGGCAACGGCTCTGGCGGTGATCATGGTCCTGAGTCCATCATAGTTTACTGGTTGAAATCGAGGACTGTATTGTTACTATTAGTGTAATAATAATACTAAAATATTGCTATATTTTATAAACTACCATAATGAAAAATCATTATATCTTATGAACTATAATATCGCTGAGGAGCTAGAAAGGACATTCTGGTTTCTTGATTGATTTGCCCTCTTCTAAAGACTAAAATCCTTTGCATATGGACTCAAGGAAAGTCATGAAGGCTTGACTCAGTGGAAATGGACCTGTATACATAATAGAGTCAAGTGAAAGATTCACGGGGTGCCAGCCACTGACTGGCACAGAGATCTGGTGGCTGCATCTTGTTCTTTATCGGGGGAGTCTGAGCTGAGCTTTTACTGTTTTGAAGACAAAAGGACCCTTGTCAATACACGTCTTAACACGGAGCCTGTAATTAATGCCAAATCAGTGAACCTGAGTGGCACCAAGAAAGGCGGGCCATGGGGAGTCAGGATGATCTGAGTTCAAGTCCTGCTTTCTGACACAGGCTGAGTCACATAACTGTGGAGAAGTTAAGATATCAAGGCCCGGGACTCTTTAAGATTAATAATAGTAATAATTACAAACAGCACTGATACGCATTCGGGAGTTTCCTACAGCAATAAAATCACAGGTCCAGAACATAAACCGAGGCATACCGGGCTGAATGGAAAGCCAAAAGGAGTCAACCAGCGCCATACCGTTTTTATGACCCTCCTTCTCCCCACCAAATGAATTAGTTATAAAGGGAATGGTATAACTTTCCTTTGGTCCTTATTAAGGACTGCAATTTCATAGCAATACTGAAGATTTAGAGATCACCTCATCCAACCTTTCATCTGATGAATAAGACAAATGAAATGACTTGCCTAAGGTCACCAGGCTAGTTAGCAGCAGAATGAGGAGAGCCTAAAGTCCAAGGACTGAGGGGTGAATGCCAGCTTCTGTCTCCCCTCTATGATGTACACAGAGCTTTGCATACATGTTGTCTCCCCCATTAGAATGTAAACGGCATGAAGGAAAGGCATGGCTTGGCCTTTCTATATGTCCCCAGCAATGCCTGGCAAAGAGCAAGCACTTAGTAAATGCTTATTGGCTAATCGATCTAGTTTAGACCCTTCAGTTTGTAAATGATGAAACTGAGGCCCAACAAGGTAGAGACTGCTCCAAAGTCGGCTGGTTGCAGATCAGAACTGGACTCCTCCCCCACCTCCAGTTATCAGACTTTAACCCCAGAGGTCTTGCCCCATCAACACACCTAGGGCTCCTGATTCCTACATTTTTATTTTTATCTTGAAATCTAATAACACCATTACACCTTAGGTTGTTACACATTGTTTACAAAATGCTTTTACATGTGTAGAGGATTCCAGGCTGGATGGGAGATTTCTCTGAAAGTTGCATATGGACTGAGAGGGCTTGCCCTGTACCATGCAGTCAGAGGTGAGACTCAAACCCAGGTTTTCTGTCCTCTGAGGCCAGCTCTCTCTTTGAGACATATGTAAAAGGGGGGGGGGGGTCAGGGTTAATACACATTACTCAGAGTTGCAGGAAGACACAGACAAGGGTTGCCCAGGGTAGGCAGGGATAATAGGTTATAAACTCTGTCTTTTCTGGAAATATGAAAATCTATGAGCTCAGGAATGGCTCCAGGCTCCCATTCATTAGGTCTTCCAAGCAGCCACCCCTGGAGAAATGGAAGGGAAGCAGAATCTCAGAGAGATGAAGAGATATGGTCTGCCTCCTCTGCCACCTCTCTGCCCCACTGCCTCCCTGCCTCCCTCATCCCCCTCACACCCATAGTGTGAGGAAGTAGCCAGCCCCTGGGATCAGACACCCCATGACTTCTCTGGTCTCCTTGGTTCTAACATCGTAGGATCATGTGGTGGGTTTGGCTATTGCCTCAGGCCAGAGGCCAAGCTTGTGGGAATAGAAGATGCGGAAAATCGGAAACGACAAGCTGGAGAAGGAGGAAGGCAGAGAATAAAGCGGCATTTTCATAATTGCCCACCAAAGCGATTTCCACCTCCTTCAAGACCTTCAGTAAAGTATTACAACAACGAGCCAGCAAAGACTCCACGAGGTAAATGTGACAACCCGAGGTCCCACAGCCCTTGGTGGGAATAAGCGCATGAGCTTGGCCTTCTCAAACCCTAAGGAAGTAGGTCGGGTCCAGGGTGAGCTCCGGCTCGGCACCACT
>CM053623.1:11880744-11942562 GCA_028646595.1 Phalanger gymnotis
TGGATTTGTGAAGCTCATCCTTGGCCCCAGAATTTCATGATTCTTTGCATGGTTTTAGTCCTTATTCTGTGTGCATTTGTTTATGTGCTTTTTAAAATGATGATTAAGTTTGTTTTTTCAAAAGGAAAAGAAAAAGAGAAAAATAAAGGTTGAAAGCTCCAGAAAGTCACGCTTCCTGCCCAAGTCACATTGCCTAGAACTTGCTACTCAGATTTACTCAGCAAATCACTGGAGTCTAGATTCCCGTTCTCCTCTGGCTGGTATGCAGAGCAGAGTCCTGGTGCCAGGCAACAGCAAAAACACAGCATGTCGGCAACAACTTATGGTCTCTCCCTTCCATTCTTCTTCTTGTCTGAGGCACCACTTGCCTTCAGTTCTCCGGGTGCCTCCTCTGAGATGTGTGGCTGAATCTCCCCTCTTCCTTGTCCTCCACATCCAACCGTCAACTCAACAAATATTTCTAAAGTCCTTTCTCCCAGCGGGAGACCCTGAGTTGCACAGATACATACATAGAGGTGGTTTCGCTCTTAGGAAGCTTTCGACCTAATGGGATGCGGTAGGCTGGGGCGGAGATGAAGTCATGGCCACCATGAACTAGAATAGGAGGGAGGGAAAGTCCCCACTGCCATCAGTCTTCCTCTTCATTTCCGCCATGGCTACTCGAGCACCTATCCCATCAAATAGTATGCTCTGAACCTGGGTTCCAATCCTAGCTCTGGTCCTTATTGCCTTGGGCCATGTACCAATGGGGGAGGGGTAGATTCTTTGATCTCTAAGCTCCCAGCCAGCTCTAAATCACATGATCCTACTTTGTTTGGGGTGGGGGGAGGTGTTGGCCTCTACTGCAACCTATACCAGCTAGGAGGTACATTAGGAAGCATGCTGGAACTAAAATCAAGAAGACCTGAATTCAAATCCAGCCTCAGATGCTTACTGAGCTGTGTGATCCTGGAGAAGTCTCCTTATCTGTAAAATGTGGCTAATAATAGCACCTGCCTCCCAGGGTAGTTGTGAGGATCAAATGAAGTGATGTTTCTAAAGCTCTTTGTGGATTTTAAAGCCATATATATATGCTAGCTGCAAGTATTTTTCTGTATATAGGTGATAATAGTAGCTAGCTTTATGTAGCACTTCAAGATGTACAAAGCTCTTTACAAATATTATCTTGTTTGATCCTCACAATAACCCTGAGAAATAGGTGCTATTATTAGCACCATTTTCCAGATCTGTAAGCTGAGGTAGACCCAGTTCAGTGATTTGCCCAGGGTCACACAGCTAGAAGGCAGATATTCACCCCAGGTCTAGGTCTATCCCTAGCTCAGGTCGTCACTAGGGACATTAAGTACGGTTCTGTGCGGTAATATTCCCTAACAGTCTGTGAGTATGGGGGAGGCTCAGGGACTGGAGTTAGCTCTTAATCCAGAAATTAAAAGGCTTCATTCTGCCCTAGGGCTTAGTCTCCTTATGCCAGATTTTTATAGTTTGGTTTTTTTTTCTGGCCTGCGGGAGCCATCATTTTTTAATGTTCTCGCCATGCCTGCCTCTGCTAGCTATTGGTCCTTTCTAAGTTGCTGGCTCCAATCTATATGGGCTGGGAAACTACCTAGATATTTAGTTAGAATTGTGTCCAAAAAAAGAGGTCTTAGGTGAGGGCTCAAGGGACTCTTCTGTGAATAAAGTGCTTGAGCTTTAGGATGTGGCCTTTTCGACTTCCGTTTTTAGATGCCCCAAGAGGCCCCACGAGATGCCCCTGTAGAGGCAGCATGGGGCTATGAAAGGGAGCCTGAATCAGGAATTAGAGGCCCCAGGTTCAAATCCATTTATTTGTTAGTTGTGCTCAATTATTGGTCAGGTTCTCACGTGGAGGAGAGCAGAGATAATAGTAATGGGTAGAAGATGCAAACAGACAAACTGATGCTTGATGTCAGGGCTCGGGGTGGGGGATGCTGGAAACACCCTATAAAAAATGAGAGCCAAAAGTGTCGTAGACTGCCCCAGAGGTGTTGGGGGTCTCCAAGGAGAGGCTTGATGCCCACCTGTCAGGAAGGTCATGGTGGAGATTCCTTTGTTTAGTGCTCCTACTAGATATTGCCAAAGGCCCTTCTCAAATTCTATGACAGATGTGTGAACCTTGGACAAGTCACTTCTCTGAGTTTCAGTTTCCTGGAGGGAGCTGGACTAGATATTCTCTGAAGTATCTTCCAATTCCACCATCTGTGATCCCATTTCATTTGCTTTAGGCACATTCCAGAAAGCTGAGGTTACAAATGAAACACTTCAGGCTGAGTGAGGCACAGTTATTTCACACCTTCTTTGCTGTTGTTCTTATGTCAATGCTTGGGCTTAGAGTGTCTCACCAGGTAGAGTGTAAGCTTCTTGAGGGCAGTAAGAAATGAGCTCCGGTCTTTTCTTTGATCCCAAGTACCCAGATCAGAGTGCTGAATACACAGAAAGCCTTCATTGCGTACTAACCAGATGAAGAACTCTGGGTCTGCTGCCTTGGCCAATGGCCCCCCACCCCCACCCCCCCCGCACACAGTCATCCTCAGTCTTCACTGAGCCCCAGCAGGATTTTCTCTCGACAATCAGCGGTGGCTGCTTGGATGCCTATGCAGATCTAATTTTAGAATGAATGCTAACCCTAGAGTTAGGGTTCTAAATGCATCTGAAGTAAACAAAATAAGAGCAAAGAGGATAGAGCTGGAAAGGATTTCAAAGAATATCTAGTTAGGTTCTTGGGTCCTCTGGGTGCAAAGAGGCCCCATGAGTGCCAGCACTTGTGGTGCATTCTATGGGGCACACTTAAGGGTTATGGGCTCAGTCAGAGAGAAGCATAAATGAGTGGGCATGTTCTCAGGTACTGACATTTTAGGCAAAGTTTAAGACCAGGGTGGGTGCCACTGGATTGGAAAATACTTTTTAAAAGCCATAACATTTTTTTAAGTGCAATATGGCCTTCCCTTCAGGGTTGGCAGCACAGTCCAATGGAAAACTCGCTGGTTTGGAAGTCACATGACTTTGGCACAAATCTACCTTCTTATGCTTGTGACCTGTGTGACCTTGGACAAATCACCTATGACCTTCCTGGGCCTCAGTTTCTTCATCAATAAAACAGGGGAATGGGAATAGATGGCTTCAGAGGTCCATTCTATCAATTAGGGAGTTCATGAGATCCAAACTAGTTTTTTAATAATATATTAAGATGTTTCAATTTCTAATACAGCAAATAGAAAGCATTTATTAAACACCTGTACTATATACTAGGCTCCGTGCTAGGAGCTGGGGGAGCAAAGGGAAAAATGAAGCCATCCCTGCCCTCAAATAGCTGACATTTTAACAGGAAAGACAATGATAGAAATATTTTTTAAATGAATATAAGGTGGTCTGGCGAGAAAAGGCACCAGCCTTCCATCCCTAGATCTTTTGTGAACTTTGGGAAGATTCTGAATAATGACTGGCATAAAGTCCAGGCCCTTGGATAAGACTGAGCTCTGTGCATTCCCCCGCCCCCACTCCTAGAGCAAAGAGCAGGTTATTCAAACCAACATATTTTTCTACCATTTAACATCTAGGTCCTAGATCCTTGGCAGGACTTCTTGGACTCTCAGGGCAATGAAACATTATTTTGCTGAGGAATCTGGAGGCCAAACTGAAGGAACCACTATGGGAAAATTCTTAGAGGTTACTACCTCTACTACTACTACTACTGCCTTGAGTCAATCCAACAAACATTTATTTAGCACCTCCTATGTGGAGAGATGGATGTATGGGGTGTTCAGGGAGGATTAGCACCTCTGGTGTAAGGGCTTGCCCAGCTCTTTTCAGGGTTGCTCACCCACCTTTGATATCCACCTACATTCAGTTCTCATCTGTGGCTCCAAGAAGCTGTAGCATTTACAGCAGCCACAACCCAGTAAACTGCCTCTGCAGATGGGCTAAACCAGGTTGGGGATAACTGATAGACCTCAGATCTGTCTGCGAGTTAGTGAGGTGTCTACCCCAAGCATATGAAGACTTACCCCCATGTAATGGGCAGATGAGAACAATTTCTTCCAATGGCCATGAAAGCGGCTGAAGCAGGTGCTGTGGAGGCTTAGAGCTTGGTCAGACATTAAAGATACCAAGGTCATCCCGGGCTTCCTGGGCCATCGCCAGTTGTCTTGATTTTTGTTCTGCCATTGGACTTTGATGACTCAGGAAGAAAGAGTGAGGCTGATGACTTTGTGCAACTCTGCCTCACTTAAATCCAATTCTCCCACACAAGTCAAGACATTGTGATGTCCTCTTAGAAAACAAAGGACAAAAGAGCTATGTGCAAGACCCAGGGCTAGGTTCTGGAGTTTAAGAAATGACTCACTTTCTGCCCTCAAGGGATTAACTTTCTACTGTTGAAGAACAGAGTTGGGCAACATATCCACTGATAAACATAATACAAGGTAGAGTGTGATGAAGCTAAAGAGTGATCTAAGCAAAGTGCCCCAGGAAAACTTGAAGAAGGAAGAGGACTTTCAGCTGAGGAACGTGGAAGCCTTTATGAATTCCTGAGCCAGCATCAGAGAACCAGGTCAGCAAGAATCGCATCTGTTCAAATAAGAAGAAATACATGTTTTCCATTGATAAAAACCCAGGATCCCAACATCTCAGTCTCATATATTGTTTTCACAATCTGCCCCCTCATCCTGTCATTTTTCATCTCCCCCTCATTGGTACCATTAGTCATCTTGGAATTGAAGCCCTAATGTTCTTGGCTTCTGAGACTTAATCGGATTTAGTGACGAACAAGAAATAAGTCTCTCATCTCTCCTTCTCTGGCTGAAGTGAAATAATATTTGCAAACAATGTTCATTTTGACAAAAAAAGAAGCCTTGGTATTTCCAACAAACTGGTGGCAACATTCTGGGATGGTGGCTGAAAGATAGTTGTCCTTCATCCAATGTAAAAGCCACTGTCTCCTCATGTACTCAGTTGTCTTTCCAATAATGGGGCTGCATTACATCCCTTTGAGTCAGTTTTTCTAGGGGTGGTGATGGGATGGTGTTGTTCTTTCTCCAGCTCCTCCCTGACGATCTAGGGCACCCACAGTCACAGCTGAGAGGCCAAGGCATAACCATTACAAACCTCTTAGCCCTACGTTTTTACCTATCACTAATGTTTCATGGTTTGGTTTCAGTTGTGAACACTGTTGCTTCATGTTTCTTCCCTGGGGGCTCACTAGGTTCTCATTCTATTGCAGTGGAAGATAACCAAGTACATGTGGAGATAGGGGCTTTTAGACTGGATGAAGGACAACAGTCTTTCAGTTGCCATCACAGAATGTTGCTACTAGTTTTTTTTTTTGTTTGCTTTTTTTTTTAATACTGAGGCTCTGTTCACTGTCTGCTCAGACAGATTCATGCTAACTTTATGCTTGGAAGAGCTAGGTTGTCTGAAAGGACTTGGAGATGACTGGATAAGTGCTTTGGACCTAATAGCCCACCCACCCACCATTGTTAACTAGTTCTACAAAAATCAATGCCAGAGAGGGGACAATTAGCAGGTAACCCCTGCACCAATTAATCACTAAAGGCCTAGGCATCTCGATTAAATCATTCAATCAAAAGTAAGTTAAGTATCAAATAACAAGCATTTACTTAATACCTACTAAGGACCAGGTACTAGAGTATGACTTTAATTTGAGAGGAATAAAATGCTTTTACTATTGAAAAAGTCAGATGGTCCCAAAGAAAAGGAGGGAAGAGAAATTACCATTTAAAGAGCACCTACTATGTGTCAGGCACTGTGCAGAGTGCTTTACCAATACCTCATTTCAGCCTCACAACAGTACTGTGAGGTAGATGCTATTATTATACCCATTTTACAGTTGAGAAAACTGAGGCAAAGAAAAGTTAAGTGACTTGCCCAAGGGTCACATGGCTAGTAAGTATCTGAGGATGGTTTTGAATCCAGGTCTTCCTAACTCCAGATCCAGCCCTCTCTCCACTGCAGGTGACACCCACGCAGGGAATATTTTGTGATTAGGTGAGAGAATCAGATTTAGACTAGGTATGAAAACAACAACCCCATTGAGACAGAGTCAGCTGAGAGGGAGGAACCTCCAAGTTTGGGAGCTAAGGATTCCAAGTCTTCCTCTCTCTTTTCCTCCCTCCCTACTGACCATGTTACTGGAGAAACCAGATGTATAGGAGACAACGCATCTCCCTGGGGGTAGAGAGAGACACGCTGAGGAAAAGAAGGTCTCCCAAGAAGAGGCAATCTAGTGTCTCTAGAGAGAATTGATGAGGTTACCACCTTGCGAAGTGCGAAAGGTTAGGAAACTTGAAGGTCCCCGAGAATTGGTAGCAGCATCTCCAGGACATCAGTGATTGAAAGAAGAGTCTGCAGTGGGGACTAAAATAGATGTCAAAGATAAACAAGCTATACCAAGGGAAGGCAGCTCCAGGACTCAACAAGGGCACTGACCCTCAGAGCACAGAAGAGAAACATACCTAAGGAGAGCTAAAAGGAACAAGGAGCAGTGAGTTTGGGCAGGATTGTTTCCATAACAACTGTCTCTTTCCACCCTTTCTATTAGTAAATACCCTTTTCAAAACCTAATTACATTTATCTGATAATCAGTGGGAACCACACCAGTGGGCACTTTGAGCAAAATTACTAGAAAATCTCAGTGACCCTCAGAGTTAACTACCCAACAAAAAATAATCTAGAATAATAGTCATTGCCCTTTGAGTACCTGTTTCTCTGTGTTATCTCTAATCCAAAAAAGTAAGGGAAATTATGTTGGGAGTCATGTTGTGACATTCAAAAAAATGATTCCTGGTTTTTTTTTTTGGTTCTGGACTCTACTGGGATAGGCTATGTCAGCTTTGGACCTATCTCCTCCTCTTGCCTTCCACCCCTTTTTTCCTTTTTTTTTTCTGGAAATTGTTGGAAACTTCCATGCCCCAGACTGGAAGCTCCCATCACTCACATGTACACAAAATGGGGCCTCGCTGGCCAATCCCTCATGTCTTGGCCCATGGCACCAGAGACAAAGAACCAATCAGACTTCTAGCATCTGGCCTCTTTCTAAAAACCCCTGGCTCTCACTGGTAGCATCTAGTGTCATAATTGTATGTCACTCTTGTCCCTGATGGGGAGAGGCCATGGTGGGAGCCTTTCTTTGTTGTTCTAGCCTCAATATTCCCATCCCCAGCAGGTCTTGAGAATTCCCCTGTGTAAGCTAAAAAACCATGATTGAAGTTTATAGCTTCAAGTATCCATTGGCCTGAGTCTTTCCTGAAGCCTCCTTTAAGTCCCCAAATGGCTGAAAAAGACAGGTACTGATACCAATATTGACTGCTCTAAAGAAAAAAAAAAGTTTTTCCTTTTTGAACAGATATGGCTTCTCTCTCCCTCCCCCCATAAAGCTTCTCGAAGAAATGAGGATTTGAGCTGGAAGAAACAGTAAATTCTGGGATAAGCTGGGATAAACAACCAAAATATTATGTTCTAATAGCAACAGGCCTCTTCTAAAATTCCCTCCAGTCTGTTCCACCCCCAGTTTTGGGGAAATATGGGTCAACCCCAGGGACACTTTTCCCCAGGCTCCTCTTCAATACTGTCACACAGGAAGATCAAGCAGCTAGGACGGATGTCATGACTTCAAGGCAACCTTTAAACCAAGAGCTTCTTGAGAGCAGGGATTGACTTTTGCCTTTCTTCATGTCTCCAAAACTTAGCACAGGGCTTGGGACATGGCTGGTGATTAATAAATGCCAAGCAATAAGACTCACGATTAGACATATGATTGTTTGGCATAGGACACATAACAAATGTAATTTCTAATATCATCTGGGACTTTTGCCTACACATAGCACATACTCACACACATGCATGTATGTGAGCATGTGCACACACACATATAAACACACATATATATATTTTTAAATTTCCAAACGTCTGTGAACTTAAGCTAGAATGATGAGTTCCGGAGCACCTGGGTTACAGCCTTGCCTTAGCCGTTTGCTAGCTGTGTGCTACACAAGCTTTAGACTTTGGACAACTCACTTAAGGTCTCCAAATCTCAGTTTCACCCCCGTAAGATGGAGATAACAATATATACCCTGCCTACCTTGCACTTCTATCATGACAGACAAATGAGGATAAATGTAAAAGCCCTTTGAAAAACCATGAAACTCTACTCACATCTATAGTATTACGGCTAATCTAATTAAACAAACATTTATTAGGTATATACTGGATTCAGAGCACTGTGCTAGGCACAGTGTGTTGGGGGTAATTACAGTTATGTTAATGTAGTGCAAGCTCTCATCAGTGTATTCTTTTACCATAGACCAGAAACTATAAATCAAATAATAAAAAGTTTAATTAAGACAAAATAGGAAAGTAAAAATAAATGATAAGAGAATAGTTCCTTATCAATCTTTCATAGATTCCCATACCGCCAGTGGGGGAGAACACTGTGTGAATGATGCATAGTCCTAGGCCTGCGTCCTGGCTGCCATATTTCTATAGATCCATCTCCTAGCAACCTGCTATGCTTTCCAGTTGCTCAATTTGCTTTCTATAGATGCTGCTCTCTGCTTCTTATGCTGTTGCTTTTTGCCTCTCCACAGAGCTGGTAAGCTTACTCTTCTCTGCCAACCTGCTGTTGTTAATATTCTCAGTTAGGACCAAGAGACCCAAAAGTCAAGATGATTTCTTCCAGCCATGGCCACTTCCTATTCCTCACAGCCTCATGGAAGCACTTAGTAATACTAGAGGAGAAGGAGCACAACTGCCTCATACAGCTGCATTCAGTTCACCATTGCTCTTACACTGTCATATAAAAAAAATCCAATAACAAATATTTATTAAGTGCTTACTGTATGCCAAGCACATCATGCCATAGAGAAGTATAAAGACAAAGTGCTCAATTAAGCACACCAGAGAAAAAGTTGTTACTGCCTAGGGAGGTGAGGCAATGCTGCACAGAAGGTGTGGAATGTGAGTTCAGCTTTGAAGGATAGATAGGAATCAGATAGAGAAGACCTTTCAGAAGACGGAGATGAAAATTTGCTTGTGGTCAGTCCATCCTTCTCTTATGAACATCTTTCTTCTAGTCTGTGTCCTGTGGAATTTCCTCCACTTATCATAAGTACAGAGTAACCGAATTCAAATACTTAAGGACACCTTGAGGATACCTGCCTAGAAGATGTTTTGATTTCATCCTGGTAGGCCTTGGTCAAAACACCCGCCGATGGGGACCATCTGTTCTCCCCACATCTGAGAATTTCAAAGTCCCTTTACAAAGCTACTGTATCATTGTTTTGCAAATAAGGAAGCCCAGGCTCAGAGAACTTGGCAATTTGCCCAGAGCTAGAATCAAAATGAAAACCTTCTCCTGATGTCTCATCTTCTAGCAAAATCACTGGAGAAGAGTTCTTAAGGAATGAAATTTCTCATTCTCAAGTCCTATATTCTTAGGCATAAGGCTTTCTATTTCTCTCTCTCCCCTTCTGTCTCTGTGTCTCTATTTCTTTTCTCTGTGTCTCTGTTTCTCTTTTCTCTTTTCTTTTTCAAAGGGCAATGGTATTTTCAGTGTTAAGAATCCATTTGGGGAAAAGTAGCTTCCAGCTAGAGCCAATTAGCCCTGTTTTGGCAGCGGCCCAGAGAATGGTGTCAGCACTCCCAGAACCGCACTGCCGGCCTTTCTGGAAAGCTCTAGTCAGGTCTTTTGTTCCGGGAAAAGTGACGACAGATTGATATCATTCCATTATCATTCAGTGAGTGTATTACCCACCCTTGGTAATGCTTCTATTGGGAGCACTTTGCTTATAACTCCTAGTCATCGGCCTCTTCCTTCTTTCATCCCTCAGGTCCACCTCCCAACTGGGAAAAATTGTTTCAGTGAACCAAGGATGGTCTGTTATCTTCACCCCTGAAGAGACAATGAAATATAAAGGACTCACATGTATTTGTAACTCATGGACCAGAAACCCTACCTTTGGTTCCACATGGATTGAGTTCAATCTTAGGGTTTCTTAGAAAAAAACAAAAACCAGTCTCTTTAGCTCCTGTCCCCACCAGGGTAGCCCTAGGAAACCAAATATATCTTTTACCTAGACCACTTTGGACAAGGGTAGAAAGGGGTCTCAACTCCTGCATAAGCACTCACGTTAACCACATTTTATGTGATGTAGGACAGGGTTTCTTTCATCCCACAGAGAATGCGAGCTACACAAAGGACTCGCAGGATCCTCTCCAATGAGTCTCAGGGATAAGCAGCCATAAGGAGCCCATCTTGGCTTCAGCAATGGTGGCAATAATGGCTGTTGCGTTGTGTGGTTTGTCCTTTGTTCTTGAAGAGGACCATGACATCAACAAGATGATGCTATGACTCGCAAGTGATTTGGATTATGGTGAGAGAGGGCAGAGCCATGGGATGGTGAGAGTTTGTGGACTGGGGGTGTCTTTGAAGACAATACGGCCATTACCAGGCTATAGATTTGGAGGTAGACAGGACCTCAGAGTCCAACTTCCCCATTTACAGTTGAGGAAACTGAAGGCTAAGGAGATTAGGTAGCTTACCCAAAGTCATATGGATAGTAAACGTCAGAGACAGGATTTGAACTCAAGTCCTCTGGCTCCAGAGCCAGTGAGTGTTTTTCTACTATACCACACTGCTCCATGTCCATAGCTTGTACAGGGCAGTCTCCAAACTATTCCTGATCATTCCCTTTCTATATTTATATAACACTGTATGATTTACAAAGCTCTTTCCCTAGGAAGTAACCAGGGAAAGCAGTATTATCATTATTCCCATTTATCAATGAAGAAAATGAGACTCAGGAGGTTGTCCAAAGCAATCATCCAACATTGCTCAAAGTCACACGGTTGGTCACAGCTCAAACCCAGGTCTTCAGGCTACAGGTCTAAAATTGTTTACAAGCTGCCCTAGACCTCAGAGCTAGAAGGGACAAATCTTTGCCTCCAGGCAGCTAAGTGTCCCAGGCAGTAGGACAATTTCTCTGTCTGGTTGGGAGGACAAAGACTAACAACTCTCCCATACTGGCTTCTTCGGAGCTCTTACTTGTTGTCACTTATGGCTTTGCCTCAGTCTAGTGGAAATGTCTGCTTGCTTGTTCACTTAGGTCTCTGATCATAGTCAAGCAAGACAGCCTAACTAGATTAGGGGAAAGCTTGATAATAACTGGAAGCATTGTGGTAGTTAATATAACCTCTCTTGTGAATATTTTCACAATTACCATAGTCCTGTCTTCCTATGTCTCTTCCCTTCCAGTTACTTCTGAATTATTGAACTAGATATGAATTCTGTCTGGACAACCTAGAAATTTAGTAGCTTATTATAAACTCTTTGTCTTTATACAATATAAGAGCAGGGCTCATCTCAGTCACTCAGGCAATTTCTAGGGAAGCAGGGGACAGATACCTGGAATGGACTCGGACCAGCTCCTGGACTAGATGGCCCTTGAAGCACTGCCCTGAGGCTTGATCATCACCAATGAAATGCTGAGACAGGAACCAGCTTCTTTCTGGCTGCTTCCAGCTCAAAGGAACCCCATCATTTCATGGCGGCTACCAGAGAGCAAGAAAACAGAGGGAAACCCTTAAAACTGTCAGCTAAGACCACGGGGGGACATACTGCAGTGGGAGCCTTCTTCCTCTGCAGCCATTCAATCCTCTTTGCCTTCATTTCCCCACCGACCAAGAGAAACTCTGGTTATGGGTTTTCGCCTTTTCTCCATCTTTCCAGATTCCAAACAAAGCCCAAGTCGATAAGTAAATGACTCTCTCTCATACCCAAATATTAGCAGTATAGGATGAAGCCCTTGGCACCATTTTGCACATGAAGAAACAAAGTCCCGGAGGTTAGATGACTTATCCAAGGTTGCACAGGTAATAATTAGCAGCATCTGCTTCGAGAATGAAGGATGAACAATAACTGCACAGCAAAGCCAGGATTTGAACCCAGGCCTTTGGGTTGCCCAGCCAACATTCGTTCTACTGCATCCTGTTGCTTTCGAGATTAACAGCTCACTCCCCACATCTCCAAACCTCTGCAGACAAAAAACAGAACTTTTTAATGAAGTTGATAAAATGGAAAAGAAGATTGAATTCTTTCCTTTTTTGCCAATTCAGTGACTCTAAGTTAATGGAATTTCAATTGATTATTGTCCATAACTCATGTAATGGATGATTTTGCTTAGTTAAAACCTAAAATAATTCAGAAATGAAATGAAAAGGTCAATGTTCAGAATATTATAGAGCAGGGCAGAAAAGGTGGAGGGGTTAGTGAACTGCCTGGTAGCGGTGGCTCATGAATACCTTTCCTCATCCTCCATAGTGTTAATTCCTTTCCTCTGCAATCATCTCCAATTAAACCCTGTCTCTAGCTTGTTCACACATGTTGTTAAGTGTTGTTTTCTCCATTAGATTGTGAGGTCCTCAAGGGCAGTGACTGTTTTTGCCTTTGTCTCCCTAGCACTTAGCACTGTGCCTGGCACATAGTAGGTACTTAATGTTTGTTGACAAGATGCATTGACTTGTTGTGACTCAGGTCACAGTAGATCAAAGATTCAGGACAAGAATCCAATATTGGTAGAGGTCAAGCAAGCCTATGAACAAATGATAGGAGCCAGACACTGGAGCTGGCAGGGTATGGGCACATGCCTAACAATCAGAGGTCATGGAGGGCCAGGGGTCAGAATCCAGAAGGGCAGCCAGCATAGAGTCATGGAGGTCAGAGCAAAACAATGAGTTGAAACTAGATGGGATATTAACAACAACCAAATGGCAAGTAAGGCTTAGAGGTCTAAAAAAGCAATGATTCAGACCAGGCAAGTCGTCAGGAAGCAGGAAATCCTCTAAAACCTTTCAAAGGCAATGGCAGTGAAGCCACACGATTACACACCAAGAAGTCATGATTGCAAACAGGCAAATAGGTACAATTTAAAGGTAGACCTAAAGGTGAATTTCTGGATTATTCAGGCAGCCTCTTTTCTACTTTCCACTTGGGTAAAAAACACTCCTATCATGAAGGTAGCCTAGACCTCTCAAATAAAAGTTAAATGGGTGCACTTGAATGGAAGAGAAAATGAGGAGAGAGTAGGGCAACATGGTCCAGTGGGAAAAGCATCAGATTTTGGAGGCTCTGCCACTTAATAGCTTTGTTAGCTAATAGCTAATAGCTATGAACCTCTGAATCTCAGTGTCCACATCTTTAAAAAGGACTTGGACTAGATGCCTCTCAATTCTCTTTTAGTGATAAATCTATGATCCTAAAAGAGATTTTTGTAGGAGATCAGAGGAAGAACCTGTGGTTTTCAAGAAGGAAGAATTCATGCCTTACACCAACATGAGCCTCAACAGACTTAAGATGTCTTATGAGCATCTCCTGTGTTCTCTGTCTCTTCCTCTTCCTCTCTCTCTCTCTCTCAACAGCTAGCTTTAACTCTCTTTTCCTCTGTCAGATTCTAAGACAGGACTTTTTAACCTCAGGTCCATGGACTTGTTTCATTTTTTAAATATAGCTTGATAACTGTATTTTGCTGTAATTGGTTTCCTTTGTACACCTCCATATTGTTTTATGCATTTAAGAACATTGTCCTAAACAATTTATATAACAACAATATTGTAAAGATAGTGAACTTTGAAAGACATAGTAATTCTGTTTGGCACAGTGACACACTACAATTCAAACTACTCTTGTTGAAACATGGTCCACCTCCAGATAAAGAGCTGGTGGACACAGAATAGACACTGGAGCATATATATATTTTTTGGGACATGGCTAATGTGGGAATTTGTTTTGCATGATTTTGTGATGAGCTTTGCTCTTCTTTCCTTCTCAATGGGTGGAGGAGGGAGAAGGAGGAGGGAGAGAATTTGGAACTGGAAATCAAATAAAATTGATTTTAAAAAAAGAACATTGTTCTAAGCAGGGTTCCTATAGGCTTCATCATCCTTCTAAAGGGGTTCATGATATTGAAAAGGTTAAGAACTCCTGATCCAAATGCTTCACTTCATCCTCATGTGTCACGCAAGAGAAAGGATCTATAAACTAATTTCCATGAAGGCATTAGCAATTCATTATGTCACCCACCCCCAAGCATTTTTGAAAGAAGGCTCTGTCAATCCCTTCGCAAAGTGGGCCATGCCTTGTTCAGGTGCCCATGCCTCCATTTCTCTGGAATGGATGGAAGCAATCCTTTCTGGTTGCTTGTCCCCACAGACAGTACCTATGAGGCCCCTTTTCTCTTTGAAAATGAAAATAGAGAATGCTTGCAAGATTCTAATTCAGTGCAAGCTGTTGGCTTTGGTTTCCTCCATGTTAATCAGAAGCGAGGCGGGAAATCTGTTTATTCACTGTTTAATTTTTCATCAAAGCTGATGGAAAGGATAAATAGGAGAGCTGAAAATGTATTCTGATGATGAACTAAGCATCTTTAAAAAAGAAAAAAAGAAACTTTGCACTTAAGCAAAGGGAGTTTATCATTTGAAAAATCTCCAAGGGATTCCACGCTTTCCCGCATGGATGTCTTGTCAAAATGCCAAAATGTTCTCTGTAGTGTTTAATTGTTTCCAAATAATCCTGCATTATCTGAGGGCAACATTTTCTAGAAATTCTGTATGTAATGTACATCCCCTTGCCTTTCTGGAGTTAGTTCAAGTCTTTAAAAGAAATAATTTTTAAAAAGCTTAATGGGGCATTTCTTTGAATGACCTCAAATTCCTCTTTGAAATACCAATAGTCCCTGGATGATATGTGTAGGGAATCATGGAACGTGGTACCTTCCCTCTCTTCAGGCTTGAAGTTGAAGATCACTAAGAGATAAATGGAATCTCACATTGATGGAATCCTCGAGGCATTGGAATGTTGGTGGACTTCTGTCCTAGAGAGGATTATAAGAAAAATTGTAGAGAGGGATAGCCTGAAGAAATGGTGTCCACATAAAGATAACTTCAACAGAAAATCAGATGAGATCTCAGCTCAAACCAGGAAAAAGCACTTATGCCCATTTTAATAGTCTCTAGAATTTCAAACAACAGCAGAGACATGGAGAGCTAGTTTCTCATCCATGTCTACTATTTCCAAATTTTTCCTCTTCACCTCCTTAGAGTGTCCTCTGTCTATCTCCTGAAAGTAGCTCTGGGACCCACTCACGTAGATACACAGTAGGGTCAACCTTCTCTCTACCAATCAGGTATCGTGTCTTTCTCCACACATGCATCAATCTGTGGGATGCTCCAGGCTTGGGTGGGAACTGGGTAACATGTACAATGAAGGTGTTGGACTAGATGCCTTCCAAGGTGCCTCCCAGCTGGACATCTATGAATCCTAGGAATTTGATCCTCAAAATTAGGATCTTCTGAGTCCTCCTTAGATGTTTACCCTTAAGGGTATGCTTACTTTAATCATTTTCTCATGGGTTTCTGATTTTCCATAGTTGAGAGAAGCTTCAAGAACGGAAATAGAAAAATTGGTTGAGGCCAACTCTGATGCATACTGACTACATCCCTATATAACTCTTAGAACTTCACTTTCCTCTTCGGCAAAATGGTAATAGTAATGCCCACTTCTTCATTCTGTTAAGGAGTGTAAATGAGATACCATAGGTATGCAAAGTACTTTGCGGAACTTAAAGTGCTACATACATATCAGGTTCTATTAATTTGTTTGGCATCTGCATGCTGTAGGAGAAAGAGTACCAGAACCAGAGTCAGGAGAGACCCAGGTTCAAATCTCACCTCTGATGGTTACTCTGTGTGACTCCTTGACCTTGCTGAGCCTGTGTCCCCATTTGAAAAATGAGGATAAAAACACCATATGCCTTAGCGCTTAATAAATCTAAAGTGCCAGCAATAGAGAGCAATGGTGGATATTTCTTTTAATAGGAAAAAATATTTCTGGAGATCCTGGTGTATCCTTAGTAATTAAATCTAGACTTTGGCTTATCAAGAACAGAATTCTGTCTCCTTTTTCAACCTTGTGTACCTTCTTTTTCTTGGGTTTTTTGTTAATTTGTATTTCTATGTTACCTTCATTTCAAAATATCTGTCCCCTCTTTTATCTCCTGTCACCAAGAATGAAAAAGAGAGAGAAAACAGTTCAACAGAAATAACCAACCAATTCTGATAAATTATGCAATGTTCTGTACTCATAAGCCCTACCCTGCAGAGAAGGGAGGGAGCTGCATTTTCTTAAATCATTTTTGCAACTAGAGTTGGTCATTATAATTACATACCTTTTGGTTTCATATTTTTATATGTCATCAAGTGGCATAGGGAATTAGAGTCAGGAAGATCTGAATTCAAATCTTGTCTCAGACATTTACTTGCTGTGTGACCTTGAGCAAGTCACTTAATCTCTGTGACTCCTGGTTTGCTCATCTGTAAATTGGGTCTAATAATATACCTACTTTACAGGTCATTCTCCTCTGGGATCATTGCCTTGTTGTGGGAGGAGGGGGCTTGCATAGCTCAAAGAAACTATGAGGTATGCCATGCAGGGTTACGCAAGACAGACAGGTCATAGTGGAGAGCCCTGACAAAAGTTGATTCACTGCAGAAGGAAATGGCGAACCACTCCAGTATCTTTGCCAAGAAAACCCCGCGGACAGAGCTAGAGTGATAAAAGATGTGACACCAGAAGATGAGCGCTTCAGGTCAGAAGGTGCCCAATATACTACCGGAGAAGAGCAGAAGGCAACTCTAAGTAGCTCCAGTGCTAATGAAGCAGCTAGATCAAAGCTGAGAGGAAGCTCAGCTGCGGAAGGTCTGGTGACAAAAGGAAAGTCTGATGCTGTAAAGATCAATATTGCATAGAAACTTGGAGTGAAGGTCTAGGAACCAATGTAAACCGGATGTTGTCAGACAGGAGATGGAAAGGTTAAACACCGACATTTGGTGTCAGTGAACTTAAATGGATGGGAATGGGTGAATTGGATCCAGGTGACCACTACATAGATCATTGTTGGCAAGGATCCCTTAGAAGAAATGGAGTGGCCCTCGAGGTCAACAAAAAGGCGAAAAAAGCAGTACTGGGCTAGAATTTCAAAAATGACAATGCCATCTGTTCAAATCCAAGGCAAACTGTGCAACATCACAACATAAGTCTACGGTCCAACCATTGATGATGAAGCCAAAGCTGACCAGTTCTACGAAGACCTATAATGTCTTCTAGAAATAACAGAGAGAGAGAGAGAGAGAGAGAGAGAGAGAGAGAGAGAGAGAGAGAGAGAGAGAGAGAGAGAGATGCATCATAGGGGACTGGAAAGAAAACAAAAGGTAATTGGAGTAACCGGCAAGTTTGCCCTTGGAATGAAGCAGGGCAGAGACTAATAGAGTTTTGTGAAGGTAACTCGCTGGTCATAGCAAACACTTTTTTTTTGGACAATAAAAGGTAACTCTACACCCTACACTAAAAGATGACATCATCAGATGGTCAACGTGGAAAGCAGATTGATTAAATACTTTGCAGCCAAGGTGAAGAATTGTTTAATTCAATTATTTAAAACAAGACCTGGAACTGCCTGTGGCTCCAATCATGTGCTTCTTATTGCAAAATTCAGGCTTAAATAATTGAAAGTAGGGAAAACCAAGAGACCATGCAGGTATGACTTGAATAACATCTCTTACGAATACGAAGTGGAAGTGAGGGATAGATTTAAGAAATTAGATCTGGCAGATAAAGCACCCGATGAGCTACGGGCTGGTGTTCACAATATTGTACATGAGGCAGTAACAGAAAGCACTTCAAAGAAAAAGAAGAGCAAGAAAGCAAAATGGCTGTCTGATGAGGCCTTATAGATAGCTCATGAAGGAAGGAAAAAGGGAAAGGCACACCCAAAGGGATGCAGAAATCGAAAGAATAGCAAGCAGAGATAAGGTTTTCTTAAATAAGCAATGCAAAGTAAAAGAACAAAACAATGGAATGGGAAAGACCAGAGATCTCTTCAAGAAAATTAGAGATATCAAGGGAAGTTTTGTGTAAAAATAGGCATGATAAAAGACAAAAATACTAAGGACTTAAGAGGAGAAGAGATAAAGGAGAGGTGGCAGGAATACACAAAAGAACTATACAAGAGAGATCTTAAACATCACTAATCACTGCGCTAGTATGGTTACTAACCTAGAGCCAGACACCCTGGGAAATGAAGTCAAGTGGGCCTTAGGGATCATTGCTAACAATATGATTAGTGGAGGTGATGGAATTCCAGCTGAGCTATTTAAAATCCTAAAAGATGATGCTGTTAAAGCGCTGCACTCAATACGACAGCAAATGTAGAAAACTCTGTAGTGGTTACTGGATTGGAAAAGTTCAGTTTACATCCGCGTCCCAAAGAAGGGCAATGCCAAGGAATGTTCAAATTACCTAATAATTGTATTCATTTCCCATGCCAGCAAGTTTATGCTTAAATTTGCAAGCTAGGCTTCAGCAATACGTGAATTTAGAATTACCAAAAGAGCAGGCTTACTCAAAGAGTAAGAGGAACTAGAGACCAAATTGCCACCATTTGCTGGATTATGGAGAAAGTGGGGGATTTCCAGAAAAAAAAAAAATCTACTATTGCTTCATTGACTACATTAAAGTCTTTGACTGTGTGGATCACAACAAAATGTGGCAAATTCTCAGAGTTGAGAGTACCAGATCATCTCCTGTGGAACTCATATGTGAGTCAAGAAGCAACAGTTAGAACATGAACATGGAACAACGGGTTGGTTTTAGATTGGAAAAGGAGTATGACAAGGCTGAATGTTGTCACTTTATTGATTCAACTTATATACAGAGGACATCATGTGAAATTCCAGGCTGGATGAATCAAAAGCCAGAATTAAGGTTGCCAGGAGAAATATCAACAATCTCAGATATACAGATACATCAAATACCACTCTGATGACAAAAAATGAAAAAAGAATTAAGAAGCCTCTTGATGAGGGCGAAAGAGGAGACTGTAAAAGCTTGTTTCAAGCTTGACAAAAAAAAAACCCTAAGATTTTGGCAGCTGGTCCAATCACTTCCTGGTAAATATAAGAAGAAATGGAAGCATTGTCAGATTTTATACCCTTGGGCTCAAAGATCATTGCAGATGGTGACTGTAGCCATGAAATTAAAAGATGCTTGCTCCCTAGAAGGAAAATTATGGCAAATCGGGACAGCATACTAAAAACCAGAGACATCATCTAGCTGACAAAGGTCTGTGTAGTCCAAAATATGGCTTTTTTCCAATAACAATGTATGGCTATGAGAGTTGCACAATAAGGAAAGCTGAGAGCCACAGAATTAAAACTTTCAAATTTTGTTGGAGAAGACTTTTGAGAGTCCTTTGGACAGTAAGGAGACCAAATCAGTCCATATTTAAAGAAATTAATTCAGGTTATTCATTGGAAGGTCAAATACTGAAGCTGAAACTTAAATACTTGGGCCACATAATGAGAAGATGGGACTCATTGGAAAAGACCCTGATATTGGGAAAGATTGAAGGCAAAAGGTAAAGGGGATGGCAGAGCATGATGAATAGATAGTATCATGAAAGCAATCAACATATTCATGGACAAACTCTGGGAGATAGTAGTGGATAGAAGGGACTGGCTTACTATTATCTATAGGGTCATGAAGAGTTGGACATGTTTGAACATCTGAACAACGGGATCATTGTGGGGACAAGATGAGATAACATGTATAGCGCTTTGCAAACCTCAAAGTGCAGTATAAATGCTAGCTGTTACTCTGATCAAAACAATGATCCAAGACAATTCCAAAGGACACATGATAAAAAATACTCTTTACCCCCAGATAGAGAACTGATGACTCTGCACAGATTGAAGTATACTTTTTTAAACTTTCTTAATTTTTCTTGTTGGTTTTTTTTTGGTCAATATGGCTAAGTATGGAAATATGTTGTGCTTAACTTCACATGTATAATTCATATCAAATTGCTTGCCTTCTTGAGGAGGTTGGATGGGAGAAAGAATTTGGAGCTCAAAGTTTTTAAAGTAAATATTAATTTTTTACATGTGAATAGGAAGTATTTAACAAAATAAATAAAAATAAATGATAGCTATTACACTTAAAAAAATAGATGGTTGTAGTCATTGTGTATATCATTTTTCTGGCTCTACTGACTTTGCTCTGCATCAGTTTCTATAAATCTTCTCATACTTCTCTGAATTCTTAATGTTCATTGTTTCGAATGGCACAATAGCATTCCATTACATTCATGGGCTATAATTTGTAGGCACCATTTTCATTTCTGAAAGAATTTCTGTGCATATCGTGACCTCTCTATCATTAAACTCCTTGGGACATATTTGTTGGAGGAGAGTCTTTGGGTCAAAGAGAATAGACATTTTAATCACTTTTTTAAAAATGCACAATCCTACTTTTTTTCTTCCAGAAATGGTTGCACCAGTTCCCAGCTTCAGTACTGTGCCTATCTTTTCACAGCCCCTCTGATATTGACTAGTCCCATCTTTTGCCATCTTTTTCCAATTTGCTGAGCCAGAGGTTTCACCTTATGCTTGTTTTGGTTTGTATTTCTTTTATTATTAGTTATTTGAAGCAAATTTTCATTAATATGGCCATTAATTGAATACCTTACAATTCTTTTAGAATTGTTGTTTCATGTGTTTTGACCAGTTATCCACTGGGAATGGGTCTTGGTCTTAATATATTTGTGCTATTTCCTTAAGTATTTTGTATAAAAACTGTGTCTTCTAACAACTCTTATACTGAAGAGACTCAGAACTCAACACATCTTGTTTGGGCATAGGCATATTGTTATGAGAACCGAGCTGAATCTCAGTGAGTAATTCTGTCCTAACTCTATTTTCCTTCTCAGGAGAACAAAGCCACTTCATTCTGATCCTTCTGAAAAATGTTTTTGTTCCCATATCAAATTGCTCACTGTCTTAGGAAGGGCAGAGGGAAGGGAGAGAGAGAAAAATCTAGAACTCAAAATCTTACAAAAGTGAATGTTGAAAACTATCTTTACATGTAATTGGAAAAGCTAGAATACTAATGAGTGTAAAAAATGGATTAGGCAGTCAGTCAACAAACATTTGCAAAGTGCCAAGTATTATGCTAAATTCTGGGGAATGTAAATACAATGAAGGAAACAAAAAAGAATGTTATGGTTTCACTAGCATCTCGAAATCAACACTGAAAACATTTACTTTGTCACTTGGGACCCCTTCCTGCAAAGGGCTTCATTGTCTCTAACTCAGCTGGAAGGGGATCCTGGCTACTCAGGAGGAGTAGAGAGGATGGCACCTGGTGCCCTGCCCATTGGCTGCTCCCGTACTAGTAGAGGGCATCAGTGACAAAGGTGGCTTCAGCAGGGTCAGTGGTGGCTTAGTAATGGCAGCAATGATGATGATAGCATTGGAATCCAATTCATGGGTTAAGTGCCTACTGTATGCAGGGCAGTGTGTCCTAGACTTGGCATACTAATCCCATACTTGGTGGCTGAGTGATCATGGCCAAATAACCTCTTAGAGTTGGTTGTCTAACGTGAAAATGAGGAATGAGTGGTAGTACAGCATGCTGAATAGAAGGCCAGCCTCAGTCAGGAAAACCTGGGTACCAATCCTGCCTCAGATTGACTAGCTATGTGACCCTAGGCAAAGCACTTGGCCTTTCTAGACTTCAGTTTCTTCATCTGTAAAATGAGAAGAGGATAGGCCTCAACGGCGCCAATGGTCCATTCCAGCACTAAATCTGTGATTAAGACTATTAATTAACCTCTCAGTGCCGCAACCAACTCTAAACCTGTAAATCATATACAAATTGCCAATCCACATTGGTGGAAGGATTTTCTGTACTGGGAATGACCCACATCAATGCAACCACTAGTTCAGACCAAACAAACAAACAAATAAACAAACAAAAACCCTCCAAGTTCAAGCTATTGGGCCAAGTGCTGGAGATTCAAAGGCAAAGAAAAAAGAAACACCTCAGTGCCTGACTTCAGGGAGTTTTCATGGGGGGATGAAGGGGGGCGCACAATAATACATAGATAATACTAGCTAGAAGTTATAAGAGAACTTTAAGGTTTGCAAAGTGACTCACAAATGTTCCCATTGCATCCTCACCATAGCCATGTATGGTGTTGTTATCATCCTTTTTTTATAGGAGAGGCCGACTTGGTTAGAATCACATAGCTAAGTGCCTGAGGCAAGATTTGAACTCAGATCCTCTCGACTCCAAGTGCAGCATGCAATCTAGTTGCCTCATAGATGGTTGAGAGGAAGGAGAAAGTTAAGGGGTGGGGGAGGCACAGGGAGAATAATTAGTCCCTGAATTGAGGTTTGGGGAAGGGGAAGGATCCCAAGAGTTGTGTAGGGTTGAATTCCAGGCATAGAGATAAGCTGAAATAGGAGATTGAATGCCACCTCTGGGGAGCTGCTGATAAGCTGGTTTGGCTGGAAGTGAGAGTTCCCAGAGCAGAGTAAAGGGAGAAAGGGCTAGAGAGATGGGTTGGAGCCAGATGTTAGGGGGCTTCAAAGCGCATTGACCTGCCTAGGGAGGTAGTGAGTGCCCATCCCTGGAATTCTTCAAGCAAGAGGCTGGACGGCAGACAACTGTAACGGTTGCTGTTCAGTCATGTTTGGACTAGATTGCCCCATCCGACTCTAGGATACTATGCTACTTCTATGATTCTTTAGGGGGTATCTCACACTGACTTTTACTCTTAAACATTGCCCATTCAAACACTTGGTGCAAAACCATTGGATCTCAGAAGCCCTGGATTCGAGTCTTGCCTTTGCCTCTGACATTCCCTTGCCTTTGACAAGTCACTTTAAGGTTTGTAATGCCTTAAAGACCCTCCTCTGTAAAATGAGGGCCTTGGGGTGAATGACTAAAGACCATTCCAGACTTCAGCCTCTGATCTTGCATCTAACTCTCATAAATCAGACGAGCTCTAGTGGTTACAGCACCAGACCAATGGGGCCAAGGTCACGAATTTGATTACCTTGTGGGGACTGGGAAGAGCACATACCCACAGCCCAGATAGTTATCAGCATTACTGGGAAACGAATTCAAAGGGCATGTCAACTGTGTTCTCAAACAGAGGACAGGAACCTGTTAATGTTGTTTCTCCTGACAACATAGCTCTGACAAATAAACAAGCTTGTTAAGGGCCATAAATCCCAGGGAAACCAAAAATGAAAAAGAAAGGAAGAGAAAAGATATGCAGCATTTGTCTCTAGGAAGTCAGTCAGCACACATTTATGAAGTGCCTACTATGTGTCAGGCACTGTCCTGAGCACAAGAACTTCCCCCCAATGAAACTGAACATTAGATAATTATAATGACCAAGCTTAGCCCCAGAGAAGAGAAGTGAGAAGGCACCTCCCTATGAATCTTTGAAGGGTTAGGGATTTAGGAGTGTGGGAACAATGAATGGAATGTCAGACTTTTTTGATATGTTGGCTACTTTTGATGATCTGCCTTTCCTCTCTTTTTAATTTTTTTCTTGTAGGAGGGTTCTCTGGGGAGAAGAGGGAGACATACATTAAGAAATAGAGCTGATGATATTCATTAAAAAAATTTTTAAGTCACTAAACTGTTCATACCCTTTAACTAAGCAATCTTATTTCTGGGCATGTAGCCCAAGGAGGTCAAAGTCAGAAAGAAAAGTCCAATATGTACCAAAATATTAATAATAGTCTTTTGTGGTAGCAAAAAGCTAGAAATTAAATAGGTGCCCATTGATTTGGAAGCCAGTGGAATATCATTGCATTGTAAGGACTTGTATGTCCTGATGCAGAGCAAAAGAGGCAGAATCAAGAGAAAAAGTTACACAATGACTACAATAATGGAAAAGAAAACAATTCCAAATGGCTACCATTTGAAAGAAATGTAAGTCTCAATATTAAATCCAGAGACTAAATGACTGTGGATATTGAATGTGTGTGTGTGTGTATACATACATATATATATATATATGCAAATGGATACATCTGTGGAATCAGTCAACTTTGTGTGACTACTCTTCTTTGTTATGAGGGTGGGTTCCAGGGAACTCAGAGTATGATGTATAGGGAAATGATGACAATATTTTAAAAAACAAACAAACATAAATCCCAGATCCCAGAATTTGGGTTGGAAGGGACTTCAGTGACCATCTTGTCCAACCCACACATGAAAGGAATTAAAATTTTTACAAACTGAACAAGCGATTGCTCAGCCTTAGCTTGAAGACCCTCCTCTCACTGTCTCTTAAGATGGCCCATTCCACTTTTAAACGCCCCTTAGTCGTTAGGGAGTTTTTCAGAATATTAAGCCTAAAGTTATCTTTTTGTAGGTTCTGTTCATTGCTCCTGGATCCTGTTGTCTGAAGCCAAGCAAAATAAGCCTGCTTCTTCCTTCCCATGACAACCTTTTATGTCCTTGAAGACAGCTCTCATGTTCCCCCTGAATCTTCTCATCTCCAGGATGAATAACCCTAATTGCTTAACCCAAGTCTCATAAGACATGGACTCAAAGACATTAATAAAGACATTGG
Organism: Phalanger gymnotis; assembly: GCA_028646595.1. Lineage (NCBI taxonomy): Eukaryota > Metazoa > Chordata > Mammalia > Diprotodontia > Phalangeridae > Phalanger > Phalanger gymnotis. The sequence continues at coordinate 11,905,257 of CM053623.1, forward strand.
TGGAAAAATCTTAAACTAACTGCTTCTTAGAGACAAAAGATTTCTTTGTTCTTGAAGAAGAGAACAGAAAGTTTATTCTTGATTGGAAAGATGAAAAAACAGCCTCTTGAGGGCTAAACTTGGAAACTTCGATTTATAAGTGAATGGGAAACATCACTGAGAAAAACATGAGCAGATTTGTGATAAAGATGCAAGAAAAATGGGAAGTGAGAGAGGTTTGCTTGCAAGCCTCTGGATTTCTGATGTCCAGAAGATCAGAGGATCACAGATGTTGAGCTGAAAGAGACCTCAGAAGTCATCACATCTACAACGCATCCATAACAGATCAGGAAACTGAGGACCAGAGGAGATAAAGTGACTGACCCAAGGTCACATAGATAGTATGTAAGAGCCAGGATTCAAACTCAGGTCCTGTGATTCAACATTCAGGGCTCTTCCCTCCCCCACACTATGCTTCCAGATTTCGGTTTTTGATTCACTGGCTATCTTGTTGTCTTACCCCATGTATTTTGTCCTCTGATGAGCAGGCCAAATCTCTAGGTCCATAACCAGGCTAAGTCAAAGAGAAGTGTGCTTCAGGCATGAAAATTAAGAGGGTGCTAACAGTATTTAACCGAGCTTAGCACCCGGTTAATAAGAATAATTAGTTTGGAAAGGATGCTCCCAGATGATAAGCCCTGCTGCCTTGTGGTCAGACACTCTAGGCTTTTCTCCCTCCAATGCCAGCAGCAGCCTCACATTGGCTTGGGGTCTTAACCGAACAGAGGAGTTTCTTGGTTGCAAAGTCTCAGTCTCCCTCTCAGGTTGGTGTGTTGGGGCATCTCACCCCTAGTGGATTTTCTGCCAAGGCTGGAGCCCAGGTTTCTCCCTGTCTCTGTGTAGTAGGAAGGCCGAATTTATGATCTCAAAAAGGATCATATAAATATCTGAATGGTTCGAAATCATTGGGTATATAGAATTCTCCAAGCAGAAGGCATCAAAAAATTTATTCAGGGCCCAGAGCAACAAATTAGCGAACCAATCACCCCATTCCAGTATTGTGAACACAAGCCTCCAGGCCCAATAGGCCCGCCTCACAAGAGTAGCCAGGAGGCCACAGAAAAATAAGATGGCATAAATCATATTCACCGGCCTCAAGACCTCGCTCGAACTCCTGGGTCCACACAGGGGTCGGCTTCGGATTTTTTTCCAGCTATAGTTTTCTCGCCTCTCCTCGCAGCCAAGCCTCTGGCGTTCTCAAGTCCCGCCTCAACGACTAGAGACCAGAGTCCAGAGACCCCTTGGTTCTCGAGTTGGCCCCTCTTAAGTCCTTAATCTACGCCCACACAGGTTTCACACCTGATAGGGCTTTGGGCCGGGGGGCTTAGCATTTAACAGGTGAAAGTACTTTCACGGTAAACAAAAGCCAAACTCCCTAAGGGCACCCGTTAAACAAAGCCTATTTTGCCTTACTGGCACACTCTGACAGCCTGACTTTGTCAAAATGTCAAGTTACAGTGCTAAGTTACAACAGGGTGTTAATAGGACATATGACTAAGGTTTAACTCCAGGTGGGCCAAGTGGTTTTTTTTTTTGTTGTTTGTTTGTTTTGCTGTTGTTGTCTTTTTGCCTCAGGGAAACAAATTCATCCTTACTCAGCCATCTTGAAAGCATACGCTGTTGGTTTGCCAGGAAGCCATAGCCACAGCCTGGATTATTAGCATGTAGGAAGTAACAAAAGCCCTGCCATACCATGTGCTCCATGGAAAATCTCATCACAGACACTAACTGTGTGACCTTAACAAAGTCACTTGTGGCTCTGTGCCTCAGTTTTTCTATCTGTAAAATGAAGATAATAGCACATATTGCTCAGAGTTATTGCAAGGATCAAACGAGGTAACATTTGTCAAGTGTGTTGTAGATTTTAAAAGCACAATATAAATGCAATTTTTTTTAAATAAAAGAACTCAGAATCATCTCCATGTTATTATGGCTGTGAGACTCTTGGTGGAAGAAGATAACTCATAATTAGATATGTTAAGCTTTATATCGCTTTAAAATGTATAGGCTGCTTTCCTTGCAAAAACCCCGCAAAGCAGAAAGTACACATTTCATTAACCTTATTTTGTTTTTGTTTGGTCTTTTTCCAAAATGATATTGGTGTAAGGAATGTCCAATGTAGAATTGCCTCCTATTGATTCAGCATGGCAGCTCAACTGTAACTTATAATCTATATCTATATAATTTTGAACATTCATTTTTTAAAATTTTGAGTTCCAGATTCCCTCTCTCCCTCTAGCCCATCCCCCACCCAATGAGGATGCAAGTAGGGTGTTGTCAATTATACAGGTGAAGTCCAGCAAAACCTATTTTCGTAGGCCACATGTAACTTCTAGTCTTAAAGAAAGTTATCAAGAACACGGCTTCTGAGGGTACAAAGCCAGTCTGTGAAAAACGCAGGCTTTCCTGACATGGGGATAGCCCTTCCATTTCCTATGCCACAGTGCCTACCATCCCTCCAATGATCACATAGCAATTACATGTAGCAGCTGGGGTTAGAATTCCATGTTTAGGACTCTTTTCTCCTAACCTAAACGATTAGGAGTGTTGTTTCCCACCACTACTATTTTTGATAAAAATGACTCCAAAGATAGGCTTGTCTGATAGAGGTGTGCCCAGGAAAGATGGCGCCACTGTCTTGGTTTTCAGAACAGTTGCTTATCAGTGACAGCATCGTGCCCTGAGTGTGACATAGATGATGTAGCTGTTGCTTTGTGATTACAATGAGCACAAGAGTGAAATCCCAAAGAAGGATTCGACTAGACTGACCTAATTAGGACTAAGTTATGTACATCGAGGAAGTACCTGGGACTTTTAGAGCCAGAGAGCCCATCTTTTTGGCTTCTACATCACTGAGATAAGTCCTTGTGGGCTGGAGTGATAGGACTGAACGGTCATACTCCTAACACACTAGGGGCTCTTCCATCTTTACCCCAGCTCTGGGCTGAGGGTCAATAATAATAACCACAGCTATAGTATATAGTATATGTGTGTGTTTACATATATATATATATATATACACACATAGATATTTATAGATCACCTTACATTTTCCAAATCACTTTACATGTGTTACTTTCTTTGATCCTAACCATGCTGCTCATGGGTATGAGTTGATAACGATGGACAATAAGAGAAGACAAAACTACTCAACTGTCACTTTGCTTCTGTTTTTATTTTTCTACCTAGGAGAATGACCCAGGGACAGCACAAAAATTACCGACACAGATTTCAGAGCCAAGATTCATGAGGAGATGGAAAGAGAAAACCTAGTAAGCCTTGACAGATTCATAACATGTGTCAGGAATAAACTACATCTCAGGGACCAAAGGACGTGGCAGACGGGATTGGTCAGCTCCCAGCCCTGATCTTGGAAAGACCGTGGAAAATAGGAAAAGGACCACAGGATTGGACAAAACAAAAAAAGGAAAAGTAAGTTCATGGGTGCTGTGCCTGTAGCCCAGCATGCTTGACTTTGATTCCTGGCAAAAATTTCAGATGTATTATTAGTGAAAGAATGGTTAGGGAATGTCTAGAAAAGGAGGCAATGATTCTAAAGAATCAGAATGACTTCATTAAGAAATAGACTGACTTAATTTCCATTTTTGCCAAGAGTGACTAGGCTGATAGATGAGGAGCAATCCTGTAGATGCAGTTTATCTCAATTTCAGCCAAACATTTAACTGTTTCTCATATAGTACATATTGACAAGATGGAGAGAAGTAGCTGGAAAATAAAATGATTGAGTAGACTTGAAAGAGCATGAGTGGCCAGAACTAAAGATGTCAACTAGAAAGAAGTTTCCAGTGGATTATTCCAGTGATGTGTCCTTGGCCTGTGGTGTCTCTTTTCTATTCTTTCCTCTTTCTTCCTTCTCTCTTTCCGTCCTGCCTTCCTTTCTTTCCCTCCTTCCTTCCTTCCTTCCTCTCTCCATCTCTCTGTCTCTGTCTCTGTCTCTTAGATGGCATGCTTATCTAATTTACAGACAGCACAAAGCTGGGAGGGGATAACTAACACATTAGGTGAGGATGGATGGGTACAAAAATATCTCAATTACGAGAGCTTGTTGGGCCAAATCTAATAAGACCAGATTTCAATGGGAATAGATGTAAAGTCCTATATTTGGATTAAAATGAATCAATGCCACAGTCACAAAATGGCAGTGCAGAAGAAAGGCAGCAGGCATCTAAAGAGGCCACAGGCATGGGAGTGGCCTGCAAGGTCAATGGGAATCCAGTGCCATATGGCAGCCCCAATGCTGATAGCATGTTAGGCTCCATTAGGAGAGCCACAGTGTTTAGAGAATAGTCTTTTATAGTGATCAGATGATACCCTGGATTTGCACTCAGTTCTAGGCACCAAATCTTTGTAAGGACAATGATAAGCTGGGTAAGCATCCAGGAAAAGGCATCCTGGATGGTGAGAGCTCAGAGGAGGATTGGCTGCAGGCATCAGATTGGCTTAAACTGAAGAAGTGATGACTTGGTGAGCACAGAGTAGCTTTCTTCAAGTATGTGAAGGGCTGTCAGGTGGAAAGAAATGAGACTTTCCCTACTTGACCCAGAGAGCAGAACTGTGAGTAATGGAGGAAAGTGGTATGATTTGAATCACTGGAGCCTCCCTCAAGCAGAATGGGCTGCCCAAGGAGGCAGGGGGCTCCTCTTTAAGCTGAGGTGGGGGGCCACTTGCTGGACACAGCACAGAGCAGAACCTGTTCAGGTCTGACCTCTGAGGCCCCTTCCAGCTCAAACACTGCAAAGTCCCTTTCCCTTTCCATTAAACCGAGGGGAGGAAGAAGAGATCACCTTTAAGGTTCCCTCTGAGATCAAACTGTCATGATCCATTTCTATGTCCAACCACTTTGGAAGCCCTGGCTTGAAGTAAGTCATCCAAAATTTGCAAACGCAGACTGGTTTTAGGATGGAGAAGCCTAGGATTTTTCCCATTGTCCCATGTTGGTCTCCTCTATCAGGGTAAAAAGAACTGACATCTCTAAGCTTTCCAAATCACCTCTCTCACACTATCCCATTAGAGGGTCACAATGATCCTGTGAGGTAGGCACTATGGATAGGTTACCGCCATTTTACAGATCAGAAAACTGAGGATCAGGGTCATGCACCCAGTCTTTATATATAATATAATATAATATAATATAATATAATATAATATAATATAATATAATATAATATAATATAATATAATATAATATAATATAATATAATATAATATAATATAATATAATATAATATCATGTAATATAATATCATGTAATATAATATCATGTAATATAATATCATGTAATATAATATCATGTAATATAATATATACAGAAGCCCTTCATGATTCCCTCTCTCACTACATCACATTGTTTCTTTGACCTGGTTTTGATATGACTCCTCATTCTAATTCCTACCTCTGTTACCGCCTACATGACCTTCATCTCTCTGGGCCTCAGTTTCTACATTTGTAAAAATGAAATCATTGGGCTAGATGGCCTCTGAGGCCCCTTCTGCTTCTTAAAGCTATGATTCTATCATCAGTTTATTTCTTTTGAGGTCCCACAAGACAGCTCAGGGTGCCAGGTGAGTTTTCCAAGCCATTGAAAATACTCATATCTTATTGCCTTTTAATTCCTCTTCCTCCTCCGCTTTAACTTCCAAGGTCAGAGTTGCAGGGGTGAGTGTTGGGGCCCAGGATTCTGAGGAGCTGGCCTTGGGCTCCCATATCCTGCCATGCTTTTCCAGTGACCTTGGTACGTTGAAGGTCGTTATAAGTCAGGCTTTGCGTAACTGGTAGTTTTCCTTCTCTCATTATTAAGGGATATTTTGAAACAAGAGAACTCTGCATATTTACTTATTTAAGTCTAGAGGAGGCCTGGGGGTGGGGAGGAAGGGATCCCATTTCAGGACTGTGGATTCTGATGTGGTTCTTTCACCAACACGGCTGAAATCTCTGGCTCAAATTTTCTAGCTGGTCTCATTGTACAGGTCCTCACGAGTAATGGCCATCTAGAATATTTGATTTAGGTTGCTGAAGGTTATCAAGCGTCTTTCGTTACAGGGCTCAGAGTGAACATTTTATCGTCTCTCTTCATTTTTATTGGGATATAGAGAAATTGTATTGAGGCCCACCTCCCAGCTCAAAGGAGACACGAGTGTGGACAAATAGTTCAGGGAAATGGAGCCTGGGTGCTGCCACCAAAAGGGGAAACCTGATCATTTTTTGAGCTATCAGATGTTTTGTCATGACTCTATCCAACCCAGTGAGGTAGGCAGTAAGTGGGGCTTGGAACCAGGGAGACCTCTGGGTTCAAATCCCACATCTGGCATTGAGTATCTGTTAGCCCCTCCGAGCCTCAGTTTCTTTAATCAATTTATTACTAATCAATAATTTCTAAAGTACCTACTGTGTGCCAGGTACTATGCTAAGTGCTGGGATACAATGACAAAAGTGAGAGTTGCTACAATCAAAAGGTGAAACATTTCCTGAGCCTGAGGAGGGAGAGGGGGAGGACAACATAAATCCATATATCTTTATAGGTATATATATATACATATATATGTCTACATGTGTGTAGCCATGCATATGTGTCTATTCATGTAGAGATTCTTGTGGGTTGTCATTAATAATAATAGCTAACATTTATGTAGCTTTTACTAAGTGCTTTAAAATCACAACCCCATTTGATCTTCACAACAATCCTGGGAAGCAGGTGCTATTATGATCCCCATTTACAGATGAGGAAACTGAAGCAAACAGAAGTCACATGACTTGCCCAGAGTCATACAGCCAGTAGGCGTCTGAAGCTGAATTTGAACTTGGGTCTTCCTGGCTCTAGGCCTGGCACTCTATCCATTGTACCCCCAGGTGCCCTACGGCTCCTACCCGATACCCTAGTCATAGGTCCAGTCCTTATCCCTTTATAAAACATGAAATTCAGGCACAAGACAACCTTAAGTGGGATGACATCTGTCTCACCTGTAAATGGGGCTGATATCCGTAGGGATAGAGAGGAAGGATAGAGAGCTGGCCTAGGAACCAAAGAAGACCTGGGTCGATTCTCACTTCTGACACATAGTAGATGTATGATTTGTCACATGTTCTCGGTGCCCTCAAGCAATTCTCTAAAGACTAGAGATCCCCTAAGCAGGTGCAGATCTGCATTGGTGGAGGGACTTTCCTTCTCAGGAGTGCCCTCCATAAATGCCACCAGAAACAACCCCAACCCCACGGGATCCACTTTCCAGGGCTTTACTGAGGTTCAAATGAAACGTGTGTGTGAAGCACCAGGTCAGTTATCATTACTCTTGTCATATTCCCGACAAGAGCTGGAAGAATGGGAGGCTGGAGAGCCTCCCACCTGCCAGTAGCCCCAACTCATCTCATGCAAGCAGCTCCCCCGAGGCTCCTAAACTCACACGGATGCTTCTTGAAGATGGATTTGGGATCCCATTCCTGATGCGATGAGTAATCGTGAAATGTGGCGTGCCTGTCAGCTTCCCTGAGAAGGGGCTTGGGAGAGGTTATAACTTGGAAACAAAGCTAATTAAGTATAGCTCGGTGATGAAGATGGAACACTTTCTCTCCTCATTAGCCATCCCAATGGTCTTTTCTTCCCTTTTATGGACACTAATTTAAGCTCCGGCTGATGTGTTGACACGGGTGCACCCTGAGAAGTCCATTTGGAAAGGTCCTTCCTCCTTCGGGCTTCAGAAGGCTATGGCTAACCCTTCCCATCCCAGAGGCCTCGAAGGTGACAGGAGCAGAGATATCAGCTAGAAGAGACTTCCGAGGACGTCCAGTACAGCCACTTAATTTTGCAGATGAGGAAATTGAGGACCAAAGAGAGGTTGAGTAAGTTAAGGTCATAGATCTAGAGCAGAGAAGGACCTGAGAAGTCATCTAGTTCAACATTTACAGCGGTAGAAAGTGAGGCTTAGGGAAGCTGTGACTTGCTCAAGGTGGTGCAAGCATCAGAGGCAGAATTTGAACCCAAGTCCTCTGGCCCCAGGGCCAGGAATCTTTCCTGTCAACCACACTGCTTCCTTTACAAAGTGCCCTTCACACCACAGCTTAATGTTAATACAATCACCCCCACTTTGTAGATCAGGTAACCAAGGCTCCAGTGGATTGCTCTGGTCACCTCGTACCCAAAGGCTAGTGCCGGGATTTGAATTCCCAGTCTCATCAAGGCTTGAAGCCCTGCAGGGATGGGAGCTCCCAAGGCTCCACCCAATCCCCAGTGGGCTCCCTCCACCTTTGGACAGCTCCCATTGCTAGGAAAGTTTTCCTGAACTCGAGGCTGGGATCTCTACAACTTCTCCCTATTTTTCTGAGCTCTGCCCCATTGAAGACTGGCAGAACAATCGTCATCCAGCTTCTAGGGGACAACGACAGCTCTCAGGTCCCCCCCTAAGTCATCTGTTCTCCAGGTTTAATGAAGAACCGAAGATTGTAACTGGGACATTAGAGGGCATAGAATGTGACTTTAGGGGTCACATAATCCAACTTCCTCCAATTACTGATGGAGAAACTGAGGCCCAGAGAGGACGGCATGAACTGCCTAAGGTCAAGCAGATAGGGAGTGGTGGAGACAGGATTTGAAGCCAGATTCTTGACTATGATTACAGCAATCTTTCCATTGCACCTCAGTTTCTGCAACAGAGCTTCCTCGGAGGGAGGGAATCTCAGAGCAAGAGCAGTCTAGGAGGTGGGAACCCTGGCCTCCCTGGTGAGCCCTCTCTCCCCTATTAGGTGATTATATTGCATCTTCTTTGTTGCGTTCCTAGCCCATGCTTGTTAAATTGAATTATGAGGTCAATGAGAGTGAAGGTACCTGGTGCACTGAGCACAGACACACCCACAATTGTTTTCTGTGCCCCATACCTCCCTGAGGTCATGTTGATGGTATCCACCCCAAGCCTTGGTCACAGAGAGGTAGCCAGCATGCCCAGGCCTGCACTAGGAGAAGGAAGCCCCTCCTCCTTCCACTGGACTTTTACAAGGAAGGGCTCCCCTTGTCCTAAGTCGCTGTGACTCTGCCATTTGGCATGGATTCAAGTTCACACCTTCATTCCTGACTTTTCAGAAGAAGACCAGCCTTCTTTTTTTCTGTCCAAATGTCGGACACAAAAATACCTAGAGAGATCAGAGGCTCGTTTGACCCCTTGAGAACCCAGGTTTCATCTCTGCTCCCCCTCATTCCTCCTAAGAGGCTCCCCAGCCCCGTGGTGGCATTACACATCAGATTTGCTGGAAAGCCCCAAAGGATCATCAATTTAGCTGTGGTGGGGACCTTTGGGATCAGCTGGTCCAGGCCCTCAAGTTATTCTGGGTGTTTATAGGACCAGATATGAGCCCTCTGGGTTTTGTGTCAGCCTAAATAAAGTGTTTGATAATATCTTATTTACCTGAGTGCTTGCATGGGACTCGTGGGTCTTTTAGGAAATTATGTGCATCACATTTTCATGTTCCATTTTCAATGGAAACCCAAGACAATTAGAAGTCAGGAGCCAGAGCCCAGTGGGCATGTGGGTTACATATATCTACGGAATGTATTTTAAAATAGAGAAGTATATAAAATACAGCTTACTCAGATGCCCATTAACTGTGTGACCCTGGGCAAGTCACAACCACCATCGGCCTCAGTTTACTCGTCTATGAAATGTGGATAATAACAACACCTGCCTCCGAGAGTTGTTGTGAGACTCAAATGAGACATCTGTAAAGCACTTAGTATGGTGACTGGTACAGAGTAGGTGCTTAATAAATACTTATTTCCTTACTGCCCCTCCTCCCCAAATATATATGTCTGTATGTATATATATATGTGTGTATATATATATGTATATATGTGTATATGTATATGTGCATGTGTATGTGTGTGTGTGTGTGTGTGTGTGTGTGTGTGTGTGTGTGTGTAAAATTACCTTCCCTCATTCTGGACACAAGACACTCTTAAAAAGCAAGTCAATAAAATGGATTTTTGTAAAGTTGACTACAAGAACTGGCTTGTGAATTGGGGCAGGTATATCTGTCAGAGGGCTCACCATCAAATAAATCACAATCATTTCCAACAACAGACTGTGAAAACAGATACAGCAGCTACAATCTCAACAATCCTTAAAAATCGGCTTATTGAAATGAACCAAGCCATGGGCATTTAGAACTAAGAGAGACCTTCAGGATCTTATTCACTTCTTTCATTCTATGGAGGAGAAACTGAGGCTCAGAGAGGGGGAGTCACTTCCCCAGGGGTTATTTTGGGACAGAGCTAGGATTAGAATTAACCAATTAATCAAAAAACATTTATGAAGCACCTACTATGTGTCATGCACGATACTAAGCATTGGGGATACAGAGAAAGGCAAAAACACACTGCTCCAGGGGCTCTAATGGGGAGGGGGAGGGACAACATGCCAACCACTCAATAAAAAGAAGCTCTAGACAGGATAAAGTGGAGAGACTCGGCAGAGGGAAGGCACCAGCATTAAGGGGGATGAGGAAAGACTTCTGACAGAAGATGAGATCTTAGCTGGGACTGGAAGGAGCCAGGGAGCTAACAAAACATTGGAGGCATGCTTTAGAAACCCAAGAGCCATGTGGTAGAGAGAACTGTTCTTATGTGGGGAAACGTTCAAGTTCACTAATGTCTGTCAAGTTCATAGTAACATAAAAGGACAATTTAATTTAGGAAAAGAAGGTGCCAAGAAGAGTTTGGCCAGGTACATTTCCCCTCCAACATTTCCACCTTCAAGCAGCAGGATCATGCTTAGCCAGGACAGCCTTACTGAGAGCCTTGGTGCAGAGAGAGTTGGAAGAGCAGGAGCCTCTGACTCTAGTCTCTGGCTCTCTTCAGGTCTTGCTTTTGGCTTTTTTCTCCTCTTCATTGACAACATTAAAGACAGCCATGAAGGAGAAGGAGGTCTTGGAGGAGCCCTGGAGAGACGCCTCCAGAAGGGAAGAGGCTGGCCCATCACTTTTCTTTTTTTTTTTTCTTTTTTTGCCAGTCACCAGCTAGCAGGTACCTTCTTCCTCCTCCCCTCCCCACTGGTTCTCCAGTCTGAGTCACTGCTCAGATGGGGTACTAGTGACTGAACAATATTTCTGAGAAGTGAAATATAGAAAAGAGTTGATTAGACTGAGCTGGAAGGATGGAATAGTGAATGGAGAAATACACGGAAATAGAAATTGCAGATACTTATGTAGGAGAAAGAGATTCAGCTAGCAGAGACAGATAAAACATTTAATAATTATGCCAAGCACAGTGCTGAGTGCTGAGGATGCAAATAAAAGCTGGCAAGAGAACCCCTGCTCTCTTTGGTGAGTCCCCCCCAAATGTACTGGATGAGATCACCCGAAGCAGACCATTGTCAGAGGGGTGCACATCCCAGGGGTGTGCTGGTTGGCCCTTTGTCGGGAGGGGGTGGGGAGCTCCTCTCATTGGCTGGTGGAGACTGAGGCTGCATTGAAGGTGACCGGTAACTGAGACAGTTCTAGAGAGGGCATTTTTCCTCTACCACGGTGACTACAGCAGAAGCACATGGCAGTGAGGGACATATGCTTGCCTGCTGGAGTCCCCAAATTTCCTAATTCCCATTGTCTTTTTTCTTCCTGTTTCCCACTCCACCACATTGACCACCATCTCCATTCAGACCCAAGCATTTATTAAACACCTACTATCCTTCACTCTAATCTAGTCTCTGTCTCAGTCACTTGCTTTATAGATGAAGAAACTGGTACCTAGAGAGAGAGGTTAAGTGACGTGCCTAAGTAAGAATCCAGATCGCTGAGCCCAAAATACCTTCATCTACTCTGGATACATCTGCTAACACCCAGCTGTTTACATGTTTTCTCCCCACCCACTCCAACTTGAATGTAAGCTGATTGAGAGCAGGGGCTATTTTTTCATTCTACTTTGTATCCCAAGACAGTACCTGACACACACTAGCCACTTAGCAAAGGCTTGTTGATTGACTTACAAATCCACTCCTCTCTCTGTTTTATCATACTCTGGCTTAATTCTGCCACCTAGAGTGAAGAACAAGTCTAAATTCTTTTAAGTATGTAGGATCATCTATCTGGAGCTAGAAAAGATATCTTAGAGATGAAGAAACTGAGGGCTAGGAAAATTAAGAGACTTGGTCAGGGTTATACAGATTGTAAGCAGCTCCAGCAGGATTTGTACTCAGGTCCTTTGAATGTCCCTTCAATGCTTTCATGTCCTACAAAGTCTCCTGGTCTCCAGATTAAATGTCGCCCGTTCTTCCAACTGATTTTCATATGACGCGATCCCAAGAGTCTCTACCCTCCCCATTGCCCTTCGGATACTCTCTTAGCTCATAAATGTGCCCCCATCTCTCTCTTCCCTAATGTTCCAATTATTCTGTCAAGTGGTGACAAAAATAATAACCACAATGCCCTACTTTTAGCAGGACTGTCTACTTTTCAAAGCCTTTCTTATACATGAAGTCATCTGGGGCCATTGATGCTTGTATGACTTCCCCCATTGGGGAATGGAGGAGTAGTCAATAAAAAGATCATAGAGCATTTGATAACTTATTAAAGGTTTATTAGCCACAGCAAGCAACAATAATCCATTGTGGAGATGACCCTCCAGCCAAATAGCCCCTGCCAATTTTAAGAGGTTCCACCTGAAAGAAACTGTAATGACAATTTGTTAACACCCCCTTTCCTCCCTCTCTCAAGTTATGTTTGGTCTTTTCAAAGACTCTTGTTCTGGAACGGACCCAGAAAGGCGAGAGGTGCTGGAGCCTGCACAGGGGCGGCCACCATCTCCCCAGTCTGCTTATGCAGGAGGAGACACAAGAGTTTATTAAAATTTCATTGCCTCAGGTCTCCCGCAGGAAGCAGTGACATTCGGCATGTTGTTAACTACTTCTTGACCTTGCAGGGCATTTGCTGAGCTGATTTCTCTTGAAGAGACCTCCATCTCTCTTACCGCACCCCCTATAAGGGAGGAAATAGTCCTTCCGTAAGGGGACTCCTATCCATGTAACAGACGTAAGTGGAGTCCACAAGGTAAGGGATCGAAAAACCCCAATACAAAACAGCCAGCTCTCTGTGGAGGTGGCCTTGTTCTCAATGAGATGGCCATGCTCTTATGTCGTCTCTCTTTATACTGTAAGAGCCATCAACCTCTCCTTTCTGGTGGCCTGGCCTGTCAGTTGGTCAGTCAATAAACATTTACCGAGTGCCTGCTATGAGCCAGGCACTGTGCTAGGTGCTGGATTTGTGCCCATCACCTACCCCTCGGTTGAGTTTGCATCCCGACCTAATGAGGTTCACCAGGATTTAGGCCAGGTTGTTGTTCAGTCATTCGTTCAGTCAGTTCTGATTTTTCATGACCCCATTTGGGGTTTTCCTGTCAAAGATTTGCCATTTCCTTCTTCAGCTTATTTTACAGATGAGGAAACTGAGGCATACAGGATGAAGTGACTTGTTCAGGGTCACATGGCTTGTGAGTGTCTGAAGCCAGATTTGACCTCATGAAGGGGAGTCTCTGACTCCAGGCCCAGTGCTCTATCCTTTGTACTACCCATCCACCTTTGGGTCCAATGGGTCCCTAAAATCGCCCCTCCCTGTGATGATCCATCCTTCAAAGAGCTGTCAAGTTGGTATTCTCAAAGCACCAGTCTGACCACTGCTAGTCCCCTGGTAGGACCCAATATAGCCTCCCGGTTGGTTTTGAAAGCACTCCCCAGTCTGGCCTCACTGCCCTCCTGTGCTCCAGCCAAGCTGGCCCGATGGCCATGCTCTTTGCCTCAGTCTCTTGGAGCCTCCAGCTTCTTTCCAGACTCAGCTCAAAGGCCACTAGATATTGGAGGCCCACCTTGACCCCTTCCCATGTGCCAGCAGCAGCCCCCTTCTACCAGCTTACACACACACACACACACACACACACACACACATACACACATACATGCAAACACACACACTTACCTGTGTACATGTTATTTCCACCAATAGAGCACAAGCTTCTTGAGGATGGAGCTGTTTTGTTTTGGTTGAAAGGGTGAAAACAAACAAACAAAAAAGAAAGCCCACAGTTGGAGAATATTGTAGAAAACCATCACCATGTAGAATTACTTACTGTATCTGACCTGAAATAAAATGTTCTTCTCATAGTGTGAAAGCTTAAAATATAGTTCATGCCTTGTACACATACCAGAGCAGCTCCATACTGGATACTTTTTTCGCCTTCAGAGATGTTGCTGAACATAGGTCACCTTTTCAGTGTGAGGGCAAGGAGGGGATTGATTCTTGAATTCCCCATAAATGCAGAATTTTGTGAGTAATGAGGTCAAAGGTGAGTTTCTAGTTCCACATATCTTTGGGAGGAAAAGAAAAGCATGATGATCTGAAGCAGCTTGGCAGGGTGGGTAGGGCATCATTCTTCAGTCAGGAAGATGTGGTTCAAATCCTCAGATGCCAGGTATGTGACCCGAGGCAAATCACTTAACCTCTCTGGGCCTCAGTTTCCACATCTGCCAAATGAGGGGGTTGGACTAGATGACCTCTGAGGCCCCTTCCAACTCTACCTCTATGATATTTGCTTCTCCCACTGCCCTGATCATGGCCTACAATGGGATTACTTCCAGTTGAGTCTTTCACAGAATATGATAGACAGAAAGGACCTGAGAAACCAGTCACCCCAGAATGCCTTCTATCATAAAGGAAACAAATGTTCATGCCCATTCCCTGGAAGACCTTCAAGGATGAGGGGGCTAGGAACCCCTGGGACAATATGTTGCTCCTTTTCCTTTAAAAAATAAACCATTTTAAAATTAAACAATGACTTTTTTGAGACAAGTATTCCTAACTCAGCGGGGCTGGAAGATCAGGGGCCACTCATGACCCAACCTCATTACTGATCAGCAGGAGACCTTTGCTCCGTTCCTGATTTGGGCCTGTTTACCCCTTCTTAGGCATCCCTATGCCTCCCCCCTCCCCCCCATGCTGGACTTGAGGCAGACACCCCACAGGCTTCAGCCTTTACCGCAGCTGAAGAGATCCATGAACCTCAGCCTCCCTTAAGAGCAGAGATTACAGGTGGGATCCCCCATGCCATGCTCTCCTTTTCTTAAGGGAAAAAAGACTATATTCTGTTCTGAGACAGCAGATACTTCCTAATAAACACCCAGACAGTTCCCCTCCATGACGTATATTCTTCCAAAACAGTTACACAAAATTGTCTAGCAGTCATTAAAAATTATTGTGTGATGGTAGCTGATGGGACTTAACACGTTCCATTTTTGTAGATCCTTTCTTGTTAAGAAAAAGGAAGGATGTGTGCTTTGACATCATCACCTGTTGGCCACAGTGGGCCTGGGCAGGGTTCCATCACCACGTTTATTCCTCTCTGGGCTCTGCGGACTCTTCATACAACTTGCCACTGTTTCCATGGATAATTCTTTGTGGCCATTTCTCAGGGTTTGAGAATATTCCACATCATTCACAGACCGTGTCTTGTTCAGCCGTGCCCCAAGCTCAGCAGCCCATCCCTCCTTGGAATGGCTCTGATTGGGAACAAGTTAGACTTGTCCTCCCGTTAATCTGCTGTCCCTTTGCTCTCTAGACTTTCCTCTTCCCCAGCCTCCTTCACCATCCATCTCATCCCCAACATTTACAAATGGCAACCACAGCATTTGGACCAAGAGAACCACGAAAGGCATTTATGGTCACAGAAGATGCAAAAGCACCAGAAGACAAAGAATGAGGACTGCAGACGGGCAGGGGGCCATTGGCTCGGGACACACGACAGCCTTTAATACTGGAAAATAGGAAGCAGAGAGTGAGAGGTGGGGCTCCTTTAAATATGTGCTGTGGTCCATTTGTGGGAGCCTCTGCCTCACAGAATCCTACACGTAAAGCCGAAAGGGATGTCAGAGGCTATCGAGTCTGCCCCCCTCATTTTAGGAGAAACTGAGGCCCAGGTAGGGGCTAAGTGACTCACTCAGGGTGACACATATAAGATAATAGAATCATACAGTCCTAGACTTTGGAGCTAGAAGGGATTCTAGAGGCCATAGAATCCAACTGCCTCCTTTTACAGACGAGGTACACAGAGGTAAAGTGATTTGCCCAGAATGACACAGCTAGCAAATATCTTAGGCAGGTTTGGAACCCGGATTCTCTGGTTACATAGCCTGTGCTTGTCCCATTGTACTAACAGGAAACTAGATATACTCTCATGGGGTTGTCATTCAGTCCTTTCAGTTTTGTCCAACTCTTCATGACTTTGTCTGGGGTTTTCTCGGCAAAGATGCTGAAGCGGTTTCCCATTTCCTTCTCTAGCTCATTTTACAGATGAGGAAACTGAGGCAGACAAGGTGGAGTGACTTGCCCGGCTATGAAGCATCTGAAGCCAAATTTGAACTCAGGTCTTTCTGTCTCTAGGCCTGGCGCTCTATCCTCTGTGAATCCCTAAATAAGTCCAAGAAGAGGTCTGGAGAAGTGGGTAGACGGCTGACCTCAGTGTCACATGTTGGCTGCGTGACCCCGGAAAATTTCAAGCTCTCAGGGCTTCAGACAAGTCTCTAAGGCCTATGGGTTCTGAAGAAGTCACAGACCTGCACTGGCAAAAGGAATTTTCTCACTGGAATTTCCCTATGCCAATGAGATCACAGGTCCAGTAAAAAAAGTCAAAATTGAAAATAAAATTGCTTAGAAATGCACTTAAGGCCATTAAAAATTAATATGGGTGTCAACACAGTACGAGAGAGAAGGTACTGGAAGCATCCCAAGTTCTTAGCTTAATCTCCCACTTGAGTTATGCAGAATAAACAGAAGACTAAGCCTTGAGGAAGATGCAGGGGAAACACGAGAACTTGGAGGAATTTGCTTTGTTGATGCCAGGACCAACCTCTTTCTCCAAACAGAAAACAAGATGGAGGGACTTGGTCTTACTGTGCAGTGTAAAGTTTTTGTTTGGTTTGGTTTTTTTCCTGTTTAAATTGAGTCAGGGATAATAGTTCTGGTGCTTTCAAGAGGCTCCAAAGGTCTCCTGATTTTGAGTAGCTGGCAGTACTTGATGTGTGTTGAATGAGTGGATGTGTGGATGGATGTGTGGATGGATGGATGGATGGATGCGTGGATGGATGGATGTGTGGATGGATGGACGGATGGATGTGTGGATGGATGTGTGGGTGGATGGGTGGATGGATGGATGGATGGATGGATGGGTGGATGGATGGATGGGTGGATGGATGGTGATTAACTTCCTGCTAGACTAATGGGTCTAGACAAGTAAGGTGGCTTCGAGGATTCTACTAAAGCTAATGTGAGATATCTCCATAGATTTGGGACTACTGATGACCCAGACCGATCTGACTCAAAGCCACATATGACTTTTGTCCCTCATATCTTTGCTTAGAATTTTCTTGATCAACAAGTATTTATTAAGCACTTAGGTGTTAAGCATTCTGCTTGGCATGAGGGATACAGACAAAAGTGAAGCTTACATTCTAATGAGAGAGAGAACATACACGTAAATAGGTACAGACCAGATACATACAGCACAGATAGAAGGTTGCCTTTGAGGGAAGGTGTTAGTAACTGGGGGCACTGGAGAAGGTCTTTGCAGAAGGCAGGATCTAAGCCAAATCTTGAAGGAAACCAGGGTTTTTAAGGGGCAGAGGAGAAGAAGAGAGGCTAGCCTGTAAAAAGACATAGAGATGGGAGGTGGACCCTCACATTCAGACTCTGAACACAATGCAACAATGGTTAGTCTTTCCAGTGAAGGCTGTTAACCTTCATCATCTCATAATGTAGTAATGTAGTCATCATCTCATAATCTAGTTCTGCTTACTCCACTGTACAACAGTCCATGAGTCTTCCTATGTTTCTCTGAATCTACCTTCATTGATTCTTAGAGTACAGTAAGAGCACATCATGTCTGTGGCTTGTGCTGAGACTCCCTGGATCTGCAGGTGTTTGTTCCCGATATTCTCCTTATCCTTAGCAGCTGGCACTTGTTCCCTTTCCTAAGGGACCAGCTCCCTGATAACCGGCTTATGGGGGAAAACTCTGCAGCCTCCCTCTTCTGAGTAGCTACCATTTTATAACACTTTAAAGTTTACAAAATACTTCGTATATTGTCTCATTCAATCCTCAAAACAAACCTGAGAAGTAGATGGTATTATAATCTCCATTTTACAGACTAGAAACCTGAGGTTGAGAGGGAATAAATGTCTCACCTAAGGTCAAACACCAAGTTAAGTGTCTGAGGCAGGATTCAAATTCAGACCTTTTTCACCCAAAATCCAGCATTCTATACAATATGCTACCTAGATCCCCTAAAGAGTTCTTTTGTATGCCGGTACCCCAGCTTGTTTCTTCATTTATTTCTCTGTCTCTGTGTCTTTCTGTGTCTTCTGCATCTCTGCCTTTCTCTATTCTTTCCATCTACCTGTCTCTCTCTTTGTCTCTGTCTCTGTCTCTCTGTCTCTCTGTCTCTCTCTCTCTCTCTCTCTCTCTCTCTCTCTCTCTCTCTCTCTCTCACACACACACACACACACACACACACACACACACCCCACAATTTCCCCTGGGGGAGGGAATTAGCTCCACTTTCACCTTACAAGTACTTCTCTCTCTTCCATTCCACACAGGCTGATAGCGAATTATAATCCTTTACATTTGAGCTCCCCTCCAGAAGGGCCAGTGTGTCTTTTGCTGGCATCAGCACTTCCTGATGGGTCTAGGGGCTCCAGGGGTTAAACGCTCCACTCTCTCTAATGGTTCCTTCATCCCCCCACCCTTCTTGCTGGGTAGCTGGGTAGAATTAATGCAATTACAAAGGCCTATGTCTTGAAACACCTAGGGAAAAAGGGGAGAAGCTTGCCTTCTTCATGGTGATGCTAATGGCTTCTTCGAGAAAGGTATAATTCCCACGGCAGTTTCTACAGCACTGAACGGAAAACAAATCATTTTCAGCTTATTAGATTAAAGAGCTTAAGATCAGGGAGAAATGTACCCTCATCTTAGAGTATTCTTACTGCTAAGCAAAATCCTTCCTTTTGACATTTTCTTAAGCCTTGCCATTATTAATGACGGGAAATATCACTTGCCAGGAGCCACTCAAAGGAATAGATTCATGAAATGTTGGGACTGGAAGAGGCCTTAGAGACCACCTATTCCAACGCTGTACACCTCTCTCTCTTCATTTATTAATTTTCATGAACCTGAAGCCTAAAAGGGTTAATTGACTTGAGTAAGTGAACAGTGTGAATTAGCGGGCTGAGAGGCAGCATGGAGTAATGGTTAGGATGATGGGCTTCCAGAAAGACCTGATTCCAATCCTGCCTCGGATACTTACTTGCTATACGCTAGGCTTAGCTGGAAAAGTCATTATCCATCCCTGTCTCAGTTACAAAATAAGGAAGTTAGATTTTATAGCCTCTACAAGCTCTAAATCTCCCATCTTAGGATTCCAGGGACCCAACAGTCACAGCGCCTTTGGGGAGTGTGTGACAGCCCCAAATGTAACAGGAATCTGTAAAACAGAAAGTATCCCATGCCCTGCCGTCTCCTGTAAAAGTAGAGCATTGGAGGCTGAAGCAGCTCTCTTGGAGGAGAAGGGAATTGATACTATGCGAACTTAGTGAGAGCAGTAACAGATGTAAGTTACTGACTTTATGAACTGGCCCGGCAGAGAAGGGAAAGTGGAGAGATCAAATGAGTCTTGAGAGGAAGAGATCTGAGAATTGATTAATCAGCTGATAAGCATTTATAAGTGCCTACTGTGTGCTCAAGCAGAGTCTGGTGCATGTTGTTGAGTCATTTCGGTCCGTTCAACATGACTCCGTTTGAGGTTTTCTTGGCAAAGATACTAGAGCACTTTGCCATTTCCTTCTCCAGCTCATTTTACAGATGAGAAAACTGAGGCAAATAGGGTAAAGTGATTTGCCCAGGTCACACAGCTAATAAGGGTCTGAGGCTGGATTTGAACTTAGGAAGTTGAGTCTTCCTGACTCTAGGCTGGGTTCTGCTGTGCCACCTGACTGCCATAGTAGGTGCTTAATAAATGTTGATTGGCTGACTGATTGGGGATACAAAGATAGAAGTGAGAGAGTCCTTGTCCTCACAGGGCTTAAATTGTACCAGGAAAGACAGTATCTTTAATGGAGGGACTGACCAATGGGTTTCTGTCTTCACGATATGCTCAGATTTGCCAGAGCATACACAATCTTCTTGGTCGGCTGCCAATGCAGCATGTGGAACTTCAGAAACTGGTTCTGGCCAAGATGACTCGAGGTTAGTACTAGGGCATGATGGATAGCCTTCTAACTGGCTTCAGAGCCAGAAGGTCTGGTGACTCAGGAGGCACTGAGCCAGAACTGAGTTTGCTCACAAAAAGATCAATGAACCCCTCCCTCAGCCCTTTTTGGGCTCTTTCTTCCTGGCAGACAGCAAGGCAGGGTCTGCCGGGAGCTTCCACATTTGGGAGGGAGGCAGCTGCCTAATCTCCCACCCAGCTCCCACCTATCTGGCAACACTTGGCATCTCTTGTATGTTTATCCCTTCTTGATCTTAGGTGAAGGAGTATCCTGAGAGATGAGCGGTCAGGGGCTGAGTGGGACCAGAGGACCCCAAAAGCCATTAGAGGTCCAACCTTAGCTAGGGGCAGAGCAGCAGCTGATGAAGCAGCCAAATGACCTGCTTGACCCAGCCCAGTAGTGGCTTGACCCATCTACTGAGATGTAGAGGCCTCCAAGAGCCAGCCCAGATGAGCAAGGGAGCAATTCATCTACTGCCAACCTCTTACGCTGAAGTAAATTTTAATAATAATAATAATACAAAATAATAGCTTGGAGATAGATATATACACACACACATATACATATTATATATATATATGTGTGTATATATATATATTGCTTTAAGGTTTGCAAAATGCTTTATAAATATTATCTCATATTATCCTCACAACAACCCTGGGAGGTGAGAGTTATCATTGTCCCCATTTTACTAATGAGGAAAGAGGCAAACAAGAGACTAAGTGACTTGCCCAGAGTTACATAGCTAGTAGGTGTCTGAGGGCTTTCTGACTCCAGGTCCAGTGCTCCAGATGCCTCTAGCTTTGTCAACTTAAGACTCAATGAAGTGGGGAAAAGACTCTCAGAGCCAGGAGTATTGAGAAACCTTTCAGAGCCCAGTATTCTATGTTTGTGTTTGCCAGCCTTTGTACTTCAAGTATGAGCTCATGTGTGTGTGTGTGTGTGTGTGTGTGTGTGTGTGTGTGTGTGTGTGTAAGGGGAGAGGGCAGCCCCAGCTTTGGAAGATTGCTTTTTAACTTCTGTTCTTGCTCTCCTTTCTTAGTAACTACCTTTTTTCTAAAAGTTACTTGATGTCAACTGGCTGATCAATATCAAGGGATATAAGGGATGGGGGTTTGTGAACAAATGAACTAGTGATCTCAATCCCTCAGGGTTGCCTCCTCATATTTTAAGGGGAGAAGTAGTTGGCTGTCCTCTGGTATTCAGTTGGGAGAGTCATCTCACATGGATGTTACATGTACATATACAAATACATGCGAAATATATGTAAAGGGAGGATGGGAGGAGATGTGTGTCTCAGTGAGTGTGTCTCAGCAGCAAAAGCTGAACATGTGCAGAGGCAGAGATACTAAAAGGTAAAGGGCTGAGCCTGAAAATGCAAAATGACATTTTCTCCCCTGGAAAGACTGGAGGCTAAAAGCCTTTAATTGCCTACAAAGAGCCCAGAATGTCCTTGATGGCTTCCAGGGCACACAGGCTGCATTCTCACGTTCACCCTTGTCACTCATCCACGTAAGATTCCCAAAGGAACATGGGCAATGAAAATGATTGAACCGGAGCGAATCACCCTAAGGCAGCATGGAGGGATATACGGAGCGAAGAGGCTTTTAAGCAGGAAAAGTTTGTCCTTTCAGCTCCTGCCTGGAGGTGACAAATAGCTTGAGGACTGAGGCTCCGGGGGATCAAACGGAAGAAAAGTCTGTAGTTCCTAAGATGAACATCTTTGCTCCAGCTGAAAAGGCTCAGCACCACCCGGGGCCAAAGACGGAGCAGTAACTCCTCCCAGCCAATGGCCAAAGCCGGGAAGGAGACGGCAGCTGTCCCTCTCAGAGGATCAGCCCCTCTGGTGGAGGCAGCCCAGGTGATAGCAAAGTGTGCCCTAGAGCCTCGACATCCAGGACCTGTAGTGCCATTTGATGGAAGATGGAGGAACAGAGAAAGCTGGTTTGATTAACATGAGGCGGTCATCCAGTGATGTTATAATGAGTACAAACAATGGCCTCATTAGCCATTACTTTACAAAATTACATTTTAAAATATGGTTTTATTTAAAAAAACATTCTTAGCTCATGGGCCTATAGGCCCCCTGTAATTTGCCAACCCCCGATTTAAGTCCAATCTCATTTTACAGTAGAGGAAACAGGCTCTGAGTCTTCTGTGAATTAGAAAAAAGGAGGGAAGTGTTTAGATAGACTTACTATGTGCCTGGCACTGTGGTAAGTGCTTTAGAAGTATTGTCTCATTTAATCCTAACAACAAGCCTGGGAGGTCGATGTGATTGTCATACCCATTATATAGATGAGGAAACCTAAGAAGTCAGTGGTTACAAGACTTACCCCGAGTCATACTAATAAGCCCAGAGTCTCTAATAAGTAAACGAGGCTTTGAATCTGCACTGAGGTCTTCTTGACTTCAGGCCCAGGGCTCTAACCACTGTGCCACTGACAAACCAATGGCACTTTTGGTAAATTCCTAGGAATCACAGTCCCAAAGAGACAAAGAAAACTAGAAAACTAGAAAAGATAGAAACACCATGAGAACGATCTTCCTGCCTTGATTCAAACCTTACATGGCAATCATCAATCAATCGATATCTATTAAGCGCCTACTATGTGCCATGTACCAAGCGATTGGGGATACAAAGAGGCAAACGATATGGTTCACCTATGTCTATAGGAGGCCCTCCACAGCCAGGCTCCAACCCAGGCTCCTTCCCTTTTTGATGACTCCTCCTCCAAGCCACATCCCAGCGTCCTCACTGGACCCATCGCTGGCCAAGATGGCGCCAGCCTCTGGGCCTTTCCTTGTGCTACTATTATTGCCCATCATTAGCACTTTCATTTTCTTCTTCAAGACTTGATTTTTCAAGATTTTACAGGCCCTGAGTCATCATGGCTGAAACCACCTTCTGAAGTTAGAGTTTAATTGGCCACAGACAGGGAATATTGTGCATGCACTAGACCACCAGGAAGGGCAAATCTAAGCATGCCCCATGGTCACTTTTAATATGTAATTTATCTAATCATGTATATGTAACTGTAAATTAACTTTTTAAATATATAATTTTATAGATTTTTATCATCACATGACCTGGAATAATGTTTTCCTGATACAACATGTTCTGTGTAGAAAAGAGAGCCGGGCTTGGCATCCAGGGATGCTGCTCTTTAGCCCCCAGTAGAGGGGATCCAGCTGGACTTTGTGGCTGGGGGCCCTGGTAAAGGGCTCCACAGGCTTCTCCCCAAGTGTGATCTTGGCCAAGTCATCCTTCCCGGGATTCAGTGTCTAACAAGGGAAGGGAGGAGGTGGCTGCATCAGGTTATCTCACGTCCCCTTCTTGTTCTAAATCTCCTGCTGAAAACCATCTAACCACCACTAATCCATTAACTACTTGTGACTCTAAGTCTCTTAACCCTGAGTTTTAATTTCCTACTCTGTAAAAGAAGGAGGAGGAGATTCTTCTGGCGCTAAGATCCTGAGAGATTCTAACTTTACACTGCCCCTAATCAGCTCTGACCTTAAATAAGTCACCCGAGCCTCAGTTTCCCTTCTGTAAAATGAGAAGAGATGAATTTCAAGGGACTGAGTCATTTAACCCCTGAGTCTATTTTCTACTCTGGAAAATGGCCATTAAGATACATTCCCTTTTTGCAGGACAAGATTGTCGGGAGGAGAGGAGAGGAGAGGAGAGCATAGAGGCAAGATGGAAATGTACAAATGTGGTACATAAAATCAGCCTGTCTGAATGAGCTGCTGCATGGCAGCTCCGAGAATCTCAGTGGAAACCTAGAGCAAAGCAGGGCTCTGTTCACAGCTTTGAGCCCTAATACATGGAATATGAGTTGTCCTTCAGCAATTGACTGTGGTTAAGTAGTAAACTCATGTTTGTTGTGTGTTTGCCTTGGGTCTTCAAAATACCATCTCCACCCTCAGTGCCTTTGCATAGGCTGTCCCTCATGCCAGGGATGCTCCCTCTCCTCACCTCCACTACTTAGAATCTCTTCCTTCCAGTCTCCCCTTAGTCTTTCCCCATAGTGTGGTGTACTCATTTATAGCAAACACTCTCTGAGAAAAATCAGTTTGTCTTTTCCCCATCAACTTACCTTTCTCTGAAGACAAAATCCAAGATGAAAATACAAAGAGCAAATAGTCAAGAATGCAGCATTGCCTTGTGCCCTGCTGCTCACATTCTCCTCCTGGTCACTGTCCCCTTTCCCCTCCCACCCCCTTCACTGTTTCTTCCTTTGGTCATGCCAGCTACCCAGAGGAGTCTCCAAGGCTCCTTCCTGTGGCCTCTTTTCTCCCTCTCTATCTCTTAGCTGATCTCCTCAGCTCCCATGGTTCATTATCATTTCTATGCAGATGTCTCAAACTTGACAAGTCCAAACCAAGTCTCATTATCATTCCTTCCAAAACATGCCCATTCTTTGAACTTCCCCATTACTACCAGGGACTCCCCCCCCCCCCACCTTCTTCCAGTTACCCAAACTGGCAATCTCTCTGTAACTGGCCTTCATACTCCCACGTAGCCACACAGCCAAGCCATTGCCCAATGTTCTTTCTACCTCTCGTGGGTAAATCCCCTCTTCTCCACTCCCACAGACACCACCTTGTGCGGTCCTCATCACCTCTCACTTAGACTACTGAAATAGCCTTCTGATTAATCTTGCCTTAGACCTTGCCCCAGTCCTGTCCGTCCTCCACCAGCTGCCAAGGCGATTTTTCTAAAGTATAAGTCTGACCAGGTCCCTCCCCTCCCCCTTCCTCCCAAGAGCTCCAGGGGTTCCCTATTGCTTCCGGGACCAAATATAAAATCATCTGTTTGGATTTTTAAAGCCCTTAATAACCTGGCCTTTTCTTGCCTTTCCAGGCTTCTTAAACCTGACTTTTACCTCCACACACTCTCTGATCCAGTGACAATGGCCTCTTTGAAGTTTCCCAAGCGTGACAGAACATCACTTCTCTGCAAGCCTTTGGACCGGCTGTTCCCATGCCTAGAAGTCTTTTACCCTTCACCTCTACTTCTAACTTTCCTCGGTTTCCTTCTGGATTCAGCCTAGACCCCTCAGCTACTAATGGCTTCGTTTCCCTAATGACCTTCCATCTAATCTGGATATTTTCTTCACGTTTCTATTTATTTACATAGGGCCTCTCACGGTTGATTACGAGCTCCTTCAGGGTAGACACTATTTTGGCCTTCCTTTGCACCCCTAGTACTTTGCATAAGCCTGGCGCATAGTAATTCCTTAATGAATAACAAATATTTGTTGACTGATTGGCTGACTAAAGCGAAAGAAAAGCGAGCGGGGATAATTACCAAAAAGTGAAAGAAAGTGGAGCGGGGATAATTTCACCAGGTCCCAGCATAGCAGCAATTTCTGTCCAGGGAGATCATTCCTCAAGTGGGTCAGGGAGCCTTCTATACAAGGTTCCACCTGCTCAGAATTATCTTCACTTTAGGGCGGCATTGACAGGGCAACGGCAGTATTTCAACTGATTGGCTGACGACCCAGCCTATGGCCATACCTCAGGGCTCCAGAGTTTCAAGGCTTACCCCATCCCCTGTAGCTTCCACCTCCCACAGTCCTTTAGTCTCTTCTTCTACCTGGAAAAACTACATTTTCCATTAACCCCTGCTGAAAAGGGCTTACACAGTAAATTGAACTAGTGCAATGGATAGAACACTGGCCTTGAAATTATGAAGACTGTGATTTAAATCCTGCCTCAGACGCTCACTAGCTGTGTGAGGTAGGCATTGGATTTGTGATTTTGCTGGTAAAGGGAATGCCTATATCAGGTGAAGAAATGCTACCAGGGCAAGCTGGCACCTTAGAGAGTTGTCTGGGGGGCACTTAGAAGTTAAGTGATTTGCCAAAGGTGATGCTGTCAGTATGTGCCAGATGGGAGACTTGAGTCCAGACCCGGATTCAAGGCCAGCTCTCTGGCCACTACTCCATACTGTCAGCAAATCACTTAAATTTCTCTGGGCTTTATCTGTAAAATGAGGGGCTTGAATTCAATGACTTTCAAGTCCCCTTCTAGTTCAAAATTGATGATCCTACAGTCTCAACAAACTGTGTTGATTTTCCTTGAAGCATCCATGAGGTTTAAGATCAAAGCAGAGCCAAGGAAATTAAATTCAACAGTCAAAACATCAAGTCAGCAAAGCAGGCAGCCTCAATTTCCTTCCCAAACCTTCAGGCACCCTGGTTATCAGAAGTCTATTTGTCTTTCTAAAAATTCATCTAGAATAGCATTCAATACTTCAAGTGAAAAAAATATTTTCCACCAAATGATTGATGATTGAGAAATAGATAGATCAAAACAGTCTTTCTTCATCGATCATCTGGTGATGGGCTTTTTGACATGTGGGTTGGTCCTTGGATGATAAGTCTAAGATCCATCCCCAGGTCCAGGCCGGAAGCATTCCTGTCTTGGGAGGCCCAAGCAGAGCCGGCATAGCCTTCTAGACCCCAGGGCCACTCCCACCCCACAGCGGGGCCTCAGAGTCTAGACTGACATCAAGGTTGAAGAAGGGCCTTCTAAGTGGGAGGACAGGATGTCTAAAGACATCTTGATGTGAGTGTGCCAGTAGGCAAATCTTGTGGTTTCGAATACTGGAAATCAGGTGACCCCATATTCTGTCCCCAACACCAGCACTAACTGACTCACCGGTTGACTTGGGGTCAGTTGCCTCTCTTTCTGCTTTATTTTCTCTCTCAGTGGAGATAAGAATATGATACAGGAGGCCTCATTCACTTCTCAAATCTAAGATTCTATGGCCCCCTTAATTCTTGATGAACTGAAAAAATGGCTTCAGATCCTTTTGGCCAATACATATCTTGTAATGAAGTCTCCCTACATAAACTTATGGGTGAGGGTTTGGGGTGGGGAACAAGGACCAGGCCTGGGCTACTGTGAGCTAAGCTCTAGTGCTTACTTAGATACCTCATAGGGAAAGATAAGCCATTATGTAGAAAGCACTTAGAAGTCTCCAGGGGAAAAAAGAGACACAATTTCAAAAGATTATGATTAGGGAATAATACATTCTAGAAATTACGGGTGGTGGGAGCAGGGAGGAGGTTAAGGGAATCTGCAAACATCTTAGAATCAGAAGATCATAGATTTAGCACAAACTCTTCATATGACAGTTGAGGAAACTGGGGCAAGTGATTTGTCCAAGATCACATTAGGAACTAAGTGCCAGGGTCTCTGGCACCCGATCCAACACTCTCTCCTCTATTGCCTCTATGGCATTGATTAAGCACATACAACAAAGAGCAAAAGTCAAACACAACCCTTATTCTTTTGGAGTTCAAAATCCAGGGGAGATGAAACATGTTACCAAAGAATCAGACACCTAACTGGAGCACATAAAGTTCCATGAGGTCCTGGGGAAGGCAGAAATGGGAGTGAGGGGTGAGGGGTGAGGCGGAAGAGATTTGTTAAGGCTCAAGAAAGGTGGTGAGGCTTCAGCTGAGCCTTAATGGATAAAGAGCACCGAGAGGCCTCTCCCAGCCTCCCTTGCCTGTTTTCACACAAGCGAAAGAAGGATTGAGCATTCAGGGAGGGCCAGTCTCAGCACACCAGCCAGATTCCAAACCTCTTTGGAACCTACACTGCCTCATTTGAGGTTTTTTTTTTCTTCCCTACTTGTTTACTCTATTATTGGACTAAAAAAAACTGGGACAATTAACTCTTCTGTCTCATGTAGTTTTATTTATGATTTCTTGAAATAGAACTCTGAAAAACCAGACTTTTATTAAGCCCATGGGGTTTCAAATGGAGCTGCTTGATCATGCCTTTAAACCCAGCTCCCTCTGGCTCTCACTGATTGGCCAGTAATGGGCCCCAGCTCAGGCCTCACTTGCTCTTTGGGTTTTGATGGCTCAGAGGGAGTGTAAATAGCAATGTTTTTCTGTTCTGGCCAGAAGCTCAGAGGGTCTTCCTCTCTCAGTGTGATTCTTTTGTAAAGACAAACTAGGTGTGTTTGTTTATTTTTCGATTTTTTTGTTTTTGTTTTAATTGTTTTTAAATTACTGATTGGGCGTTGCCTCAGACAAACTGAGAGCTGGGAAAGGCCTCAGCTCAAAAAGGCCAAGGTCTCCCACTGCAATGGGGGCCATCCCCAGAGATTTTGACCTGCGTCTTGCCACTGGACTCTGATGACTCTGAACGAGAGAGTGCGGCTGGTGACTGCACAGCTCTGCCTCACTTAGATCCAATTCACTTTACCCTGCTGATGTCGTTGGTCCTCCTCAAGAATGAAAGGTGAACAACAGTAACATCTCATTTGAATAGGCAGCCACTGACACTTGCTGAGTAGGGCAGTGACAGCTCTGTTTATCAGGAAGTCAAGTCAAATTGGAGAGCATTTGTTAAGTAATTACTATTTGTCAGGCACTCTGCTATTCTGGGGGATACAAATACGGGGAGGGGGGAGGTAGTCCCTGCCTTCAAAAAGCTTACATTTTAATGGAGGAAGGTAATATATAAAGGGCAGCTAGGTGGCACAGTGGATAGAGCGCCAGGTCAGGAGTCAGGAGGATCTGAGTGTAAATCCAGCCTCAGACCCTCCCTAGCTATGTGACCTTGGGCAAGTCACTTAACCTTGTTTGCTTCAGTTTCCTCATCTGTAAAATGAGCTGGAGAAAGAAATGTCCAACCACTCCAGTATCTTTGCTAAGAAAATCCCAAATGGGATCGCGAAGAGTTGGACAGGACCAAAATGAATGAACGACCGAAAACACACCAAAGATCAGAATGAAAGCCACAAACAAATTGGTGTTGGGGGAAGGTACTGGCAGAGTACATGGTGGCAGAGTCTGGAGCACGAGGGACCACTGGTCTGGAGGCTCTTCCTCCAGATGGAGATTCAGGGAAGAGCTCACTAGGGGAAGGAAGATAATTTTACCAATTAGGTGAAGTATTGACTGGAGAGTCTAAAGTCAGTAAGACCAGTGAGAAGAAGACAATTGACCACACCAGAGGCCACAAGGGACTCGACCATGGTTTCTGATCTCAAAGCCCCAAAGCACCTGGTCTCTCTCACAGGTATTATAAATAGCCCTACTACCCTGTATGGTAGTAGCCATGTGAGCCAGATGGATGTGAAAGATACTGTTGAGACAGAACCAATAAGACTTGGAAATCGCTTGGATATGATGGCGAGAAAGAGGCAAGAGCTGAGGACGACTCCAACACTGGCAACCTATGGTGGTCACCTCAACAAAAATGGAGCAGTTGGGAAGAAGGATAGGGTTAGGGAAAGCTGATGAATTCTGTTTGGAAGAGTTGAATTTGGGATACTAACAAAACAATCAGGTAGGGGTGTCTAGCATGAAGTGTATTGTTTCTTTCTTAGATAAATATCTCTCCAGGTATAACATTTTACTGATGTATCAACTTAATTAAAATGTGAAGATCCTCCACCCCCCAGTTCCATGCCTTTGCCTTGCCTATCCCCCATGCCTAGAATTCTGTCCTTCTTCACCCCCTACTTCCTAGCTTTCTTGGATTCTTTTAAGACTCAGCTCAAGTCCCATTTCTCGCAGGAGCCCTTTCCCAAAGGCCCCCCTCCCCATCTTCCCACTGCTGGTGCCTTTCCTCTGAGATATCCTTCCACTCACATTATATGCACCTAGTGATTGAAATGTTTTCCTCATTGGAATGTAAGCTTTTTGAGGGCAGGCAGCTCCTTTCATTGTTTCCCCAGCACTTGCCACCATACTTCACCCCACTGCACCATTTAGCTGCCCGTATATAATAAGCATTCAATTTCTCTCCCTCCCATCTCTTCCAGAATAAGTGATTAGTAAATGCTTGTTGAGTGACAAACTGGTCTTTCTCTGCCATCTTCAGCTCTTATAAAGAGCTCTACCCGATCTCAAGCCAGAAATGCAGTTCCCAGGGGACCATCCAGCTTCTTGCCTCCCCCACAAATTGTTCATCTGGGTGACCAATAGTTACCTCTCTGTCGGGATGAGGATTTCTGCCTCTGGCGATTGCAGGAGAAAGTACTGAGGTAGCTTAAAAGGCAGAAGAATGCGAAGACGGGCAAGTCTTTCATCCCTTCAGGGTTTAGCCAGGGACTGCGCTATCCAGGGCTATTTATAATACCTGTGAGAGATACCAGGTGCTTTGGGGCTTTGAGATCAGAAAGAAAGCCACAAACACAAAGACGCAGTCTTTCAATTGAGCAGAGAGGAGGTTAGAGGAAATTGAAATGTGCTTGGTTTTAGTCACAAAAGTCAGATAATGGAATGTCTGAGCCTATTTAGAAACCTCTGGAGGCAAGTGGATTTTGTGGGCTCTATATGTCATTTTTAAAATACTTTTTTTCTATCCTTCAGGTCATTGTTTTTCTGTAATTACCAGGAACCACAGAATGTCGTTAACTTCAATTCATCATTCAGGGCTCGGTCCCTAAGGGAAATCTCACCTGGATTATGAGCTGGAGGGCAGTTCAGGGAGCTGCCAGGTATAATGGAAATCAAAGGTCCTTACTTTGCCACTTAGTGGTTGTATGACTGTGGACAAGTCCTTTACCTTCTCTCAGCTTCAGCTTCCTCATCTGACAAATGAAGGAGCTGGACCAGAGGTTCTTTGAGGTGACTTCCAGCTCCAAATCCCCTGGGAGCAGAGGACGCAGCTGTACTTTTTATAGGATGACTCCTGGAAATTGTAAGCTGTCAGAGTTGGGGGTGGGGGAACCTTAGCGGTGAGCCATGGGAAACACTGGAGCTGAGGGGAAGGACGATAGAGCCATTGGCTGGGGGAAGGAATAAGGGAGTGAAGCCCCACCCCACTCCCAGCCCCGCTGCCCAGAGAATGTTGGGAGGGAGCATGCAATGCAAGGAAGGCTGGAAGGCAAGGTCAAGGGGAACACAGGGAGAGACAAGCAAGATGGCACTCAGTAGCAGAGTTGGCAGTCTTGTGCACACAGGCTGGGCCCACCACCTGTTGGTCAAGGCTCATCATAACTAAACCATAGAGGTAAACCAGGACACTCAGAATCCTAATGGCTCACATTTGTATGAATTCTTAAGGTTTGTGAAGCCCCAGGCTGGGGTTCCTGGCTCTGGGAGGTGAGTCTTTGTATGATCTCCATGTCACTTCCAGCTTTAAGCCACATCCCAGATGTCTCTTCACCACGTCCCATGATGGGTCCATGTGCCCATCCCTCTCTCCCCCACTTCTGGCATCCCTCTGTGTGCTGCCTTCCCTTATTAGATGTAAGTTGTCTGAAGGTGGAGACTGTCCTGTTTGTGTATAATTGCACCCCTAGTGCTCAGCACCAGCACTTGGTAAATGTTTAGTAAATGTTCTCTCTCTCTTATCTATCTTATCTATCTGCCTATCTGTCTCTCTTTCTCTCTCTCTCTACCTACCTAGCTGTCAGTCTGTCTCTATCTTATCTGTTTGTCTATCTAAAGTGTGTTATGTATATTATTTCGTTTCATCATCACTACACTCCTGTGACACAGGTGCTATTATTACTCCATTTTACAGATGGGGAAACTGAGATACATAATGGATAAGTGATTTTTCCAGAGTCATACAACTAATAAGCACCTGAGATGAGATTCTAATCTAGATCTTCCTGACTCCAAGTCCTGCGGTTTGTGTGCTCTGGGAGGGAGCATGGACAGGGAGCTGGACCTGAAATCCAGACGAGGGTTCGAATCTTGCCTCAGACGCTTGCTGGGCCAGTCTTCACCTCCCTCTGCCTCGGTTTTCTCAACCATGAAATGGGGATTAACAGTAACACCTGCCTCACAGAGTTGTCTCGAGGATCAAAAGAAATAACAAACACTAGCTGTTGTTATCATGTCAGTGGCACCGTCTGAGACGTGTCATTCACGTAAGTCCACTCAGTGTTCAGTAGTAAGTGAATAGGACATGTGTAAATATGTGAGGTGTGGAGGCTTGGGGGTCATAGTAAGCCATCGCTGTAATTGGAGGCAGGGCGGCATCGTGAATGGAGCTGGCTTCGGAGTCGGAGCGACCATGGTTCAAGTCCAATCTCCCACACATGCTGGCTGTAGTGAGACAGGGCAGGGCAGTTCCCTGCTCTCCATGCTCCAGGATGCTGTGTGAGGGGCGGAGTAAGTGCACATCAGCTATATGAAGTGAGTCCAGGAAAGCTAATGGGATTCAAGACAGCGTCACGGAGGCCAGGCTTTCAGGAGTAGGGAGGTGATTGCCACGTTCTCCTCCGCCCTCATCACACATCTGGAGTCTGACGATCGTCCAGTGTGGGGAGCCACGGTTTACGGACTCCGGTACTCTGGAGGGTGGCAATCAAAACAGTGAAGGGTCGCAAGGTGGTCCTAGGAAGAGCGATGGAAGGACCTGGGAATGTTTTAACTGGAGAAGACCCAGGGGCCCAAGAGGGCTGAAGGGCCACCATGAAGAGAAAGGATGGATCTTGTTCTGTTGGGGCCCAGAGGGCGAGAAGCTGCACAGAGGCCAGCAGAGGCTGGACTGAGTGAGAGTCCCCCCTCCCTCCCTGGAAACCCTGAAGCAGAGAACGAGCGACCCCTCGTCAGGTATGTTCTTATTGGAGATGCCTTTGGGGAATGGGTAGGAGGACACTGTCCCAGAGGACCCCTGAGTCAAACACTGGGCCTCTGTGGTCTTCACAGGCAGAGGGGTGTCCTTACCATTGGTTCCCTACACTCATGAAAGTGTACATCCAGCCTGGGGCATTAGCGGGAGAGCTAGCCTCAGTGTTGAGAGAAGCAGATCTGCCCATGGGTGTGCATGCATATGGGCACTGTATGTATGCGTGTGTACACACGCATGCATGGATATGAACACACACGCACCCCATGGTGCATATATGTATACACATTATATGTCTGTATATGTGTGGCATGCCTGCTTGTGTGTGCATGCATTGTGAATTGTGTGTGCATATGTACACACATATGTACACACATGCACAGTCCACACACACGCGCGTATATATTTTGCTATTCTTCAGTCGTGTCCAACTCTTCATTACCCTGTGGACTAAAGTGTGCCACTACTCTCCATGGTGTTTTCTTGGCAGAGATCCTGGAGTGGTTTGCCATTTTCTCCAGGTAATTTTATGGATGAGAAAACTGAGGCAAACAGGATGAAATGACTTGTTCATCTAGTAAGTGTCTGGAGCTGAGACAGGAATTGAACTCAGGAAGTTGAGTCTCCCTGACTCCAGGCCTGGCACTCTGTGCACTGAGCCACCCAGCTGCCTCTTATGCCTACACACACCCACACCCACACCCACACACACATACGTGTGTGTGTTCCACGGAAGTCCCCAGGTAACCCTACTGGCTCTTGCTCAGAAGAAGCAGCTAGTTCTGGCAGTAGCAGAAGGGGGCAAACCAGGCCTGCGATCTCACTGAAGTGTCAAGTGCCCCCCAAGGTTGGAGAGAGCCCTTTGTCTCTCCTGAGAGGCAACTGGGTGGTTCAGTGGATAGAGTACTAATCCTGGAATCAGGAAGGGCTGAGATCAAATCTAGGTGTGTGACCCTGGGCAAGTCACTTAACCACTGTCAGCCTCAGTTTCCTCATCTGTAAAATTGGGATAATAAGACCTCCCTCCCAGGGACATTGTGAGGACCAAATGAGATGTTTGGAAAGTTTTACAAAACTTAAAGTGCCATGTAAATGAGAGCTATTTATTATCATTGTTACAGATGTTATTATTATTATTATTAAAAGGTTGGAAAGGTGGGGGAGAGCCCTTGCCCTAGAGCTATTTTTACAGTTACAGTGAATTGGCTTCCTCCATCCCCTTACCTCCTGTGTGAATTTTTGTGGACTCTGCTTGTGGAATCGGGAGTCACAGAGGGTGGTATGACCTCCAAGTCACCTTTGATTTCTCTTCTTTTGGCCCCCATGTCAAATTAGCCCCATATCCCATGGATTCTTCTTTGGAAATATTTCCCACATCTCTGCCTTCCTTCCTGTTCCTGAAGCCCACACCGGAGTCCAGGCCCTTATTTTTAGCTGCCTATTTTTTTTTTTTTTTGCAAATTGCCCAATTCTGCTTGTAATTTCTCCCTTCAGTTCATCTTGTATTCTGTTCAGCACATTGATGTCCCTAAAGCTTTGCTTTGATGGTATCACGCCCCTGATTAAAATGCTTCAATGACTCCCCATTCCCTACTGAGGAAACAATCAACTTCCCTGCTTGGCATTCAAGGCCCTCTGCCATCTGACCCCACCTATTTGTCTGGCCTTATCTCTCACTACTTCCTGACATGCATCCTTATACTCTAGCTAGCACTCTTCACAGCTCTTGGCACATGGTAGGAGCTTGATAAAGGCATGTTGGCTGACTAGACCACCTGGAAGCTGACTCACCTCACACCCATCAGATCAACAAAGACAATGGCAAAAGAAAATGACAAATGCTAGGGATCTGTGGGAAAACAGGCACATTGCTATTGGTGAAGCTGGGAATGGGTCCAGCCACTCTAGGAAGCAACCAGGAATGATGCCTTTTGACCCAGCTATACACCGCTAGGCTTCTACCTTCAGAAGGTCACAGAAAGAGGGGGAAAAGTCAGCTCTTTTGTGTCATCAAGAAACTGGAAAGTAAGGAGATGCCCATCAACTGAGGAATGATCAAAGCACTTGTGGTATATAAATGTGATAGGGACTAGTGTGCTGTGAGAAAGGAAGAAATGGATGATTTCAGAGAGACATAGAAAAGCTTGTCTGAACCGATAGAGAGAGAAAGAGGAGAACTGGAAAAAACATTTATCCTCTAACATTCATATTATGAAAACGAACAATTCTGAAAGGTCTGAGAACTTAGATCAATTAAATGTTCAACCACAACCCCAATTGGTAAAGAAGAATGTTGACCACCTCATGACAGAGAAGATGGATTAATATGCAGAATAAAAATGCATTTTTGGATGTGACCAATGTGGGAAATGTTATATTTATGTGATGCAAAGTTCCTTCCTTCCTCCCTCCTTCCCTCCTCTCTCAGCCTCCTTCCTGCTCTCCTTCCTTCCTTTCCTTCTCTTTCTTTCCCTTTCTTTCCTTTCTTCTTTACTTCCTTACTCCCTACCTTCCTTCTCTCCCTTTCCCTCCCCCCTTCTTTCCTTCCTTCTCTCCCTTTCTCCCTTCCTCTCTTTCTTCCTTCCTTCCATCCTTCTTTCCTTCCTTTTCAGTGGTTAAGAGATAGGAAGAAAAATAAATAAATGTTCAAAACAGATTGCCTTTCCCACTTCCATCTATCGAAATCTCAGCCAGCCTTGAAGTGCAAATTGAAATGCCTTATTCTCCATAAAGTCTTCTCCAACTGCCCCAGCTACAAGTCATGTCAATTTCTTCTGAATATCCACAGAATGCGTTTTAGACTTCTTTTTGGGACTTGCCCCAGACTTTGAGCTCCCCATTAGAAGCCCCCACTTAGATTCTCCATCCAAATCTCAAATTCAACGTGTTTCTAAAGAAAGTTTCTTGTCCTCTAGCCTTGAATGCCTGATCTCTTGGCCATGTTGTGGAGGGAGCTGGGCTGGAGTCAGACACGGGTTCAAATTCTCCCCTGTCCTATGTCAGCTTTGTGATTGTGACTAATTTAATCCTCTCTGCCGAGGGCAGCTATAAACTACTGATACATTACTGATCTTCGTTGGTGGATGGAATTCACACACTGGAAGTTACCCTCATGGATACAATTACAGATCTGATCAAATAAATTCAGGAATTCTTGTCCCTTCTCATCATCTTGTAATACCACCTATGGCCACAAGGGGGAGGGCCCTGCTCGACAATCATCCCCTCATCTCTGGAGTCTCCATGGTTCAGTCTCAGTTTAATGGCCATCCCTAGTCACCTTTCCCAACAAAGGCTGATGGCCTCTCTCCTCTCCATGTCTGCAGTTAGAGGAGCTGGGTTCAAGTCCTGGCTCTGACACTTACCTTCTGTGTGACCTTGGGCTGGTCACTTCATTTGTCCAGGCGTCAGCTTCCTCGACATCAGATGAAAGGGTTGCACGAGATGCCTGCAGGTCCCTTTCAGCTCTTGAGCTGTGACTTTGATTCTCTGACTCTGCGCTTCTTCTTGGAACAGCGGGTGCCAAGAACCTGCCCCGGCCCCCTGGGCTCGGTTAGAGCATAATGAGAAACGCTCCCGACTGGACTTCCTGCGGCTTCATTAAGCACTTCCAAAAACTGCCTCTAGATCCAATACGAGCTTGTTCATCAAGTGCAGCTATCCATCAGATGCCAGGGCCTACTTTGGCACCTCGCCACTCCTTGCTTTAGGAGCAATAACTAAATTAGTGCTACCACTGCTACTGAAAATGGTGTGACAACTAGCTGCCCTACAACCCCCTCACAATTCCACTAAGCCCAGTCCCAAATCCCTTCCCTGGCCACCACTCTATTGTCTCACCCAATTAGAATGCAGGGCAGCTGAGTGGAACGGTGAATAGAGCTCAGGGCCTGAAATCAGGAAGATGCATCTTCCCCAGTTCAAATTTGGCCTTTGACACTTACTAGCTGTGTGATCCTGGTCATGTCACTTCACCCTGTTTGCCTCAGTTTCCTTATATGTTAAAAAAAATGCTGCAGAAGGAAATGGTGAAGCTACTCCATGATCTTTGCCGAGAAAACCCCAAATAGGGTCACAGAGAGTCAGACACAACCAAACAACAAGAACATTATAACGTAAGCTCCTTGAGGGAAGGGACGGTCTTTCTTTCGGCTTATTTGTGCATCCTCAGTGCTTAGCACGGGGCCTGTGTGCCAGTAAGGCAAAATGGGCTTAGTTTAACGGGTGCCCTTGAGGAGTTTGGCTTTTGTTTACGGTGAAAGTACTTTCACCTGTTAAATGCTAAGCCCCAGGCCCAAAGCCCTATCAGGTGTGAAACCTGTGTGGGCATAGATTAAGGATTTAAGAGGGGCCAATTCGGGAACCAATGGGTCTCTGGTCGTTGAGGCGGGACTTGAGAA
>CM053623.1:11943062-11954601 GCA_028646595.1 Phalanger gymnotis
AAAGTCTGTCAGGGTTAGTCATCACAGAATCAATATATCTGTGGTTGTATACAATGTTCTTCTGGCTCTGTTCCGCTCACTCAGCATTATGTCATGTAGGTTCTTCCAGGTTGTTATGAAGTCCGTATCATCCCCACTTCTTATAGCTAACTGGTTGCTTCTTGACCCACATACGGGTTCCTTAGGAGACAGGTAAGATGATCTACTACTCCCATCTCTTTGAGGACTTGCCACATTTTGTTGTGATCCACACAAAGGCTTTAGTGTAGTCAGTGAAGCAATAGTAGGTGTTTTTCTAGAAATCCCTTGCCTTCTCCGTAATCCAGCAAATGTTAGCAATTTGGTCTCAAGTTCCTCTGACTCTCTGAAAATCAGCCTACTTTTTTGATAATTCTTAATTCACACATTGCTGAAGCGTGGCCTGCAGAATTTAAGCATAACTTTGCTGGCGTGGGAAATGAATACAATTGTTAGGTAATTTGACCATTCCTTGGCATTGCCCTTCTTTATGATTGGGATATAAGCTGAACTTTTCTAACCCAGTAGCCACTATAGAGTTTTCTAAATTTGCTGTCATATTGAATGCAGCACTTTAACACCATCATATTTTATGGTTTTAAATAGCTCAGCTGGAATTCTATCACCTCCACTAGCCATATTGCTAGCAATGCTTCCTAAGGCCCACTTGACTTCATTCTACAGGATGTTTGGTTCTAGGTCAATAACCATACTAGCATGGTGATCAGTGATGTTAAGAACTTTCTTGCATAGTTCTTTTGTGTATTCTTGCCTTCTCTTCTTTATCTCTTCTCCTCCTCTTAAATCTCTAACATTCTTGTCTGTTATCATGCCCATTTTTGCATGAAACCTTCCCTTGATATCTCTAATTTTCTTGAAGAGATCTCTTGTCTTTCCCATTCTATTGTTTTCTTCAATTTCTTTGCATTTCTCATTTAAGAAAACCTTCTTATTTATCCTCGTTATTCTTTGAAATTCTATATTCAGTTGGGTATATTGTTCCTTTTCTCCTTTACCTTTCACTTTGATTCCTTCATCAGCTATCTGTAAAGCCTCATCAGGCAGCCATTTTGCTTTCTTGCTCTTCTTTTTCTTTGGAATTTTTCTTTTTTTGTTGCTCTCTCCTGCACAATGTTGTGAATCTCTCTTCACAGTTTTTTAGATACTCTATCTACCAGATTTAATCCCTTAAATCTATCTCCTCCATTTCATATACATAAGGGATGTCATTTAGGTCATAAGCATACAGTCTGATGGCTTTCTCTACTTTCTTCAATTTAAGTCTAAATTTTGCCACAAGAAGCTCATGACTGAGCCACAGTCAGCTTCAGTAACTTACTTCACCACCTTTGGCTACAACATATGCAATCAATCTGATTTCCATATTGACCATGTAGTGATGTTCCTATGCAAAGTTGCCTTTTGGTTGCTAAACAAAGAGTGTTTGCTCATAAAACTCTTTTGATCTCTGCCCTGCTTCATTTTATACTCCAAGACCAAACTTGCCTGTTACTCCAATTACCTTTTTTTTCCCCCACTTTAGCATTCCAATCCCCTATGATGAATGTGACATCTTTTTTGTGTGTGTTATTTCTAGAAGTTGTAGGTCTTTATAGACCTGAAAAACTTTGGCCTCTCTGGTATCAGTGGTTGGAGCACAGACTTGTATTACTGTGATATTGAATGGTTTGCCTTGGATCCTAACAGATAACCTGTCATTTTTGAGATTCTACCCCAGTACTGCTTTTCTCACCCTTTTATTGAGGGCTACTCCAGTTCTTCTAAGGGACTCTTGCCCACGGTGGTATGTGCCATGATCATTTGAATTAAATTCACCCATTCCCATTCATTTAAGTTAACTGACAGCCAGGAGGTCGATGTTTAAACTTTGCATCTGCTATCTGACCACACCCAGCTCACCTTCGTTCCCAGATCTTACATTCCAGGTTCCATGCTGATCTTTATAGCACTGGACTCTTTTTGGTCACGAGACACATGCACAGCCGAGCTTCCTTTTGTCTTTGGTCCAGCTGGTCAATTCCTTCTGAAGCCACTCTTCCCCAGTAAAGGGCTGGCCGCCTGACTTGAGGGCTTTATCTTCTGGTGTCATGTCTTTTATTACGTGATGTTAGGGCTGGGCTACACCTTACTTCTGGAGGGAAGGTCTTGGTTGCTGCTTCCTTGGAGTACTGAGTGTCATGTCATTCCAGGATCTCAGGGACAGGCTGGAGACTTGCAAGTTTTCAGTGCCCCCAAAGGGGTCTGATCCAGGGCAGGTCTGCCCCCTGGTCTGAGCTCTGCAAATTCCTGTACTGGTTTTGGCTCTGAGTAAGAGTGTATTGCTGTTGGACTTTGCTCCCATCAGGCAGCTAGAAAACTGTTGGTTCATAGAGGCATAATTGTAGGTTCCCTTTTGACCTGGGATTCCTGCCCTGGTGATTCTTCTATAGGCTGAGCTAGATTCTGGAAGTGAGACCCTGCCCTGACCTTGAGGTCTGAGTCACATCACTACCCCAGTGGCTTCTGAACTTCCTACTTCCCCATACACAGTTCAGGGCCTCCCTACCAAGGAAGGCCACTCCCTAAACAAGGGCCCTCTCAGTCCAGGCTGGATCTGTAACCCAGAACTGGGTAGTGGGGAGCAAAACTGCTAGTTAGCACCTGACCCATCACAGTACTTGGTACGGGTCTGATGGAGCCCCAGGAGGCCTCTGGGACCCTCCTTTCACCTCAGCGCACAGGTTCTTCCTAGACTGGTGGGTGCTCCTGCTCTGACCCTGTCCCCAGTGTCCATCTCCAGTGTCTACAGAACTCTCTGGCTGTCTGAAATGGCCCAGAGAAGGACTCACTGTGACTTTTCCTGGATTTCCTCAGTAGGGTTTGGTCTAGTGCACTTTCTGGATCTGTTTGGAGACGCTGTGGAAGGGAGTTCACCGCACTGCTTCCTGATGCTCTGCCATCTTGGCTCTGCCTCTCTCATCTATCTTTTTTCTAGTCCAGCTCCCTTATTTTACAAAGGAGTAAAATGAGTCCTAGAGAAGAGACCTGCCCGAGGCTATCTAGGTAGAGACTCCAGTCTTGCTGACTTCACTAAATTCTGCTGCCTTTCTGATGGATGGATACTAATCACAGTTAGTCAGAGGATTGTGAAATGCTTGGATGTCGATCATTCGATGAATCATAGGATGTTAGCGACGGAAGGAGCCTCAGAGCCCAGTTAGAACAACCCTTCACTTTGCAGATGAGCAAACTGAGTCCCAGAGAGATCATTCAGTGACTGTCCGAGGTCCCACAGTGTGGCTTCAGACACGGTATTTGAATCCGGGACTCCAGAACCGCTGCACCATGCTTGTATTTTTAAGCACCTATCATGTCAAGTAAAGGCTGGGAACCCGGAGGAGACCCGAGCTGAGGTCCCCCCCTAACTCTGAGCCCTAGGAAGCCGCAAGGCGGAAAGAACATCATTAACCATTGCAGCAGGTGGGAAAATGAAACACGGCGGTGACCGAGCGCCCTCTGCTGTCCGCTTGGTGCTAGAACGAAGACCGGCGGTGGGATGCCCAGCGAGGTCAGAGGACTGAAAACGCATCTTGGAGTTCATGGCTCAGAGATCTCTTTGTGCCGGTTCTTAAAGGAACCACGGCCCAGGGAAGGATGCCCGGAACAGGAGCAATGAAGACGGTAAAGTCAGCTTTCGAAGAGCTTCACTCTCTCCCGTTCTGTCTCCTTATTATCTCCTGCACTCCTCGCCCCTTCCCCTTGCCCATCCCATCAGGCAGTCAGTCAATAAGCATTTCGTTAGCACCTACTATGTGCCAGGAGCCGTGCTGAGGTCTGGGAATACGAAGAAAGGCAAAAACAGCCCCTGCCTTCACGCAGCTCATAGTCTAAAAGGGGAGAGAATGTTCAAACAACTCTGTGATAAAAGGATTTACACTGGGAAATTTACACTGGGTAACCCCCTCCTCTTCCCAAAAGCTTGTTGATTCTTTGAACTCAAATCTGGATTTGGAAATAACTTCTTTCTTTAAAAATATATTTTATTTTTCCCCACCTACATGTTAAAATAATTCTTTTAACTTAACTTTTTTTTTTTAAAGTTTTGAGTTCCAAATTCTATCCCTCCCTACATTCCTCCCCTCTGCCCTCCCTGAGATGGTAA
The DNA here is from genome assembly GCA_028646595.1 of Phalanger gymnotis. Lineage (NCBI taxonomy): Eukaryota > Metazoa > Chordata > Mammalia > Diprotodontia > Phalangeridae > Phalanger > Phalanger gymnotis. The sequence goes on from CM053623.1 coordinate 11,947,243, forward strand.
GCAATCAGATATAGGTCATACATGTGCAATCATGTAAAATAGAGAAATAATTTCTCCAGTCATTTTTCAGTTACATCTGACTTTGGGTGACTAGATTTGGGTTTTCTGTTCTTTGTTTTGGCAAAGATCCTGCAGTGGTTAGCCATTTCCTTCTCCCATCCATTTTACAAATGAGGGAACTGAGGAAAACAGGATTAAGTGACTTGCCCAGGGTCACACAGAAAGTAAATAAACTTATATTATAAATTTCATATTTATAGATTGCACATAAAATATACATTTCACAGTTATGAATTTCATATAAAATATACATTTCATATTTATAAATGTTACATAAATATAAGTTTATATTTATAAATGTATATATGTATAAAGTTTACATAAAATATAAGTTCTATGTTTATATTTTATATAAAATATAAAATTTACATTAAATTGATTTAAATAATAATGGTTTGTGAAGGACTTCCCAATCATTATCTCACTGAGTCTGCTATAAAATCTCATGAGGATTCAGACCAGGCTCTTCTTACAGCATTGCATCATAATATCCTGCCCTCCTCGGGCAATAAGTAATAGGATAGGTGCTAGATATTAATCTCCCCATTTTATAGATGCCAAAGATGAGGCTCAGAGAGGATGAGGCACAGGGTCCCAGGGCTAATAAGTGTAACAGGGTGGGTCTGAACCCAGATTCTCTTGACAGAAAAAGCATTAAGTGCTTGAGGTGGAGGGGAGAAAAAGTAGACTCCCCAATCCAACCAGGATTCTATCCAGTGCCTTTCTTCCCTAATTGTGAGTTTGTTTAATGTGTTAGCTCTCCTAGAGGATTTGCCTTTTTAAAAAGAAGACCTCAGGAGAAAGGATGGAATTCTGGGCACTGTGGTATCTGAGTGGAGGCAATACTGGACCTCCATGTTCTTCACATTCCCTGTAGGAGAGACATCATGCTGGAGTGAAAAGAGCCCAGGTTTTCAAGGAGTCAGGATTCTGCCCTAGAGCTGGGAAGGACCGCAGGCCGTCTAGTCCATCCCCACCCCATTTTACAGAGTCAGAAAAGACAAATGACTACACCCAGTTAGGGCAGAGCACACCCTCTGCTCTGGAGCCACACATTCTGCCCTGACCCAAAGGAAGAGCTTGCCTTAGGATATGAGCCCTGAGATGAGCTTTGAAGGAAGCAAGGGCGCTCCATGAAGCTTCCTGAGCTGGAGCAGCTTCTCAGACGGCCCAAGACCCCAACAATGGCGGGAAGACTGGAGAGAGTGGGTTAAGTTCAGGAACAGTTAGGAAGCCGACTTGTTCAGAAGGGTTTGTAAAAGAAAGTGAAATGAAACAAATCTGGAAAGGTAAACCAAGGGCAGATTAGGGAGGGCTTCTGGCCGGGATCTGTTTTATCCTAGAGACAACAGGCAACAGTGAGAGATTGCTGATCTGGAGGGTGATGTAGTCACACCTGGGCTTTCAGAAGAGTGTGTGGTCCACCAGGTGAATCAGAGGGGATGGGGTGGGGGTGGGGAGAAGTGGAGACTCGGAGCTAACCATCTAGGCTAGAGGTTATTAAGTACAAAGAAGGGGACGGATAAGGAGAATTGTCAAGATTTGACAACTGATTACATACAGAAAGCAGGGTGGAGCTGAGAATGAATGAAGGGCGTGGCCTCCAATTTTATGAGTGGGGCTTGCTTGCTTTTTCTTTCTCTCTCTTTCTCTCTCTCCATTCCTTCATTGCTTTTATGTTCCAGAGCCTCACAGGGTTGTGAAAATCAAGCAAAATTATGTATGTGCAGCCGCTTTTTGGGGCTTTCTGGAGAAGTCTAAAGCGACTGGACTTAGTTTCCCAATCGACCTTTTCCCTCTTGCATTGTCTACTCCTTTGAAGCTCTGAATGAAACAAAATCAGCTTATTTTTATCTGCAGAAAGAACTCCTCTTAAAACGCAGGCAGCCAAATGAAAAGAGGCTTTAATAAGAGCGAGGATAGTCCTGAGGGTAGCGATGCCAGTTGGCCCAGCAATTACAACATAAGGGGGAGAGACTGTAGAGGAGATAATTTTACCACATCCCACACCATGATGGACAGGTCTGTCTAAGCAAACAGCACATGCTCTGAAGGTTGATCTGTAAGTGGGTCAGTGACCCAGACACGGTTCCAAATGCCCGTGATTTTATTCATCTCGGGCCCTTCCTTTACATTGGCTCACCCCTGACCTGCCCCTCTTCTCTTCGTAGAACCCGAAATTCCCAGACTTCCCTTGTCCCCAGAGGCTTTGCCTCTAATTATCTTTCAAGTCCTTCTTCTGGCCCGGAAAGACTCTATTCCTCCTCAGTCCCCTTGGCTATATGTAAAATGTTTGTAAACTATGTCATAGACTCTATGCTAATAACAGCTTTTGGACCTGATTCAGAACACACATTTAAAAATGTCTGCAGAGGAGGGATTCCTAACGTTTTTTTTTCCGTGTTAATGACCCCTTTAGGAATCTAGTCAAACCTATGGATTCTTCGGAATGTTCTTAAATTTTCATTATTGAAGAAAAGCAAAATTTTAGTTAGTAATTAGTGAAAGTAAAGATGAATTTTCCCATCCAAGTTCATGGGCCCCCTACAATCTATCCATGAGCCTTCTAAGAACCCCGGAGAACTTCGATTTGATGCATTTGCAGCACTGGAGGGGGAGAGCTAAATAAAAGTATTTACCTAAATTGCTTTAGCTGTCACACATTCCAAATAATTAAGCCCTGGGAAGGCATTCCTTTGTTCTTTAATATTGCCATTTTGGGGTAGAATGTCAACAAAGATTTCTAATAAAATGGTTACACCAAAGTAATCCAATCAAATCCAGCAAAACTGTGTGCCCATTTGTGTGCTAGCTGCAGGACATCCAAGGATGAAAAGATCGCTGCCTTCAGGGTATCCACGGGATTGGATTAATTATTAATTATTTCTATTAAGAAATCTTTATCATTTCAGTGCCTTCCCTCAGTTAATTATCCCCTATTTATTCTGCATAACTTGCTTTGCGTTGGTTGGTTTTGCATCTTGTTTCCAGTTAGATTGTAAGCTTCTTGAAGGCAGGGTTGTCTTTTGCCTTTTTGTATCCCTAGGCACATGGTAGGTGATTATCTTAGGGGCAGCTAGGTGGCACAGTGAGTAGAGCAGAATCCCTAGAGTCAGGAGGACCTGAATTCAAATCCATCCTCAGACACTTGACACACTTACTGTGTGACTTTGGGCAAGTCACTTAGCCCCAATTGCCTTGCCTTCCCCCTTCCAAAAAAAGAAAAAAAAATCCACTTTGCATTATTCACTGTAAAGAAGTGCCCTACTTTGTAGCAACGGACTTTACCACTTTAGCTTTCCAAGTGACCCCAGTAATGACCCCCAAAGAGTATTCATCCCTACCTCATTTCCTCCTCTCATCAGTGCCCACAGGGCCAGTGACTGTAGCTCTACGCAGATGACTCCCTAAATCTCTATGGCTAGCCTGAATTTTTCTCCAGCCCTGCATCTTCGACCTACCTGCTGCACAGCTTCACCTGGATGTCCTGCTGGCATCTCAAACTCAGCATCTCCAAAGCAGAACTCCTCTCTCCTCCTACACCTGCCTCGCCCCTACCAAGGCGCTCACATCCCTCCAGTCCCTCAGCATCCTCCTCCTCTGTGCTGCCCCTACCCCTACCCCCACACCCAAACTCCTCAGCCGGCTTCCCAGCTCCACTCACATGGCCAATACCCTCCTCAGTTGGTCTCCTGCTTCCTGTTTTGCTCTTCTGCCTCCAGTTCCCAGCAAAATCTGAAAGCACAGGTTGGTCTTGTTACTCCCTTACTCAAAAATCTTCAGTGACCCCCACTGCCTCAAGGATAAAGTACGAACTCCTCAAAATTTGGCAAATCCCACTTTACTTTTCCAGATTTCCAACCAAACCAGAGTCCTTGGGGTTCTTGGGGCTCAGGATACTGTTCCCAAGGCTAGGGCATACTTCCTCCTCCGGCCTCCTATAATCCTTGGTTCCAGTCCCTCCTTCCACGGGAAACCTTGTTGATCTTGATCATTAAGTTCTCTCCCTCCTAAATTTACTTTATATTTAAGTACCTGTGTATGTGCTGTGGAATCCAAGCTGCTTTAGGGCTGGAGCCTGTCTTCTGGTTTTCTACAATATTCCTAGCACTGGTGTTTAATCAGCATTGGCTTGAGCCGAGCCACCTTCCTAGAAGTTACTAGGAGACAGTCAAATGAAAATCTAACTTGGGTAAATTAAGTAGAAAACCTGGGGAGGGATGTGAATCTAGGCTCCAATGAGAAGTGGTCAATCGAATCTAGCAAAGGGAGGGATAATGTCAGTCTTACTCCAGCCGCGTCTTGAAGAGGCTGATTTAACTTCCGGACAAATGACCTGTTCTATAAAAAGAAATAGCCCAGGGTAAAGTTGGGCATTTATCAGGCCACTATCACTTGATACTCTCCTTAAAAATATCCAATTCCCTCTGTTCCAGTCCTATGTCCAATGAGCAATCTGTAAATCTGACTTGATTTCAAGGGATCTATTCAAGGATGAAGAGGAAAACGGCATGGGGTCCGGAGCTCTTTCCCCAACTGGCTCTATAACCCCAGACTGATCAACTAATCTCCCTGCTTCAGCTTCCCTATTTGTAAAATGGAAGATGGATTATCTTTCAGGATTGGCACTTTGTGTGACTCACAGATAACACGTGGGCATATCTCTTTATTATCTATACTGCTGCATAATTGATATTAGACCAGACATAATAAACAAGGTTCATGTATTTTAAAGTGCTATACAAGCCAGAAGCCCAATCTCCATTCAAAGAACACTTTCTGATTGGCAGGTTGTGTGCCCTCCCATATCCTTTCACTCCATGAGGGTGTGTCTGGTTAGTAGCGGAATTCCTCAGCTGGTTTGCCCCAAGACCAGCCTTGAGCAGGTCTCAAGCTCCTCCCACTCCACGAGGTGATATGTTCTGAAGCTTAGATCTGACCTCACTCAAGGAGACTGACTGGCTCCCGCCACTTCCAGGGCAGAAACAAACTTCTCTGGCATGCTAAGTTCTTCCTAACCACGGTCCTTCCTGTGTTTCCTGAGCTCACCCTTTGAACTGGACTACTCACTGCTCTTCATTGGACGCTTCACTTCTCAAGCTCAGTCCAAGCCCCTTTTGCAGATGAGAAAACTGAGGCCCAGAGGTTGATTTGTCTCTTCCAGCACGCCTCTAGCTGAATCCCCAGCAGCACCTGCTCTATGACCTAGACTAGATAATCAGGACCTCAAAACTCACGTGCTCTACTTGAGATTAAGCCTTCACACATTGATCCAAACCCCCATCATGAGTTGGGGTGTCCCTACATTCCCGAAGGCTACCCTCCACACACCCAGTTCCTGCGCCATTATTAACAAGTCTCCAAGATGGTAACCTCTATCCATTTTCTTACAGTATGAGATTAACTTTCCTTTAAACACACTTAGAGTCCTGATGCTGACTCTTCCAGAGCACCAGCTGGTCTAATTAAGTTTCACCCTAGGCATGTAGAGTCTGAATGATTCTTTTTCCCAGATTCCTGAGGCAAGTCTTTGTATTTTAGCCCCGGTCCAACTCATCTCCATCCCAGAATAATAACTATTAAGTCAAGGGTATAAACTTTCTGTTTCCTCTTTCTAGACAAGTGAGTCAACTTTTAGGCTAATGATACTAAGAGGTAAACCCAAGGGAAGCAAGGCTTTGCTCAGGATTAATGGGCACTAAGGAGGACTCTGGGAATGAAAATGCTTGGAGCCGATTTTCCTGAGAATTTCAATGTTTGTTTCTCTGATTACAGCCATTGAAAACCAAACCAGGTTCCCGAGGTGTTCTATTTCCTGTTGCCCAAAAGATCAATTTAGCTAAGCGCAACAGACACTTCTGTAAAAATCAAGAGAATGAACCAATCGAGAGCATTCAGGAAAAGTATTCACAAGTGTTTAATTCTTATAACCACATTTACCAAATGTACTAATGGTACATCTTTTACAGCTAAACCCTCAAAGTGAGCATTAACACTATTATAGAACACGTCTGAAAACTTTAAATCCAACAGTCTTAAAATGTGAATCCTAAGGTACACCTGAGCTTAAAGCAGGTACTTAACAACTCAGCAGAAGGTCCTATCTCTAGCTCAACTCTTGTGTGCCTCTTCATAGTTCCAATTCAAAGATCACTCATGCAGTGTGATGGGATGGTCTTACTCAGGATTGTTAAACAAAATACACTGAAATGCCTTTGACTATTTAAAGGGAGCATTTAATCAAATCACTGTAATTAAGTTGTTAATGCATGAAAAGTTAGGGGCACAACTTTTTCCAAAAGATAACCCCCTACCCCTAAACATGCCACAGGTAAAAAAGTCTTAAGAAAGTTTCTTTCAAGTAGGCTTTCCCTATTGTTTAGTAAAAGAAGCCAGATTCAATCAAAACTTTCCAAGACAGAGGTGGAGCACACTGCCTGATAAAAAAGCCCCTAATCTTTTAAAAGAAACAGAAAAGTGATAGCTTGGTTGTGGCTGTAATCATGACCATTCCTTTATTAGGACTGCTGAACAAGATTTTTAAACAGCCATTCATGATCAAAATTCTGATGAAAACAATTTAAATAGGGCTGTTATGATACATGTAAAAAAGACAAGAAATCTCCTCCAGAGACCTCTCCTTTTCATAATAAATAAGGCGGCAGGCAGCCATCACTCATTGGTGGCCTGTTTCAGGTAGGCTATCAAGTCTGCCCTCTCTCCCTTCTTCTTGATACCCGCGAAGATCATCTTGGTTCCGGGGATGTACTTCTTGGGGTTCTCCAGGTACTCCATCAGAGTGTCCTCTCCCCAGACAATACCTACAAGAGGCACAGGGCACGGACTCATTATCGGGCTGCTTGGCCCCTTGCACCGCATCCCCGACTTTTCCATCGGACCCCGAAGCTGGGCTCCACTCTCCCCCTACCTTTGTTTTTGTTGGCGTCTGTGTAGGAAAAGCCCGGTGCCTGGCCGGTCTTGCGGCCTATGAGCCCGTGGAGGTTGGGGCCGGTCTTGTGCTTGCCCCCCTTCTCCACCGTGTGGCACTGGGCGCACTTCTGCACGAAGATCTTCTTGCCCTTCTCCACGTCGCCCATGCTGAATCCTGGAAACGTGCACCTGGTGAAGGACGGGATGCTCTGGCCTGTTGGACAGGGCTCATCACCCCCGCTTTCACCCGAATGACCCCCAGCCTGAGATCACTGCTGGGCCCCCACCTGACCCCTCTTTATCTGCAGGCCCCGATCCTCATGGGCTGGAGCTGGGGGACCCACAGGCTGGGTGACCTTGGCCATGTTG
>CM053623.1:11954701-11976130 GCA_028646595.1 Phalanger gymnotis
CACGAAGATCTTCTTGCCCTTCTCCACGTCGCCCATGCTGAATCCTGGAAACGTGCACCTGGTGAAGGACGGGATGCTCTGGCCTGTTGGACAGGGCTCATCACCCCCGCTTTCACCCGAATGACCCCCAGCCTGAGATCACTGCTGGGCCCCCACCTGACCCCTCTTTATCTGCAGGCCCCGATCCTCATGGGCCGGAGCTGGGGGACCCACAGGCTGGGTGACCTTGGCCGTGTTGGCTCACCCCGGGGTTCAGTTTCTTCCCCAGTAAACTGAGCATTCATGGGGGGCCAGAGCAGGCGTGGCTGGAGCCCGGTCGGGAGAGGCCCCGGAGTCACTGGGGGTCGCCGGCCGCGATCTTGGCTGAACCCCGAACGGGCTCCCAGCCTGTTTCCCCCTCTGACGATGCAGGAGGTGGGGAAAGATGGGGGGGGAGGTAGGGGCAGGGACGGCACCCCGTGCTGGTCCTGGGGGCTGCATTGGGGAGACCTTGGGGACAGGAGGGGGCTCCGCCCTGGGCCAGTCCAGGGGGGCCGGAGAGGGAACTTCTCCTAATCCTCCCCATCCCTGCTTAAGCACCCCGCGGCGGAGAGGGGCGAGCCGGGCCCATCCTAGGGAGGAGTAAACTGAGGCCCGAGGTGGCCCTCCCAGCCAAGGTCACGTCCACGTCCTGTCACGCGCCCCCATCCTCGGCCCAGCCCCCGCGCGGCCCCGGGCCCGAGGGGTCGCACCGGGCACGGGCCCGCTCCCGCTCCCCGCCGCCCCAGGCCCGCCCAGAGCGTGCGCCCCGGCTCCGAGCTCCACCTCCGCAGCCCCGCTCACCTACTCGGCCCGCAGCCCCGCGCTCGTTCGCTCACTTGATCTCTACAGTCGGCCGGACTCGCGCTGCCTCTGCCCAAGGACACGCCGTACCCGCTCCTATGTAACCGGCATCCGTGCAACCGAACCCGCCGCCCCGCCGTGACGTCACAGCGCGCCAGCCAATCCTCGAGCCGGATGGGCCCGGCACGTGACCCGGCTCCGGCGGGCGGCCCTGCCAGCAGGGTAGGTTGCGATCCCAGGATGCCCTCTCCTACCCCATCCTGGGGCTTCTCTAACCGGCAGTGACGCCATGACGTACGACCGGACATCTTGAGAAAGTACGGAAAGCTTGGGGCCCGCTGAGGGAGGGGGGTTGCGCACGCGCATTCTGCACCCGGCGAAGCCGGTACGGTGGCTCAGGCTACTTTTCCCTTTGGAGCTCGGCGTGGTGGCCCGCTTCGCAGGCTGCGCATGCGTCTTCTCTGACGGGAGAGACGCGCAGCCGGGTAGAGGGAATCCTCACGTGTTAGTGCGTGTTGGGGTTAGAACTCAGGTCCTCTGACTCCGAACCTAGGGCCGCTGGCCGGGAAATTAGGACGCTCTGGGTTCAAATGCGAATCCTGACACTCGGGTGCCCTTCGGGTCACGTAAATTCTCCCGGGACCTCAGTTTCCCCGTCTGTAAAGAGGGAATGAACTAGATGCCTCCGAGGTCCCTTCCAGTCCCAAACTCTGGCATCTCCCTTCCATGCTCTGGGGTGCCCGGGGCGCCCCGGGATGCCCGTCAGATACTAATAATTAGTAATAGTAATGATAATTAGTGACCACGTCCAGACGTCTCCGGGCTCTGTCCTGCCCTTTCCCCAGGGCTGTGAGCTTCCTGAGGGCCAGACAGACTTTCTTCTTTTCTGTGCCCATACCATGGGTCCTGGTACACAGTAGGTGCATAATGCATGCTTATTGATTGCTGGATTATGTCTATGTTCCATTTGCTTTACAAATATTCTCATTTGAGCCTCACTGCAACCCGGAAAAGTTGGTGCTCATTTTACAGCTGAGGAAACTGAGGCAGAACGCGGTCAAATGATTTAGCCAAGGTCACAGCCAGTAAGGGCCTGAGAAGGATTGGAACTCAGGTCTTCCTGCCCCCAGGTCCAGTGCCCTGGCCAGAGGAGCACTTGCATTGGCTGCCATTTTCAGACTGCATCCTCTCCATGCCTAAAAATAATGATCAATGGCTTGTATAAAGTGCCCACTATGTGCTAAGCACTTTACAATTAGGATTTTATTTGCTCTCACAACGTTTCTGGGAGGGAGGTGCTATGGGAGATTCTCATTTTACAGAGGAGGAAATAGAGGTTATGTGTCCAGGCTCACACAACTAGACAGTTTCTGAGGCTGAATGGTAACTCGGGTCTCCCTGACTCCAGGCCTGGGGCTCTAGCCACTGCCCCACTTAGCTGCTTACCCACCTTGGGAGACTTCCTGGAGGTGAGAGAGCCAGGCTCAAATCCCCCTCACTAATTAGTTACACTAAGATTCGAACCCCAGACCTGTGCCTTCAGAGCACTTGTTCCAACTGCCGTATCGCTGCTACTCCCCCAATTACCCAACAGGATCAATATTCCAACCTGGGCTTTAAGTTGGGAGGAAAAATGTCATGGGGGGGTGGGAGATCAAAAATGCCCCCTAATCCCTAATGCTGTTCAAAGAATAACATTCACCTGAAAATTGACTCCTACTAAATTGACTTGTATGGCAATCATTTCTGTATCCTTCCACTTTTCAGATAATTTTTAAGAATTGAGTTTTTTTGTAACTATTGCTGGGGCAAATGTACTTCAAAGTAGAGAACTCTTGACCCCCTGACTCCAGACATGCCTGCATAGCCCCCATCCTAGAAAGTTACTCCTGTGGAGAAGGGAGTGGCCATCCCAACTATCCCTGCCACCCACAGGGTAGGCAAGCCAGCCTGGCACCCTGAGGCAAAGGCAGGAGGCAGCAGGCAGGCCACGCAAACCATCTGCCCCTTGCCTACCATCTCCTCTCAGCCCCTGACGAGACAGCCCAAGACCCTTGGGAATGGCGAGGCTTCCAGCCCCATGTCCTCAGCATGGTCTGGAGAAGCAGCCACCTGTGGGGATGCAGCATGGGGATCAATACCCCAACTAAACATCCACAAAATTAAGTCCTTGTCACCAAAGTCCTGGGCCTGTCAAATCCTATCAGAAACTGCTAGGATATTATTGGTGGGAATGCCATTAAAGCTGATGCCCTAGGGCCTGCTTTGCCCTAACACCTGCAGGTGTTACCTTCCCCGTGTGTTATATAAGAATAAGAACTGGATTACAGTAGGGATATCCCCATTCTTAGCACAGTGCTTTGTACTTAATCAATGTGTGTGCTTAATCAATGCTTCATTGACTGATCTTGGACAGGCAGGACAGAAATGGTTTCTGGTATTTCATGGGAGGAGATTCGAATTGGCATCACGCTGAGCTGCTCCTCACATGTGACACCCCCACCTTCTGTCTCGATTCCTTTGTTTCAGTCCCTTAGGCTGAGAACGTAGGCTGCCCTCACCTCTGCCTCTCAGGATCTCTAGTGTCCTTCAAGACTCAAGTCATGCTTCCTCCAGACGCCAGGCTCACCTGGAATGCCTCTTCTCACCTCAAACTATCCCATATTTGTTTTGTATATATATGTGAAAGGAGGTCATGATTATCTCTCTCTCTCTCTCTCTCTCTCTCTCTCTCTCTCTCTCTCTCACACACACACACACACACACACACACATGACCCTAATATGCATATCTGAAGAGAGCACACCTTGGATGTTCGCTGAGGACCAACAAGACCTTGATGCCTCTCTAGGTAGAGCAGGAAGTCTGTTTGGATTGGCTGTATGGTATCAGAAAATCAAGTGAGGAATGAGCCAGGATAGAGTTTCTCAACAGCCCCCCAGAGGAGTCATTAAGGTATACTATATACTACACTGTAGGGGAAGGGTGCCTTGGCTTGGTCTCCTTCCCACCTTGTAAGTTCCAAAGGGAAGGGTCTGGAGGATGTGGACTTCCCATTTCTGCAACATGTCTTAGCAGTATCCCAGGATCAGCAGACAGCAGGGTCTGCAGCAGGAGTTAAAGATAGATTGGCCATAGATTCAAGGCTCCACAAAGAGCCCAGCAAGGGGAAAACCAAAACTACACCATGCCTAATAGGGACATCCCTTCCAGGACTGAGTTTCTCTTCTGCTACATGTTCTTCCTCAGCTCGAGCCCATTTCCCCCTGGATTTTGTGTTTACTCAAAGAACAGTGTGTCAGACTTCAACTATGCCATTTTAGTAAAATGCCAATTTCTAAAAGTTAATGAACTCTGGATAACTAATTGACATTAATGATCCCTGTAGAAAGAAGCACATGAGTGGGGGCTTGTGAGTTATAGCACTAGAAAGGCAATCCCCAAACGTTCAGGGCTTACTCTAGAGCACTGAGGCTTGTAGTATCATCCTCTGAGGACCAGCTGGTCACTGGGCAAGAGAGCTGGTAAAAGAGCTCCAGAGCTGGCCCTACACATGTGTAGATGTCCTTGTCTCCTCATCGATAGAATGTAAACTTCCTGAGGGCAGGGGCTATTTTTTTTTCTTTACATCTAGGCACGTAGTAATCACTTAACAAATGTTTGTCAGTTGGTTAAAGCTACAGATTGCAGAAGCATTCTAATATACCCATATTCAAAAATTGCAGAAGCATTCTAGAGCGAGGCTTTTTGTAGAAAGGACAAGCTCTCTGCAAGCCTCTCGGCCTTAGGCCTCTCTCCTCTATCTCTGGCTATAAATTAAACGTTTATTAAAGACCTATTCTAGTCTCTTTCCTTAGGGAGCTCATTCACTCTGTGTGTGTGTACAGTAAACTCAGAACTTCCATTGAACTCATAGAACTGTATACCCAGCCTAAATCTCTCCAGTCCAGTGGATAGAGCACCGGGCCTGGAGTCAGGAAGACTCCTCTTCATGAATTCAAATCTGACCTCAGACACTTGCTAGTTGTATGAAACTGGGCAAGTCACTTAACCGTTTGCCTCAGTTTCCTCATCTGTAAAATGAGCTGGAGAAGGAAATGGCAAACCCTTCCAATGTCTCTGCCAAGAAAATCCCACATGGGGTCATGAGGAGTCAGACACTATTGAAAACATCTGAACAACAAACCTCCCTTCAGAACACCACCCCCTACTTTTTCAACTGCCTGTTGGACATCTCCAGCATTTTCCACAGGCATCTCAAATTCAACATGTCCAAAATAGAATCCATTACCTTCTCTCCATCTCACAAACTTGTTCCCTCCTCCCAGATTTCCTTATTTCTAGTTGCCTCCTGTAACTACTCACCACTTCTTGTCCATTCTTTCTCAAGCACATCTTTTGTCTCTGTCCCTACCCCTCCACCCTCACACCCTCCACTCCCGTTCCTGGCTTCACCCCCTCTTGCCTCAGTACTGGGATGAAGCTGTGACCTTATCCACTTGGGCACTCTACCCCACGCTGCAAATTGCAACCCATTTGTGACTTAGTGTCTGAAGCTTCCAGCCAAGGTCTTCCTCACTCCAAGCCCAGCTGTCTCTTGGCTACAACAATGCTTTTCTTTTGCAGGTGGCAAAAGGTTGGATGTGGCCAGCATTTTGTCCATTTTGCTGATGTTCATAGTGTTGGGAGCTTAAGGTGACCTCAGACATCGAGTCCAATCCATTTTATAGGCCCAAAGCAATGAAGGGATTTACCCAAGAGCCTACACAGTAAATAAATGGCCCACACTAGGCAAGATTTGAACCCATTTCCTCCGCCTCTTGTTCAAGCCGTGGTGCTCCAAGGCTAGAATCGAGGATGGTCACTATTGGTCTCTTTGTTTCATGATTTAAAGATGGTGCCAGCATACCAGAATGGGTAGGAGAGCATTTCATTAAGCCTGTTAGATGACTTAAATTTCCATTTCATGCTTTGCTTCTTGATTTTTTATAGTCATTTTAATGTTGTTAATTAGACAGCAATAACCATTGAACACACCAGTTTTGTCATATGAGAGTGCCATTTAATTGCTGTGTGATACTGCAGTAGGCTTTAAGCTAGACATCTTGAGTGTTTCTCGGGTGCTTTGTTGATTCACATACTCGTGAGTATCCATATTTGGGGCTGAGAAGCATTTATTGAGTCCATAAAAGAATTTTCCCTTCAAGGCAAAATGTTCTGGAAGACACAGTTGTATGGTTATTTTTTTCATAATCTAATTAACATTGTCTACATTAAGTAAAAGGTAGGAAGCGTAACAGTACTGCATAGCAAGGCTTTTTATGTCAGTTTTTTTTTGTTGTCGCTCTTTTTAAGAGACCCAACCTTTTTACTCTGGAGAGGCCTTGGAAGCCTCTAATCTTCAATACCAGAGACAGCGTGAAAATGTCAAATGTCAAATGCGAGCCGGACTCATCAAAAGCATGAAAAGGACGTACCTGGATCTACGTGTCAAATGCACAAGTCTTTCATACACAGTGATTCCATCCAGTAGGTGCCGACTTTGGGGAAGACGCCGTCCATTGCTGGGCCCAGGAGTGACAAAGAGGGCCGCGGCACGGGGCCTGTTTGCAGGGGCTTCCAGTTGAGCGGGGCTCAGGGGAGATGGAGATGGAAATCCCCGATATAAGGCAGATGGAGTTATGTGTGAGGAGGGAGCCTTGGAAAGAGCCAGGAAAACTCTGAGGCTGGAGAGATCCCTCTTACCTGAGGGAGTCAGGGAAGAAGGGGAATGCATGGGCCTTGAAGAAGGGTGGAGCAGCTTGAGAGGAAGATGGGGATGAAGCAACTTTCAATGATAGAGGATGGCATAATAATAATGATAGTAGTCATAACTAACATGTATGCGGCACCTACTATGTGTCAGGCACTATACTAAGCACTTTACAATCATTACCTTCTTTGATCCTCACACCACCCTGGGAGGGAGGTGCTATTGTTATCCCCAGTTTACAGATGAGGAAACTGAGGCAAAAAGCAGTTAAGTAACTTGCCAGAGTCACACAGCCAGTGATAGGCAGAGGCAGAGGAAGTGGCATGGAAATAGAGGATAGATGGGGTGAGAACAGGGGAGGGAGAATGGTTCAGATTGTATGAAGCGCAGACCACGTGGAGGGGAGTCGTATGAAATAAGACAGACTGAGGCTGTGCCCATTCAATGACTGAGGACTAGTTAAGAGTTAAGACAAAAGATGGGTCAATTTACCATTGCAAAGATGTCCCTCTGGAAGGTGAAGACCCTCAGAGCTTCTAGCCTGGACAGAAAACAATTGTTATTCATACTCATTCTAAGCTATCAAAATCTAAACAATGAGCCACTGGGGCTTAGGTTGGGGCTATTAGTGGCCAATCAAAGAAAGGCAGAATGATTTGGCTTTAAAGATTAGATGAAGAGTCAGTTAAGTCAAGTGCTTTTTAAGCACCTATCATGTGCCAAGGACTATGCTAAGTGCTGGGGATATAAAGCCCTCCAGGAACTCACAGTTAAATGGCAAAGACAACAGGCAGATAACTTCGTACATACAAGATGTGTGTGTGTGTGTGTGTGTGTGTGTGTATGTGAGAGAGAGAGAGAGAGAGCTGTTCTTTATCAGACTATTACAATAATAGGACGGTTTTAGTAGGAGTGGGAAGGAAAGGTCAGACCTAATAGATGTGACAGAGGTAGAAATGATAGGATTTGGAAGCTGAATGAGAAGAAGCAGAGGCAGAAGAATCTCTAAAGCACTTTGCAAACCTTAAAGGTGTTATCATCACCACCATCATCATCACCGCCATCACCATCATCATCATCATCACCATCATCATCATCATTACCATCACCGCCATCACCATCATCAGCATCATCATCATCATCATCACCATCATCACCATCATCACCACCATCACCACCATCACCACCATCATCATCACCACCATCGTCACCACCATCATCATCATCATCAGCTGACAAATGGTAGGATCATAGAACAGTGGATCACAAGCTGGAACTACTGCCTAGTAAACACTTTCCTAATTTTACAGAAGAGGAAGCTGGTGTCCTGAAAATTGAAGTGCCTGACCCGAAGTCATACAGATCACAAGAGCCAGGGCTAAGATTTGATCCTAGATCTTCTGAGGCCAAATCTACTGCTTTTTCTATTATGTTATTTTGCCTTGACATTTTCTACTTTTCAACCAGTTCCAAATAGCTTTGATGGTTGCTTTGTTTTGTACTAGAGTTAAGGCACAGAAGTGCTATTCGCTTCTTATCATTATGTTTTTCATGATTCCCCTTGAGATTCTGGTAGAACTTTGGCTCCTCCAAATTAATTTTGTTCTCATAAGCTCTATAAAGCATCCTCTTGGTAGTTTGGTATAGTTTAAAGGTGGAAACCAATTTCGGTGACATCAATTTTATTATATCGGAGTGTGAAAGAAATTAATTTTTGATGGAAGAACAAAAACACTATGAAATTAAGTATATACTCCCCCCCACCTTCCTGCCTGTACTGCTTTATAGAGTGAGAGGGTTAAGATCAGAAATGACTGCTAAAAGCATTTGTTGTGCAGGATTGATTTAATAAAGAATCTGTTGTAATTAGATCAACAAAGGATTCTTCACTCAACCATCTCACAATATGTTGAAATAAGTATTCTTCTATGGGATCCTTCTTTGTATAAGGATGGGGATAATTGGGTGAGTGGTGGGCTGTCCCATGCTAGTTAAAGTAAGCGATAAAATGCTAAGCTCGGATATGTTAATGAGGTGATAATGTATCTCAATTAGTAATCAACTTTAGAGCAAGGATGAAAAAGTCCTTCATATCTGTTAGTGATGTAGAGGAAAGTTGGCTAAGGTGTGACCTATGGGTCTTCTATAAAAATAGCAGAACAGTTTGGAACCAGAAAAATTTGAATGAGCAATAAGGAGAGAGTGTTCTAGATAACCTCTTAAAAAGGCATTGCTTCTTTGCTTGGAGCAGAATCCTGGGCCTTGGGTGTAGTTTTATTTTCAATCTCCTCCCTCTTGAACAGAAAAGTACCTCATGAATTGTAGAAGCCTGGAGGACTTCCCAACTTCCCGTAATTGTCCCTGGATCAGCTGAAGGCAGTCCGTATCAGGAGCCAAGGATGGACTGGATACAGATTCAAAGCTCTCCAAAGAGCCCAACAGAAAAGCTATACCATATTTAAGGAGAACATCTTGAGGTGTCCAACAAAATGGCTCCCAGTAGCTGTGAATTAGCCCTTTGTCACACATGCTTGCTGAGCTTGAGTCCACTATCCATGCTGTCTCTCTCTCTCTCTCTCTCTCCCCCCCTGTCTCTCTCTGTCTCTGTCTTTGTCTCTCTCTCTATCTTCCCATCTATATTTAATGTATGTATATATTAGAGAATGTATATCACAGACTTGGGGGGGGGTTGTACTACTTTTTTTTTACTATGTCTTCTTACTAAATACCCCTTCCTAAAAGCTAATCTAGTCTGGCTAACTAATAATTATTAAGAAGCACACTGGTGGGGGCTCATGAGCTATACTACCAGAAAGATGACTAGCAACCCCTCAAGAATAACTTTAGAGGGGCCTGACTCACCAGTGGGAGTGGGAGCTGGGATGATCCAGGCTATGATACACATAGGGCCTTCTTTGAGGCCCTTTGCATTTTGGGGGACTCACTGGAAAAATTCTCCAAAAGGAACCTTTATTGTTGGTTACCCTAATTTTTAGGTTGTTTTCCTTTTCTTTTGTTTTCAGGTGTAATTGAAGTCTATTTTCCAATGTAATTCCTTAAAAGTACCCCTGCTTTCTTCATAATAACTTTTGCCCTTTGAATGATTAAGTACTAATATCTATGGTTACTAAATCTTTTTTTAGAGTATTGATATCAATGCTGATATGAGAAGTGCAGATTTTGGATTCCTAAAATACACCTAGCTTTTTTCTTTTATTGTTAGGCAGTCCTAAGCTGATCATTTTATTGTGACTCCTCCAGACAACTCGTCTGGAGCCTGGAGGGCCATAGAAAAGGCTCACAGGAGACAGTTTTATTAGTTTTATTTCTCACCTGAAAGGTCAGGAGTTACATCTGGTTGACCCCTGATTCCTAATCATTAGAGAGCTCTACAAGTTCTGGTATCTTTGTAAGAACTAGGCTTTCCTTCTGTGCTAGGAACCTACTTTCCTTTTACTTTTTAAGTAGGTCACTCTTAGACTTTTTAAGAGGCAGCTAGGAATTAATTTATTTAAAAAAAAAAAGAGGTAGCTAGGTGGTAGGCACCTGAAGTCAGAGAGACCTGAGTTCAAATTTGACCTTTGACACTTGAAGTGTGAATCTGGGCAAGTCATTTGACATCTGTTTGCCTCAGTCTCCTCAGCTGTAAAATGGGGTGATAATAATATCTACCTCCCCTAGTTGTTGTAAGTATCAAATGAGTCAATAATTGTAAAGTATTTAGCCCAGTGAGATGTTTGTAGATGTTTTCATTATTCAGTGATAAACTTGGTGTATATGTATGTGTGTGTATGTATGTTTGTCTATATATCTGTGTGTATGTGTGTATATGTATATGTGTGTGCGTTTGTGTGTGTCTATGTGTATATGTGTGTCTGGATATCTGTGTGTGTTTGTGTGTGTGTGTGTCTGTGTGTGTCTGTTATGAGTAGAGGGATCTTTTAATGGGAAAGGGAGAGGGTGAGTCACCAGGACTTTCTGGATCAAGTACCAGTTTGATTGCAGTGACAGAGCCCAGAATAAAGGGGCCCTTCCATGAGAGTGGGAGAGAGTGAGGAGCCCCGCCTCCCTGGAGGAAGCTGACTAAAGTCTTTAAAAGTGCCCAGCCAGATTGGTTTGATTTCTTCACATGAAAAGTGAGTTGGTGGCTTCTAGTCAATCTCAGGTCCCTAAGTCCTATGGGCAGAGCCCCAATATTAGGGGCCAATCTTTCCCTCTGAGAAAAAGACTTGATTTTCTTTTCCTAAAAATTGTTTTTGGATCTGGGAAGGCATTTTTGCCAGCAACAGAGGCAACAACCTATCAGAAATTTGCAAAATGATACTTGTTTGTTAAATTATATCACAATGTATATGGAAGTGTGTAAGAATGTTAATTAACAAAAGTTGATCAGAAAACTGTATGACATAGACTTTTCCTAATACTCATTAATAAGAGTCCCTTCTGCTGGAGAGGCTTAAGCTGGAGGATTGCTCCAGCATGGAAGTTCTGAGCTGCAGTTGGACTAAAGTTGATTGGGTATTGGTACCAAGCCCACTGTCAATACGGAGAGCCCCTGTATGCAGAGGGTCACTAGGCTACCTCTGGAGGAGTGAGCCAGCCCAGCTCAGAGACACAGCAAGTCAAAGGTTTTCCATGACAATTGGCAATGAAGTTAGGCTTGAGTGAGGCTGCTGTGCTTCTAGCTGGTTGAGACAGGAAGACTCATGAAAGAGAGAGAGAGAGAGAGAGAGAGAGAGAGAGAGAGAGAGAGAGAAAGAGGAAGGAAAGATGGAAGGAGGGATGAAGGAAGGGAAGGAAGAAAGAAGGAAAGGAAGGAAAAGAAAGGGGAAAGGAAGGAAAGAAACTAAGGAAGGAAGAGAGAAAGAAAGAAAGCTTATTTAGAACAAGGCAATGTGACCTTGAGGTTTTTGTATATCTAATGCTTAAGCATAGCACTTGCTCCACAGTGAGCAATGAGTGAATGAATTAGTGAAAAAGCATTTATTAAGCTCTTACTGTGTGCAAAGTGAAATGCTGGGCACTGGAAATACAAATAGAAAAGCTTAGTAATAAAGTACCTTTCATTCAATCCATTTGCTTCTGAGCCTCAGTTTCTTTGTCTGTAAAATGAGGTTAATAATAACTGATATAGTCTTTCCTCCCAGGACTCTCAAAAGGTTCAAATGAGCTAATGCATCTAGAGCCCATCTGCCACCTTGAAGTAGGACAAATATGTGGATTGTTCTTGCTATTAACAAAGGTATTTGGACATCACATAGAAGGCAAAGTAAAGCCACAAGGAGAGGATTCTTATGTATATATTTTAATGTTCTTGCCAGATGCTAGGTTTCCACGGGAATGAAGAAAAATATCAGTTAAAGAAATAATAGGCATTATAGTTATAGAAATTGTGTCGCATTCCTAAGTATTCATTATCCCGGAGATCTTTCTGGTCTTCTGTGACTGATTCCTGAAACCGTCTTCGTGCATCCGTCTTGGAGAAAGAATCTTGGAGTTCCAGGAGGCAAGTCTGTGGCCGAGCCACCCCAACATTGGGAACCCACTTCGGGAGGGGATCTTTTTCTTCCTGGCTCCCCGAGTCGGGAATCTGTGGATACTCCTGTGACTTGTTGATGAAACGGTGACAGGGAGAAAAGGGAGGCTTTTGTTCTGCCAGCTCTGGTAGAATACTGGGCTTGCTGAGGCCAATGGGGTTACGCCACACTATATACTGGTCTAGCGGGCTGCGTTTCATGTTGTCGTAGTAGAGAAAATCCTCAGGCTCAACACATATTTGGCAGGTAGGCCTGATTGATAGCTGCCTCCAGTACAAAGCATTGTTCCTATAAGTATCCATGATTTTGGGGTATGGGTTTGGTTCATAAATCTTATAGAAATCGTCCATGTCTTCTTTTGTCTTGCAGTGAGGTGGGAAAGCATATGGAGATGGTGGCATTACCCTATCTCTGATCATCTCTTCAATTTCAGAAATTTGGTTCTTGTGGGCCACAGGTCCTGTTGGAGTGCTCCCCTTAACGAGCATCATCTCAGCATGACTGGGCACCACAGAATGTACCCTGCACAGGACGCTAGGGGTGCATTCGGGACACAAAGGTAACCTCTGTTCGATAACTGTGGAGTCTCGGGGTCTGCGGCTGTGCAAAATAGTTGCAGTACGGCCTTCCAAAGGTCTGGTGGGAAGAAATGCTGGGTGGGATTGTTCTTGCTGTGGGTAAGGAGAAGACAAAGAAGGGAAGAGATTGGCATCACAAGTTACTGGCACTCCACAGCTATCGCTTAGTTTTTATGAACTATTTGGGGCTTCTAGTTTCAAGAGCTTTATATAAACTTTATTAAAATTGTACCACTTAAAATAACATATCCAAGGACATTTAAATACCTGAATGGGCTTCCTTCTCATTTATGGGATTTTGATGGTCTCTTCAACTATAAGAGATTATTTTTACCCATCGCCAGGTATTTCTTTAGAACGTACAATGTTCTAGGCTTTGTGCTAGGCAGTGGGTGTGATTGCCCAGGCCAAAAGGAACCATCCCATGCTCTCAAGGAGTTCTCGCTTCTGTTAGGATGACAAGAGAAGGCCAACAAACCAATAAATTGAGAAGAATTTCTTAGGGATTTGCCCTTTCACCAGGCACAGTGTTAGGTTTCTGGGGATACAAAACCAAACATGAGAAGAGTCCTGCCCTCAAGTATTGACGTTCTCAGAATTTGTTGAAATGTGAGCTTTTCCTAATTTGGTCCCAACTTATCCTTCCAGGTTCATTATACATGTTATTATATATTACTTCACTTCTCATCCTTTGTGGTGCAGCCAAATTGTCCCTCTGTTCCTCACTTAGGATACTCTATCTCCTACCTCCAGGGCTTTGCCTGTCAATGGTCTCTTCTCACCTCTTTCTCAGGGAATCACCCTCTTCCTTCATAATGAAGTTCAAGCATCATATTTTATAAAGTCTTTTCTGATTCTGTCCATTGCTAGCTAGCCTCCTCCCTCTCCGACAGCCTTATGCTTCTTCTAGTCATATTTTTTCTGTACATAATTATACCTCTATCTCTTGTGTCCCATATTGAATATGTTACTCAATGGAAGGGCTTAATTCATATCCTCAGTTCCACAGAATGTGTATAGTTGTCTGCTTACTGCATACTTGGTGATTGAATAGACTAGTTCCTGTTTCAATTATTAATTAGGTCTAGATAGACCAAATGTAGAGAGAAAGAGGGACAAAAATCCAGATATTTGAATTATTTAGATCAACGAGTCCAATTTTACTTCCAAACACACAAAAAAGCACTGGACTTAAGAGCTAGGGGACCTGGGTTCAAATCCCAGCACTGCCTCTTTGCTAATGGTATTGCAATGGGCACTTTGCCTTTCCTGTCATACTCAGTTTCCTCTTCCAAAGTTTTCTTGCATGTCCCAAAGTGGTTGTGAGGAAGGTTGCGACATACATATGAACGATCATTATGATTACTGGTGGATTTTAAGGCTGAAGGGAACACTAGAGGCACTGGTTCAAACCTTTACTCTTTTGAGAGCCCAAGAGGTCAAGTTGCTGATTTGGGGTCATGCAGGTCACAAGGGACGAAGCCAGGATTCAAACCCAGGTCTTCTGACTTTAAACTTAGCATCTATCCCACCATATAACAACAGCCTTTGCCTTTAAATGAAGAGGGATTATTTTAATCTGCTTTTGTTTTTCTAAACCATAGTATTCAAATGCACCTTTAAAAATAGTATAATTAGAGCAAGCCTGTCCCAAGACCGAGGTGTTCCATAGGAAACCCAGCAGTCCCCAAGCTCACTAGGTTTTCCTATCTCTCATCCCCCCCTCCCAATAAATGTAATGCTAAGATTATGAAAAACAATGCTTTAGGGATTTTGCTCTCTCAGCAGTAAATACTTATTTAATGTTAACTCATCTCTGTAATTATTGTATATATGCTCTTTAGGTAAAATTTGTATAATTGCACATTTCTTTCTTGAATAAAATAAGACTTCTTCCTAGATGGTCGCAGCACACTATATGGGATGAGGCTGGGGGAAGCCGTGGTCCAAATCCTCAGTGTCATGGTGAGATACAGGAAAGTGAAATAGTCAGTTTGGCCTTCAGATTTCACTGGATGAAGTTGCCTGGGCTGTTCAAGCTTTGTTTAGAAAGATTACTCACTCACTCACTCACTCGTTCAATCAACACTGATAAAATAGTGACAATTTGCTGGCCAGTCACTGGGGTGGTGCTATTAGTCAAGGACCATATGCTTCTGCATTACATTGAGGAAGGCTGGGGTGGGAATAAAGTCAACATAAGCTCAGGTTTTATGAATCATGAAAGTCTCTGTCAATTTCCATTGTAATGAACGAGAATTCAGACCAGTCTTGCTTTCATTTTCCCAAGGATGCATTGTATAGAAACGGGGGTCTCACTGTAGTGAAAACTACATGAAAACATTAACTTTCTTTAGAGTCTTCTGCAGATATACAGGGATCCCAATTTGAGATCCCCACTTTTTATTAAAATCCTTGGCGAAAACATAAGCCACAGGTGATTACATTGTTTCCTTTACTTCACTAAGAATTCAATTAGACAACCTGTAACTGACGTCTTTGAAGTCTTTGATGATCTCTCTTAGTATTTTTGCTGTTGTCAAACAACAAATATTTATTCAGGTCTGCTCCATGCTGTAATACAGCCAACTCTCAATTATTAAGGCTAATGGGAGGAAGCCATGGTCTGTTTTATCCAAGAGTAAGATAATGTAACAAAATATGCAAATATGCACCAATTTAAAGGATTTGTGAACATCTTCATTCAAATTAAATACCCTATGCCCCATATAAATCAATGCCTCTGTTAACAGTTTCAACAGAGCTCTGGCAGAGTAGAACTGGTCTATAGTAATGATGAGCAAAGGAACAGGGTTTTCCCCCATGTTGTCAACATAGCCTAAGGTGGTGATGGGGTCAAGGTAAAAGGTGAGAGCCAGTATCCCTTGACCACTAACAACAGTGAATGGGCTAGAGGGAGGCAAAGCCTGAGGAAGAAGCCGAGTGCCTCAAGAATCCACCAACTGGACCACCCCTCCCCCAGAATAACTGAGAGTTGACTGTAATTACTTACAAGTGGTGGGTCAAATCCTATCTGGCCAGTTAAAGTGGCCACCTCCTTTTCATGAAAATCATCCAGCTCGAGGGGGTTCGCGGGGCCTGAACCTTAATGGAAATGTTATGGATCTTATTATTTGGGGAGAAAATAGGGTGATTGGCATCACATTACTCATTGGGGGTTACTTCCCCGATTTAAATGTCCCGAAGGGGATAGGACTGGACCTGTGATTTTTATTGGTTCATAGGGAACTCTCAGTGAGAAAATTCCTTCTTCCCAGTGCAGATCAATTATACTCTAAAACATACAGTTTTGGAAGATTCACCTAGGGCAATGAGAGGTCAAGTGCCTAGCCTAGGGGACACAAAGTGTGTGTGGGGACTCAAACCCAGGGTTTTCTGACTTTGAGGTTGGCTTTCTATCTACTAAGCCAAGCTGTCTCATGAATGTGCCATCTGATAAGATAAAACCATTCTGCACTGTGGGCAAGGCAACATGGAAATCAATTCTAACCTCTGTTCCCCAGGAAAAAAATGTACCTCCAAAGCATTACCAAAATAAAAACCCATCCTTTACCTCCTCCCAAACCACCAAAACTATTACCACCCCCCCATATCCATTCAGCGCTTTGATGGAGAAATGGGGGTGAGGGCTGTGAATGAGCAGGGAATGAGACCACCCAGCATTGCCTCCTACCAAACACATAATTTCTCCTCATGGCTCACACTAAAGATAATCCATACCTGTGAAATCATGTCTGTAGCTTGTTATCCAATGGGACCGCTCCAGATTTCTTCGTATGTTGGCATCTTTTAGAGAGAGTAAAGGATCCAGTGTAGTTAAGGTGGTGTTTGGTGCCAAGAGTTTTGGAGGTTTGGGGTAGAATATCTGCGTATTCTTGTGAATATGTCTAGGAAACTAAGATATAAACGTAGTGATTATGATTATTAGTAATTTCCAATAGTGTGGGGACCCTCAAAGCTTACCCATTCTCTTATCAGTCCTTTTTCTGTTTCACTGTGACCAGGTAGACTCTGTACTTGCACAAAGACTTCCTCAAATGTACCTTTGTGATAGGGAAGAGACCACAGGGCCTCTCAAAGGTCAATGCTGGCAGAGAATGACCTCTGACAGGTTCTCCCATGCTCAGGAAAGCCATCAAGTAAGGTCTTGGCAAGAGACTGAGTCTCTGTTGTAAGGCTCTGGCTAAGATTTGCCTAGCTCAGGATAGAGAGACTCACTTACCAGAAGGCTTGTCACCGGGGATGAAGTCTCTGACCTTGCTGACCAATGAAACAATGAGTTATACTAAATGGTCCTCAGTCCTAGGTCGCCCCTTCTGCTGTGGCAGTGATTATAACGGAGCAGAGGAAAGGGGACTTAGGGGGCTAAGATTTTAGGTTTTCTACCAAGATTAATCTTACCATTGATAATCTGTTAGCTCTTTACTTAGCAACCAATGACTGATATATTATTGAACATATGGAGTTACATCTGTGATTCCCATGGTTCAGAGCCCCAGCATCCGGCCTTACACAAACTGGGGTACTATTTAACTACTCATAATATGCTTGTGAAGTTGCTTTTTTGAATACAAGTACAAAGGATAAATAAAGTCATGGGATTAGATGATTTAGGCCGTGAGGTGGCACAATGGATAGAGCACCGGCCCTGGGGTTGGTCAGGAGGACCTGTATTCAAATCCTGCCTCAGGCACTTACTAGCTGTGTGACTCTGGGCAAGTCACATACCTGATTGTCTCAAAGAAAAAAAAAGAAATCATCTAGTCTGAGCCCCCCATTTTACAGGTAAGTAAACCAAGGCCCAGAAAAATCAAGTAACTTCTCTAAGGTCACAAAAAATAAGCAGCAGAGGCAGAGTATGAATTCAGGTTCTGTGACTCCAGGGTTGGTATATTTTTCACTGAATAATAATCTTGGGTCCAAAAAGTTGACTTCGTAGGTAGAAGATGAGGGAAGCGCTGCTCTACAGTTTGGGTGATGTGGCTATTCTCACCATCTCATACAGGTGGTGATATCTGGAGCAGTGATCTGCACACTCCTCAAAACCTCCTCCCGCCCATGCAGAGTCAGCCCTCGAGGGGATCGTGTGGACTCTTCCTCATTCTCTGGGCTGGCTTCGTCACAGACCAATGGGTCTAGGCCCACACTGCACGGCTACTCTCAAACTCTCTTAGGGCCTGAGGAATGGTCCTGTTGAACAGAAATATACATCCCCTCCTCACTGTTCTGGTCCACGTGCCTCCATTTACTCATTTCTGTTTATATAGACCAGCCACTCACAATAATGAGCTGCGTAGAGCTTAAATGGAACCATATACTTTGAGATAAAGCAAAAGAAATAATAGTTGTATCACAGGTACTTATTATATGTTGAAACACATTGTTGTATGTCTCTGTTCTTGAAGAGGACCAGTGACGTCACAAGCGATGTCTTGATTTGCTCTTGAATTAGATTTAAGTGAGGCTGAGCTACACCAGGTCATCAGCCTCACTCTCTCCTCGAGTCATCCAAGTCCAGTGGCAGGACAAAAGTCAAGATGACCGGCAATGGCCCAGTATGCGGTGAGTGACCTTGGCCTCTCAAAATTAAGCCTCTTGAGCGTAGGGACTGTTCTGACTTTTGTATCTGTATCCCTAGTTCTTTGCACAGTCCCAGGCAGATAGTATGTCCTCAGGTTTCAGTTGTCTGAGGCAATACCCATTCAATGACTAAGGGCTAGGTAAGAATTCAGACCAAAGAGGGTCCAATTTAATTGCAGAACTATCCATTTGGGAAGGGAAGACCCTTAGAATTTCTGGCCAGAACAGAAAACAATTGCTATTTACACATTCTAAGCCATCAAAACCTAAACAATGAACCACAAAGATTTTTTTTGGGGGGGGGTGTAATTATTGCTCATTCAATGAGAGCCAGCCAGAGTGATTTGGGCTTAATGAGTTTTTTCCAAGCTATACTTCAAGAAATCATAAATAAAAACTGAGCAGGACAACAAGGAAATTGTCCCAATTTTTTTTTGAAAAAGAAAAAAAATGAGAATTTTTTAAAAAACAAAGAAATTTTTAAAAATTTCAAAAATTCTAGATCCCAAACCCCCAAATGTCTTATAAGTGTGTATATGATAAAATATAATAGAGTCTACACAATAAGACTGGATCCACTCTTCCACCAATGTACTCAGTATCTATTAGGGGAGACTAAGCACATAATGGTAGGAAATTGAAAAGGAAGATTGTGAGAAGGAAAACCAATGTGTTCAGGGTAACTCGCAACTCTTAGAGTTACAGATTGTAGGTTTTGATGTTATTAGTCTATTCAGGAACATCCGTGCCACTCAAAGCTGTTTCTTTGTGAAATACTCATCTATTGGTACTCGCTCTATTCTCCAGGTGGACAAAACCTCTATTCTTCCATACTGTGCTTGGGAGTTGGAGGCTGACATCATTATATCTCAAGTGAAACATGAAATGTGTTTTCATTATTGGGAGCACAATCATGTTTAAATTGGAAAAATTCCTAAATAACTTATACAATTATTTTTACAGCCAAGTATCAGAGGTGCATGTGAGGTGGCGGTGAATATAATGTTCAAGGGAATGAGCCCACCCTTCACATGTACCTCTGGCCATCCTAGTCGGAAAGGGCCTGAAAATCAACCAGGGTCTTTTGTAGTAGAAGAGTCTCCCAACACAAGAAGAGACAAATGCGATATCCAGACTGCTCTCAGTCCAAATCTGATAGAACTCTTGGCTGTAAAATAATGCAGTCTGACCCAAGCAGCAGGAATACTACCTTCTTGTTTTCCTAGAGGAATGATAATGTTCTTCACGTTTGCATTTGGGTAAAGAAAAGCTAAGTTCATAAACAAACAAAGAAAAAAGCTTTGAGAATATTGGGTGGATTTGTCACTTTCCCTTCCTATACCCTCCTTCCCCCCAATCAGGCTGGGGAGGGGGTGACAGGCACAGAGCATACTTCTCAAAAAGTGCTAGGCACGGGCAAAAGTACATAAAGCAGGAAACTTGTCATTTAAAAAGAAAATAAAAAAGCTCTGCTCTGTGGACCTGATGGACATTTTCTAGGACTCTCTTTTTCTCTGCCCTTCAGTGAATCAATTAAACTGAAAAATTAACATTTGGAAGCAACTCTTAGGATTCAAACAAGCAATAGCAATATTGCTCTGTGGACACTCGGGGAGCAAGAGTGAAACCAATTTGATGTCAATCGAAAGAGACCAAAGAGCTGCGTCTTAGGGAGGAATTCTCTTGGGTTTTGAAACTCATGCTTAGCCTGCCCACCAGGCTCAGTTACTTTCAGCATGAGGTTGGAAATGCCAGGGTGCCAGAATTATCCAGGTAGGAGACTTAGCACAGAGAGAATTGTCTGGTTTTTTTTTCCCTAAGGTGTGTTTCCAAAAACCATGATCCTCTGTGAAAAGCTTCTCTGGAAGTTACCAAATCAGCAAATCCCCGGTCTCTGGTCTTTTGTAAAGCTGTGTAGCTTTAAGTTAGAGAGTCAAAAAGCCACTCTCTCTCTCTCATCACAGAGACTAGTGAGAACTTTTCAAGTTCATTAAATGAGAGTCAGTAAAGTTTGGGTTTGCAATGTTCTCAGCGTTTGTCCAGTGAGTCTGTAGTGGAGGTGCTCAAAACATTCAAATATTCAAGTTGTGTAGTGTAAGAATTCCACTCCAGCACATTCCCTCCACCCTCCACTGGTCTACCCTGATTGGTCCAGTCCTATCAATCAATTATTCAGTCAAGAAGCACCCACTGTGTGCCAGGAATGGAACTAGGCACTGGGGATGCCTCCTCCACAAACACCCTCTGGCCTGCCTTCTTACTGCCCACAACTAGACTCAGTCCTGGTAGGACTTCTCGTGAAAGGTGACCTAGAACACTACTACAGGAAACTTCCTCACCATCCCTCATTTTATCTTTCACTCCTCTCTTCTTCTGGTTACCTCCTTGCTAAGCTACCTTTTCTCGTCCCTTCCATTCATCATAGAATGATTAACCATGACCAAGTCATTGCCACCATTGTTCCTGCATAGGATGTGCCACTCTTCCTGGACTGTGGTCCTACTCACCATCCCTGTAACTTTCTGACTAAAGTCCCCATCTCTGGCCACTATGTCTCCATATATGCCGCTTCCCCTATTCGAAAGTAAGCCTCTTGAGCGTAGGGACTGTTCTGACTTTTGTATCTGTATCCCTAGTTCTTTGCACAGTCCCGGGCACATAGTATGTCCTCAGTATATGCTGTTTCATGCATTCATTCTTTCAAGGAGATTATGTCCTGTAGGGCTGTACAACAATCACAATATGTGTACCTGTACTTGACTCCATTGATGGGCCAGTGTGAATTGGACCAACTAGGGGCCTGACATGGCCTCCGGGACCAATCTGAAGACTCAGCTGCACCATGGTTCAGCCTGCTCTCAGTAACCTGTGGGATGCCTGTCCTCTAATCCCAACCAGTGCAAAACTTCCTGGCTGTCAGGAGGCAGGTAAACTGGTGTCTGTGATGGCTACACTGGAATTCTCCAGTGATAATCAGAGAGGCCTTTGAACCAGGTGCAAGAAAGATAGGCAATGATTTTCATCTTTGCTCTTGCCTCTATCTGCCTATCCATCCATCTAGCTAGCGACCTATCTAGAAAAGTACTACACCCTCTATTTAACAGTCTGCCTCTCCATCCATCCATCTGTCCATCCATCC
>CM053623.1:11976630-12018691 GCA_028646595.1 Phalanger gymnotis
ACAGTGTAGGCTTCTAGGTCAATGATCCCTGAAGAGACAGCAGCTCTGGGGCTGCGAGAAAAGCACTGAAGGTGAAGTCTTAAGACCTTGGTTGAAATCTTGGCTTTACTACATGCAAGCTTGGGTAACTTGGGATGAGTTAATCATCTTCCTGTGCCTCGGTTTCCCTCCTTGTAAAATGAAGGAGTTGGACTAAGCAGCCTCTGAGGTTCTTTCCTGCTCCCAAGTCCGCTCTAGGAATAATAAATTTGTTCTCAATATGGCAAGCAGCTTTGGTCTGAGGACCTCAAAGCATGCTGGGTAATATACTCTCACATGGAATAATGCATTTGCTCTTCACAGGAGGACTTTCTGAGAAGATGCAGAGCACCATGACAAATTCCTGAAAATATTAAACCCCAAAGGAAAAAGAACCCTGGGGGTGAAAACCCACTCTCTGTTCAGTACACTCCTGGACATACTGAGAATCGCTCTTGTCTCCTACCTTGGAGTCCTTTACTGGAAGGACACCTCTAATTGTTTGGTTTTCCTTCAAGTCTACATCTCAAGTGCTTTTATTCTTTCTTTCTTTGCTAATAGTCTGAGTCTCCCCATCCTGCATCCTTAAAGCACTATAGAAATGTGAGTCATTCAATATGGCGGCTGCCTACAGCGAGGATATGATGACAACAGGAGGGATGATGACTGACCTTTATATCATGAGAGGTGAATGGCTTGCCCAGGGTCACATAGAACTTCCCCCTAGCCCTCAGTATCCTTAGTCCTCACTCTCTCTCCTTTGCTTCTGTATTATTGGAGCCAGCCTAGCCTGCTGGGACTGGAGTCAGGCCTTCACACCAGGCTCTTTCCAACTCTGAATCAGCAAACACTGCTTTACTGGAAGAGACCCCAGAAATCATCTAGTCCAGCCCTCTTATTTTACAGATGAGGGAACTGAGGCCCAGAAAACTGAATCGACTTGAGATGACATGGTTCACCCAAGTTCACACAGGTAGAAAGTATCAGATGGGAATTTGAACCCAGGTCCTCTGACCTCTGAGCCATGGCCTTTCCCACATTACCCAGATATGCTTGGCTTTATTTCAGAAGAAGTATAAGAGCCACTTACGTTGTAGTACATGTGCTGCCCAGGCCAATGCAAGGCTTTCTTTTGGGAGTCAGAGGGAAAGTCCAGGATTTCATGTCGATACGGATTACCTGAAAATCCCAGGAAAAAGAAAACAAAACCCCACACTCAAGTGCCAGTGTAGACAGAGACTGTGGGATTTTAAAGTCAGAAACAATCAGGTAGAATGGGGGAAGTTCATAAAGTTCATAAGCTGGATAAGTCACTTTACCTTTATGTCAATCTTCCAGTGAAGATTGACATGATACCTGTTTGTAGGATGTTTTACGGACTTGATCACATTTGGTCCTCACAACAACCTCTGAGGTAAGTGCTGTTATTATCCCCACTTCACACATGGGGAAACTGAGGCTGGTGGAAAAGAGCTTCACAAACCTTAAAGAATCATAGAAATGTCAGCTCTGCAGTGTGGTGACTGTCCATCAGAAAGAGAGCAGGCACAGTGGCAATGGGAGTGATAACAGTTGACCTTTATCTCATGAGAGGTGAGGTTCTATGATAAAGCACACATCCAAAAGAAGTTGGGACATCCTGCTCACCTCCTGACACAGAGATGATGAAACTTAAAATGCTGAAAGAGAGGAATATTTTCAGAGAAGGCTAATGTGACAGCTTGGTTTGGTCGACCATGTGGTTATATATTGAAGACCTTATTTCTCAGCGTTTTTTATTTGCTCAATGGGAGAATGGGTATTGGAAGGACAGGTTAATTAAAATGCTTGTTAATTGAAAATATGAAATTATAATGATAAACTTTTATTTTTACAAAACTACAGTTTTTGACCTCATGGAATTTTATAGTAACTTTTTCCACCTGAGAAACTTTTATCCATTCTTCTTAAAAGATAAAATAAATACCAAGCTTTCACTCTTCCTATTGATCACTCGAAGAGCATGTGGTGTGTAGGAGTCTGTTTAGATACTCTTTCTTACACTCAAGCTTTCTTTCCAGAAGGAATCAATTTTCCCTTTCTTCATGCATCACTTATAAGCTTTTATTAGAATGAACCAGATCCTTGACCTTCTCCACATTTTCATTACTTCTAGAGACAAAACCAACTGCTTTGTCCTTTCCTGATGGAAATCTTTCCTAACTTCTTTAAAGCCTTTTGTGCCCATCATGAGCTCTGTCTCTTGACATGATTTCTTATCCAAAAGTTTCTTGGAACATGTCAAATGTCTCAATTGCAGATATTACAGCTTCAAAACTCCCCTGTTATTAATTCTTTGTCCTAAATAAAGGCTATTCATGTTTCAGCCAGCACAAACACCACACTTGTACTGAATACAGTGGTGAAAGAAAGACTGGAGGCCAGCTCTGAGAGTGTGGCTGCTGATACCCCATTTCCTCTTCTGCTTATTCAAGTCACAGAGAAAAATTAGGCTCATTATTTTGAAGTCAATTCTCCTACCTCTTGAGCCCAGCAGTAGTGAGTACATAGCAAACACTCAATAAATATTTGTTGGTAGATGGGCTGATGAGAGAAATACTTCCTAGAACTTGGAGGAGAGGTCAAGGCTGGTCACGTCAATGTGAGATAGGTTTCAGAAAAGTGGTCCATGTGGAGATGACAACTAGGGCAATGAGAATGTGAACAATATGGGGCTAAGTCTTGGGGAATAAGCAAAGTTCAGGGGCAGGTAGAAGACAAAGGAGGCTGATTTACAGAGGAAAAGGATAGTAAGATCAGAAGATCAGAGGTTTCCAGCCAGCCTTAGATGGCCTCTAGTCCAAACCCCTGAATTTTACAGATGGTGATACTCCACCTCAGAGAAGTTAGGCGATTTACTGAAAATCTCACAGGTTATAAGTGACCAAGGCAAGTTATTCAAGACCAATCAATTTGACTCCAACTGGGGGCTTTTTTTTTCCCTATGGCAGGAGAAGTTTAAAGAGGAAATGATGGATAGAGACGTCAAGAAGAATGAAGACTGAGAAAAGACCATATTGCTCCTGATTTGGTAATTAAGAGGTCACTGGTGACTTTTGAGAGAGTATATCGGAGGAGCAGGCAGAATGGATAGCTGTGGGGAGATGAGTCAGGCAGCACCATGGA
Source organism: Phalanger gymnotis (assembly GCA_028646595.1). Lineage (NCBI taxonomy): Eukaryota > Metazoa > Chordata > Mammalia > Diprotodontia > Phalangeridae > Phalanger > Phalanger gymnotis. Next base: position 11,979,814 of record CM053623.1, read on the forward strand.
CAGTGCCAAAGGGTGGGCTGAGTCAAGGAAACTCTGAAAGCACCCTTGGAGCATTGAGAGGAGCCAGATAGAAGGGAAGAGAGGCAGCTTGGTGAAGTGAATAAAGAGCTGGTCTTGGAGCCAAGATGACCCAGGTTCAAGTAAGTCCTGCCTCTGACACATACTGGCTTGTGTGACCCTGCAAAGTTTCTTAAACTCCTCTCTGTGCTTTGCCTAGACAACAGGGCAGGTACTAATCTGCATTGGTAGAGAAGGTATCTACCTTGAGGACTTCCTTTGCCAATGCAATCACATTCCAGTCCCCATATCTATAGATCGTGGGGAAGGGTCTGGAGTGCTTTGGGATCAGGGTCGTCCATAGATAATGGCAAGAAGAGGATGTGGAAAGAATGAGGAAAACTTCACCTGCCAGGTGGGCTACATCTACCTTTCCTTTATTAAGCATACCACCATCTCAGAGCCTCTTGTTACATCAGGGAGACAACAAAAGATATTTTTAAGAATCCATGTTATAGAAGGGATTCTGGGTCAGGCCCAATGAATGTTTGGAGTAGCCAGCCTTCAGAGGTTCCTTCTAACTCTGAGATTCTGGGAATCTGTGACAGTCTTGGCTCTGCCACTAGGTTGCTGTATGATCTTCAGCCAGCCACTTTCCTTCTCTGAACCTTAGCATCCTTAGCAGCAAAACATAGTGTTGGACTCAATGATTTTTAAGGTCCTTTCCATGTCTGACTGATTCCATGAGTCTATTTATTGGACAACTAAGTCTATCCTCAGCACCACAGGGTGCAGTTGATGTGGTCTCTGTGCTCAAGGATGAGTGGAGTGGGGGTAGGGGTGGGAGGAACATGTACGGAAAAATGAGAGAACAAGGTCGATCCTGAGTTCGATGTATGTCATTGGACGAGAAATGCAAATTGGACAGCAAAGAGCACTTTCCCTAGGTGTCAGCAGGGAAGTCTTTACCTAGAAGGTGGGCTAAGCCCCAGGCTTTCATACCTCAGGGTGGCTCATGTGTTTGGAAGGAGCCAAGGTGGGCCACTGAACTCAAGATGTATGACCCATGGAAAGGGTCCCACTCTGACAGCACACCCCAGCCAGGCTTTTAGGGATATAAAGCAACTCATAGGACAATAGAGTCCGTGGAATACTGTTTTATAATGAACATCTTGAATGTTTCAAGGATCGGCACTTTTGTCTGTGTGTATCCTCCCTGTCCCAATCCAGATGCTAACTCTTCCTTGTTCTGGATGAACTGCAGAGGCCAAACAGCCCATCACTTTTTGCTGAAGTTGGTGAGGAGGCTCTCAGAGGTAAGCCTGGTCCTCAGAGAGGATTTTGAGAGGCAACCCGGTATGTTGGATAGGGGCAGGACCTGGAGTCAGAAAGACGTGGTTTCAAATCTTGCCTCAGACATTTACTGTGACTTGGTGCAAATCATTTTTCTGGTCTGAATTTTCCTCATCTGTATGATGAAGGGCTTGGACCAGATAACGTGTGAGGCTCCTTCCAACTTTGGATGTGTGATACTAGGGGACCTCACATGTCTCCATCCCCTCTCTGGGATTCAGTTTTATAATAAAAATAAAAATACCAGTGGCATTTATGTAATACTTTAAGGTTTGCAAATCACTTTACAAATAATATTTCATTTTTATCCCCACAACCCTAGGAGGGAGGTGCCCTTATCATCTCCATATTTCAGATGAGCAGACTGAAGCAGACATAAATTAAGTGCCTAGGGTCACACAGCTGGTTAGTGTCTCAGGCTGGATTTGAATTCAGGTATTCCTGACTCTAGGTCCAGCACTCTATCTACCGCAGAACACAGCTGCCTCATTGGTAAATGGAGGTTGAACATGTTGGCTCCTGAGGACCCTTTCAGGTCTAGAACTAGGATGAAGTCATTGAACACATCAGAGCCACAGTTTGCTCATGTTTAAAATTAAAGGATTCAGACTAGATGGCCTCTGGGGGCCAGCTTTCGATCTGGGATCCTTTGAAAATGGACTGCAGTCTCCCAAAGCTGGTCATGTGCCTTTCTAGTCTGGCGTAGGACCTATCAGGAGCTGCATCCTGCTGGCATGGCCCTTGGCAGCCCAGGTCCAAGCTCACACCATGAGGAACCATGAGAGTGGAGGGATGGGCTTCTGATCCAAGTGACTGGACAGGGAGGACTGGGTCCAGCTCAGCCCACGCCAATCCATACATGATACGGAACTTCCTTCTTTCAATGCTAAGTCAAAAACAGCAAAAAAACGACAACCCCAGATTAAAGCAATAAGACCATGCTCAATGTTCTTTTACCTTTTGTTTTCTTCAGAACGATTGTTTCGTATGGCCCTGTGGGCATGGAAGCAGGAAAAGGTTGCTGGCCACTCTGGGCCAGGCCGGTGTTCATGTCCTTTGGGGAGGTGAAGCTTGGGAACATGGCGCATCGAGAGATGTGGGTCTGGTAGGGGTGTCCAACTGGAAACGCCATGTTCAGTGGCCTTAGGGTTAGTTTCAGCAAAAAGAGGAAGAGGCAGATCAAAACAGAATGGAAATGAATACATTGATAGCATTAAGTCTGCTGTTGTCCTTGAATGGCCTGGCCTTCATAGGCATGGGTTCTAGTAACTTCAGCATAAATTAAGGAAAAATCATTTGTCTTTGAACTAGGCTGTGCTTACTAGCAGACCCCATTCTGTTCAACACAATTCAACAAACATTGATGAAGCCTCTGTTGGGTGCAAGGGTCTGCAGCCAGGCAATGAGGACAAAAATGAAAAAGGGAACAGAGGCAATGCCTGTCCTCCAGGACCTTACATTTGCGTGTGTGGGGGGGAGGGAGAGATTTACAACAGCTACACAGGTAAGTAAATCTAGATTCTAGTATGTAGTAGTATACTAGTATGGTATTTAGTAACTCAAAGCTGCCTCGAGGGAGAAAGCGTGCATAACTGGGGAGAGATTGAGACAAATCTCAAGGCAAAAATCACCTCATTTTATTTAACAAGAATGCTGTAGATTTTTGGCTGCTACAACACAGGCATTTTTTTTTCTTTTGAAAAATGCCAATCATTAGTGGAAATAGAAGTAAGTAAAAGGGAGAAAGGCCTTTGTTCCAACAGCCTTAACATTCTTCCCAGCTCTGCCCCTATCTGTGGGCAAGGTTGGCTATGGTAGAAAATGGAGGCCATTTGCTGTGAGCTTCCTCAGGTGCTTCCTGCCCCTCTCTGTTCTTTCACCTCTGTCTCTCATGACAAGATGGCTTTATCCCTGACCAAAGCCAACCCTTCCATCTGCTCAAGCCATTCTATTCCTCCTGCATCAATTCCTCTGCCATCCCCCAAATTGTCATTCATTTTCCATCTCTCCCTCTGTAGTGGCTCATTTCTTCCTGCCTACAAAGATGCTTATGTCTCATATCCTGAGAAAACCTTCCCTTGAGCCTTTCATCCCCATTAAGCATTAATATACCTATATCTATCTATCTATCTATCTATCTATCTATCTATCTATCTATCTATCTATCTATCTATCTATTTGCTATCTGTAGCTAAACTCCTTGAAAAGAGGTCTACCACTGGTGCCTCCACATCCCCTCTTCTCACTCTCTTCTTAAGCCTTTACAATCTGGCTTCTGAACTCATCCTTCCACTGAAACTGCGCTCTCCAAAGTTACCACTAATCTCATAATTGCCAAATCCAATGGCCTTTTCTCAGTGCTCATTCTTCTCGACCTCTCTGCACCCTTGGCCACTGATGATGTCCCTCTCCTCCTTAAAAATTTCTTCCCTCTAGGTCTTCAGGACATCCCTCCATTCTGGCTCTCCTCCTCTCTCTCTGATGGCTCCTTCTCTGTCTCCTTTGATGGATCCTCCTCCAGATCACACCTTCTAGTCATAGGTGTCCCTCAGAGTTCTGTCCTGGGCCCTTCTCTCTCCATATTACTTCACTTGGTGATGACTCAGATTCACCTTTCCTGTCTTAACCTGCTAACCTCCTATCTCCCATCTCCAACTGCTCTTCAGACATTATGAACTGGATGTCCAGTAGAATCTTAAACTCAATGTGTCCAAAACTGAGCTCATTATCTTTCCCCTAAATGCTCCCTGCCCCCTGCCTTCTCTGTTACAGGAGAGGGCACCACTATCCTCCCAGTCTGCAGTGCTCACAATCTGGACTCCTCACTCTCTCTCACCACCATCTCCAAGCTATTGGCAAGGCTGATTATTTCTACCATGGCAGCATCTCTCGAATATGCCTCCTTCTCTCCTCTGACACAGCCACCTCTCTGGTGCAGGCTCTTATCACCTCCCACCTTCACTACTGCACTAGCCATCTGGCAGGGGGATCTGCCCATTTTGAATCTCTCCCTACTTGGGGCCATCCTCCAATAATCTGCCCAAGTGATTTTCTCTAAAGTGCTGATCCAATTATGTCACCACCACCCTTACTCAATGAGCTCCCATCTCCTGGAAGATCAAACAAAAAGGTTCTGATTGGCATTCAAAGTCCTTCCCAACCTAACCCCCTCCTCCCTTTCCAGTCTTTTACAAACTTACTCCCTGATAGATACTCTTCTATCCAGTGACACTGGCCTCCTGGCTGTTCCATGAGCAAGACACTAGGGTGCTCCATCTTATGAAAATCCTCAGATCTCTTTGTCTAACTGTCCTCCATCCTTGGAACTCTCCCTTTTCTGCTCTGACTACTGGTCTCCCTGGATTCCTTTAAGTCCCAACTAAAATCTCATCTTCCACAGGAAGATTTCCCTAGCCCCTCATCATTCTAGGGGCCTCCCTCTGTTAATTATTTCCTATTTATCCTGTATATAATTGTCTGTGTTTACCTGTTGTGTCCCTCACTATATTACAAACTCCTTGAGGGAAGGGACTGTCTTTTACCCCTTTTTATATCCCCAGCACTTAGCACAGTGCCTAGCACACAGTAGGCACCCAATGCAAGTTGATCGATTGTTTGGGAATGAAGGGAAGCCCCCACTGGCTAGCCCCTAGCCTTAGCCTGCGCTGTGAGCTTTTTAGGGATATTGCCATTCTATATTAAAAAGAAATTGGAAAAGCTCCTAGCAGGGAAATGTCTGTGGAACCTGTCAGCACTACGTGCAGAATGCTAAAAAGAAGGGCCGTCTGCCTGAAAAACAGTCCCATTCTTCCGTGTTGATGCTTTTCATTCTGTTAATTGCAGATAAGAAAAGGCTTGGAAATATTATGATTGGCTGTACAAAATGATTTTTTTTTAACCCTGCAGACCTTAATTTTCAGGCTCTTTAAAATATGCACTGTGTCAAGAAACGCTTTACCAAAAAGGCAAAATTCAATTTTCATTTGCCATTGGTTGGGTGCTTAATGAGAGGAAAATCACTTAGAGTGGTAAATAAAGACTTTCTTAAAAAAGAGCCCCCTACCCCTTCCATGTACATAACTGCCCTCCCCCCCAGCCTGCCTCCTTCCCCCTGTAGGGCAGGGGCTGCCTGGCAAGTCACCCAACGTTCTGGATTGGGGTGGGCAGGAGAATACTCACTCTGCTATGGTACTGGGTGGTTTAGGAAGCCTGGGAGAGAAAAAAAGGGAAACAGAACAAAATGACATTAAGGAAATGGGGTTAAAGAGAAGCTTTTTAAGAAACAAATCGATCTTTAAAAGTCAAAGAACAAAGAACAGCCAAGCACTGACTACACAAACAATCGGTGTCCCGTCTATTTGCAGGTGGCTTGGAAGCTAAGCTTTGCCCTTCCTCTCTTCTTCCCCTGGCTTCCATTCTAACTGGTCAGCATCTCTAAGAACAATCCACCACCCACTCTGAAGGGAGAGTTTGGCAGCTACCTTCCCTCCCTGAGATAATCACAGTCTGGCTTCTGGCCATCTCTGGTCTTACTATCAGCCAGGGCTCACACTTGCCAGGGACTTGGAAATCCTGTGATTGTGTGGGCCTGGCTCAGCTTCATGACCTCAAAGGAACCCGTGTAAGCCTTTGCCCTACTGGGCAGGAACTGTGAAGACACCTATGTCATCACATGCTTTCCTTCATCTCCAGATGATGTAATGGCTGTCATTAGTACACGCTGATCTGGGAGGCTCTGCCACCAAGCCTTCACTCCCCCTCCCCAAGCCCAACTAGCTGAGCCCAAAGTTGGTCCAGCCAAAGGTTCTGGAGCTGTGTTTATATTCTAGGAAATCTGGCATGGTTCAAGACCTGACCAATATAGCTCTCATTTAGAGGAGGCTTTATTTAAGGTTTGTAAATTTGATTGGCAAGACAGCCCTGGGAGGTGGGCCCTCTTCTTACTCTCTGGAGGAAGGAAGTGGCTTGCCCGGGGTCATCCAGTTAGTAAACCCAGGACTCCTTTCCTGACTCCAAGCCTAGAACTCAGCCCACTACAGCTACAGCCTGCCTCCTTTGGACTTTAGCTCAACAACAAGGATGAGTCTGTGTAAATATCGGTATGATGGGGGATGTGGAAACAGGGGTTAAGGTTTATTTTTCTGTTTCCAGATTTTAAAATGATTTGAGCTCTTTTTTTCTTAAACATACAGACACAGACACAGACACAGAAAAACAGACACAGAGTTTCTTTGAAAAGAAACAACTCAAAATAAAACCCTCCCCCTTAAATTTGATTTTAAAGGTTGTAGCATGGAAAATGCGCATTGAACTTGGAGTCAGAAGATTTGGATTCGAATCATCAGCTTTAGCCTAATACCTTCATGAGCCCAGACCAGTCACATGCCCAATGACACCACCCCCTTCCTGTCCCCTCCATTTCCTGACTCTGCTGGCTGGATGTCCCCTATGCTTGAAAATCTGTCTCTCTTTTCTTCTTTACCTTCTGGCTCTTTTCAAGTCTCAGCTAAATTCCTGCCTTTCACAAGAAGCCATTCTCAGTCCTCTTTAACCTTACCATCTTCCCTCCAAGACTACTCAATCTATCCTATATATGGCTTATTGGACGTAATTCTTTGCATATTGACTTCCCCACTCAGGGGTATGCTGGTATAAATATTTAACAACCAGCTCTCTGAAAAAAAATATGCATGACATACTGTTAAGTTTAATCGCTACCACTTTCTTAAGTCTAGACAATCAATAAAACAATAAATCAAGTGCTGATTTGTAGTATTTATCTATTTCTCTGGTGTAAATGCTCATGCTGAAAATTTAACAATTGGCTCTCTGGCTGCAGCTGGCTCTGGAACTCCCCTGTCCCCATTAGACCACGAGCTCCCTGAGGGCAGAGGCACGTTTTATTTCATTTTTGCCTTTCCTTGGATCCTGAGTGCTTAGTGCAATGTCTGGCACAATAGCTCAATAATGCTACCTGACTGTATCTTCCATGTTCTCTCTTTGGGCCTCAGTTTCCTCAGTTGTGAAATGAGGGGAATCGGACTCGATGACCTTCCAAGTCCCTTTCATCTCTAAATCCACACGATCTTATGACAGTCATTGCAGTGGCTTATTAAGATTAAATATGGTCTGGACCTGTTTTTGTGGTGATAGGAAGCTATGATGAAGGAAATGCTCCTTCAGGGTATAATAAAAAACTGTGTTGCCACTTATTTAGAAAGTAAGAGGTTAAGTGACTTGATCAGGGTGACACAGGCAGGACACATTAATGGTAGGACTGGAACCTGGGTCTTTCTGACCTCACTATCCAGTATACCACACTGCCTCTTAAGGTTCGATTCACATTCTCTGACAACAGCAGAAGAAATGCACCAGAATTTAGGTGTAAAGAATACTGACATTCACATGGCAAGTCAACATGCAGAGGGCTTTAAATACAGGCTCCCACTGAGCTTCTCTCAAGGTCGTTACTATGGGGCTTGTTTTTCTTATTTTACAGATCAGGAAACTGAGGACCAGAGACTGGTCCATGGTCACACAGGTGCTAAGTGTCAAAGATGGGATCTGAATCCAGGTCCTCTAGCACTCTCTCACTAGACCCCAGAGCATTCTTCCATTTATAAATGGACTATATTCTCATCCTGTTGGGCGCTCAAATGACAAGTGTATCTTGGCGCTGGGTTAATTTTCTATTCCATCTGTGACTGGGATGTAGGTAGCTCCCGGTACGGAAACTCCCTCTAGCTATGTTACTATCCAAGAAAATCTCTTTAAAATACTTAGGCCAGGCTGGCAAATCAAATTGAAAATAAATTGGATGCCGTCAGTCAGCTAAATACCCAAAGCACACCGCAAACTCCCCGAATGATGGACTGCAGCCCGCAGAGGCTCAGACAGCCCATTTCCTGAACCTAAACCAGCACATCAATTTTCCTGTCCTGTTGTGAGATTATACATCTGCTTTGCAAGGACCAGACTCAGGCAGCCCAGCATCCCTGAAAAAGGTAGCAGGACCAGTTGCTCATTGCACGTGCCTCTGGTGCCCTCCAGTGGCCAATATTGATATTGACATTTCAATTTCTCAAAAAAGTTATGAAAGCTGTTTTGAAAAAAAAAAATAGACACTTTACCCTAGAACTTTAGAATATTCAAGGTGGAAGGGCCTTTGACCAACTCTGAGAGATTCGAGGCTTAAAAGGTGTGCAAATGCTAACACTACACATTCGTTTGGGAAGAAGGTAGAAGGCAAGGTATCCATAAACGTGCATGCATTTAAGCTATGAAAGCTTAAAACCACACTAAGATTTTTGGGACACCATGCATTTTAAACGTGATAGTAAAAATAATAATCTATTTATTTGCTAGCGTGCAGCAGCAACCTATGGAATTCGCTAACTCATGAAATCACAATTTAGCCCCAAAAAGGAACCCCATAACAATTTTGTTTCTATTTCTGTGTTCACCTAAGTCTTCCTGTAAGAGTGATGAGCTTTTCTCCCTAATTAGCAATGAAATACTTTACTTTTATTTGGGATATGCATATGGCATTCTATGCACACCCTAAATGGTTGTGTATAAAAATAGAAAATAACATCTACAAGAGAAGGCTAAAAGAAGCCAGAATATTTGGGCTGGACAAGGAAAGGCAGAGGCACCTATTTCTCGAAGGAGGGCACTGAGTTCTGCTGGGGGCTTTTAGCATAAAATGAAGCAGTTAGTCAGCAAGCATTTATAAGGCGCTTACTATGTGCCTTTGGTCCCTGAGATAATCTTTCTCTGGCTTGTTGATGTTTGCCAGGTCTCCTCCTGTGCTGGGGACTTGGAAATCTTGTGACATCTTGGGTCTGGCCCAACCTCATGACCTTAAAGGAGCCTCTCTGAGCAGGCACTTTTCTACTGCACCATGGTGATACAAAGAAAAGGGAAAACACTGATCTCGCCCTCAGGGAGCTTACAGGCTAATTGGAGAGACAACTCATAAATAACTGGGCTCATGCAAGTTAAATTAGAGGCTCTTAGGTCAGACACAAGGAAGGACTTTCTATCAGCAGGAATCATGATATATTAGAATTCTAGCTTGTTTGTTCCACGGTCAATCTTCTGTCTGAGATGGATTCAGTAGAAGTCTACAAAAGAAAGGTAGGAAGCAGATGGAGACTCATGAAGTTATCGCCTGCTTCCTCAGGTCTCACAAGAAAAGACAATATAACAAGGCCTAGAACCCAGGATCCCTGACCCCGGTTTGGTTCTCTTGTTCCTGTACCAGAAATGACTGGGATAAAAGCCCTCCGACTAGTAATCAGAGCTCCTCACATACCACTCCCAAGCTATTTTCTGATGACTATAAATGATCTGACATTCTGCTTATCAACTTCCAAATTCTCTTTTTTAGTCGTCACTGTATAATCTTCTAGAGGAACATGAAACGTTTGTGCTATACAGAGATCTCCCTCCACCCCAGAAAAGCTCCCAGCGTCCTGGTAGTCGACTGAAACTTACAAGGAGTCATTGTCATAAAGATTACTCTTCTTGTTCTGGGTCAGGTGATAGAACTGTTGGATGGGAACACCTCTGAAAAAAAAGAAAAACATTTGTTTAACTTTAGAGTCCAAGCTACAAGGAGTCCTTTTCTCAGTCCTCGGAGAAGAAAGTTGTCTGAACCTCACCCAAATGCATGAAAATGTTCATTTCAATCCATCTAACATTAAACATCTTAGTACATGCCAGAGACTGTGCTAGGGCCCTAAGGTCCAAAGACAAAAGAGTTCCTCCTGCCCTCGAGGAGATTACATTCTACTGGGTGGTGGTATATGCCATGAAGACAAAGGTTCCTGGGAATCTGAGCAATGATATGTCATTTTAGAGCAGGGGATGGTACCTGCCAAGTACAATTTTCTATCGCTTTGTCTATTCTGGGTTTTCCATTTTCTCGGGGATTCTATATCTGCAGGATAAAAGCTAACAAGTAAATGAATTTTTATTGTGCTGATGTCACCTTCATTTCCAAATGTGCAAGTGAATTGTTTTTAAAGCAATGGTTTTTTTTAGTTATTTTTTCAGCAATTTGGCAATGTGGCACCTAAACTCACAAAATCACAGGGTCATAGGTCTAAAAACAGAAGGGATCTTGGAGGTCTTATCTAACCTTTAATTTTGACAGATGAAGAAACTGAGGCCCAGAGAAGGTTCAGTGACTTGCCCCAGGTCATTTGCCCAAGGAAGTAAGCAGTAGAGTTGCCACTTGAACCAAGGTCCTTTGCCTCCAAATCCAAAGCTCTTTCCATGTACCATGTACCATGGACTACGTACCATGTACCATGTACTACGTACCACATACCATGTACCATTCTGACTTCATTGCATTGTGCTTAAGTCCTTCTTCTCTTCAAAGATTTTTGCTCATTAGGAATAAAATATGGCAGGACCCACCAGGAGTCAATTCCCTTAAGGGGGCTATGTTTGACATCCAGCAGGGCTAGGTAATGAGATTTTCTTTAGCTGGCAACCCCCTCAGTCAGCAGAAGCTCTCTCAGAGATACTGCCCATGCTCTGTCATTGTTTCCCCAGCCTGACCATAAAGATGGAGGAGGACCTTGGGTTTCTGAAGTCTTGGGGGGTAAGAACGGCCAGGGGGAATTCATTGCTGCAGTCCTCGTGACTTCATTGTATAAAAGCAGACTCAGCTACTGCATCCCATGAGATTGGAAGCTTCTTCAGAGAAGAGATGATTTCATTCTTTGTATCTTCAGTGCCTGGCCCAGGGCTGGGCACACAGTAGGCATCTAACAATTCCTGTTAACAAATCCGCCCCCTGAACAATGAGGTCTATTCTGTGCATGCCCAAACCCAAAGTGTAGAATGTGGATTCAATGCCTTTAAGCTCCCAAAGCTAAGAATGAAACAAGCCCTTTCCTTTGGAGAATGAAGACCAGGAAGAACAACATTTATCATTCACTTCCTTCTTTCTTTGAGAAGCTTCCAGGCCCTGATTACAGCTCAGGCATCCCCGGTGCTCAGGATTTTGCAGTTATTTGTGGGTGAGAAAAGAGTCAGATTTTTTCATTCCCCTTCACAATGGGCCACATTCCATCCCCTCACATCGGAAGGACATTTCAACGGGCATTTTTATTCTTTGAATACAATGATGAGTGAATTGCCAAAGCACCAGGGATTCAATGGGGTTTTCATATGCGGACAGTTCGTTCAGTTCAGTGGTTAAAAAACAAAACAAAACAAAAAAAGCCCCAAAGCCCCAAACCAGCCTCTTCTGTGCTATGTTTCCTAATCACCGATGCTCCTGAGAGAGCACCATTGTGCCCAGGCTACAGAAGCCACCCCTGCAGTAGCTCGCGCCTGAACCTGGGCCCCTCCTAGTTCCCTGGGAGTGAGGCAGGGCAGTTCTGGGCATACTCCCCCAACTAAGGGATGGCCACTGTCACATATGGATCACTATCTGCCATTTTCCAGATGCAGAAACTGAGACTCAGAACTAGAAGAGGCTTCAGCTTTACAAACTGGGCTGGAGTCAGCTTCTCTGGCTCCGGGACAACGGAGCCTGTGAAATGTTTAGTGTTAAAACATTTACACCTTGGAAATGGGCAGACGTTATAAATCAGGGCTCGATTGATTGTTTTGGCAATTGTTTAGACTTAGTGATAGAGAGAAATAATGTACATTAACTTCACAGTGGGAGGTAGTCGTAAAACATTTGCCAGCATAGCCCTGGTTGTAAGGCTAGTAGGGGCCAGGCCTCCTGCCTCTCACTATGAGCAACGATGATTTCTTTTAAAAAATATTATTTGTTTATTTTTAACACTCTTTTAAAACATTTTCTTGAGTTCTAACTTCTCTTCTTTCTTCCACTTGCTGAGAAGGCAAGCAACAGGATATCAATTACGCATGTGAAATCATGCAAAACATATTAGAGAAGATGTTTTTTAATAAACTAATTAAGATGCAGAGGATATGATTTTTTTTAAGTTACTATCATTTCCATTCTCAAGAACATGAAGGCCCTGGAAAGGAGGAAAGCTGATCATAGGGTTAGGGTCAAGGGGAACAGAGAGACAGGGCATCCATTTCACTGGGATCCCATGAATAGGGAAGACCTCCCCCTCCAGTGTTGGAAGGATCCTCTGAGGAGGCTTGAAGGGGAGATATGGAAAGGATGGATGAGCTGCAATGTGTACCACTGGAGGGTGGGTACACCTCAGGGAGCTCCTGGGAAGTGCTGTTGGTTAACTCATCAATACTGTTCTCCACCACCCATTGAAAAAACTGCTGATGGCTGTTCTGAGTGGGTCACCACCTAATGGTACATTAGGGAAGCCAGCATAGGTCTGCATCTCCATCTAGGTTTACCTTGCCTTCAGACTTGGAGCATGGTCCCCTGAGGAGCAGACCACAACTTTAGGCCACACTAGGACAGATGAAACCACCTTAGTCCAAAGTTGAATCATTGATATTTTTATCATGAAACATTTATTCTATTGAGCACTAAAAAAGTCTAATAAACAGGGGTGGAAGCATCCAGATCAATGAAGTTTGTTTCTGGTCTTACATATCGATCACACAAAGACGTGGATCTGCTTTACAGATGACTCCGCTTTCTGGTGCCCAGAACTGGGGACTTTTCTTAGTCACCAGGAGACCCCATTTTGGACAACATGGGAAGGTTTTAAATTTAGGGCTATACCTAATACTACCAGAGCCAGCTCCCCATTAGTTGCATAGCTTTTTCCAGTCTGTAGGAACTGGAATATTAAACTTTCATTGCAGAAATAAGACGCTTAATAGTTCCCAGTCACAGAGAATAAATGTGTCTGTCTCCTTAAAGATGAGAACATGACAGTGAGTCATTCTGGAGAAAAGTATTTAGGTCAATCCCGGCTTTTAGAGAGGTTAGACCTGCCTGGAGGGTGCCAGGAGCACCAGGAGGGAGCATCACCTGGGATGCAGCTTGCGGGAATGAAGGGACCCGGGGACACCTGACAGGCATCTATACTGATGCAAATACAGCCATCAAGGGGGAAAATTGGGACTTCTTGGGGAGGGGCTGGGCAGAGGAGGAAAGAGACAAGGCTGATGGTCATTCAGCTGCTCGCGATAGGAATGCTTTGTGCTTATCTAGGGGTCACTTGATCTCTCTGGGGACTCCATCCTCCATCAGCCTATGTAGATTAAACTGGATGACGCTGTGTGCTGCAGATGCATTTGTTGTTCAGTTGTTTCTGTTGTGTCTGACTCTCCATGATCCCACTTGAGTTTTCTTGGCAGAGATACCGGAGCAGTTTGCCATTTCCTTCCCCAGCTTATTTTACAAATGAGGAAGCTGAGGCAAACAGGGTTAAATGACTTGCCCGGAGTCACAAATCTATTAAGTGTCTGAGGCCAGATTTGAACTCAGGAAGATGAGTCATCCTGACTCCAAGCTTGGTGCTCTGTGCAGTACGGCACCACCTAGCTGTGCCACACTAAGGTAAGTATCAATACCTCCTGGGCTTTACACAGGCTTATGGGGCATGGAATTCTTAGGAGACTAGATTCTGTCTATATCAGTATTTAAATATCAAATATGTCATATCACAATTACACCAAGCTTGGTCCTTTCCTCTCCTTGTTCCAGTCATTTCTTATATTCTATATGATTTCATTTAGCGAGATGGGTTTTGGGGAGAGGGCAGAGAAGGGAGAACACAATTAACCAGGACCAAAGGAAAACAAACCCCATAAAAACCCCATGTACCTTGGCCATGAGTCTCCACCAAAGCCGTAATGCTTGTGTCCTTTGCTGAATAAGCGAGGAGGCTCCGATTTTGGTCTATGTTCTTCTGGCAGTGAAATTGGTACCATGGCGCCATATTCCCGTTCTGTTCCCCATGGGAGTTGAGGTACTTGGTTTGATTGCCTGAATTCCTGATATCTGTATATAAAGAAAGCATGATTGATTTCACCAAGGCTGTTATTTAAACTTCTCAATGTCTAAAAGTCTGAGTCACTGTTGGGGGTGAGGCAGGTGGCCTGGTTGTCATGGACAGAAGCTGTAGTGGGGGGGGGAGCTGCAATGCTAGGAGGATGTCAGGAATTAGGCGGATGGCTGGAGTGCATGGCAAAGGGGATGTATGGAAACCACCCTGGGGGGACAAGTACTAGAATGTAATAAGGTATTGAATAGAGGTAACAGGTTGGGTATTATTTGGTGAGAATGGTGGGTGAATGAAAACGTGGGCAAGTGGAGAGTCGGGGGAACAATGTGCAGGAGCTTTCCTTCCTCTGTATGATCATCATGGTGTAGATGGTATGTGGGGGAAGGGAGTAAGAGAGATCCCTTCAGTGGGGGCTTGTGGTCTCATGGCTAACTCTCTTACTCTTTCTCCTCTCTCCCCAACACACACACACAACACACAAATATACACACACACACATGCACATACATATACATATACACACAACACAAAAATACATACATACATACATACACAGACATACATGCAGCATCTACCCCAGGTATGTGCAATGACTGGAATCAAGGCCGAGGCTCAGCTCTTGGGTTTCCCATTTCCCAGAGCACAGTGTTTAGGAGATGGGCAGCCCACAGACTAAGAAGGAACTTGAATAGAATTTTCAGAGCAGCGGAGAGTAGAGCACTATTTGTACCTCCGTCGTTGGCCCAATGGGAAAGGAAGAAACTCCCAATAGCCTATAAGAGTCTGCTATGCTTCTGGAGAGAACAATGATTACCTGCCATTGAGATCTGCCTGTGACTCAACCCCTTGATGTCTCGTGAAACATTCCCACCTCCAGAGATGTCCCCTTTCCCAGAAGGCCCCAGCCTCACAGTATATTGCTCAAAGGACACTTGGAACAAAACGGCCTTTGCCGGTATAGAGTGTTGGAAAATCCAGCACCTTTCAGAGATACCTGGGACACTGAAGAGTCAAGTATCTAACCCAGAGTCACACAGCTAGCCTGTCTCAGAGGCAGGGCTTGAATCCAGGCCTTCTTGACACAAAGACAGACCTTTAACCCAATAGCTCCTCCTCTCCCTCCTTTCCTCTCCCCTCCTCTCCTCTACTTTCCTCCTCCTCCTCCTCCTCCTCCTCCTCCTCCTCCTCCTCCTCCTCTTCTTTGCATGAAGCTAGTGCAAATCAAAGGCAGCATCAATAGATTGATCATTAGAGGAAATCAGAAGTCCTACTTCATTCTGTACTGGGCAGACCGCCCATGAGAAACGTGCTGGTCCAGCCAAATGACCACACCTGGAAGACCTGGAGAAGGGACAAGCCTAGGACTAGGAGGAATGGGGGAAGCTTGTTTCACAGGCATGGTCAGAGAAGGCAGGCTGATTTTCCTTCTTCTGGGAGGCTCAGGGAAGGAGTGGGTTAGCTGGGCTTAAAAGAGGTACTTTGATTGAAATCAAAGAAGTTGGGGTACTTGCGCTGGTCTGCGGGAGCCCAAACTGCTGGAAATGAGCCCAGCCTGAGAGAAAGCTACCAGCATGGCAGGGGGTGAGGTGGGGGTAGGAGTAGAAAGTATAGGCCTGAGTAGCGGTCAGGAGATTTGAGTTCAAATTATGGCCTTGACAGTTAACTCTTTTTGTAACCATGGGCTTTACGAGAAGTAGAAAGGCATAGTAGAATGGGTTTGGAAGCAAAATGCCTGGGTTTGATTCCTGTCTCACCACTGACCAACCAACAAGCATTTATTAAGCACTTATGTCCCCAGCACTGTGCTAGATTCTGGGGAAACTGAAACCCCATATAAGAAGTGACTATCCCAAAGTCCCGTAGGCTAGCAGTAAGTGTGATTGTGACATCTGGGATCACGAATGTTGGTCTTCAGTCCTTTAGGGTAGAGACCGTCTCATTTCCATGTTTGTGTACCCAGCACCCAGTCCAGGGCCTGGCATATCATAAACGATGGGAAAATCTTAAAGCATGACATGAATGTCACTGTCATCACCTTCATCATCATCATAATCTTCATTGTTATCATTTTATCTGGAATTGTGATGGACAGTTATCCTACTTATATTGTGTATCTTGTATGTACAGTTAATCCCCCATTAGAACTTGAGTTTCCCACAGACAGAGACCAAGTTCTTTTGCCTTTCTTTGTTTCACAAAGGCTTGGCACAGTGCCTGGCACGGAGTCGGCGTTCACTGATTTCTATAGTTGGTGTAGGCAGCTCCCATTGAGAGAATAGCCTTTACCATTGGATATCTGCTGCTGTTTGTGCCAGAGAGTCTCGAGGAGTCGCTTAGAGTCCCTGAGAGGCAAAAGGACATGTCCAGGGTCACCCAGCCAGGATGGGGCAGAGCTGGGGACTTGACTGGGGGAGCTCAACAGCTGTTTCCAAGTATTTTCAGGAATCTCTTGTGTTGGAGGGATGAGACTGGAGTATTGATATTGCCTAGTTCTCTTCGGTCTCAGAGGACATGGCTAGGAGGAATGGGTGAATTCCTAACAATAAGAGTTACCCGAGTGGCGGTGCCCCAGCAGGAAATAGGTTCTTCCTTCACCTTGGGTCTTTAACAAAGACTAGAGGACTTGTTTTCCCTCAAAGACTGAGTCACTCCATCTTACCCAGGCTACAAGTGTGGGAGCTACTCCCAGGGCTGATCCCACTCTGACCGTCAGAGGGCCTTTGACCTTCACCACCATTTTGGGACCCTGGCTGGTTTGCCACTGTTTAGGCAATGTGGTGGATGCCCAGTCCAGGAGGCTTGCCATGTTAATGCCAAAGTTGGAGCGGACACCCGATTGGTACAGCAGCTCAAAGCTCCTTAAGGAAGGATCTGCCAGCTCCAGCCTCCCTGGTAGCTGAGATAATGACCGAATGCACCCCCGTGCCTGGCTTAGAGGATTGTGTTAATAATAATAACAGTCACTGACATTTCTATAACACTTTGTGGCTCCCAAAGTACTTTACACCCATCATCTCATTTGAGCATCATGGTGAGGTGGCTGGTAGAGGTATTACTATCTCCACTTTACAAGATGAGGAAGCTGAGGATCGGAATAGTCAAGACAATAGCCCTGTGGTGTCAGAGGCTGTCTTGAAACCCAGCTTCTCCTGGCTCCAGATCCAGACATCTCGCTCTGCTCAGGCTACTTCATTCATCAGGTCTGTTGTCGAGTAGACTGGAGGACCTCTGAGACCAACACAGAGCTAGAATTTCTGAGGGGTGGAGGGCACCTAATCTAATCATCATTTTACAGACTAAGGATCAGGGCAGTTAAGGTTAAATGACTTGCCCAGAGTCATGCCAGTCTCAAGTGACCAAAGCAGGATTTGATATTTAGGTACAGTGGATAGAGCCTGGAGTCAAGAAGACTCATCTTCCTGAGTTCAAATCTGGCCTCAGACACTTAATTAGCTGTGTGACCCTGGGTAAGTCACTTCACCCCGTTCGCCTCAGTTTCTTCATCTGTAAAATGAGCCAGGGAAGGAAATGGCTAAAAGCATTCCAGTATCTTCCCAAGAAAACCCCAATGGGGTCACAGAGAGTGGAACATGATTGGAAAACGACTGAACAACAAAAACTTCTGACTCTAAAATCCTGCCTTCTTTCTATCCCACCGCAATCTAGGGATTCCATGAAGAAAAAGAAACAAGACTGATGAGCACAGAAATGAAGTCAAAGGACCTGGATTTGACAGCTAGCTCTGCTCTTTACTACTCCAGTCTGATCCAGTGAGCATTTATTAGGCGCCTACTATATGCAAGGCATCGTACCCCCAACTGAGATCCATATACAAACTGAAAAATAGTCCTCGTGATCTTTCCTTTTGCCCCCTGGGTGAGTCTGGGCCGGCAGCTCTCCCTCTCTGAGCTTGGCCTTCCACGTGGGTGAAATGAAGGGGGTTGGCTCACAGCCCCCGGGGCGTTCTTAACCTCTTTTCCACGGACCGCTCCCTCCAGCCATCTAGTGAAGCTCATGTACCCTTTCTCAGTAGTTTTTAAAAGTAGTATTTTAAAACTTATTTTTTAAAATTTAGATAATTGTTTATCCATTTTTAAATGGAAGGAAACGCTGGATTCCAGTTAGAGAACAAGGATAATAAAGATGAAACTTGTTCCCCGTCAACAAGTTCATGGACGCCCCCTCCCCTGCCCAGCCAGGATCGCGGACCCCTGTTAAGAAGTCCCGCAGAACAACCCG
Source organism: Phalanger gymnotis (assembly GCA_028646595.1). Taxonomy (NCBI): domain Eukaryota; kingdom Metazoa; phylum Chordata; class Mammalia; order Diprotodontia; family Phalangeridae; genus Phalanger; species Phalanger gymnotis. Next base: position 11,998,329 of record CM053623.1, read on the forward strand.
ACTCCTCATCTGATGCTTGTCTCGACACCATGCTGCGTTCTGGCTGCAAACAGTCTCTTCTCTAATTGCTTTGATGGAGTTTCATTTCTCTTAATTTCTTCAAATTATACAAAAACACCATTTTTCTAAAAGGGACCCACATCTGTCAGACGGCTCACCACCCGACGAGCAACAGTGGCACCTAGTGGCAGATAAGCCCAATTACAAGCGGGAGCCGCGGAGCGCTTAAGGGAACATGGCTGAGCGATCGGGTCCTGGGATGTGGGTTCAATCACAGACACTAAGAGGTGATGGACGCCTACGGAGTCATCTAGGCCCCAAGCCCCACCCCCATCTCCAACAAAGAGGCCCAGGAACGACCAGTAGGGAGACTGGAGGTGATTTCTGGTGTGCCTCCGTGTCACCTGCTGTCCAAGAACAGGGTCTAGAAGTGCTAGAAAGGGGAAAGTCTCTCTCCACCAAGCTGGCATGGACGTTATCGGCGCTCCATGAGGTTCGGCATACTTGCTCCCCAGAAATACGCACTACTTCGTGAGCGACATTGACAGCATGTTAATAAGAAGAGCTGACTTTCATAGCAGGCTTTGTGGACAGAGAGCCAGCCTCAGAGTCCAAAAGACCTGCATTCAAATCCCACCTGCAACACACTCATTTTGTGACCCTGAACAAGCGGTTGAACCCCTAAGTGCCTTGGTGGACTCTTTAAGCCTGAAAAATGTCTGTTGCAGATCCACATGGGTGGGGAGAGTTCTGTCATCCTGAGTTCCCTGGATGTAGCCACTAGTCCTGATACACACGTCTGTCTGTCTCTCTATGCATTTATCTGTCTGCCCCACCGTCTGTCCATCCATCTATCATCTATCTATCCATCTATCTATCTCTATCCTGCTATCTCTCCATCCATCTATCATCTATCTATCTATCTATCTATCTATCTATCTATCTGTCTGTCTGTCTGTCTGTCTGTCTGTCTGTCTGTCTGTCTGTCTATCTATCTATCCATCTATTTATCTATCTATCTGCCTGCCTGTCTCTATCCCACTATCTGTCCATCCATCATCTATTTATCCATCTGTCTATCTGCCTGTCTCTATCCCACTATCTGTCCATCCATCATCTATCTATCCATCTATCTATCTCTATCCTGCTATCATCTATCTATCTATCTATCTATCTATCTATCTATCTATCTATCTATCTATCTATCTATCTGTCTGTCTGCCTGCCTGTCTCTATCCCACTATCTGTCCACCCATCATCTATTTATCCATCTGTCTATCTATCTGTCTCTATCCCACTATCTGTCCATCCATCTATCATCTATTTATCCATCTGTCTGCCTCCCTGTCTCTGTAGTAATAATAGTGATAATAATAGTTAATATTTATATAACACTTGCTATGTGCCAGGCACTGTGCTAAGTGTTTTACAATTATCTCATTTGATCCTCACAATAATTCTGGGATGTAGATACTATTATTATCCACATTTAACAGATGGGGAAGCTGAGGTAAACAGGGATTCACCTACTTCCCCAGGGTCACACAGCTGGTAAGTGTCTAAGATTTGATTTGAACTCAGATCTTTCTGACCCCAGGCCCAGCAATCTTTTCATAGTACCACCTAGCTGCTCTCTCTCTTTCTCTCTCTCTCATCTACATATCTGCCAATCTATCTGTCTAGCTATCATTTACACCTATCTATCCACCAATCTGTTTGCCCATCCATCCATCCATCCATCCATCCATCCATCCATCCATCCATCCATCCATCCATCCATCCATCCATCTATCTATCCATCCATCCATCCATCCATCCATCCATCTATCTATCTATCTATCTATCTATCTATCTATCTATCTATCTATCTATCTATCTATCTATCTATCTATCTATCTATCTGTCTATCTCTCATACTTGTAACTTCTTTATAATGGGGAAATGCTACAGGAGGAAACACTCTCCCCTGATGCAGCTTGGCCATCTTCTCTGCAACTTCTAGCCTTGAGAGTTGCTTGGCACCTGGACAAGTTAAGTGACCTACATATGGTTGATCACACAGCCAGGATATGTCAGAATTGGACTTGAACCCAGCTATTCCTGGCTTGCAGGTGAGCTTCCTAATGATGCTTCCCTTTCCTTTTCCCTTTCGCTTTCCCTTACTCTCCCCCTCCACACATGTATGTATATATACAAACATATATAGACACGCGTGTACAATACAGCCCTTTAGGTATTCAAATCACTTTTTAAAACAGATTGTATTGTGATATCATTGGCATAGGGAACTCCTAGTTAGAAACTTTCTTACTAATTTCTCAGTTTCCTCATCTGTAAAATGGGTAGGGGTGGGAGTAGATGGTCTCTGAGGTCCCTTCCCACTATATCTAAGATCATGAAACCTGGATCTGTCATTTGCTAGTCATGTGACCCTGACCAAGTCCCTTCTCTAAGGGGCCTTGGTTTCCTCATCTGTAAAATCAGAGGTTGCACTAGATTTCATCATGGGTCCCTTCCAGTTCTAGTTATGGGATCCTATTTAATGGATTTTGCTTGACAACCTGAAAACTTACAAGTAAATCACAACTGGGGCAAAATGATATCAAAGATGAAAGAAAAATGCTAATCAGATGGAGTGACCCTCTGTGGTGCGGAGCTGTACAGTTAACTGTCTGGCATGGGGGAGCTGAGACTGCAGCTATTAACAACAGTCTCAGAATTCTTTAGCAGAATGTTGTTCCTGGTGAAATATTATACTTGTTTCCTATATCTATAAAATGACCCTCCCTTTTCTCTCCTTCCCACAAAAACGTTGCTTAACAGATCAATTTATAAAGGGAGGCACTAAATGCATTATGTACAGCTAGAATTCATCAATGGGTATATTTTCTGGCATCTGAGCCAGGTTTGCATGATAACCCAAGGAATGCTGGATTCTCATAGTATTTTTAAGGTGAGAGATGCAGGATTTCTTCAGCCTCTTCACTGGAAACAAATTTTTTTTGGTCACGAATTCTTTCTCCTGTGACAGATGCATCATGTTTCCCCATTTTTATTTTAAGAGGCGTCTTTCTAAAAGTTCCTCATGGCTGTAGATGCTACAGTCATTCTGAACGCTTAGATACCCACTTGCAGAATGAATACAAAACATTTTATTATTATCGTTATTAAACTTGCGGTCTCAACTAGAACATAGCCATGGCTTTGACTGTGATGCACACAGAATCATAAAATGTTAGAGCTGGAGAGGACTGATTCGACACCCCCTCCCCATTTTACAGATGAGGAAACTGAGTCTCAGGAAGGGCGAGTAGATTGTTCAGGGTCACAAAAGGCATACACAGTAGAATCAGTATTTGAACTTATGTTCCAAATTAGCACTTTTTCTACCACCCCATACTTGTTACCCCATCTGTTGGTGTCTTTCCCTCCTTGAATTTGTTTTAGGTATATTTATTTTTCCTATATGTACAATAGCACATGTTGTCTCCAGCTAGAGAATACATGTTCCTTGAGAGCAGGGTTTGTTTATCTATGGTACCTCCCCACCTCCTTCAACTCATGCCACTCTCGCCCCCCTCCAGCTTCTAGTACAATGCCTGCCACCTAGCAAGCACTTAATACATTTGCATATTGGTTAATTGACCCATACAGATCCCTTGCTTGCATCCTTGCTAAGTTCATTAATTTTTTCCTCATTTTTAGTGAAAGTTTTAATTTCTTAGCCAAGCTGTTGCATGTAAATAGCAGAACCAGACCTAAACCCGGGTCTTAGAAAGCCATTATCTCCAGACTTCTTCCACTGAGATGGTCGTGTGCCTCAGACTCTTCCCAAAGGGATAGAGGCTTTCTATTTGCCTTACCTGTCCTCTGATGCAGTTGCCCGTGCTGGGATTTGCAGTGGCGTGTGGATTTTATTGGAAGCTAAAGTGTTGGACAAAATGTCAGTGCCTTCCAGTTGTCTGTAATAGTGGGACAAGTCATGACATGGCTCCATAGCTCCTCAGTCAAAAATGTCTAATAAAGGGGAAAGGAAGATCAAGATGACATGAGCTTCACGGGTCAATTAATTAATAATTAATTAATAATTAATCCAATGGAACCATCCCCACACACACATTCCACAAGCTACACACATAGTGATCAGTTTCATGACCACCGAGGGCATCCCATGTCTATATGTTCTTTGCTAGAGGAGCGGAGGGTAGAGGGCACAGAGGATGGAGCCCTGCACCTGGAGGAAGATCAGACCTTGGAGTCCCCAGTTCCCACACTTACTAGCTGTGTGGGCCTGGGCAAGTCACTCACCTCTATGGGTTGTTTTCCTGATGTGTAAAATGAGGGGATCAGACTCAGCACAGTGGCCTCTGAGGTCCCTCTAATCTCCAAATCTATGATGGTGGTGGTGGGGGTGTGTGTGTGTGATTTTTAACAGGAAACAATCCCCAGAGTGGAACACATTCTCAAGTGAAGTAATAAGATTTCTGTAGACAGCAGAAATCTGTCTTTCAATAGAATTCCTCTTAATCACTACCCTTCAAAAAAAAAAAGAAAGGAAAGGAAGGGAAGGGAAGGGAGGAGAGAGAAGGGGAGGGGAGGAGAGAGGAGGGGAGGGGAGGGGAGGGAGGGGAGGGGAGGCGAGGGGAAAAAAATTCTGAAAGTCAATGAATGGAAAAAAGCTTCAGACTTGAAAAGACCCCAGTTCAAAACCTGCCTCTTCTGCCATGCCTTCTATTTGACCTTAGTCACCAGTCACATCCTTCCTGGGCCTCTGAGGTTCTTTCTAGCTTTGGGATATGTGGTCCTAGGATTTCCCACAGAAAGTCCTGATCTCAAGTATTTTGCCAAAGGATCCTTGGAACATTCATGTTATGGTCAAATAAAAGAGTTGGTTGGAGACTTTTCCACTGTCCCACCATTCTCCTTTAGGCCTCACAACAACCAGTGTGGCTCCTACAGGTCACGTGATCTGCATTTTACAAGTGAAGAATCCACTGGGGTCACACAGCTGAGTCAGTCATAAAATGTGAACAAATCCAGGTCTACTTCCTTAGACTCTCACTCTTTCCAGATGAGATCTAGAGAATGGGGGTTCTATAATCTAGGATCCTGTGAATCTCTAGTTTAGAGGATGTACCTCTGTGTGTGTGTGTGGTGTGTGTATGTGTGCGTGTGTGTATGTTTGTGTGTTTAGTTGTGTCTGTGTATGTATACATATATGTATATTTTGTTGTTCAGCCATTTCAGTCATATCCTACTCTCCATGTCCTCATTTGGGGTTTTCTTGGCAAGATCCTGGAGTGGTTTGTCATTTCCTTCTCCGGCTCATTTTACAGATGAAGAAACTGAGGCAATGTTAAGTGACTTGTCCAGGGTCACACAGCTAATAAGTGTCTGAGGTCAGAGGCTTTCTGTCCATCTGTCTGTCTCTCTCTGCAATAACTATAATGTAACACATTATCCATCCAGTCGGGTGGACATAGAAAGGACCTCAGAGGCCAATTAGTCCAACTGCTTCATTTTAGAGAAGAGAAAGCTGCAAAGGAAGTGAAGTGCCCAAAGTCACACAGACCTCCCATGACTTTGAGAAGGAAGGGCTAAGCAAATCTCGAGTAGGCTTCCCTGGGACTCTGGCTGAGTTGGTCACTCGAAGTGACCTGCACACCTTTCCAGACCCTATCTCCTCCCTCTGCTGTGGGGCGGGTGGGGGGAGCCCCAGAAGAGATAGCTGACCATCAGTGGCCAGGGAAATGAGGAAGCAAAGCCTGGCACCTCCACCCCCACCCAGGTGAACTTCTCCCGACCCGCGAGTTTGGCAGACGAGCTTCCCACGCACCTCACACATCAGGACAGGACGAAGAGGCTTTCCTTCCCCTCTCCCCACCCCGCAGAGGAGCCCCACGCGCGAACGCGCGCAGGATTCGGTCCTGGAGCTGCTGCAGTCTGTGACTCCGGAGAGTTTGCAAGCGGCGTGCGTGGGGAGGTGCGGGGGGTGTTCATGGGTGTGAGGTAGGTACAGGGTGCAGCTGATAAATAAACTTTGGACTGGGGCCCGCCTGTGACTGTGACCGTGACCGTAACTGTGACAGTGACCGTAACTGTGACAACTGTTTGATGCTCTCAGTGGAGGGGGCTAGACAGGCTCAGTGAACGTCTTACGGCTGAACCGGGAGGTTAGACTGGGGTCCTGCATAGACGGGACGGGCACCTTGCCATGGAGCTAGGCGAACGGACTGGCCGAGAGGGAACCCTACCTCTGGCTCATCTCGAAAATACACGTGGGCAAGGGGCACAGTGGGCAGGTGGCAGTGGGTGTGGCTGGCTGGCAGGGGGGAGGGATCCTGAGAGCCCAGATTCTGGTAAAGCACTAGAAAGACTTCAGCTACTTAGACGGGGCGGACAGTCCACTAGGTTACCCGCTTTCCAGCGAGAGGGAAATATGTGTAAGAGGCGTCTGGAGGGAGCGGCTAGGTCTGAGGGGAGGGTGTTGATGGGGCGAGCAGCCCACTAAGTTAGTTACACGCTTTGTGGGGAGAAAGCAATGTGCTTAAGGGGGCGGCGCTGGTATAAGAGGAAGGTGTAGACGGTCGGGCTGCTCTTAAAGGAGATTCAATTGTAAAGTACTCACGGTGATTCAGGAGAGAATAGATGGGGCGGGGGCGGGGGCGGAGGCGGGAGCTCTTTACACCTCATTCGTGCTGATCTCAGTGGATGGGGACCCAAAGACGCTAGACGAGGTTCTGTGGTAAAGTCCAAATAGAACCGGGCCTGAGACTGGGGCAAATTGGGTGGGGGGAGAAGGACCCTAGACAAGGCTCAGCTCTTCTCCGAGATAGACGAAGGGACCCTGAAGAGAAGGGTCGCATTCAGGGGGAGTCTGCCTACTTGGGCCTGGTGAAATAGTCTTTGTTAGAGCTTGCGTTAGACGGTCAGCATGGCCGAAGTGAAGCATTCGGCTCCAGAGCATCCCTAGAGAGGGCTGGCAGCTGGTGCCCCCTCAGCATTGCTTGGGTTAGAGAGCGGCTTCAGGTGGGACATCTTGCCTGCTGCCATTGCCTAGCAGATGCATCATTTGTCACCAACTGGCGTTACTTTGGGTCCGCATTTCCCTGAAAGGTTCAGTAAATAATTGTTTCGGGGTTAATGTTTGCTCTCACCCGCTGTTGACTGTGCTGGAGATTTCTCAAACGTAAAGAAAAGTCTCAGGAGTTTTCGTTTCTGTCCTATCTTTATTTATTGTCTCGTCTCGTGCATAGTACGCCCTTAATCAATGGGTCGTTGGGTTAGTGAAGGAAAGCATGGATAGTGTATTCATGTCGGAAGCTCCGTGCTGCTCCGCATTGTTTTTGCAAATTAAATCGGCCCGGCCCGGCGCCTCATCAGTATTGATTGGCAGACTTAAAGCATTCCTAAGATTCAAAAGAATAAAAGAATTGAAAATCTCTCAGGGCCTAAGCTCAAGCCGATGGGCTGCCCAGCAGGAGGGCAATTAAAAAAAAAAAAACATTCTTTCTGTTGGCTTCGGCAATTGCAGAATTAAACCTTTCGACCAAAATGAGGAATTTTTTTTGCATAGTGATGGGGCTAGCATCCTGCTGGGAGACCCTTGGCGGTGAGCCTGGAGGTGACAGCTGGCCGGATTGGGGTAATTCAGAGACTGGACGTCAACTCAGCCATCACCGAGTGGTCGGAGGTTCTTAACCTGAGCAGACCTTCCCTAGGATAAACTTCAGGAGGTCCACGAACTTGGATGAGGGAAACCTTTGCCATTTAAATGCCTTTCCTTCAACTATGGAGAAATATTCTGAGAAGGGACCCAAAAGCTTCCCCACTCCACCAAAGGGCTCCAGGACATAGAAGGGATTGAGAGCCCCTGACTTAGTCAGACCCACTCCTATATACAGAGAAGGACGGTTCAGAGTTGCTAAGGCCATGGGTGGAAAAAAATAGGTGAGATCTATAGAAATCAGGTTGTGAGAAAGGAATTGACAGTGAGAACTCCAATCTGAGTGCCTCCACGGGTCACATCTCCTTTCCCCCAAACTAGGAGGCCCAGACTATCTTTTCTGTTCTTATTAGCAATGACTTTCTCATCACTTCATTTCTTTGTTGTTGTTTAGTTGTGTCCGATTCTCCAGGACCACGTTTGAGGTCTCGTTGGCAAATATCCGGGGGTGCTTTGCCATTTTCTTCTCTGGCTCATTTTACAGATGAGGAAACTGAGGCAAACAGGGTGATGTGACTTGCCCAGGTGCACACATCTAGTAAGTGTCTGAGGCTGGATTTGAACTCAGGAACACTAGTCTTCCAGGCTCCAGGCCAGGCACTCTGTCCTCTAGCTGCCCCCTAATTTCTTTAGGTCTCACCTAATTTTTTTCTTTTGATCATGGCATCCCTGGGCCTCTCTGGACCTAGATTTTCTCTTGTCTGAGATGAAAGAGTCTAATTAAATGCTCCCTAAGTTCCATCTGGACCCTGAGAGTCTTCTGTTCTCTGAATCTGCAGAGCTGGGAATCCACAGAGCCAGGTCACTGCAGTGCTGGTTGGTAGGAAGTCCACTAGAGGAGGCTGGGCTGAGTCAGTTAGACTACAGGACTCGATACTAGCTGGCAGCCTCACTTCCAACACAGCTGAGAATCAGGAAGTAACAAGCCAGGCTCTCTGATTGGCCAAAGTGGCTCTCAGTCCCTGCACTAGATAGCTAATGCTCTTTCCTCCTGGGAGAATCCCTCAAAGCCTATTGACTCATAGTTTAGGTACAGTTCTAACAAACTTGATTTCCCACACTTCTACAGATTAGAAACAGCGAATTACAAGGGGATTACCACCCTAGGCACTTATGCTAAAGTCACAGTGGTGATTCAGGGTCACATAGGCCTTCCCGGGAATGGAACAAATTTCCTTTTCTTGGCGTCTGACTCATTCAAGTTAGCCTTTATCCAGAACAATGAAAGGGACTGTCTAGGTATAGAATTAATTCTACCCTCCTGAAAGAAACTCCAGTTTCTGAGAAATGACTTCCTTGGTAAGCATGTCTTTGGGGGAGAAGGCCCACCACTGACCCGTCTTTTGAAGAATGATTATCAGGCAGGAGTTTTAGAAAAAGATAATTATTTACCTCGAAGTTGTGGAGCCAGCCCCAAAGACAAAGAACTGTCTTTTTCAGAGACAAGCACAAAGCCATTCCTCACGGGACTTGCTACTTGCTATCATCGGGACACGCAGGCAAGAAAACAAAAGGCTTTCTCATGGGGGCAAGGAAGCTTTTTTTTTTCCACACTCTCCCCTCCCCCTTTATACCATCCACTAAGAAACTGGGCTGGGGGCTGTCCTGGGGAATTTCATGTGCCTATTGATGCTAATCGATGGTAAAGCCCAGAAGTAATGAATTTGGCCTCCCAGGCTAGGAGAACATGAGAGCTATGGCTTCCTCTGGACCCACGTAGATGTGACCAATGCTATCATTCTCTGGCCAGAAAAAACCGGAATAAATGAGCCCTAGAAACCCATGGCGACCTTTGAAGAATCTTGGTAGCTTTCAAGATCGAGAACAAAACTCAGCTCCTCTGGCCTTCCCTCATCGCACCCCGCCCTGTCTGGGGAAAAGCCCACTGCCCCTGGCTGCTGGGGGTGGACCTCCCCAGGATGCAGGACATATTCACGGCCACGGGGTCCAGGAACTTAGAGGCCAGTGAGCTCAACTTACTTCAATCTGCAGATGAGGAAATTGAAACTCATAAAGGGATGATGGAATTAGAACTTCAAGGGATGAAAAATCATCTAATGCGCCAGCTGGGAGAGAGGCTTGGATCCAAAGTCAGAAAGTCTTGAGTTCAAATCCTACCTCAGATTTTTACTGAATAGGTAACCCTGGGCAAGTCCCTTAGCCTCTCTCAGCCCTAGCTTGCTCATCTATGAAGTAAGGATAACATATTAGCATATTATGAAAAAGTAGCATATTAATATTGGCATTAATTAATATGGTATATTAAGTAGTACAATCTACTGGTATATTAGTCTATTATAGAACTAGTGCATATTATAATTACATATTGTATGTATTATAGTACAATACATTAATCTAATAGCACCTACCTCCTAGGTGGTTGGGGCCACCAAACGGAATAATAACATACTATGCAGATGTTTATTATTATTATTTTACAGATTAAGAAACTGAGACCCAGGTAGGGAATATATGATCTCAGACTGAGAGCAGAAAGATTTCAGCTGAGAGAACATACGTAGAACTCTATAAACCTTAAAGCTTTATATAATGCTAGCAATTATTGTAATAGTTAATGTCATAACAGCAGCTAGGCAGCTCAGTGGAGAGGGCCCTGGACCTGAGTTCAAATCCAGCCTCAGACACTTTTTAGCTGTGTGACCCCGGGCAAGTCAATAGCACCTACCTCCTGGGGGCGCTGTGAGGAACAAATGAGATAATCATTGTGAAGTGCTTAGCACAAGGTCTGGCACTATGTGAATGACGGCTATTATTATTACTGTTACTGCTATTATAAAAGACTTTAGGGATTGCCTAGGACACCTCAACTTCCATTTCACAGATAAGAAAACTGAGGCCCCGGAAAGGGAACACAGGACTATAGATTTAGACTTTGGGGCTCTTTTAGGCTACCGCATCCCCATGTAACAGATGAGGAAGTTGAGACCCAGAAAAGGTGATTTGCTTAAGGTCCCAAAGTAGAAAAACCAGAACCCAAACCCAGGTCCTTTGACTCCAAATCCAGTGCTTTATATATTCCCTCTTGCTTCTTTGACCAAGGTAACCTAGGTGGCGTTTAAAGGACCATATAATACAAATACATCCACAAAAGACAGAGTGTAGTGTAGTGGAAAGAAAGCTGGCTTTGGAGTCGGGAAGATCTAGGCTCAGGTTTTGCCTGGGATTGCCAAAAACTCAGCATTACAGAGGATTCCTCTATCTCCATCGGTAGGGAGACTTTCTACACTAGGAGTTCAAGGCACTAAATCAAATACCAAAAAAAGCGCAAATTAAAAAAATACACACACACACACACAAAATGTGTATTTCACAATTCTTCTCTTCTAGAAGCTTAAGCTCTTTAAAACAATGTCTTGTTACACATTTTTATTTGTCATTGCTGTCTCATCATTGCAATGGAGGATTCCCCGCTGCCAGATGCTCTTGGTAGTGTGCTGGGTGCTGGGAATTCAGACCAAAGTGAAACATCCCCTGTCCTAAGGTAGCTTACATTTGTCAGGGAGATAGCATATTCAGAATTAAGTCTAGGGGCAGCTAGGTGGCGCAGTGAGTCAAGCACTGGCCCTGGAGTCATGAGGACCTGAGTTCAAACCCAGCCTCAGACACTTGACACACTTATTGGCTGTGTGACCTTGGGCAAGTCACTTAAGCCCAATTGCCATGCCCTCCCCCCATAAAAGAAAGAAGTCTAAACAAAATAAATGCAACATAAGTTTTTTAGGTAGAGTATTAGCTGCTGAGCAGGAAGAATTAGGAAAGGACTCATGTAGAAGAAGATAGTATTTGAGATGAGATCTTTTTTCAAAATTTTTATTCATTTTGAGCTTAAATACAAAAAGATCAAAAAAAATTTCTATGTACACAGCCAAACATAAAAAGACGATTCAATATGAAACCATGAATTTCCATTACACATAGTTTGCTTAAAAAAAAACTAATAAAATTATGCATAGTTTTCAAAGCTACCCCACTTTCCTGTGCTTCCTTCTCAGTTTTCTTTTGTTCTCTGTTATGGCCTTTTTATATTTTTTTCCTCCCTTCTCACTTGTCCCTAGAGAAGGCTACCATTAGGCACAAATATATACATGTATACGTAAAACTATACTATATGTCATTGTACTCATCAGTTCTTTCTCTGGATGTGGATAACATCTTCCTTCACAGGCGTTTTGTGGTTGATTCGAGTATTTATAATACTCAGAGTGACTTAAGTCATTCAAAGCTGTTCTTAGAACATTATTGCTGCTACTGTGTACAACTTTCTCTTGGTTCTGCTCATTTCACTCTGCTTTATTTCATGCAAGTCTTTCCACGTTTTCTAAAACCTACCAGCTCATCATTTTTTCCTCCACTTAAAAGACTTTTATTTTTTCCAGTGGCATATAAAGATAGTTTTCAAATTTCGCTTTGATAAGATTTTGAGTTCAAATTTTTTTTCTCCTTCTCTCCTTCCCCTCCCCCCAAGACAGCAAGCAATCTTATATAGACTATACATGTACAATCCTAATAAACACATGTGTTGGTAAGCAAAATGGGCTCTTAGCACTCAGTTCAACCAAGTGCCCTTGAAGAGTTTGGCTTTTGTTTCCTTTGATTCATTCAGTTATTTCATTGAGTCTTACTAGGTGCTAAGCCCCAGGCCCAAACCCCTATTAGGTACTAAGCCTATGTGGGTGTGAAGCTCCCAGGGTGCTAAGGGGAGGTGCTAACTCAAGAGCCAATCATAGGGGCCTAAGTTCTGGTCATTCAGATAACCTTTGATGACGTTTGAAACGGTATAAGAAGAGAAGACAGAGCTATTTGCTCAGGGCTCTCACTCTTGGTGGCGTGCTGATGCAGAGACTCTGGGCAGCTGTAGCTAAGAGCCCTCCAGCTCGTAAACCCGGAAGCTGGGACTTTGTTAATCTCTGGTAACTATGTATCGGGATTTGAATCAGACAAGGTCTGTCTGTCGATGTTTGTACTTTGTATTTTGCTCTGAAGTTCAGGGTGCTGGCTTTTTCCCCTGAACTAAGTGAGTGATATTTGTATGCTTGTCAACCCCTTAACATTGCTTTCCTTAGTAAAGCAGATCAAAAGAACCTGGGCTTTGGCAGCGAGCTTGTTGTTGGGCTTGTGTTGGTGTTTCACCCCCACAACAGCTGCTGGCCAGATGGTTGAAACAACATATTTCCACATTAGTCATGTTGCGAAAGAAGAATCAGAACAAAAGGAAAAACCGCCCAGCTCATCATTTCTTATGGCATGATAAAATTCCATCACAATCGTATACCACACTTGTTCAGCCATTCCCCGATTGATGGGCATCTTCTCATTTTCCAGATCTGTGCCACCACAAAGAGAGCTGCTATGAATAGTTTAGAACATATAGGTTCTTTTCCTTTTTCTTTAATCACCTTGGGAAACAGACCTGATAGTGGTCTTGCTGGGTCAAAGGATATACAGAGTTTTATAACTCTTTGGGCATATTTCCAGATTGCTCTCCAAAATAGTTGCATCAGTTCATGGTTCCACTAACAATGAATTAAAGTCCCAATTTTTCCACGACCCCTCCAGTGTTTGTTGTTTTCTCTTTCTATTATTTTAGTCAGTCTGAGAGGTGTGAGGTGCGACCTTAGAGTTGTTTTAATTTTCATTTCTCTAATGAATAGCGATTTAGAGCATTTTTTCATATGCACATATATAGCTTTGATATCTTCCTTCCTGTCCATACCCTTTGATCATTTATCAATTGGTGAATGACTCATATTTTTATAGATTTGACAAAGTTTTTTAAATATGTGAGATGAGACCTTCATCCAAGAAACCGTCTATAAAATTTTTCTCCCAGCTTTCTGTTTTCCTTCTAATTTTGGCTGCATTTGTCTTACTTGTACAAAACCTTTTAATTTAATGTAATTGAAATGATCCATTTTACACCTCACAATGCTCTCTATCTTTTTTCATACATTGTTCTCCTACTTGAGACAGGATCTTAAGGAAACTAGAGGCAGCTAGGTGGCGCCATAGTGCACAGAGAACCAGGCCTGGAGTCAGGAAGATTCATCTTCCTGAGTTCAAATCCAGCCTTACTAGCTGTGTGACCCTTGGCAAGTCACTTCACCCTGTCTGCCTCAGTTTCCTCATCTGTCAAATGGAGACAGTAATAGCACCTACCTCACAGGGTTGTTGTGAGGACCAATTGAAATATGTTGGTAGAGCGCTTTGCAAACCTCGAACATATTAGCATTATTATAGTGTAGACCTCCAAAGGATCCCAGATTATGTCCTCTCATACAGCACAAAAAATTCTTTCTACTGTACTTCTGACAATTAACCTTTCAAGTTTTGTAAGTATACCTCAAGTAGAATTTCTTTTATTCCAAAAACATTCATTAAATTTCCCTACTGTGCACATCACATGCACTGGAAGATTCAGAGAACACACAAGATCGAACTTTTTTGTCGACTATTAAAACAAGCATTTTGGTTCAGCTGAATAAGATCCTATTTTAAAAACCCTTCTTCAAGGTACATGTGCTTTTGCTTAAATTACAAAAGACTCCTTGAAATATCGTTGTTGTTGTTCAGTCATGTTCAACTCTTCGTGGCCCCGTTTGGGATTTTCTTGGCAGAGTTACTGGAGATGTTTGCCATTTCCTTCTCCAGTTCATTTTACAGATGAGGAAACTGAGTCAACTAGGGTGAAATGACTTGCCCAGGGTCACAGAGCTGGTAAGTGTCTGAGGTTGGATTTGAACTCAGGAACAGGAGTCTTCCTGATTTCAGGACTGCTCTAAACCACTGTGCCACAAGTAATATATGTGTGTGTGTGTGTGTGTGTGTGTACATATATATGTATGTATATGTATAAATAGTAGACAGTTCTAATACATACTACTCGCTCTTACTCTCCTATTGATTGTGTGACTTTAGGCAAGTATCTTGAAAAGAGAGACTTCCATCATAGTATTTTGAGATAAGCCTATTGAAAAGGTCCAACACTAAGTGGTGGCAGAATGATCCAGTGGAAAGAATTCTGGATCGGACACCAGAGCACTTGGGTTTGAAAGCTGTCTTTGCTATGGATTCCTCATTGCTTATTGGAAAATCTTTTCACCTTTCTGGGACTCAGTTTCCCCAAATGCTCTAAGTCATCAGATCCTCTGCATAGAGTCCACAGAGCATGAAAACTCTAGTGCCTGGATTTGCTTTGTTAGGAACCAGACTTCAGGAGTGATTGACTGTCCTGGGTGAGGTCATCCATAATCCACCCAGGGAAAAGCCCTAGCAGCTTTGATTGGCAAGGGAAAGAGTTATCTGTCTCCCAGAGGTCTCCTCCTTGGTGATAAATAACTCCTGGCGTAGTGCCTGCCATATACTGGAACAAGCTAAAGCCGTTGGTGATGTAGGAAACGGCCCCGATTGACAAAGGAAGGAGGGTGAGGAGGCAGCCATTAAAATGTCACCTGCCCAGGCTGAGATCCAAGCAGTTTGATTTAGAATTATGTGCTTCAATCAAAGAAAATGAAAAAGGGAAGAGGTGAGGGTTTCTCATCAAATTAAATTCCTGGGATGAAAATGCTTTAATTGGGCATGGGGAGAGGACAAAAATGAATTAGACCCAGAAGTTGTCAGGAGAAAATTAGAGCCAGATGTGTTTGGTACAACGTAATCTCCAATTTGGGGGAACATTTGATGAAGGACACGGAGATTTGAAGATTTCAGACCTCAACCAATTAACTAACCGATATTTGTATTTTCTCCCATTTCTGCTACAAATAATTTAAAATGAAAATATTCGTGCTGATTCTTGCTTTAAAATCTAGACGAGCACCTTTCTTGAAGTCAGGAGCGCCTGGATTTGAATCCTTCCTTCGACATTCACTGGTTTTGTGATTTTGAGCCAGGAGAGGGAAATGAGAGGCCCCCTGCCTTTGTCAGAGATCCTCTGCGACATGGGCTTCTGTCCTGGGTGTCATGATTTAAGGATGTTGGTTAGCTGGAGAGGGTCCGGAGGAGCACACCGGGATGGCAAACAGCCTCGAGGGTGTGTGGTGAGACATGAGAGCTGTGTTCAAAGATCCGGAGACTCTTCTGTTCTGTTTGGCCCCAGAACAGCACCAGAAGCAATGAGGAGAAGCTGCGAAGAGGTTGGAAGGAAGAATCCCACCCCGCCACGTGCAGCTGCCTAACGGTGAAGGAGCTGCCTGGGGAAGTGGGAGCTTCCCTCTTTCGAGGTCTGGGAGCAAAGGTTGGACGGTCACTTGTCTAAAACACAGATTAGTGAATGTCAACGAGGTGGCCAGATTGGGTCTCTTCCAACTTAGAAATTCCATGACCTTGTGAGACCAAACAGTTCTTGTTAAGTCTTTGCTTCCTCTGGATCTCAGCCAGGTCACTGACTCCTCAAGGCTGTTGGATGGATGCTGTCGGCCACCTTCCCCCAGAGCTAGCCCACTCCTACCTCCTTCCATCGCTAAATCCATCGTTTACCATGGTTAAAAATCCACGAGTGCTAAGCAGGTCCAGCTTATGCTGGGAATGCAAGACACCTAATTTAACCCAGTATTTATTTATCCTTAAAATGGTAAAACCTACAATGCCTGACTCCCCCGGCTGCTTGTGATGCAGAGATCCTTCCTCTGCCCTCCGGTGGTGAAGAGTAGATTTACAGCCTCCTCATTTTTCTTGGCCACACTGTTAAGTTAATAAATTCAATTATTCAGTCAATTAGCATTGATGAAGGACTTACTATGTATTACATATTGTAAAAAGAGCAATGAAAAAATGTATTTATGAAGCTCTAATTTGTTAAGATTTGCAAGGTTATGTTAATAACTATTGTAAAGATCCTGGTTTAGCTCATGACTACCAATTTGGATGCTAACATGTTAAAAGCAACAAGACTTTACAAGGCACATATGCCAGGAAATGGATTTGGATTCAGAGGAACCATTCGACCACTCTTCTTTTGTTGGGTACTCAGTCAGTGGCTTCCCCAGGTCCACCCTGGAGCAACCCAGCCAGGGGTAGCTTTATATGGGTGTTCTGGGGTCTCTGTCTCCAACCCTCACTTCAGTTGAGGCCATACTTTGTGCTCCTTGCCCCAGGTGCATAAATTCCTAGTGATGGCTCTGATGCTCATAAGTTTACCCAAAGGATTTAGAGTGGTTAGAATGGTTAGAGAGCAAGAGAAAGAGGAGAAATTCTTGAGAAAGAAGAAAGTCCATAAGAGTCAGAAATGATCTCTAGAAAATCCCAGGGAGCCCTTCTCCAATGCTAGGATCTCCATGGGTAAAGTAGTGTGGGGTGTGGAGATGTTGGGGTCAGGAGAGGGTTTAAGGTCATGGCGAACATCGGAAGGGCCAAGAGTGCTTGGGTACTAAGAAAGCCTTCTGTGAGATGCTTGGGCCTCCGTCTCTGACTTTTTCTTTCTGCTCCTGACACCAGGCTTTCTATACACGGATCCTAATATAATCCCTCTGCTCTGCCTTGAAAAACCTCCAGACCTGGTCATTTAATAAATGTTAAATGTTTCTTATAATGAGAAGAGGCAGGTGCCCGCTCACCAGGTGGCACCTCTCATCTTTGGGAAGATTCCAAGGAGCTCAGACAATCCTCTCCTCTTCTTTGCCCTCCCTCCCACACACAAACAGACACACAGACACACAGACATACACACGCACACACACACACACAGGTGTGCTCGCACAAGCGAGTTTAATAACACATAAGTAGTAGGACACTGGAAGGGAAATGCTGGGATGTGCTAGCTAGGGTCCAGGTCTGTGAACTTTCCTTTCTCATTTCCTTAACCCTTTTGCTGTTTTCCTCTTATTCATGATTAATATCTGTTTATAGATTACAAATAAAGCAGTGAGTAACAGGTCCTGATCTGGGCCTGAATATTCCCTGTCCTCCACCAGTTCAGAACTGTATTTTCATGGCTGTCTTGGTTCTTTCTGTTTCCCCTGCCTGAGAAGAAATTTGTCTAGTATACCATAATGTTTTAAGCTTGATTTTTTTGTTGTCATAGCTTTTCATGTACCACAGAGGAATAAAGGAGTAATTATAAATTACATTTTTTCTCATAAGGTTTTTGGGCCCATAATTAGAGCACGTTCTGCACCCGTGTGGTATGGCTTTCCTTCTGTGGCTTTTTCATACATCTCTGTTGCTCATGAGAGGTAGGGTGGTCACCTGCTAACCCTCTCCCTCCTGTTTAATTGAGAGATGTGCCTGAATCTGGAAGCTGCTTGCTGCTACCCAAGGATCCCTGATGACTCCGTTTAACATCTTCCTTGGGTCTATTGTTTTAGTAAATACAATTGAAAAACTCTGGAGATTTATCCTTGAGAGGACAGAAAAAAAGGTAATGAGAAACACAATACCCTCTCTGCTCTACTCCTTTAGCTGGCCCAGATTGGGTCTTCAGAGGGTGGCTGATAACTGTTCGCTTCAAACTTTTTGGGGTAACCCTGAGGATTAGATGGTGAGTCTAGTGCCATTACTATTGGCCCCCACTGGTATGCTCCCCATCGTCAGTCTGCCAGTTGAATTCTATTAGGTTTTACAAGAAGAATTTACAGAAAAGATATAGCAAGAGCAATAGTTATAAAAATAATCCCTTCCACTTGGGAGCGCATTCTCCCCTTGTAAATACCAGGTCCCCAGGTGAAGAGACTCAACCTTGCAGAAAAATGATAGTAAGGCACATGTGTACAAAATACACGTGCCTAGGGGTCCCTTTTTCTCCCTGTGTGGAGTCCTATTGTTCCCTACTAAGGGGAGCTTTCTGTTGTGCCCTGAGGAGCTGTACCTTTCTAAGGTACGTGGCTGGCACCATTCTATGTTATGAGGGGAAATGATCCCTGAAGCTGCCATAGAAGATTCCCCTACTCCAATGAATTCTACCACCCGTTCTGGCTTCTGATGGGACCTCTGGTGTCCAAGCTGAATCTCTCAAACTCCCAAGAGTGCCTGGGCACACCACTCTTGACTATTTGTTTACCTAAGATCAGGAAAGAATGACCATGAAGGAAACAGAGTCTCCATATCTCACAAACACACAATGGCCAGGTGGGAGATGGGTCAGCAGTCTTCCTCTCACCCTGTGGCTCATAAGAGTTCTTGTCTTACTTGTTAACAGGAACTAAATGAGACTGGCAGATTGGAAGGGCATCCCATCAGTTCCAGCTCAGCATACCCAGGGTCATGGACTCTTCTGGCTGGGCAACCAATTGTAAGACTTTGTCATCACATGGCTTTGTTGTTCAGCCATTTTTCAGTCATGTCTGACTCTTCGTGACCCCATTCAGAGTTTTCTTGGCAAAGATCCTGGAGCAATTTGCCATTTCCTTCTCCAGCTAATTTCACAGATGAGGAAACTGAGGTTAACAAGGTAAAGTTACTTGCCCAAGGTCACACAGCTAGGAAGTGTCTGAGGTTGGATTTGAAATCAGGTCTTCCTGACTCCAGCCCGGTGTAGCTGCCCCTGGCACATAGAAGATACTTAATAAATAGATATTGAATGAAGAGTACTTGAGGTTATTTAAATCTAGTGTATGCTGTGATTCTGTGAAGACATATGAATTATATTTTAATTAATTAATTAATATTTTAGTTTTCAACATTGATTTCCACAAGATTTCGAGTTACAAATTTTCTCCCCATTTCTACCCTCCACCCCACTCCAAGATGGCATATATTCTGATTGCTCAGTTCCCCCGTCAGCCCTCTCTTCTGTCATCCCACTCCCTACCCAATCCTCTTTCCCTTTACTTTCTTGTAGGGCAGGATAGATTTCTATGCCCCATTACCTATATATCTTATTTCTCAGTTGCATGCAAAAACAACTTTTTCTTTTGAGCATCTGATTTTAAAACTTTGGGTTCCAAATTCTCTCCCCTCTTCCCTTGCCACCCTCCCTCCCTAAAAAGGCAAGCAATTCAACACAGGCCACACATGTATCATTATGTAAAACACTTCCACAATACTCATGTTGTGAAAGACTATGTTTCCCTCCATCTTATCCTGCCCTCCTTTATTCAATTTTCTCCCTTAACCCGGTCACTTTTCAAAAGCATTTCCTTTTGATTACTTCCTCACCCATCTGTCCTCCCTTCTATCATCCCCCCTTATTTATCCCCTTCCCCCTACTTTCCTATGGGGTAAGATACCCAATTGAGTGTGTATGTTATTTTCTCCTCAAGTCAAATCCTATGAGAGGAAAATTCACATATTCCCCCTCACCTGCCCCTTCTTCCCTTCCAACAGAACTGCTTTTTCTTGCCACTTTTATGTGAGATAATTTACCCCATTCTATCTCTCCCTTTCTCTCTCAATATATTCTTCTCATCCCTTAATTTGATTTTATTTTTTTAGATATCATCCCTTCATATTCAACCTATCCTGTGCCCTCTGTCTATATATATGTATATTCCCTTCAACTACTCTAATACTGAGAAAGGTCTTATGAATTACACACACCATCTTTCCATGTAGGAATGTAAACAAAACAGTTCAACTTTAGTAAGTACCTTATGATTTCTCTTTCTTGTTTACCTTTTCATGCTTCTCTTGATTCTTGTGCTTGAAAATCAAATTTTCTATTCAGCTCTGGTCTTTTTACTGA
>CM053623.1:12019191-12158304 GCA_028646595.1 Phalanger gymnotis
TACCCTCTGGCTCTAGAATATCAGGGCTGTTTTCCTTGATAATTTCTTGAAAGATGATGTCTAGGCTCTTTATTTGATGGCTTTCAGGTAGTCCAATAATTTTTAAATTATCTCTCCTGGATCTATTCTCCAGGTCAGTGGTTTTTCCAATGAGATATTTCACATTGTCTTCCATTTTTTTCTTCCTTTGGTTCTGTTTTATAATATATTGATTTCTCATAAAGTCACTAGCTTCCATTTGCTCCTATCTAATTTTTTAGGTGGTATTTTCTTCAGTGGTCTTTTGGACCTCCTTTTCCATTTGGCTAATGCTGCCTTTCAAGGCATTCTTCTCCTCATTGGCTTTTTGGAGCTCTTTTGCCATTTGGGTTAGTCTATTTTTTAAGGTGTTATTTTCTTCAGTATCTTTTTGGGTGTCCTTTAACCAGTCATTGACTTGTTTTTCATGGTTTTCTTGCATCTATCTCATTTCTCTTCCCAATTTTTCCTCTATTCCTCTTACCTGCTTTTCCAAATCCTTTTTGAGGTCTTCCATGACCTGAGACCAATTCATATTTTTCTTGGAGGCTTTCGATGTAGGCTCTTTGACTTTGGTGACTTCTTCTGGCTGTATGTTTTGATCTTTGTCACCAAAAAAGATTATAGAGTCTGAGTCTGGGTCTAAGTTGGCTTCCTTTTTCACTGCCTGGACACGTTCCCAGCCAACTAGCTGACCCTCGAGCTTTTTGTCAGGATGTGACTACTTGTAGAGTAGAGAGTGCTTTTTCCCAGGCTTTAGGGTCTGTGCTGTGTTTTCAGATCTACTTCTACTCCACTGTCACAGCAAGCTCTGCCACAGCAGTGCTCTTCCTCCCCCAAGAACCGCCAACCAGGATTGCGACCCAGATCCAGGCAGGTCAAAGCAAGCCCTGTGCTCCTATTCTGGGCCGCCCCTTGATTCCTCTCACTGTGTGAGCCAGGGACTCCGAAAGCAGCTGACACTGGAGCTCTGGAAGCAGCTGCAGGAGCTTCCTGCTGCTGCTGCCACCACTGCTGCACCACCTCCACCACCCCCAGGGCTGGAGCTAGACAGCTTTCTAACCCGATCTAGCAGTTTTCCCACTAACCTGCTCCATGGTCTTTGGTGTTTGTGGGTTGAAAAGTCTGGTAACTATCACAGCTCAATGATTCATGGCCTCCAGGCCTGGTCTGGGCCAACTCCTGGTCTGGTCTGTCCCGGCATAACCCACTCCGGCCTGTGCTCCACTCCTAGCACTGTGCAATAGACCCTTCCCAGTGACCATCCACGCCGTCCTGGGCTGGAGCCCTGCTCCCCTCTGCTATTTCGTGGGTTCCACAGCTCTAGGATTTGTTCAGAGACATTTTTTACAGGTGTTTGGAGGGATTTGGCGGGGAGAGCTTAAGCTGCCATCTTGGCTCTACCCTACCCCCCAATTTATTTTATTTTAATTTTAAATAATTCTAGGATAAGCAATTTTCTCTAAGATTAAAATCTCCTTTGTGCAGAGCAGCATCATACAATGGAAAGAATTCTGTATTTGGAGTCAGAGGACCTGGGCTCAAATCCCCCTTTAGTTACTGTATAACTCTGGTAAAGTTTCTCGACCTCACTGGATCTCAGTTTCCTCATCCGTAAAGTGAGGGAATTGGACTAGATGAACTTGAAGGTCCTTTGCAACCCTAGATTCATGACCTTGTTGTGCTAGGTCCTCATATAATGCGAAGGGGATGTTAATTGGACAAGGCTTCTTTGGGGTGAGGAGGGCACCAGCCGAAGTGCAGGTCATTTCTGTCAGCTAGACATTATGGTAGTGTGGAGGTGTTTTATTGATGGAGCTATGATTTCATGAGGATGAGTTAACTCCTGGTATGGAAAGTACCTCCATCTGCTAAGGCAGATCCTCTTTCTTTTTATGGCCCTAAAAAATTGTTCAGGCACTAAGAGGTTAAACGATTTGCCCAGGATGCGTCAGAGGCAAGGACTTGAAACCTAATTATCCTAACTCCAAGCCCAGCTTGCTATCTGCTGTTCCACGCTGCCTCTCTCTATGTACACATGTTATAGCATATTTATCAGATGCTATATTAAGAATGACACACAGTTGCTTTGCTAAGAATTAAAAACTGGTAATAAAAAATGGGGACAAAATTAATGAAATTAGTAGAGATGTAATTATCCCAACAGGAGCCCAATTTGTCAGTGTGGCACAGGATGGGTGTGGGAAGAGAGAGCTAGGAGGCTGGACTTTGGATTCTGACTCCGGGCCAAATCACTTGATTTCCTCGTGCTTCTATTCCCTCATTTATAACATGAGGGGACTGGAGTTGGCCACCTCTCGGATCCCTTGCTGTTCTAAGTCCTGGGATCAGGAGACCTGGGTCTAAATCCCGGCTCTGCTGCTTGTTGGCTGTGTGTTCTAGGTCAAGATCCTGCCCCTCTCTGGGCTTTACTTTTGTCTTTGTAAAGTGAAGGAGTTGGGCTAGCTGACTCGAAGGCCCCTCCCAGCTAGAAATCTATTCTCGTGAACACAAAGAACAATGTTCCCATTTACCTGCCTCTAGAAGCTCAAGGGATTAGGGAATTTTTTCTTTCCCTCCCTTCCTCCCCATCTAGCTTTGGGACACCGGACAATGCATAGAACTTCTCTGAAGTTTCTTTATCCCTAAAACAGGGCTAACAATAAGCTGCTCCTCCACAGGGTTGTCGTGTTGCTCAAATGAACCAACGTGTGTAAAGTGTTTCACAAACCTCAAAGTAATAGTTACCTTCGAATGATTCTTATAAATTGTCAGCTTTTTCTTTTTTAAAGAGGCAGAGAAAACCATCTTTTGGAATGCTTTATTATCCATTACATGCATTGAAGTCTATGACAAAGCTACCTTGAACTTTTGAGTCATATTCTTCTGACAGTGTCACTTAATTTTCAGCAACACATGGACCAAGTCACTAGTCAAACCTTTACCATTTTTTTTCTGAAAAATGGCAAACATTTTGGCTGTTTTCACTGGGAGAAGCAAAGCTGTGTCCCAATTTTTTGGGGGGGATATCAGGGGCCTATCATGCAGCCCTGGTAATGCCATTTCTACTTAGATGAAGAGTATTTCAGGGGCATGGCAACTGTTCTCTGAAAGCGTGGTTTGGAAGTGGCAGAAGTCAGTGTCGATGTCTTCATCAATGGCCAAGCAATGTGGCAGCCACTGATGGCTTCTTATCCTCCCCTGCTACTCGCAGCCAAAACCCACTCTATCACATGACCTTGGGGTCAGAGCCTTTTCTCCAAGTCTCCCACTACTCTGGACTAGCTTCCTTATCATCAGCTTTCTTAGTGAAGTAATCATCGAAGTCCAGGGTTCTGAAATGGAAGCAACAGGAAATAATGAAATTGACTGGAACCAGGGACGTCCCAAGAGGGGCCCAGAGATGGCTGTGGTAATCCTTTCTGGCTGGACTTCTGTGGAAGTGTGGAGGAGAAGCTAGATCAGAGAGCAGGGATCTAGAATTGGAGGGAAACTTAGAGACCATATACTCCAAGGGTTCTTACCTTGGCATCTATGAATTTGTTATTTTTGTTTTTAAAGAAGCATCTTGATAACTGTGTTTCAATATCATTGGTTTCTTTTGCAATTCTCTGCATTTCATTTTATGTATTTAAAATACTTGCTTCTGAGAAAGGTGGATGAGAAAGGTAAAGAAAAAGGTAAATAGAGAGCTGAGCCAGGAGCCAGAAAGACCTGAGTTCAAATGTGACCTTCCACACTAGTCACTTAACCTGTATTCCTCAGCTTCCTCAACTGTAAAATTGGGATAATAACAGCATCTATCCCTCAGATAAGTTGTAAAGCACTTTGTAAAACTAAAAGGCTGTATACATGTGTGATTATTGCTGTTATTGATTGTAGCCATATGATTTCATTGTTCTGTGCCTCAGTTTTCTCATCTGTAAAATCAGGATAATAATGATAATAATAATTGCCCAGTCTATGCTGGCATCATTGATTGGACAGGTATTTTTATTAATTATTATTATGAAAAGGAACCTCAGGGCTGATCAGCTTTAACACCCTCATTTTAAAAGATGATCATTCTGAGGTCCAGAGAGGTTAAGTCATGTTTTTTCTGCAAATCCTGCCTTACTGTGTCTGCCATTTACCTGGACTCCCCTTCATCAGCAGCCTGGAGCTCCCCAGGCTGGCTGCTCATGGAGTAACTTGGCTGCTCTGCAGGTGGCAACCCCAGCAACCTTTGTGGCAAATGGATGATGGATTCCTTGACACTCTTGACAGCTGCTCTTCCAAATCTCTGTGGCAAGTTTGGGATGCGCCTTGAGATACCACCATTGAAATTCCTTCCAAACCTAAGGGGTGAATTGGCCACAGGCTCAACACTCCTTTCTTCCTCAAAAGACCTTCCGAATCTCAAGGGGAGGCGAGGCATTAGCTGGGGGATCTTGTATGTTATCGGGGTTTGCACTTTGTGGATGGTGTTGGAGCCCCATTGCTGGAGCTCTGCAGGGTTGAGGCTCCTTTGCTTCTTCTCCTTGGGGTATCCTATGGGCTGTGATTAAAAATGAGATAAACCATTTTACTTCCTCTTACTTGGAAGATTTGAGTCACCAAATTAACTTGAATTCTCATTTTAACCTCAAGAAAGCTCAGGGATATAAATAATTCAATCCAGCAAATATTAAGCACCTATTATGTGCCAGCCAATACAGGAGTTTACAAAGGCTGAGATCAAGAAGTCCCTCTCCTTGAGGAGGCTGTAATCTTTTGGAGTATATAAATGGTCCAGAGAAATAAATATAATATACATACAAAGTAACCTTCAAATAAGATTTATTGGTGCTTTTTGTTTCTATATCACTGTCATCTCTAGATATATCACTTACTCCCCCCTCCTCCACCTCCTACCCCGCTCCTCTGAATTGAACCCTTTTTCTACAGAGCATTTTTGAGCAGTAGAGGTGCTAGATGACTCAGTGGATAGAACGCTGGGACTGGAGTCAGTAAGACCTGACTTCAAATCCAACATTAGCAGTGTGACCTTGAGCAAGTCATCTGACCTCTACAGATTTGCCTCAGTTTCCTCGATTCAAAGCGGGGATAATACTAGTACCTATCTCCCAGGATTGCTGTGGTGATCAAATGAGACAGTAATTATAATGCACCTAGTGCAGTGTCTGGCATAGAGTAGGCATTATATAAATGTTACTTATTATTATTATCTAACAGCTGAAAGAAAAACTGGAATGAATCTGGTGTAGAAGGTGCCCCCTAAGGTGGGCTTTGAAGGCAGCTGTGGGCTATTAGGCATGAGGGGTGGGAGATTAATTGCTGACCTACTGTGTGGAATGGTAAAAAGAACCCTGAATTTGGAATCAGAAATCCTGAGTTCATATACTGGTTCTGTCACTTATTACTTGGGTGATCTTAAGCAAACAACTGCCCTTCTCTGTGCCTCAGTTTCCACATCTGTAAAATGTGGAGGTCAGACTCAATAGCTTCTGAGGTCCCTCCAGCTCTGGTGTTCTGATTCCAATAATGCAGAAGCTTGAGTGAGAAGGGATCAGAGGTCATTGAATCTAAGCTCTTTATTTTATAGATGAGAAAACTGAGACCTAAGCAGGTAAGGTGAGTTTGCCCACACTCACATAGGCACTATGAATACCATTCTTCTTCTTTTTTTTTTTTTTTTGCTATTTTTGTTCATGGTATCCATAGTAGCTGGAATTATAGAATTTGGAGAAAGAGAACCAACTTTGTGTTTCTAGGGAGACCTCTCTCCACTTTTTTTCTTTCCTTACATTTTATCTCCTCTATTCTTCCTCTCCTTACCTTCATCAATGGTGAGACATCAAAATGGTGAGTAAATGGCTATAAAGTGTGGGAGATGATGGTCGAGTCTTAGGGAAAAATTACGCGGGGAAGCGCTCCCAAAATCATTCTCTGTCCCCAAGTCCATTACAAACTCAGTTATATTTAATTAATCCAAATAGCAAATGTTTAATTATATTTTTGTCTTACCCTAAAAATTTTGCCCATCCACCGACTTTTGTTAAGTTATTAAATTTCTGTGCATATTTACCAACTGGTTCCTACTAAGCAGAAAACCATAACCGCCTCATTACATTTGCATTCATCGTTAAGAATACTTAAATCACTCCTCTTTAAAATGCATCCAGCCTTTTTGGAGTCTCTGGCAGTTTATTACAAACATGTTTTCCTACGTTAATTGCAGCTCAGTAATGCGCCTTCTGCTTGCTAAGTATCCCATTACATGCTATCTATTTAATCTGCGATTACGGATGCCAGGCTGGCTACTACTGTGCCAGCGGGAGCCGCCAACCCACGGATGTCACCGCGGACCTGACGGGGAAAGCAAAGTATATTATTAAGTCGTACCTTTCGGGGAACAACTTTTTACTAAAGTTGTTCCCGTTATTAGTCAATTACCAGAACTCCTTGGTATCAACATTCTAGTTAATGCCAGGCACGACCGTGTAAATTTAAAGCGTTACCTTTAAATATTCATCATAATGTTCCCAGTCGTGGAGATTGGACATCACGGATTCATCGGCACAGACAGACTTCGAAGATAGCAGGATTGAAGTGGCTAGAGTCAATATGACAAATGGCTTTAATGAGATGATTTCCATTGTCCATAAAAACTCAAATGAAGTTTCTATGTGCTGCCCGGGTGACACAAGGGACATGGAGGCCTTTTTATACTGACAAACAACAAAGAAAGATGCCTTAAATTGGGACCTCCGTTCCGCATGGCCGAATTTCTAATATTAATTATAGCCAGCAACTGCAATATGCATTTGAAGAATGCCGGTAATTTGTTCTGCGAAGGCAGCAGGTTCCACTCGCAAATTAATTAACTTTGAAAACAATTCCCCTTATTATGAAAACATTTCTAATTAGGTAAGATTGAGGGTCCAGGTAATTAGAATTTTAAGGGAACCGTATTCTATAGCTCCCCACTTTCGCAAATGGAATTCTGTTTGGGGATCTTTGCATCAATCTACATACCATTTCTTAGAAAAAAGACAAGCATTCAAAAAAGCCTGTTTTGATTTTAATCAACACCCGAGAACTAGGCATTGTGTTTTCAAAATGTCAGGTGAAATTTGAAATGTGAACCACATGCAACAAAGTCTAATATGTCATTAATTAGTTTTCTGTTGTATCCAGTTTGTTTATTACCAAGTTTCCAAAGTTAGTGTCCGCTTAGTCATAACATTTTTGTGTGTGCATTAGCAATGTTCACAAGAAAGTTCGAGAAGCCTCTTGGAGAGAGCAGCATCTCAGGGTGGGCTTGAATCCTTTCAGGATTTTGGAGTGTTTGCCCAAGGGGCCTTGCTTGGCAGAACTGTGGAAGTCAACAAAATTTTAAGTGAATGAAGCTGCTGATCCCATGCCCTGGAAGAGCACAGCAGAGCTTTGGGAAGTACGTGTGCATGCTGCTTTTCTTACTCCCATGGCTCCTATTATTCCAGTAATAGTACATGGCCATAAACCTACTGACAGTACCCAAGAACTGAATTTGCTCCAAACAAACGCTTAATTTTTATTGAGAGCTGCAGTTCACAGAATCTCCGAGTTGGAAGGACCTTTAGAGGCACCTAATTCAACCAACACCACCTGGACAAGAATTTCTACATTGGCACAGCCAACATGAGTTCACTCACCATTCTTGGGAGATACCTAGCCAGTGGATAGAGCACTGAGCTTATGAACAGGAAGACTCATCTTCCTGAGTTCAAATTAAGCCTCAGATGCTTACTAGCTGTGTGACCCTGGGCAAGTCACCTCATCCTGTTTGCCTCAGTTTCCTCATCTGAAAAATGATCTGGAGAAAGAAATGGCAAACCACCCCAGTGTCTTTGTCAAGAAAACCCCAAATGGAATCACAAAGAGTTGACAGGACAAGAAATGTCTGAACTGGATCAGGGAGGAGGCTCTCACCGTCTCTTGAAGTGGCCCATGTCACTTCGGAAGAATTCTCATTGTTAAGACATTTTTTCCTTCCATCAAGCTGGAACTGGTCCCTCCGCAACTTCTAACCCAACACTCCTACTTCTTTGCTCTGTGGCTAAGCAGAAGACACAGCTCCTTAAATAGCTAAGGTAGCTACCATGGCCTCCCTCCGCCTTCTCTTCTCCAGCCTAAGCAGCCTCAGTTCCATCACCTTCTTCTCATCTTGCTTGTCCTCCTATGGATGTTCATCCTTCTGAAAATGTGCTGCCCAGAATATCCTATGTGTGGTCTGACTGAGGCAGAGGAGAAAAGGACCCATTCTCTCAGCTGCAACATGATGCTTTTTACTACAGCAGGTTTTTTTTGGCTGCCATGTCCGACTTTTGACCTTAATAGAACTCACCGGAAGCCCCAGAATTCTTCCCACATGTATGGGTCTCTCTCTATTTTCTATGTGAACCTAAGACTAAAACTTTGGTTTATTAAATTTGGAATGAAATTCACAATTGGGAGCACCTGACTGTGATTCTAATTTATAAATGAGATGCCCAAGCACATTATCTCATTAGAACCTTATAACTAACACAATGAGAGGGTTGTCTACCTTTCTTTGACTTTATATTTGACAAGTATTCTCTTTCTAATGAGCTTAGTTTTAATTCTGAACTTAGCAAACACCAAATAAAACAAGCATTTATATAGAGAGAGTAGACAAGAAAAAGATTGTATGTGAAACTGGGAATATCTATTAGGCACAACTTGCTTTGCTTTTAAAATAATAGTAATAGCTAGTATAATAGGCACCCTGAGGTTTGCAAAATATTTTCTATATGGTATCTCATTTCATCCTCGTAATAACCCTGGAAGATAGGTGCTACTATTAAATACAATTGTATGGAAATAATAAAATAAATGTGTAAGGTATGCTACATTATGTGATGATAAATGTGATATGTTAATTTATCATTAATTCACCATGTACTTTCCAGAGTTGTCTTGCTTGTCTGATCCTTCCTGGCTTATTTTCTCTTCTGTGCATTTTAGAAAAATGCTTCAAAACTTCAAACCCTTTTTTTATTCTCAACTATTTTGTTGTTTTTGCCTATTCTATCCCGTCTTTTACCTGAGTCCTTGTACCCCACCAGTTAAAAAGAAAAGGAAAAACATCCTTTTGTAACACAGAGATGGTGACTCAAGGCAAACAATTCAGATACTGGCATTGTATGAAATTGTATGTCTTACTGTACAGCATTTTGTGTATTTTGATCTGTGACAGATCCAGGCCCATGGTAGGAAGGTGTGGCTCTTAGGGATGGACTCAATGGGCCAGACGAGTCTGTTGTATTGGTGTGCAGGCTTAGCAGGTTGTTTTTTTTTTAAAGATTCAAACTAACCAATAATGCATAAAACAAGAGGCTTTTATTAGGCACACTTAACTCAATTCACAATTGACTGAAAGATATTGAGGTCTCGACGTGGTTATTCTTTATTGGTTATTTAAAAAGAGCATTTATTGTTCTAGAGCAAATCACCACTTCCAAGGCTCTTTTCCAATAAGGAGGCTTTCATCCCTACTATTCCTACATCCAGACAACCAATTTTTTATTCCATTTTTTGTCTTACCTTGAAAATCTTGCCCATATACAGAAGTTATTAAGTTTTTCACCTTTTAACCAACTTGCTTCCACTAAGCAGAAAATACTTTATTGCCTTATAACCTTTGCATTCTTCATTATCAATAGTTAAATCACTTAGAGGCCATCTGGTCCAAACCCCTAATTTTACAGATGGGGAAACCAAGACCGAGAGTGGTGAAGGGGCTGGCCCGACCTCACAAACAAAAATTGCATTAGGCACTTGGTGTTGGGCTAGGCTTGTTTGGCTTTCCAGCCTCCTGTGATTGAATACATTTGACTTTCAAATAATTTCTTGGTAAGCTGTTAATGGAACTTTTCTTTTAAATGTCCAATGGAGCCAAACTCTTCTGAGATGTGTGAAGTGAGGAATGTGCCATGTACTCTGGGCTCACCACCCTTGAGATGGCGAAGGGAGGGGAAAGAAGGGGGCTGGCAGAGGTCTGTTCAAACATGGTTTGGTATCAGATGTTGTCTGTCCTTCCATACAAGTTGGACAATCCACTCGCTTTCCCAGCTTTCAGCACTGCTGTGATTTAGGATCTTGTTTCCCATCCTCAGCTAGTCTGATGACTCTGAGCATGCCCAAGAACCATCCTGACTCAGGGTTCCTTAGTCTTTGTCATTTTTGCACTTCCAGGTTGCCATGGCTGAGTAGAGCAGACGCCACACTCTCTGCCCTTAGCATTGATTCACATTTCTATTGCAGCTTCTAGATACAAAGACCTTCCCTCACCATACCCTTAGGAGGCAGGTAGAGCACAGGTTGTAGGGTCCCTAGGTGGCACCATAGTGCACAGAGTGCCAGGCCTGGAGTCAGGAAGACTCATCTTTCCAAGTTCAAATCCGGCCTCAGATACTTACTAACAGTATGACCCTGTGCCAGTCACTTCATTCTGCTTGCCTCAGTTTCTTCATCTGTAAAAATGAGCTGGAGAAGGAAATGGCAAACCACTCCAATATCTTTGACAAGAAAACTCCAAACGGGGTCACAGAGAGTCAGACACAACCGAAAAATGACTAAATAGCAACACATTGCCATCCTCATTTTACAGATAAGGCACCTGAGGGCCAGTGATTTATCATGCTCCTCTGACTGGTCAGTGACAGAGCCAGAATCTAAGTCCAGTGTGCTTTCCACTAAACCACACCACTTCTGTCTTTGCCTAATTTTAAGATTTAATGGAGTCTCCTTTTAGGAATAGGTGAATCAATAATGAACAAGCATTTATTAAATGCCTACTGTGCACCAGGCAATTTGTTAGGAATTGGGGTCATAAAGACAAAAATGAAATATCCCTTGACCCAGATGGTGAGGTGTAACCGTGCCATATAAGAATGGACCAAAGGAACTGGGTTTGTTTAGCTTGGAGGAAACTAGAGGAAGCATGGCACCATCATTTGGGATTTGAAGGGCTATCATATGGACTAGGGTTTAGCTTTCTTCTGTTTGTTCTCATAGGGCAGAACCAGCAGCAATGTGAGAGTGTATAGAGAAGCAGATTAGGATTCAACTGGAGAGGAAACTTTCTGATAGTTAGAGATGCTCATAAATGAACCATGTGGGCTGCCTTGGGTAGGAGCCAGTTCCCTGTCACTACTGTAGATGCTTAAGTGGAAGCTGGAGGGCCACTTGTTGGCATTCAGATTTGGATAGCCATTGCAATCGATGACCTTGGAAGCTCCTTCTGACATTGCAGTCCTATAATTCCATGAAAGATACCCAAAGAGAGGACAAGAAGAGTTCTGAAGACACTAAGAAAAAATATTAAAATCTGTGAGCTCAATATAACATTATGGGAGATTATGGTCTGTGGCAATTGTGCCTGGAGACTTTGTCACCAGGAAGTTGTGAAAGAGGATGAAAACCAAGAGCCAAAATCCAGAGCTTCACTTTTGGAATTAGTTGGTTTCAGACTGACCTCATTAGAACATGTAAACCAAGAACTTATCAGCCAGCCAGTCAATAAGCCAGTCTTTACTAAGCATCTCCTTTCTTCTCAACACTGGGCAAGGCACAGTGCTGTGCATCAGTCCTCAAAAACAGTCACCATCCAAATTCTTGGAAAGAACACACTCATCGCAAGAGCTGGATAATTTAATGGAGCGAGATAGAAAAAAGGATATTCAACACATTGCAGGTCTTGTTCTTTAGAGACCTACGCCGGTATATCACTCAAACTATCCACCTATTACCCCTTGTTCTTGCTATGTGACTGATCTACCTGCTTTGGTCATCATAAATACCCTCTCTAATGGGCTCTCTGGACTAACTCTTGCATGCACATTGTCAGTAACACTGCAGACAGCATGGCACCATCACATAGCTTTCCACTGCATTTGGGACTTTAATTTATCATTTTAATTTGTCTTAGACAATGGTATTGCAAGATTCACAACTTCTTGGAATCACCAGAAAGCATATGATGGTGAAGAGATGGGCTTTGATAGCAATGAGCAATTCAGGAAACATTCCAATCTTTGCTAAGCTTTTAAAATGTGATTCAACCCAACTGTATCTATTTCTCTTGTACAATTTGGGCTCCAACTAATTGCCATCTGTGGCTCTTGTCCAAGAAACATATCTCAATACATCCATGTGAGGGGCATGTCATACTACAGTCAAGATGTTGCTTTTCATCCACTTTGTTTTTATTTGTGGATGGCTGGATGAAATGACAGTGAGATGAGCCATGTTGTGAAGGGCTGTAAATACGAAAAAGAAAAGAGGATTTCATTGAAGATTCTTGGGCTGAGGAGTGACATGGTCAGTCTTGTACTTTAGAAATATGTGTTTGTTGGTTATATGGAGGATGGATTGGAGAGAGGAGACACTGAAGGCAAGGGAATCAAGTAGGAGAACTATTACACAACTGTAGATGAGGGGTGAGGGGGCCTGAAAGCAGGTGGTGGCTGGTGAGCTGAGAGAAAGGATGGACAGAGGCTCTGTTGTGAGTCTGAGGTGTCTGTGGGGCATCTAGTGAGAAATGTCAAATAGGCAGGTGGTGATGCAGACCTAGAGCTCAGGAGAAAGGCCAGGGCTGGATACAAAGATCTGCTAGATGTCTTGTGACCTAGAGAGAAAGAGAGAGACAGAGAAAAAGAGACAAAGAATGAGAGAGAGAGAGAGAGGAGTGAGGGAGGGAAGGAGAGGGAGAGGGAGACAGAGAGAGACAGAGAGACAGAGAGAGAGGGAGAGAAAGGGAGAGACAGAGAGATATAGCGAGAAACAGACAGAGGTACATAGAGGGAGACAGAGAGGAAAGGAGAGAAAGAGGGAGAAGGAGAGAGAGAGGGGTAAGAGAAGCAAGGAGGGAGGGAGATGGAGAGGGAGACAGAGACAGATAGAGAGAGAGAGACAGACAGACAGACAGAGAGAGAGACAGACGGAGAGACAGAAAGAGACAGAGACAGAGAGACTGAGACAGAGAGACAGAAAGAGAGGGAGGGAAAGAGAGGGAGGGAGAGGGAGAGACAGAGAGATAGAGAGAGCTCAGGAAAGAGTCTGGGAGGACATGCATGGTTAAGGGGTGGGACATGGAAAATGGTCTAATAAAAATGATAGAATGGTTAGACAGGTAGGAAGGAAGCATCAGGGATACTTAGGGAGGAGACAGCATGGAGGAGAAAGGAGTGGTCAGTGGTGTCAAATGCTTCAGAAAGGACACAAAACATGGGGACTGAGAAAAGGTCAGAAATGAGATCACTGGTAACTTTGGGTGAAACTTTGGTGGAGTGGTGAGGTTTGGAGGCTGGATTGGAAGGGCTCTAAAATTGAGTGAGAAGAAGTGGGTGCAAGTTTAACCAGCATTAATTCATTCATTCATTTATTGATTCATAAAGTTCTATTGATGTCTTTTGCTTTTCTCTCAGTCATTTTCAGATATATCCCCACTCCTCTACACACCTTCTCCTGTGAGCCTCCTTTTGTAACAAGGAAAAGGTCCCAGTTAAACAAAACCAGTGGACGGATTTATGGAGGAAGTTAGTTTTGTTCTGTTCCACACCCCACCCCCACCCCTGTCCCAGCATTTTGTTGAGAAAAGACAAGATACAGCTTGGGGAGATAGGGTCAAATGAAGGCTTTTGAAGGATGAGGGAGATGCGAATATGTGTCTCTCCCTCTGTGCACCTCTCTGAGGACTGATTTGCTCTGGATAAGAATTATCGTTGCATGTCTCGAGCTCTTTTTACATGTAAAGTGTTTTGAAGTCATTTACTTGCTAATTTCAGAGTAATCCTTTGAGACGGGTGAATGGTGAGAATTACTGTTTTCTAATCTATTTCAGCACAATTTACCACGAAGAAAGAGGAATAACCTCCTTTTGCTAGGTAAAATGAAAAATAAAACACAATCTTATGCAAATTGGCCCAAATCAATATTTTTAGGAGCACGGTGCCTTTGTTTGCAGATTTATGAATGCTTTGTTATAATTAGTTTGTCCTATTTTTGATAATCGTCCTGTATTTACTTCTCTGTTCTTTACCACGGTAGATGATGATGCAGTTCATTGGAAGGGTGCCCACATCGCTCATGGGAAGGAACTAATATTGCTGGGTAGTAAAAGCTGCTGAAATTTAATACACTTTGAAGTAACTTTAGAAATCAGTTTCTATAACACCGGGAAAAGGATTAAATATTTATAAACATCAAATTTATTTCCCAGGATTTTTTTCTAGGTTTGATTAAGTGGTAAGTGCCTTGTACCTAAGGAATATATTTCAAGGCTCTGTCTCTAATAAACCTTCAATTCTAAGTTTTTCAGGACAATATATTAGTTAAAAAAAGAAATTGAGCGAGGCAGGTTAGGAAACCGCCATCCTAAAGGACCACTCTTTGGTTCAAGGTTTTCCTTTTTTATATATATTCCATTTTTATTGACTTTTTTCTACATGCGGGAAGAATGTGTGAGTTTTATGAGCCTGGCAGAGGGTCATGGTGTCTCTTGCCAAAGTGTTGAGAAAATTCAGAATTCTGTACATGAGGGACAAATACCAGATGTTTCATTCAAACAATGCATAGATTTTGCACAAATATGGGTAATGGAAACCAAGTCTTGGGCTGGGATTTCTTGGCCAGTCTTGCTTTTTATGTTTTCATAATAAGCAAGCAAACGGCCAGCGTGTTATTCCAACTGGGATGGAATGATTTCATCTTTTAGAAAGTCTGGGCTGTTTGTGTGTCTTGGTTTTTGTTTTGAGGGTCTTGGCTCCTAGGTGATGGGTGCTGTGGGGAGTAATTTTTGTACGATTTTTTTTTTAAGAAATGGAAAGTTCAAGACCTCTCCTAATTCAGAAATGCCAGATCCCCTCCCTTCTGTCTTTAGTGAGGAAGAGTTCTGTTTCTGTCAAATCACACAAGTAGGTCACTGACAGGTTGGCAAAGAGAATGCCTTACCCACCACTCCAAATGTGAGAGTTGAGGCTGTGTTCCTGCATGTAGCCCCTAGGGTCATCCAGGGCACAGCTAGGAGAGGCAAATGGCCCAGAGTGCCATCATAAACACAAACTCACAGCAAACAAAACAGTTACTGGGTCCAGCGAAGCATCCTTAGAGATGAGCCATTTTAGAGTTGGAGAGAATCGAAAGGATCATAGCTCTAGTGGGAGAAGGGGCTTCAGAGGTTATCAAATATGAGGAAACTAAGCTTCAGAGAGGTTAAGAGATCTATCGAAGGTCCTGTCAATAATAAGTATCTGAGGTGGGATTCAACCCAGGTCCTCTGAGTCCAGATCCAGTCCTCTGTGCACAGAGTTTGTAATTGCCTGGATCTCAAGGATGAATGTCGGAACTGGGTTTGAAAGTTTCAGGACTAGTTCCTATTACAACCAGATAGATGAGGAAGAAGGCTAATTCATCGAACCATCCAGAAGCAAGCTTGCAGGATATTCCTTTCCCTGCTATAGCTAAATGAATGTCATATTGTTCACCTGAAGGCAGTCTATGAGCTGCTCATTTGGTTTCAATCTTGAACCTGAACTATCATATCAGGCCTGGTCAGACCTGGCTTCCCACAGCACATATGGGTTGGTCCTTGAGGTTCCTGCCATCTTCTGGAAGATTTAAAGCTGAGAGACCATAGGGTCTATCTAGTCCAACTCTTTAATTTTAGAAAGGAGGAAAGTCCTTTCCTTTCCCAACCACCCTGAGAGATGTTACAGGACTTTCTGAGGTTGCATGGATAGCAAGTGGGCCTGGGTTCTTTGCCATCCCCATGCCAGGCTCCCTTCCCTCCATACCACATCGCCTTCTGAATCAGCGGTGGATGTTCTCTTCCAGATTTTCCTTTTCCCCGGACATCCCAGAACACGTTCAGGGGAAGGTTTTCTGCTGCCAAAGCAAAACATGGCTCTCTGTCATTGGATATTATATAGGCCTGGGTGAAGGGGAGGAGCCAGGAGAACCCACTGATATCCCCAGCCCATCCCAAACCCCCAGGTGTTCAGCAGCCAGTCACTGATTTTCCAATGTAAAGAGAAAGATCCTGCT
Source organism: Phalanger gymnotis (assembly GCA_028646595.1). Lineage (NCBI taxonomy): Eukaryota > Metazoa > Chordata > Mammalia > Diprotodontia > Phalangeridae > Phalanger > Phalanger gymnotis. Next base: position 12,035,299 of record CM053623.1, read on the forward strand.
CCTTTGTTGGCCAAAATAATTAAGCCTAAGATTGGGAAGAAATTTATCAAGACAATATAATTGCTGCATCAAAACTCTCCCTGAAGGAGTGAGGCCTAGTTTCTGTCCTTGGTCACCTTTAGGAGCAGATGGTACATTTTTCTGTCACTTGTCTCTATGTCTTTGTATTTGTATGTCATTGTTTGATAGCTTAAGCAAGGCATATTGGTGGCACACACACACACACATACACACACACACACACACACACACACACACACACACACACACACAGAAGCCTTGGTTCTTCCTTCCCCAATGTCAGTGTGAAAGGCACAGTTCCCAGCCTAAGGGGCAATGAAAAAAATAAAATGAGGATCTGCAAGAGCTGTCTTCCTCCTGCCCCCCCACCCCGGCCCCACTCCTGCCCCTGCCCCACTGATGAAAGAACTTTTTTTTTTTGGCATTTGCTTTTCCTTTTGTTTCTAATAGTCAGCTTAGTGCCAGATATGAAACCATGCCCTGAGATTTGCAGGGCCAGATGGTTAAATCCCTAAACAATCCTTAACTTCCTTCATTCAGTCCCCTTCTCTTGACCATTTCATCATGGTGATGAGAGCTGGAGATGATGGCTTTGCCTCATTTCTCCCCACAGGGTCTTCTGAGGTACTAGGCGAGGCCCAGCTCTGCAGGAGAGGGTCTCATTTGCTTTTGGAGAAGAAAAGTTTCTTCTTCTATTCATTTAGAAGATTTACCAACTTTGTGCCACTTTTGGGTCCCCTTTCTCCAGAAATATAGTGCAAAGTTTTCTTTTCCTACCTAATAAGGCTCTTGGCAGGGAGTGTTTATTTTGGAGTTAGTAAAAAATAAGGCTCTTTTGTGTCTTATTCCAGATGTAAGTACTGTATATTTTCTTTGGTAATTAACTTCATTGGTCTATGTCAATTTCGACAGTATTTACATTAAAATGTAATTAGTAATAATAACTTTTATGATTTCCATCCTCAAAGCATATTAGTCTACAATAAGATATTTGCTCTCAGTGACAGAAAGTGTTTTAAAAGCCTTCATTATCCCATAATTTGATAACTGCGTATTCATTATTGATAACACAGTACATGAAGATTACATGCGGCATCATTCATGTGACCAATAAGAATCCTCCTATTTCCATAACAATAAAGAATTCATGCCCCGTTCCTTCCACTCTACTGCATACTATGACCCATTTAAAGCTCATTGCAAAAGTATCAGGTTTAAAAATTTATAAAGTTTTTAAAAAATATATTTTTATTGATATCTTTTGTTTTTAACATCACCTACATTTCCCAATGTAACCGTCTCCTCTCCCTCTCCCCAAGGGCTATCCCTTTGAACCAGGAATAAAACAGAAAGATGAACAAACGGAAACCTAACCAACACATCGTAAAAGTCCAACATTCTCCGGAGCGTCCGCAGCCAGAGTCCCTCGACTCTACGAAGAAGCAGAGAGCGGTTTATCTTTGGAGGCCAGTCTGGTCATCATGATGTCGGCTTTTTGTAGTTTTTCTTCTTTCTATTGCAGTCATTTGCTTTCTTCATTCGGCATCTCTTCATAGGAGTCCGTGGATCTCTGTATTTATCACACGCATAATTTCTTACAACGTAGAGATGTTCCATTGTATTCATTCACTTGCAATCTTTCCCCAGTTCACGTGCTCTGTTTTGTTTCTAGCTCTTAGCCGCTATAAAAAGTGCTTGGGTGTCTATAGGGCATCACTTTCTATCTTTGAGCTCCTTAACTTACTTAACCAACTGCAGTGGCTTCCTCAAGTCTTTACGACAAAATGTAAATTCCTCTGGTTAATTTTTAAAGTGCTTTACAACTTGGTCCCAACTTATCTTTTCAGCCTCATTGGATGTTACTCTTCTGTGAACACCCAAATTGCCCATTTCTCTGGTCCTCAAGGGAGACTCTCTTTTTCCTCTGTGACTTTGTGCTGGCCATCCCCCATGCACACCTTCCTTATCTTCACCTCATAGAGTCCTTCTCTTCTTTTAAGAAGGCACTATCTTCTAAATGAAGCCCTTTCTGACTCCCCCAAACGGGTGCCTTCTTCCCAAACTACTTTATTTTTTACATATAGTAGGTGCTTCGCAAATACTCATTAATTGGCTGATTGGGATATATGCCTAACAGTGGATATGAAGTTTTTGGAAAGATGATTATTCCGTGACTTTGCTCACAATACACATCTTCAAGTCAAAACATCCAGACCCCATCATCCACTGATCTTGTTAAAACTGAGGCCAGCACTCAGAGTGCTGAGAATAGCAGAATGTAAGCTCCCCCAGGTGAATGTAAACTCCTTGCAATCAGGCTGCATTTGCATGTTCAGTGCGCTTTGGACAGTTTGGGAGCGTGGAGGTGCGGGGAGACACAGATCTGGGGTTTTATAGGCGAGGAAATGGCAGACGTGAAATCTGCCTCTGTCCACGCAGATGGGCTGCTGTTTCTCAATTTGTAATTCTAGATTTTTTTTATCGATTTGTTCAAATTCAATTCAAAACAATTTGTACAAAATGACAATTTGTAATTCTAGAAAGTCGCCTGTGCATTGAAAGCTTGAGCCTCCTGTACCCATCAGAAGCAGAACTCAATCCATCTTCTCCTGATGCCAAGGCTGACTCTGTCTTCCAGGCCCCTCACCTTGTACCCAGCACAATCTTAACACACATTGGTTGGGTTAGGACTCATTTGAGTTAGAACCCTCCAATTATTTACAGAAGGTGAAGAAGTGAAAGGAGGTCTTACTTTGAGCCAAACTGAAGCTGGGCATTGTGGGTAAACTTCCCTTCCACGTCTCCTGGTCAAGAAGCCTCACCTGGTGACTCTGAAAGAAGCTTAGAAAAGGCCATTGGCCAGCCTGCCTGCTACCCGGTAAAGAAGGCTTCTTTTATAGAGGAAGGAGGAACTAAACTGGGATATTAGGTGGGAAGGGCACTTTACGAGGCTCTTTACAAGAATGGAAACCCAACCCAAACCAACGTACCACTATTTGGGGGGAGTCCAAAGACAAAACCATAACCAGTCCTTGACCTCTTTCTTAGTGTCTCTATTTCTGTCACGGGTGCCACCATCCTTAAGATGACCTTGAACCTCACTCTCCCATACCCCATAGCATCCAGTCCATTGCCAAGTGTTCACACTTTGACCTGTCCCTTATCTCTTGAATCTGTCCCCTTTTCTCTCCTCCTGTAGACAGCATCCTCCATCAGACCCTCATGACTTCTAGCATGGTTGATTGCAAGAGCTTTCCAATGGGTTTTCTTGACTTGTTTCTCCTCTCCCCATTCCATCCTCCCACAGCTGCTTGAAGCATAATTCTGACCACATCACTCCCTTGCTCAGTAAATCCCCATGGCTTCTTATCGCTTTTGAAATCAAGTCCAAATGCCTCTGGATGCCATTTTAAATCCTTCACAGTGTGGCTCTAGCTTCCCCTTCCAGTCTTATTCACTCAGTCTCTGTTCCAGCAAAACAGATCTGCTTATTCTTCCTTGAACATAACACCCCATCTCCCACCTCTATTCATTTCTCCAAGGCCATTCTCAATGCTTCATTTTCACCTCTTGTATCTCCATGTTTTTTTTTAAAGTTCAACTCAAGTGACACCTAATTTGATCTCAGCCAAGGGTTAGTGCCCACCTCTTCTCAATTTACCTTCTGTTTCTTTAGATTTATTTTGTAAGTACTAGAGGTGGCACAATGGCTATAGCACAGGGAAGAAGAGTCAGGAAGTCCTGGGTTCAAATCCAGCTTTATACACTTACTAATTGTGTGACCCTGGGCAAGTCACTTAACCTTGTCTGCCTCAGTTTCCTAATCCATAAAATGGAAATGATAATAGCACTCATTTCCAAGAGCTATTATAAGGACAAAATGAGAAAATATTGTACAGAGCTTTGTAAATTTTAAAGTGCTACTTAAACACTAGCTATTATGATTATCTTTGCATATGCTTTCTCTCTTGATAGAATGCAAATCCCTTGAGGGTAATAGTGCCTCTTGCTTTTGCCTTTGTGTTTTCAGCCCCTCCCTTGCCCGATATTTGGTATATGGGAGAAGGGTAATAAAAGCCGCTTTGCTTGATTTCTCTCAAAAAAACTTACTTCCTTTCATGGAAGAAGGATCTCAGTTGAAAATTTCAGCTATCCTGACCATAATGAAGACATTTGAAAGTCCAAAAACAACTCCTGGTCTGTTTTTCATTTCTACTCAAGTACTAAAAATAGCCCAACTCGGAAAGATGTTGGGACTTCCAGCACTTAAGAGCAAAGCTAATTGCCACCCTTGTAAACCTGGAAACAAATGTGTTGTTACAAGGTTGACTAGTCAGTGATGTGGGATAAGGACCCCTCTGTCCCATGAGCCCCTCACCCACTCTCTGCCTTTATTCAGAAATGCCTAGGAATATCAGTTGTTGAGGGGATTCTGATGAAATATGGCATTTGCAGACCATGGCCACTCACCAAGGAATTTGAATGTTGGCTTCCAACATTTTATAGGCTGCAAAATATAAGCTTTCTGGCATCTATTACATGCACTGACAATTTTTGCAGAGTGCCCCTGAGCCTTGCAGAGGCTATTTCTTTCTGCTCATTGGATAAGGTTGGTAAATAAGAAGTAAACAGTCAACAAGGCTGGTGGTCATAGGGAGTGATTGAAAGTCCTTTGATGGCTTGGAGGCCAAGGAAGCAAGAGACATGGGCTATATAGTAACAAGGCCCAGTAGGGAGAACATGGGGTCCAATCTAAGAAGAAATTTTATTGGAATTAATGCAATATCTTGCATTTGAGATTTTTTTTTTAAATCACCTTCACAAATACAAGATGGTGGAGACATGGCTAGACACTAATAGTTCGTGTGTCAGGAGCGCTTGGATTTTTTGTGGGTGGTCATCATTGATGCAAGTCAACGGTATGTAGTTCCCCACATAATGGGATGTTAGATGGCATTAAAGAGAGCCCTAATATCCAGGGAAGTGATAGTAATAATGGATTCTGCTCTGGTCAGACCACAAATGAAGTACTGTGGCTAGTTCTGGGTGCCAGATTTTAGGAAGGACATTAGTAAACTCAAGAATGTCCAGAGGAAAACAGCCAGGTTGGCAAAGGGCCTCAGGATCATGTCCCAGGGGGACTAGTTGAAGAAAGTGGGAACATTTATCCTGGAGAAGAGAAGACTTGAAAGAGAAAACCTTCAAGTATTTGAAGAGATATCAAGGGGAAAGAGGGCTCGGTATTGATACCAGAAGGGAGAACCAGGAGCCATCAGTGGAAGTTGTGAGAGGTCGATTTTTGGCTCAATATTAGGAAAATCTTCCTAATATTGACTGCTGTCCAAAACGGAGTGGGCTGCCTTGTGAGGGAGTGACTTTGGACTCACCAGAAATCTTCATGTAAGGATTAATGGTTGTTGGGATATTGTAGAGGAGAATTTCTTTTTTAAATGTTTATTTTAATTTAATTTTTTAACCCTCTTGTTTTTATTTTATTTTTTATTTTTCAAAATATTTATTTACTTTTAGTTTTCAACATTCACTTTCGTAAGATTTTGAGTTCTAAATTTCCCCCCTCCCCTTCCCCATAAAATGCTTAATTTTGGTTTTATGTCACTCTCTTTTTGTTCCCCCTCAAACCATCCCTTGTTACATAGAATAATAAAACCCATTAATTTTAACTTAACTCATGTTAACAAATAACAAAGGAGAGGAAAAACATGTTAGCAAAATGAACAAATGCATCGGTAGAGCCTGATAATAAGTCAGCATACCACAACCATAGCCACCAACACTGCAAACAAGGGAGGAAAGCGCATTTTCTCATCTCTTTTCCAAGGCTGTTTGGTTATCATAATTATACACTGTTCACTCATTCACTCAATCAACAAGCATTAATTAACATCCTACTATGTGCCAGACACTGAAGTTACAAATGCAATGTATGGAACAGTTCCTCCTTACAGGAAGCTCATGTCCTAACAGGGCTGACAACAAGTACATATAAGTGTATGCAGTATAAGTTTAAAGAGAAAAATATAAATAAATGCAGAGTAATTAAATATAAGGTAATTTGAGAGGAAGACACTAGCAATTGGGGAGATCAAGCAGTTTCACAGAGAAGACTGGATGGCCTCTGGGAATCCTCTTAAAGCTAAGATTCTGTGATTTTGTGACACTATTGAATGGAAAGGCAGCTAGATGGCTTAGTGGCTATAGGACTGAGCCTGGAGACAGGAAAACCTGAGTTCAAACTTGACCTCAGACACTTACTAGCCATGCCTTGGGCAAGTCTCTTAACCTGTTTGCCTGGAAGGCAGCTAGCTAGGTGGCTCAATGGATAAAATCCTGGTGTTGGATTCAGATAGACGAGTCCAACTTTGGCCTCCGACGCTGTTGCCCAGATGGATGCAATAAATGCTTTTCGTAATTTAATAAAAGTGTTGCATTGTGAGCTTATCCTCTGTATCTTTAGATCAACTGCAACAACAAACAAGATGAAGAGGGTAACACATACCTCTTCCTGTTCCTGTATGGTTTTGATTTCTTCTGCCAGGTCTCTATATTTTGAACTTTTTTCTTTCCCATGTAGCTTGGAAATTATGGGTACTCTCTATGGTGGCATCTCTCAAAATATTGTTAAATTATTATTAATTTAATAATAATTAATTAGCATTTATGGAGCATTTATGGAGCAATGACTATGTGGGGGACATTCTGTCAGATGCTAGAGGAGATAGAAAGTGATAGATAGACAGATAGAGCTTAGCCCCTGCCCTCCGAGAGCTTAGTCAAGCAAAGGAATTTGATTCAATTCAATGTAATTCAACAATATTTATTTAGTGTTTATTATATGCCAGTCATTGACCCAGGGCTTGAGATACAAAGACATGAACAAACAGTTCCTTCCCTCAAGGAACTTAGATTCTACTGGAGTTTTTATGAATAAAATAAACCAGGGGAGGCTTGGCACCAGCTTGCTCTGATTGTCATCACTTCACACACAATCACTGGGAAGTCCTCTCTTGGAAGATGCTTTCCCACACAATGGAATTTAATGTAAATGGATAACATCAGATCTGAAACTCCCTCAGCCATGAGATCTTCTCCTCTGGCCGATCCAGTACACGCTTGCTGCATCTATTATGCGCAGGCATGCCTTAGCCGTCATTAGAATCAGGGTTTCCTCTAAGCTCTTGGCTCAGGAACAAGTGCTGATCACCTCAGTCATTTCCCACTGGCTCCAGTGCTTTCCTTCAGCAATTTGGGTGATTTGGTTTGGTCAAATCTGTCCTTTTTATTAGTTTTTCAGTGACATAGTAGATCGGGGTCAAATGGGGTTCAGCCAGGAGGGGAATAACTATGCCACCAAATAACTTCCTCTTTTAATTAATTTTTGCTAAGAGAGGCAGTGGGCATAGTAGATGCAGAGCTAGCCTCAGAGCCAGGAGGACCCAGGTTCACATCCCACCTCTGATAAACGTTGGCTCCATGGCCTTGCATAAATCGATTAATCTAGAGACAACTCTCTAAGACTAAGTTGCAGAGAAACTGCCAACCTATATTGGTAAAGGAAATTTCTTAGTGAGGACTTTCCTAGATCAATGAAATCACAGGTCTAGTTTGAGAAAACCCCAAGCTTTCTAACATGCATGTATGGACCCAACATGTGTGTATAAAACCCTTATGTTTAACATACAGGTATAGACTTACATGTCTAACACACCTATGTAGACCTTCATGTCTAACACAATGTATGGATCGACATGTCTAACATACATGTATAGACCTCTGTGTCTCACATATATGTGTAGCTCCTCAACGTATATGTGTAGACATAGTCTACCATACATGTATGGACTTACATGTTTAACATATATACCCCACGTTTAACATATATGTGTAGAATACAGTGTAGAATACACATGAGTAGACCTTTGTGTCTAACATATGTATATAGACTAGTGCGAGTGTCTGTAGTATATGTGAGTAACACTGATAATGATGGACATTCACACAGTACTTTAAAGTTTGTAAAGCACTTTACAGATATTCTCTTACTTGTAATAGGGGCTACACGGCTCATCATCCCCATTTCAAGGATAAGAAAACTGAGGGTAAGAAAACTAAAGAACCTGAGTTGTGAGATCAGGCTGAGAGACATTGAGTCACTTGCCCAGGGTCACCCAGCTAGTAAGGCAGGAGTTGGAGCTCAGGTCTTCCTGCCTCCATGACACCGCGTCAGCCTTCCTTCCGGCAATACAGATTGCAGTCCATTTGTCCCTGCTTAACCTCTTCCTGCAACTCTTGTCCACTACATTGTGTGAGGCAATGTGGGTCAATGGACAAGATTTGGACCCAGAAGGCCTGGGTTCAAATCCCAGTTTTGCTATTTGCCACCACTGTGATCTTAGGCATGTCTTCATCTCTCTGGGTCTCAGTTCCTCAACTGTACAATGAGGTGGTTTGACTAGGTGGCTCCTCTGGTCCCTTCCAGATTTAAATCTATGATCCTGTGATCAACAACTTCCCTATAACTTAAAATCTTAGAAAACTTCTTGAGACATTGAGAGCTTAATAGCTAACAGCAAATGAATGTGTCAGAGGCAAGATTTGAACCTAGGGCCTCCTGACTCCCAGGCCAGGCCACTGGCCACTATTCCGCATCGTCTCTCATTAATCAGGATTCAGATATCTAAGGATCTGCTGGCTGGCTATTTTTCCATTTCAGAGACAAGCCAAATAAAAATAATATTTGGTTAAGTTCTAACTTGTGGAAGGTTCAGAGTTAATTAATCTAAGAGTCTGTCAAGAGTTGTTAGTGTGAAAAAAGGAGGTCTCATCTGATGGAAGAGGCCAGGATAAAACAGGTTCCATCAGAGGAGAGATGGGATAGAGCGATCTCTCACACAAGGTCTTTATCCCTCAATGAGCTGTGTCCAGTGGTGTAAAGAGAAGCCAGCTGCTGCATCTCTGAGCTGATGAACCCGTTCTTGGCCAGGAGTTCTTCTGCCACATCATTCACAAGTGGTCATTCAGACTCCTCTGTAAGAGCTCTAGGGAAGGAACTGAGGCAGGACAGACATGCCAGTGATGTCCATCTTTGCTAACCAGCCATGTTGTTCTTGCAATTGTGCATGTGTGACTCTCAGTGAAAACCATGGAGGGAACAATGAGATCCTTGGCCCTGTGTCTTCCTTTCTTCCTTTCTTTCTGCCCTTCCCCCTCCCCTACTCACCTGCTGGATCCCATAACTGAATGACATTGAAGCTTGGATCTGCTCCATTTATAACCTGGGCTGCTTTGCCCCTGTTTAGGCAGTCTGGTAAGTCTACTCTGGGGCGCTCACCACATTGGTGTCAGACAGTGAGGACACCTGATTGATTTTAGCCCAGTTATAGCTCAGAACTCCTCCCTCTCTGTCTCTGTCTCTCTCCATATATATTCTAAGTACATAAATATATACATATATGTATATATATGTATTCACTTATTTATTTTTAGTTCCAAATTCTCTCTCCCTCCAGACCCTCCATCCATTGAGAAGGCAAGAAATATAACATTATATATATGAAGTCATGGAAAACATTTCCACATCGGCCGTGTTTAAAAAAAAAAAGATCAAGGAAAACAAAGAAAGTAAAAAAAAATGCTTCAATCTGTACTGAGTCCATCATTCTCTCCTTGGAGGGGGTGGCAGCTCAGAATCCTCGAACTCAAGTGATTTACCAGCCTCAATCTTCCCCAGTAACTGGGATGACAGGGAGGCACCCCCACTCCCAGCTTCTGTTTCTTAAAATAAGACTTATTGAGGCCTTTGGTTTCTACTCATAGCCACTTCTAGATAGAAGCCTCTTCCTATGCTCAGAACTTAATCATCTCTGAGAACAGAGAAGCAAAGAACCAAAATGCAGATTGTGTCTTCCAATGTATGTGTGGTTCTGTTTCTGCAGTCCCCCCACTTTTCTGCTGAGATGAGAGAGATAGGTTTCATCCTTCATTCACTGGGTCCAAGACTGTCTAGTTTTCATTTTCCACCAGTACCATTTGGTTGGGTAGGGGAGAGGGAGAGAGAGAGAGAGAGAGAGAGATACAGAGAGACAGAGAAAGACAGAGAGAGAGATGAGATTGACAGAGCAGAGAGAGACAGAAAGAGGAAAGATATAGAAAGAGACAGAGAATTGAGACAGAAAGAGACAGAGAGGAGAGACAGAAAGAGAGAGGGAGACAGACAATAACAGAGACAAAGAAAGAGATGGAAGAAGAGAGAGAAAAAGGAGAGAGAAAGAGAGGGGAAGGAAGAGGTAAATTAAATGCTACATAAGTGCCTGTTGAATGACTAACTGATTTGCTGAAACTCCAGGCTTCCCTGGAGCCCATACTATGGGCATTAATTGGCCCCCAGCCCGAGTCACATATCTGAAGAGCATTAGAAGGGACCTCGGAAAGCTATCAAGTATATTTCATGTGACTGGGAGCTCCCTCTAGAGCATTCCAATGCACTGGTCATCCATGTGTTGCGTGAAGCCCCTTTGATGACCAAGCAAAGGCCCAGGCCCTCCTGGGCTCCCATGCTGGTCCTAGAACTCAGTGGGAGTTCTATGCAGAGAGAATTCATTGCCTCCCTCACAGCCTTAAAGAAAGCAGTCTTCTCACCAATTCTTTGTGGGTTGAATACAGCAAATTTGTGGGGGTGGAGGCTGTTAGTCGGTTCCCCAGAAAGCACCTCTCTGAGGCATTCGTATTTTTACATATGGTTTATCTGAAAAAGGGATTAGTTTGAGATTGCAAACATTTTTGGTTTTATGTGCCTCTGAAGGCCAGATACTCTTTGTTCTCCACCAAGGCTTGAAAAATATTTATCCTGGCTCTTTCCCATCTTTTTTTCCACATGGATGCTCTGTGATATTTCTAAGCCCAGTTGTGAAACCCACCCTAGGTCTGTATGTGGGTTTCAGGATTTAGATATTTAGAGCCACTTTGATGGCCCAAGGCAGTATAATGCCTGATGGGAAGAGCTGGGTTCAGAGCCAGAAAACCTGGCCTGGATTGTCCACGTGCATACTCCTAGCTTAGGACTACAAGCCAGTTGCTTCATCTCTATGGGTCTCAGTTTCTTCAACTACAAAATGAAGGAAGTTAGACTAGATGACTGCTTTTGTTCTAAATCTATGATCTTATGTATTTCCAAATTCTCTCCCAGCTCATGATCCCAGGAACAGACATCATAATTCTTGTGATTATCAGAATGTAGCAAAAGGATCTACCACCCCAGAGGCTGGCAGGCAGCCTTGGATTGGGCCAGAATATTGGAAAATCACAGGGGAGATCCAAACACAGTGGGATGGGGCTTCAAAATGTGTGCTGCTAATGAATTCCAAGCAATATTACCTCCTTGGTGAATAAGGCACAAACAATCATTTCAGATTTGACGTGTTCTTCAATTATGCATTCAATTTGGGTAATAAAATAAAACTTGCAATATGTAGATGCTCACATACATTCATGGGCACTCCCACACAGAGGCTCACTGCTGCCTTTTTCTCATTGGCCATCGTACTCTATAGTATGTACCAATGCAGGAGTTACCTCGAAGCCATTAAAAATTGAGTGCCTTTATTGTAAATTATTAAAAGTGCTTGGTTGGCTGCAGATCGGCAGAGGCGCCATAAACCACCATGCTGACAAGCCAGAGAGAAGCCTGATGCAATCCACGGGACCAGAAGCCAGTCTGCGTGCCCCCGGGCAGCCATGATGACTCAGAGTGTGCCCCACCAACAGTGAGAGCGGGCTCCATCACATCTGCGATCTCATTCGGGACTTTGAAAATCCAACAGCAGCATTTCTGCTCAGTTAAATATTAGCCAAGGGACTTTGACTCTATCTTATCATTGTCCCACTCTTAATTAAGAGGGGCACTCGGCTCTCCCCACTCTGGCAGCAAAATTAGAATATATTTACTGAAGGTTTGCTTTATTTGGTCAGTGAGGTGGTAAAGCAAATAGAGTGCCAGGCCTGGAGTCAGGAAGGCCTCAGTTTGGCTTGAGTTCAAATCCAGCCTCAGACACTTATTAGCTGTGTGACCCTGGGCAAGTCACTTAACCCTGTTTGCTTCAGTTTCCTTATCTGTAAAATGAGCTGGAGAAGGAAATGGCAAACCACTCCAGTATCTCTGCCAAGAAAACCCCAAATGGGTCAGTACAACGACTGAAATGACTGAACAACAGCAAATGTTTCATGAAGGGAGATAGAATTATGTAGTGGTTAGACCCTTGCCTTGGAGCCAGGAATGAATGAATGAATAAGAAAAGAAGTGCCTGCTATGTGCCAGTTACTCGGTATAAGAAGATAAAAATGAGAAAGTCCCTGTCCGCCAGAAATTTATATTCTAACATGGGAGATAACATACACAGAAGAATTGTGGCCAGAGAAGAGAGTGAAGTCTTTGATATATTCTTTTCAGAAGTGATGGTGGTCTTGATTTTCTTACTGTTCCCAGAGGTGGGTGAGGGAAGGGTGGTTTTTGGCTGTTCTGGGTGGCTGGAATGAGGTCCCAAGATGCCTGGACCAGATGTGTGCAAAGCACGATCTGAGGTCAACAAGATACAGTCTTTGAAGGAGTTTGCACTCACTTACTGGCCAAGAGTAGCCTGGGTTCAAATGTCCCCTCTGACCGCTATTGGTTGATTGACCCTCGGCAAGACCTTTAACTACCCAAGGTCCTAGACAATTCTGCAAGACTATAAGAACAAGAGCAGGAGCCTGTATGTGTTGGTAGAGAGACTTTCTTCCCCAGGGACCTCCTTGCAACAATGAAATAAGAGATTTGACTCAAAAAAAACCCAAGAACTGATTTAGTGGAATAGATGTAGATTGCCCCCCCCCAGGTTGTCCTGACGTTAATTTTTGTCAAATAAATGTTACTTTTCCTCATTAATTCCATTATAAAATAAGAGATGTATTCCACTGGGAAGAAAAGAAAGAAATTGATCACCTGGGTATGATAACCGCCATGATGGATAGAAAGCTAAACTTGGAATCTGAATTCAAATCTCTCCTCTGACATACAGAGCTCTATGTCCACGAGCAAGGGACTTAACCCCTCTCTGCCTCAGTTTCCTTGTCTACGTGCTGGGTATACTCAACCTTCAGGACTGTTGTGAGGCTCCAAAGAGAGAATCTATTCAAAGGACGATGTCGATTTCAGCTGTCTTTGGAGGCAGTGATGGTTGGACTCAGAGATTCCTGAAGCCCTGGGTTCAAGCCCTGCTTCTCACCCACATGTTGATGTGCCCCCCTCACAGGCCACTTTGTGTCTTGGTGCCCCAGACATTTTTCTAAAACTAAGTTATGGGTCAGAGGCAGATCTGCATTGGTGAAGAGAGTATCCTTATCTAGGATATTCCCATACTGACAAAATCACAACTCTGAACCAAACATTGCTTTCATCCGCATCTTCAGAGATCTTGATGTGATCATGCAGCCCCACCCCTTCATTTTCCCAGCTTGCAGCTGTCATTCCAGCCTTATCACACATCATTCTCTTTCCTCAGCTCTTGTGCTCAGCCAGACCTGGCTCCCAGGCAGTTCCCAGAAACTGGAGCTCCATATCTTGCCTCCACACTTGGACATAAGCCATGGCACACCCTGCCTAGCTTGCCCACCTCCTCATTTCTGTCTCTGGATTTTCATTTTCCTTGAAGGTCCAGGCCCAGCCCAGATGAGCCTGCCCCTACGTCGATGAGGAAAGAATCATTTAGAAATATTTGTGAACTTTTTGAGGTATTAGGAGATAGCTTGGTGCAGGGGAAAAAAGACTGGCTGCAGAGTGAGAAGCCTTGGTTTCAAATCCCACCTCTGATGGTCACTGCCTGGGGGACATTGGGCAGTTCACTCACTTTCCTCCTCTGTAAGAGGCTGGCCTTGGCCTAGATAACCTCTGTGAGCCCCTCCACAGCTCTTCAGCAAAGCTCAGAATGAGCACTGACCCAGTTATCACAAGTGACTATCTTCTTCTTGGGCGCTGTTTGTAAGAGGTAAAAGAAAATGAATGAACTGGGGAATTGACCCAAATGTTGCAGAAACATAATTTTGCCAAGTGGAAGCCAAACCTTCCAGAGAGCCCCATGGGCCCCAGGAGGCTCTGAGCAGAAGGACCTAGGAGCCTTTGTTTCTCTCCTTTCAGATTTCTAACTCTGCTCCCCCATGGCCTGGGAGAGTTTCCAGCTGGCCTGCCTAAGTGAACAGGGCCCAAGTCGTGTTCCCTTCCTTGGTCTCCTGGTGACAACAGCAGATGGACGATGGGATGAAGAGATTAATCAAGCAGGGGCCCACACGCTTTCAGATTTGGTTTTCAAATTCACTCGGTTGGCTGCCCAGGGCCGGCTGTCGTGGTTGCTACGAAGGAAATTGGGAGGCTTGTCTGGGCTGGCTGTTCCTCTGGCTCGCCTTGGCTAAAGGACATGTGCGTCGTATTCCAATTAGCATAGTCCCAAATCACAGGGGTAGAAGGTTAAAATGATGTTGGGAGTGTCTCGCGTGAACAATGTCACCCACTAGCTGAGAGAGGGATGCTTAATGAATCTTCCAGCCATATGGAAACATGAGTTCTTTACTGAGGGCATTACTATTATTTCTGTTACTATTGGCTCAGCTGTATGGTGTCATGAGTGTAGAAAATGCTGTGTTTCGTGAATCTAGAGAGTCAGTGGACTTGACTGGAATCCTCCTGAAGTCCAGAGAAGTTGAGAAAGCCCAGCATTTTGGGCAGGCCTCTTGCACTGACATGGACCTGAGACACACAGGTGGGGCAGACATGGCTGGGCTTCCGCTTGCAAACTGGTTGGGACGTCCAACTGAGAGGATCTACTCGATTAGCAACTCATCCAAACTTATAGCCTTAGAAAGTTACTTGGGGCGCTTAGAAGTTAGGTGACTTGCTCAGAATCACTTGTCCAGTATGTGTCAATATTTTGTTTAGTTGTTTTCGGTCATGTCCAACTCTTTGAGACTCCATTTGGGGTTTTCTTGGCAAAGATGTGGGAGTGGTTTGCTATTTCCTTCTCCAGCTCATTTTACAGATGAAGAAACTGAGGCAAACATGGTTAAGTGATTTAGCCAGGATCACACCGTAAGTGTGTGAGGCCGGATTTAAACTCAGGACTTCCTGAGGACCAGCATTCCATCCACTGCACCACCTAGCTGCCTAATATGCATCAATAGCAGGTCTTGAACCCAGGATGCTATCTTTCTATCCGTTGTCCCCTTTTGTTTGTCCCTTTAGGAGCAGGTGATAATGATTACAACAACAACAACAATAATGATAATGCAAGAAAATTCATTGTAGTAGAGTCAAGAAGACTTGGGTTTGAGTCCTGACTCTGATAATACACAGACCCTGTATCCTTGGGCAAATGACCTAAACTCTTGTTACTCAAATGACTTGAACTCCCTAAGTGGCAGACAAGTTCCAATTTGTGCTGGTGGAGGGAATTCTCTCACTGGGAGTTTCCGCTATCAATGAAATCACTGATTCAGACCAAAAGATTAATATGGCTTAGATAAGAAGATTCTCCACGGGGCCCATTCCACACTCTAACATAGCTAGGAAAGGATTGAATTCATGTTGTTGAATTGGGGTTCTTGAAAATCTCCTTAATAATATCCTGGCCTTTCCTCCAAGGGCTGAAGGATTGGAATGAAAGACTGTAGATCCGTTAGGGAACTGAACTATCACTGAAGCCGTACTGACTAATTTTCTAGATAAGAAAGAACTGAAGTCATTTGCTCAGTGTCACCCAGATAGAGAACAGAGGCAAATGGCCAGCACATCTTCCAACTCCAGATTCCTTGATCTTTCTACAAGAATTACAAGGCTTAGAAGGCATCTGGATGAACTCCCTAGGGAAGTAAATAAAGAGACTGAGGAACAGAAAAGGGGATGTGGCTTGCCCAGTCACCCAACCAGAAAGTGGCAGAGTGGAGATCTGAACCCAGGATCTCTGAATCCAGGTTCTAGGGCTTTTACCCTTTCCATTACAAACAGATACACTTCCTCAGTCATCTGAAAGAGCAGCTGAGGGATCATACAAGCTGGTTGTGGGCTGAAAGCATCATCTATGGAAGAAGGGCTGGCTTGACAGAAAGACTCTGGAGACCTTTAAGATAATGTGTACTGATCTCATCCCATTGACTTATAGGAATGAAATGTCCTGGCCCACATGGCATCTTGGTGTTTTTTTCTCACGCAAGCATACACTTGTGCTTTGCTTGACATTAAGAGGCATGCATGGTTCTGGAAAGAGGCTCCAGAGGGTCCTCAGTTCAGAGATCAAGGAGCCTCATGGGACTGAGCTGGGCAGGTGAGGGGCTTGGGCAATGTGCGAATGATCATTCTGGGGGGCAAAACTCTTGATGGCCAGGAAAAAATGGTTCACTCATACAAAGTAGTGTACTGCCATCAAAGGTAGGACAGTGCAGGACAGTGGCCACCCACTGTACCCCACCTCTTCCAAAAACAAACACCAAAACACTGACTTGGGAGTCAAGAGAGTGGGGGCTAGTTCCTGCCAACAGCTAACTTTAGTCAAAATTGACTTTAATCATACCACTTGACATCTTGGCCTGTTTCTTCACATGGAAAAGGAGGACATTGGACCTAGATAGCATCCTGATAGGTAATTATCCAGATTGGGAGGGAGAGGAGGGCATTGCAATGAGGCAGAGACATGGGCAGAAATGATCTCTGGAGGCAATGGCTAAATTCATTAATCAAAGGCCATAGAGGGCTAAGAGTTGGGAGGACCTGAATTCAAATCCTATCTCAGGGACCCGCTACCTACTCTGAGTAAGGGACTTCATCTCTCTCTGTCTTCCTTTCCTCACCTGTAGAACGGCCACACAAAGAGCACCTTCCTTTCAGGACTGTCGAGACACCATGCGTAAAGTGCTCCTACTGTTACTGCCGATCACAGAGATGAGTGCTAAGTGCAGGCTCAGGAAGGTTCGTGACTTTCCCCAAGGCCAGTCGGTTTTGGAGACTTTGCAGATCTAAGGTATCTGTTGGGGACTGTTGCAGGGCATGGGTCTTCTAAAACTTCGTAGATAGTCTTTGTCACTTGCCGTGGCTCCCCAATTTATCACCCTGCAGCCAATCTGGAGATGAACCTCTGTGATTTGTCTGGGTAGGTAAGCAGATGGTCATGCTTTCCCCTTCTTTAAGGCCATTCTTTCTTTAATGTTGAAGAGTTATTTAATTATTCCCTGGGTCCTGAGTTGTCCCCATCAGGTTCTGAGGGAGATGGGAACAAGTTGGTGGTTGGGGCTTGACTGGCCTGGCACGTACTTTGTTTAGCCATTCCCCAGTCAGTGGGCACCTACACATACATTCGCCATGCCATAGAATCATAGAATCATGAGTATCCTAAATTTAGAACTGGAAAGACCTTGGAGACCATCAAAAGTTCAATTCTCTCAATTTACAGATAAAGAAACTGAGGCACAGAGAGGTAAAGTTATTTGCCAAGTGCCACCCAGCTAGTAAGTGTCTGAAGAGAGATTGGAGTCAGACTCCATTCAATACATCATTCTCTACTTTGCCACTACATAATGTGGTACTATAAAGATTTTGATGTATACAAGGTCTATTTTTTAATCATTTTTTCGGGGGATGAACATTTTAGCTATTTTCTTTGCATTATTGCACAATGCTTTCCAAAATGATTGTTATTAATTTGCAGCTCCAGTAGTAATGGATTCATTTGCTGGTCACCCCCAGCAACACTGACCATTTCCATCTGCGTGCTTTGAAGGAAGCTAAGGATCCTATGAAGTGGGCTTAAGTAAATGCATGAACAAGTAGTTACTAAGTCCTTCTTGTGTGCCCAGCACTATGCTAAGTGCAAAAGATACAAATGCAAAAACAAAGTTGGTGCTTGCCCTCAAGGGCCTTGCAATCTAATGGGAACTTTCTCTTCTAAGGGAAGCATAGGAGACCCCCATGAAAGGCACGAACATATGTATGAAGAGGACTGGAAGGGAAGTGATTGGGAATAAGATCTGTAACCGTCTTTGAGGGGTGGATTGTGGAAAGGTCCAAACACCAGGATGGGAAGTTTGCATTTTAGCCTAGAGGCCATAGGGAACCACAAAAGGTTTTTGGTTTGTTTGGTTTTTGTAGGAGGGAAATGGTCAGATTGGTGATTTAGGAATATCCTCGTGGTAGCCATGGGGAGGATAGTTGAGAGAGAAGAGGGTCTAGAAACAGCGAGGCCAACGAGGAGACCACTGCACTCGTCATAGACCATATTGGCCAGAAGTTACAAGGAGCCCAGCCCCTCCAGCCCAGATGATTTACTGGGCACTTTGCAAAGACTGATGGAGGAGGATTTGGGAGCCAAGTGGTTCATCCCCTGGGGACTAGCAAGACTGCCCTGTTTGGCTATGGGAACAGCAGCTGGGTGATTCATAGCCTAGACTGGTTTGATAAATAGCTAAGTGGGACTGCAGGGTGCAGGAGAAAGACCAAGGGGAGGGGGCTGAATCTCCCCTCCCCACAATTTAAAAAACAAAAGAGAAAATGCAACAGGGACCCAAACATCTCTCATAGTACCTGAGGCTGAGCTGAAGGACAAACTTACTGGGAAATAGGCCAGAGGGAAGGGCAACACCAGGGAAAATGGTGACCCTGTGCGGGTCAGGAATCCTAGTCTCCACTACATGCATTAGGGAACACAAAGCCGGGACAGACTTTGAGTTATGGGGCCATAATTCCATCTCAGGGTCCCGTCAGGAGCATATGCCACTTGTATTCGGCTCTTATGGTTTATGAACGCTCCTTGTACCCCACCCCCTTCTCCAGGGAGATTAACAGCTCTGTAAATTACAGTTGTGTTTTTAAAAAAATGTTTGTTGTGTCTCAAACAAAGAACCAAGAACCGAAATCCTTTAAACAGATCTTCCACTCCTGCAGGGGGCCTGAGCTGGGCACTCTCGGCCACTTGGCTTTGGCCCTTGGGAATGGGGTGGAAGAACATGCCAGGGAGGACTCAGTAAGGTGTTTGCCTTTGATTTAGGAGTCTTCTCACATTCTGAGTAGGTGGGTTGGGTGTCATCTTTGTATGTGTTCAATTGTTCAGGCAGAGAAAGGGGAATGAAAATTAATCCAGTTAGACAGTGAATGATGGGATTATTCCAAAAGGAAAGTAGGCTGGGACCAGAACTGAAATGGAGGAGGAGAATAGATTGGATTGACTTTCGGAAATTGCCCAGTTCTTTTGTTTTTAAAAATATATTTTATTACTCTTTTTTTTAACATTATCTACATTTCCCACTCCTTCCACCCCCAAAAATTACAGGGGGGAAGAAAAAAGAGCTCAGCAAAACGTTATGACGTATGACGAGTCTGACATTGTATGCAGTATGCCAGCCCTATAGTCTCCCACCTCTGCCAAGAAGTAGGGGGGGACGTTCTTCTTTAGCACCGCGCTCAGTCCCAAATTTCACAGCTAACATTTGGTTAAAACTCCCCAGGCTTCAAGTGGGAAGGTTTTCTTGTAGTGGTTACTTTCCTTTGGCTTTTCATGGCTTCCCTGCTTCTTTTCTCCCCGGTACTGCTTGCTTCACTTAGCATCCATTCCTACGTGTCTTCCCATGCCTCTCTATCCTCATCATAGGCACAGCTTCTTATAGCTCCAAAATAGTCCATTACATTCAGGTCACACAAATGCTTAAACGTTCCCCCAATAGCTACAGCCCAATTCTTTTAGAAAGTGCAATATTTTTCCTGAAGTGAGATCGTTTAATATTAATATTCTGCTGATAATCTGGGTGAGGAGGGAGTGACTTCCAGGAATAGGGGATAGACAGTCTATGCAAAAACAGCAAGGTGGGAAATGGAGTCAGGAAGAGCAAGAAGGCTAATCTGGCCGGACAGCGTAGAGCATGTAAAGAGGAGCTGTGTATCACAGGCATGGAAAGGCTGGCTGGGGTAAGTAGTGAAAGATTTTGAAGTGAGAGACTGGAGCGTGTACATGATCCTAGGGAAACCAGCTTGAGTTTTCAAAATTGGATGGAGAGAGGATAATTTGCACGAAGACGATCAAGACTGATGGAGGCAGCCTGTTCTTGGCTCTCATACTTCTTTCAAAAATAAATTTATTATTTCTTTGTTTTTTAACATTCATTAATTTTTTGAGCTCTGAGTTCTTTTTCTCTCTCTTGTCCCTCCCTCACCCATCAAGACAGCAAGGAAATGTGATATCAGTTTTAGATGTGGCATCATTCAAAATAGATTTCTGTATTCATATTGCAAAAAAGCAAGAAAAATAAAGTGAAACAATGATGCTCCGACATGCATCCCGACCCCATCGGTTCTCTCTCCAGAAGTGGGCAGCATCTCCCCAAGTCCTTCAGAGTTGTTTTAGATCATTGCATCGATCAGAACATTGGCTCTGATACTTCCAAGGCTTGTGATGCTGTTGATACAGACATTCCCACTGCCAACATAGCCCCTCTATGCGAGGTGTTACAACAAGGTGGGGAAAGCACTGGATTTGGACTCAGAGGACTGGGTTCGAATCCCACCTTGGCCATTTGTCACACAGGAGACTTCAGATAAAATAACTTCATCTCTCTGGGCCTTAGTTTCTTTAACTACAAAATGAAGGTGTTGGACCAGATGACTTCTGAGTCTCCTTGGTGCTCTGAATTGATGAAACTATTCGAGAGTCTTTGAGAGTTACTGTGGCTTAAATATTAATCCACTCCATCACAAGCACCATTTAACTAGCTTCCATGAAGGCCCAGCCCAGGTGGCAGCTGATCACATGGGTTGTTGGTGTTCTCCCCTCCACCCAGCACTTTATCATTTTGTATTTATTTATCACATGCTTTCTGTGCTCTCTCCTGCCTCCAAGTAGATTGTAATTTCCTTGAGGTTAGGAGTTATTTCATTCTTGTCTTAATCTCTAGTATCCAGAGCAGTGTTTGATGCATAGTTTAGGCTTACATTAATTGAAGAGAATGAATTGACTCTAGGTCAGTGGTATTTTCCCTCTCTCAGTTTTCCCATGATGCTATTTCCTTCTGTCTCTATAGCCTGTGTCTGTAAGAGTTGAGTGCATTTTCCTCTGCAGAGAGGGCTGGCTTTCCTTATCAGCTCCTAGATTGTAAGAACTGCCCTGTTTTGGTCACTGTATCTATATTACCTAACATGTAGTAAGAATTTGTCTTCCCAAGAGGCTAGTGTCAATTACCCTCTTGTATCATCTTGTATCTATTTTATTTATACCTATATAACATTTTCTCTGTGCTCACTCACCCAACCCACGCTGAGTCTGGCAGGTCGAATCCCCAGGAGGCAGCTGCGATTACTTTCAGGCTTCTGTGGATGGTTATTCTCCTAATACTAGCTCAAAAGCCCACACTAGTGTGCTTCCCTTCAACAATCAGCTAGTTGCCTCAGTTCTCCAACAAAGGCATTTACTCAAATGGTGTAGCAAAAGCAGTAGCTATAAAGCATTTCTCTTCAAATCAGGTGGCACACTTTCCCACAAATACACAGAGAGTGCAATGGTACTGATGCATAGATAGGAAAAAATATGTCCAAGATAACTCATAATTCTGTAATGTATTGCCCTTTCTTTACTTATGAAGTTAGCTGTGGGGAATGGTATTGGTGACAGACAGGTTGCTCTGTGCTCAGCTAGGCTTGCATCTCATGTCTTGGCTGGACAACTCAATCAGGTTGCTTGGCTGCCAGGCTAATTCTCCAGTAGCCTTGGCTGCTGCTGAGCTGGACTGGACCCATTGCTCAGCCACTAGACTGCCGCCATTGGGCTACTATTGCCAGACTGAGTTGGAAAGCAAAATAAAAAAGATGGCTTTGGAGTTATAATACATCTGGGTTCAAATCCCTGGTCTCACAATTACTAGTTGTGGGACTGTATTGTAAATCACTTTATGTCTTTGAGCCTCAGTTTTCTCATCCATAAAATAGGGACACTAATATACTATGTACCTAATTGGGCTGCTATGAGGAAATCAGCTTTTCAGCCTTAGGCTAAGGTGTTTGAGTTTTAGTCTGTAGACAATAGGAAGCCATTGCCCATTTTTAGTAGGGCAGTGGTACAATAAAAGTGACCTTTTAAGAAGACTAGTCTGACATCTGAATTCAGGACAATGATGAGGAAGATGAAGATAGCTGGCATTTTATGTCACTTTAAGGTATAAAAAGCACTTTGAAGGTATTACTTCATTACATCCTAACATCTTTGTGAAGTAGGAGTTATTATCGTTCCCACTTTACAAATGAGGAAATTGAGACTGAAGTAGGTAACTAACTTGCCTAGGGTCATATAACTAGGAAATGTCTGAGGCAAGATTTTAGTTCTGGTCTTACAGACTCCAGGCCCAGCGCTCTCTTCACTGTGCCACCCAGATGCCTCATGGCCACTTCTGAATGCAGCGGGGAGAAAAGATTCCCTCTGTCTGTCTGATTCTTTATAGAACTGCACTCATGCCTAGATTGTGACCTTCATCTACAAGTAGTCGGCCTGTCCTGTAAACCCATCCTGTGATCAGGGCCAGAAGGACTTAGGTTAGTCGGGCTCTCTTGCTACCCTGAGACAATATTAAGAGTGGGATTAGTTAAACTCTTTTTAAATTAAACGAGTGTAAAATATTTTAATTTTAATTCTATAAGTCATAGGGACAGGGATAGTGAGTGGATTTGTGATTTTTTTTTGGTCTGGGAGCTCCCAGGTGGGAAAACTCTCTTTATCAAGGCAGGCTGGCACCTTCTCTGCAATTTATGGTCTTAGAACTGCTTGGGGCACTGACTTGACAAGGGTCATGTGATAAGTATAGCATGTGTAAGAGGCCTGACTTGAACCCAGGCCTTGCTGGCTCTGAGGCCATCTTACTGTCCCTCCAGAATATCCCACAGACATCTTAAATTTAAAGTGTCAAACGTAGAACTCCTTCTATTTAGGCTTCTCATTACCTACAGGATAAAATCCATACACCTTAGCCTTGTATGCAAGGCCCTGAATTGTTCTGGAAACTGTTCTGGAAAACCCAGTTTTCCAGAAATCCTTCAGGTCTCAGATTTTCTTTTTAGACAGAGACTGAGAGACAGAGACAGACGGAAACAGAAGCTGAGAGGCAGAAACAGAGAGACAGAGACAGAGAGAAAAAAAGAGACTAGTCGAAAAGAACAGGAGTAGTGAGGGGAAAGCTAGAAGGAAGAAAGTCAGAACTGAGAAGCAGAAGAGATATCTCTCCTGGAGAGAGGCAGGAAGCTGATCAATACTGATTCTTTCGTCTTCCACACGGTGGTGCCAGAGCCCTAAATTGCCTGGTTGTTGTGTAGCTGCTCGAGGATGGAGGCAGTACCTCATGTTTACCACAGGGTGGCAAGCTTTGCTCAGAAGAAACCATCCTCTGTTTGGAAATGGCATTGATGAAGGAAGCCATCTTGGCGCACAGAGCTGATGGATGAGACACTCCCTATCTCACGTACAATTCTCCTTTCTTCACGGTTTAGAAAGTAGAAAACCCACCAGTTTCCAGACCTCTGTGCTGCTGTGGAAGTACTAGAGTCAATATTCTTGGGCTTTTGGAGAGGCCAGGTAGGGCAGTAAGGGGAGACTACCTACGTGACCTTGGCCAAGTCCTTTCCCCTCTCTCTGGGGGGTGTGGTCTTCACACCTGTAAAGTGAGGAGATTGGGCTAGATGGCCTCTGAGGTCCCTCTTTGCTCCAGAGCTCTGCATTTTTTTTATGAACCCTCTGACTTTGGATAAATCACTTAACTTCCAGACCTTGGTTTCTCCATCAGTAAAATGAGAGAATTAGACGAGACGGCTTCTAAGCTCCCCATCCAGCCCTAAGTCTAGAAGCCTAGAGCAGGGAAGGGCCTCGGAAGATAATCTAACCCAGCTCCTCATTTTACAAGCGACCAAGGCCTTGAACAAGCTAAGTGACATTGTCCAAGGTCACAGAATGGGCATTCAAACCCAGCCCTTTGGACTCCCGATCTAGAACTCTTCCAATGACCCCTGTGCTTTCCTATGTGAATTGTTTTTTTCTTATTTTTGGCTTTGTATCCCCACCATCTAGCACAGCATTGCAGGTACTCAGTAGGTACCCAATAAACCCTTGTAGAACTGAATTGAGTTGAATAACTGAACTCACATGCCCATGCCTGTTTTCTTTGGGGCAGAATTCACCCGCAAGTGAACCCTAACCATTTGACTCTGGTGAGGCTGTCTATTTTCTAAAATAGTTTTTCTTAAGTACCCAATTAAAATGAGCATCTTTTAACAACACTCATCTTCCCTCGAAATGATGATTGGACCTTCGAGATAAAGAAACCCATTGCCAAGTCTGAGTAGGTGATGGGGAGGGTAGAGGGAGACATTGGGTTGGGGCTGCCAAGCTCACAATGAAGCTCTTTAGAAAAAACATGAAGTTAGCAAATAGTATGGACAACAACTTAGGCCCAATTCTGTCTCTGTCAGTGGGTCACTCTATGATGCAGCGATGCTGCTGATGGAAGAGGGCACACGAGACGACACTTTCCATTCTGGGTGACATACGGGAAGTCTTTGTACTTCTCTGGGCCTCAGTTTGCTCAGATATAAAATGAGTATGTTGGATCAGATGATTCCGAAGATTCCTTCCAGCTCAAGATCTAGGATTATTATTACCATCCTTAAGACTTTGATTGAGTTGTGACTTTTCTGTACCTTAATTCCTTCTCTGTAAAATAAAGGTAGTAAATGAGTTGACCTCTGAGATTCCTTCCAAGTCAGACTCCTGCCTATGTCATCTTTCCTAAGTCTTGGCTTTTCCAGGCCTCTGTAAAACGCAGGCGTTAGACTACCCAGACTCTGAAGTCCCTCTAGATCCAGGCCCCTCTTCCAGGACAGTGTCTGTAGCTAGTGCCTGAGGACCAGGAAGTCACCCCGCCCACATGGAACAATGGTTTCTTTCACTTGGGATGGATGCAACTGTTACAAAACACCCACACTCTCACCGTGGGCTGGTGGCAGCTGTCATATTTCTAATCCATCCAAGTGACAGGGAGGTGATTATTTCTGGATGTGACTTCCCTCCTCTTCTTTTCTTTCACAATCGGGCTGGTGCTCAGAAGCCCTCAAATGGAAAAGATGAAATGCTTTCTGAGATGACACTTGTTCTGGGAAATGGGAGACTTGGTGACAAAAGATGATTTAACATTGGCCCCTGTCCACTTCGGTCAGCTGAATATTGGGTTCCAGTGAAACATTCTCTCATCTGAGGATGATTCTGAATGTTGAGGCCTGGAGATTCAGAACTGGTTGCAAAAAAGGGGCAAAGGTAAATAACTGAGAGAATAGGGAAATAACAAGCTGGAATTATCTTGGAAAGCTGATGGGGTCCTTCATCTGGCCCAGGAAGGCTTTCATCCCAACTCTGGGATCTCGCCTCTGTCTCTCAGCAGATTAGCGTCGCGGAAGAAGATCTGATACACTCCGTCCCCTGCCTCTGGAATGCCTGGCTCCATTGAGGCCAAATGCTGTGGCTTAGCTTAGCTGAGACATCATTACTTCTTTGATTTTGTCCCCTGAGAACCCAGCTTCTTTTTCATCCCTTTTTCCCTTTGTTCACTCGTGACAAAATCATTCTCTACAACAACCACAAGTGCCATGTGCTTCTCCTTAAAGACCTCTAATGAGTGGGAGCCCACTATCTCCCAAAGCAGCCCATGCTTCTTGTGGACAGGCCACAACAGGACATTTTTTCCTGAAGTTAAATGCAAATTTGTCTCTTTGTAACTTTTCCTCATTGCTCCAGATTCTTTAACACCAAGGGCCAAATGAAACAAGTCTAACCGATCTTCCCTATGACAACCCTTCTGTTTGCATATAACAGTCATGACCTCCTTTTCCAATCAACCTTCTTTTCTTCAGCCCAAGAGTTTCTTCAACTCATATTCTTTATGACATGGACTCAAGGCTCTGGACCATTTTGGTTGGCTTTCTCTGGACCCTAGCCAATTTATCAATGTCTTTTTAAAACTAAGGTACCCGGACCTGAACACAACATTTCAGATGAACGCTGATGAGCACAAAGCACAGAGGGCTGATCTCCTTATTGTTGTAAGTCAGCTTTCTTTTCATTGCTTTAGCTTTTTTTTTGGTAGCAAAAGCACACTCTTGACTCACTTTGACCTTGTAATACACTTAAACCTTCATGTGCCTTTTCCCTTCCTTTTTCCTGCCCTTCCCTTCCCTAACCCTGCCTCTTCCCTTCCCTTCCCTTCTTCCTTCCTTTTATGACTAGGTCTCTCTACCTCATCTAGCCTAGAAGTGCAGTGGCCATTCGTGGGCCAGTCTCCGTAATAATCAGCACAGAAGATTTAACCTGCTTAGTTTGTCCTACCTGGGCCAGTTCTCCCCTCTTAAGATAGTCTGGAAGCTCTCTGCTCCCAGGGGCTCACCATACTGACACAAGATAGCATGGACTTAAAAAGGTCTTTATCCTGACTACAGCTCAGAGTTTCTGAACCCACCAGCCTCAGCCTTCCCAGCAGCAAGGACTACAGGTAGGCCCAATCACCCTTGACCCACCTAATTTACAAAGAGCTGTCTAGACACACCTCCTCTCCCACTTCAGTGTGGGGAAGACATAGAGCTGACTTTTGAACCCAGGTATAATATAAAAGTAAACATTTCTCCCCATCGAATTTTATCTTATTCAATTCAGCCCAGTGCTCTAACCCAGCAATATCTTTTTGGGTCTTGATTATATCATCCAGTATTGGCCATCGTTCCCTTCTTTTTGTCATTGGACTATGATGATGTTGACATCAACTACTCCTGAGATTCATTCATTCAAAAACCTTTATCAAGCATCTACTATGTGAAAAAGCACTGTTCTTGGTGCTGGAGATACAAAGATAAGTGTGGCAAGTAAGTACACACATATGACTATTACGATCAGCAGCACAAGAGTAAAGAACTCCATACGATGAGCAATTGGAACAGGAGATCGCTTTTACCTGGGCAGTGGGGATTATCAGGGAAGCCATCATGGAGAAGGTGGCATTTGAGTTGGATCTTGAAGAAAGAGAAGCATTTTCATTTCCACTAACAGAGAGAAAAGCTCCTTGGCTTTTGTCAAAAAGCAATCACTCAGCGGCCTTGGCTTTAACAGAGCATTGAAGAAAGCAGGCTGCACGAGGATGAAGAGTGAATCAAGGATCATACAGAAATGCTGTTGACTGGAGGTGACTGGTTAGAAGTTTGGGAGTGAAAGTGACTTGATCCTGTGTTCAGGGTTTCCTGTGGCCTGACCAGAGGGAGCACCCCCACAGTTGGTCTGCTGACAAAGATTTTCTTGAGGAAGACAGATAGAAATAGAGACAGGTTAGCAGTTTCCAGATGGCCTTGAGTAGTCATAGTTATGACAATAGAACAGTGGAAAAAGCACTTAGGGTCAGAAGATGTGATTTCAGATCCTGTCTTTGCTATTGCCTCGGTGATTTGGGGTCTTTTTGCCTCCCTGTGCCTCAGCTTCCTCATCTGTAAAATGAGGATGTTGCATTAGATGTCCTTCAAAGCCCCTTCTAGCTCGAAATCTGTGATTCTTTCTCTTCTCTAGTCCTCTTCTGGTCGCTCTCCAAATATAAGGAAACAATAAATAGGCACTGGGTATTTGCATCACATTCTGTTAGAGCAGAGGGACCAGCCAATGTGAGGAGGGTGATCAAGTTCCAGGGAAGGATGATGTCTAGACATCAACACCCAGGCAAGAAGGCTGAGTCTTCTATCCTGTCCTGACTTCCTGCAGACTTTCTTCCTTGTGCCTTGCTTTGTCTAGTGTGATCTTATTACGGTAGACTTCAGGGACTTTTGTGCCAAGCACATTTGCTAAAAAATCAGTTCAGGTCCTGGGTCCACCCCCTGATAATTCTGCTCAGTGTACTACTCCCCGAGTCTACACTAACTATTTCTTTGAAGGAGAGGAGGTCAAGAGCATGTTTTGAGCTGGAAAGTCAAAGGCACAACACAACTCCTGGCCCTTAGTTGTCAAATGCCCTACAAAGAGGAGTGTCCAATCATCCATCCCCTGGAAGCTGCTGGTGATTGGAGCAAATTTGAGAAATTTGGGACTCCTGCCTCTTTGCTCTTGTTTATTCTTCTACCTAAACTGTCCTTTTCCTAACGTTCCATGTTTCATTTCATTCTAGTACGTAAACACTCTACTATCAGTAAGTCAACACATTAACCAATTCTCAGCTACCAGGCACTTGCTCCAGCAGCTTCCTAGTGGCCCTAGAAACAAATACAAAACCTTCTATTTGTACACAAAGTAGGCACTCATCCTTGGAGACAGAACTAGCATGAAACCAAAACGATTTAGCACCAGGGCCCCACATCTTCCTTCCTGAAAAGGTGTGCTTCCTTCCTAAGGAGACTTCCACTGGACCCCTCGTTCTGTTAGTATGGCCATTTACAGGCAGTCATTCCCAGGGTCCTATCATTAGAGCATTCCTTTTTGAAGGCTTACCTCCCCTGTCACCAACTCTCTTGTCCTCAAGTGAAAATATTCTACTCAATAAACATTTACTATTGGTTGATATTGATAAATATGCAATACCTTTGACTGTTGACACACACTGGCTATCGTATAGGACTTAGAGTTGGGAAGGGATTTTAAACCTCATTTAATCTTTGTTTACAGATGAGGAAACTGAGGCTCAGAGTGGTAAAATATTTACTTCAGATCTCACAGGTAGTAACTTAAGGGCAGTTTTCAACGGGCATCAAGGTATTTTCCTTCATCAGGCTGAGATGTGCCCTTTGGGCTAAGTCAACCACCTGAATGACACCCTCCCATTTTTAAGACAAGGGAACTGAGGCTCAGAGGAAGGATCTTCCCTAATTCCCTTTTAAGGGGATGAAGTCTTCTTTCGACCATGGTTTTCAATATAATCTTTGGGAAACACCTATAAAACCTCTATGTCTTCCAAATGATTGTAAGTGGCCATGTCGGGATGATCAGCCATTCTTCCCCACCCCCACTCCTTCACAGCATCAGGACAGAAGATCCAATGGCTGCCATTGAGACTACTTCCCATAATTCATGCCTGAGCTGGGTTAGTCCTGTCACAGATATATCCTCATTAGTATTTCTGTAGAGATTTACATACTGAAGATGCTGTCTGCCACCTAATTAAACTATAGCCTGGGATAAGTCAGTGGGCACTAGGGAATCAGAGAATGGAAAAAACCTGAGAAATCACAGACTACATCCCCCTCATTTTATTGATAATAATGCTTTCTATATGAACCCTACCTGACAATCCCAGAGCGTTCATTGATGTTGGCAGCCCTGATCCTCACCATATCTCTTTGAAATGAAAAGGGAAGATTATAACTTCTATACTTCAGGTGTACAAGCTTAGGCACACAGCAAGAGAAGCAAGACCATCAATCATCAACTAGTTACTTATAAAGTGCCTACTATGCACCAGACACTGTACTAGGTGTTGGGGATGTAAACACAAAGAGTGAAATAATCCTTACGGACAAAAAGCTTACATTCTAATGTGCCAGAACCCAGATTTTTGGACTCATAGTCTAGTGACTTGCTGGTACCCTATGTTGCCTCTCTTGCTACCCAGAGTGTGACACAAGGAATCAGTGATCAAATTAGGACCAGAACTCAAGATTCTGGACTGGGATAAATAAAAACTGCTTCAAAAGTTTATGTTATATGGAAGGAGACAGGATGTATGGATAACAGTATATAGAGAATATCTACCAAAAAAATAACTAGCAAGCTAGACCACGTGGTTAAATTCAGGGTCATTAGAAAGCAGAGGCACCCAAAGTTGGGGGGTGGAGAATCTGGAAAGGGTTCATGGAGGAGGTGCTTCCTAGGCTGCACCCTGGAGGAGAGGGGGATTCTGTGAAATGGAAATTAAGAGGGTTAGCAAGACTACTTGGACTGAGGCCTCATGGGTTTCTAAAAAGTTACCAGAAATGTCTCGTGAGGATAAGGAAAAAACATGTCTCTATCTGTCCATAGATGCCATGTTTTTCCTAACCCTAGTTCTTGGGAGACTTTTGAGAGTCAGAGTACTTTTAAATCCTTTACCATGGACTAGTTGTTTCCAATACAGTGTTCAGGAGAAATGGGTCTGGTTCTGAGGGGGGACACATATATTTCAGTCCATATCTTTTACCTATTCCATGGTTTGCCTCAATAATATATCTTTAGGTCCTACCTTAGATCCCCTCCCACTCCCACTCCCTATTTTAGTCATCTTCAACTTGTATATTTTTATTCCTGTTTAATCCCCACATCAGATTTTTCTGCTCCCTTTACTGGTTCCTTCAATGTCCCTGATACAATATACAAAATTAAGTCTACTTCCCTTGCTACAAATTTCACCAACCACTCTACTCAACCATAACTGATTCTGGATCATTCCCTACAGTGACTGTTGCTTGCCCACCACCCTGTTCTCCTCCCACTTCTCTCAAAGCTCCTGATTCTTCTCCTTTTATTGACATCCTTGTCCTGACCCCTTGATGTTAGCATGCACCAAGGTTCTATCTTCAGTCCTCTTGTCCCTCACCTCTGTGTCTCTGCACTGGATATCACCCAACCTTCTTCAACTCCATCTCACAGAATCCCCCTTCTCTTCCAAGGTGCAGCCTAGGAAGCACCTGCTCTATGAAGCCTTTCCTGATTCCCCACCCCCTAACTTCTGGCACCTCCCCTCTCTAATGGCTCTGAATTTAACCACTTGTTCTAGCTTGCTAGTTATTTTTTTGTAGATATTTTTTATATACTGTTATCCATCTGTGCTATCTCCCTCCCTAACACAAACTCTTTGGGACTAGGTATTGTTGAATTCTTCTCTTGGTACCCAGAGTATCTTATGGAATAGATACTTAGTGAATGTTTGTTGATAGATTGATAACAGCCCAATTTAAATTCCACTTCCTTTATGAAGCCTTCTTTGATCTCCTCAGTTGATAATGCCCTCTGGCCTGCACTATTATCATGTGATACTGTACATTATTCGATTTAATTCAAGCCAATATGTACTTATTAACTCCCCTGCACCTGGAATTGTACTAGGAGCTGAAGAGATGGCATCTCATGCCTCTATTCTAGTAAAGCACATGCCTCTTGGAGAAGCTCATTTTGAGGTGGTACAGTAGATAGAGCCTTGGGCTTGGTGACAAGAAGATCCAAGCTTGAATCCCGCTTCAGACAAGTTACTGGCTGTGTGATATTAAGCACATCCCTTAGTCTTTTTGAGACTCAGTTTCCTCCTCTGTAAAATGAAGGAGGTTGGAGTGGATGACCCCTTTGGTCCTTTCCCACCCTAAATCTGTGATCTTAAACTTTGCATTTCCTGAGGTGCCTAGCAGAAGCCCATGTGGCATTAGCTTACTGTACACCATATCACAGAATGGGGCCATAACCATGGATGTGTGGAAGAAGGGGAAAACAGGAGATGAAAGCAAGCTTTATTAATGTCCCACTCTGAGGCAACAAATAGCCCCACTGGGAGTCATGGCTGCCCAGGGAAAGGAATCCCAAGCATGGTTATTGGGTTTCATTAGCCACTAATTAATTGCTGTGATGTAAATAATTCAACAATACAAGTGACTCACAAACAAAGAAGAAACTGCATCCCACCCTGATGATGTACACCCACATTCCGCTGTCTTCACCCAGAAAGGAAGAAGCATTTTGTTTAAGAAAAGGGGAGCATCGGGTACAAATGAGGAAACTTGTCAACACAATCCTTCCAAGTTATTTATTCCTTGGATAAATGATAAAATTTAATAACTGGCTAGAAACTTTTTGTTTTGCTGCAGTTGGTTAGAAGTTTTCATGGGAAGCTGTAGAAAACACTGGAAAGGAAACGCATGTACTTAGCATTTAGCAAATGAATTAAATTACCTTTGACTTTTGTCAGTTTATGTCCTTTGGCTTAAAATTGTACCAATTAACAATTGTCTTTTGTTAGTATGGAATAGATATGGAATAGAATGGTCTGATATCCTCCCTCCTTCCCCTGGCACATATATATATATACGTATATATACATATATTCCCCTTGGCAGTAATAATAGCTAGCTTTTATAAAGCAAATCACTTTGCAAATATTATCTCATTTGACCCTCACAACATGCTTGGGAGGTAGGTGCTATTATCTCCCCCATTTTACAGATAGAAAACC
Organism: Phalanger gymnotis; assembly: GCA_028646595.1. Lineage (NCBI taxonomy): Eukaryota > Metazoa > Chordata > Mammalia > Diprotodontia > Phalangeridae > Phalanger > Phalanger gymnotis. The sequence continues at coordinate 12,067,576 of CM053623.1, forward strand.
AAGGTAGACCAAAGTTTAAGTGATTTGCCCAGGGTCAAGGAGCTACAAAGGTTAAGCCTTTCTGAGGCTGGATCTGAATTCAGCTCTTCTAGACTCTGGGTCTGGCACTCTATCCTTTGTACCATCACCTTGAGAGAAAAGTCTGTGTAATTGTTGTCTTTTCAATCTCAGTGCCTAACACAAAAGTGGTGCTTAATAAATGCTTATTGAGTTAGTGAACTATTAGTCTTTTCATTCTGAAATTATCTTGTATTTACTTGTCGGTCTAGATGTTAAATTAGAAGGTGAGTTCCCTGGAGGGTAGGAATAATTTCACTTTTCCTTGTGTCCCATCACTTAGCACTTAGCCTGGCATAGAGGAGGTGTGTAACACGTCAGAAGGAAGAGGAGAGAAGTTCCATCCTTTTATTTCTTCAAGGCCAATGGCATGGGTGGCATAACAGTTCTGGCCCTGGTCATCCTCATGAGCCATTGTTCCTGAAGAGTTCACAAAACCAAACCGTCCTAGAAGTGGAATGGACCTCAGTTTTCATCTAGGCCAACCTATAATTAGGTCCATAAGGATCATAGATCTGTACTTGGAAGAAAGCTGAGACCATTGTCCAACTTTTTTATTTTACAGATGAGGAAACCGAGGCCCATGAGATGAAGTCACTAGTCAAATGTCACGCAGGTAGTGTCGGAGTCAACATTTGAACCCAGGTCCTCTGCCTTCAGAGTAAATGCTTTTCCCACTGAACTCTACCTCCCTATTTCTATTGCATCCCCCGTCTCTGCTTGAACACATTGAAGGAGGCAGAACCTTAATTTCCAGCCCATTTCACTGGTGGATAACTCTCATTCTTGGGAAGTTTTCTTGAGGCCAAACCTGAAATTGCACCTTCTATCCCTTGCTCCCATTTCTGCCTTTGGGGCCCCAATGGGACACATAGATATCTTTTCCAGGTGATATCCCTTCATATACTTGATGGCATCTATTATATCTCTCCCTACTCTCCTTTTCTCCAGGCTAAACATTTCCAGTTCCTTCAGACAGTCCTTATTGGCATGGACTCAAGCCTCTTCCCCATCCCAGCTGCCCTCCCTTGGAGTCACTTCATATCATTTCAAATCCTATCATTTTCTGCCAATGACTTTAACAGTTTCCCAACCAATTCTGATGTGTGCTGGAGAATAAGGAAAGCCTCAAAAGTCAATCCTCTGGCACTTAAAACTGTGTTTGTTTGTTTACAAAGGTATTGCTAGCAGGCTTCCAGGTTGGAAAGGAGAGAGCAAGAAAAAGAGAGGGAGAGGAGAGAAAACATTTAATTTAAATGAGAAGCAATTTAAATGCTTAATTAGTTGGGGGGAAAGTGGGGAACAGGTGGTGTATCAGTCTGCCAGCAATCTTCAAATGGAAGTTGGTGCAAATTATTTCTTGGATTTAAAATGAAAAATGGGAAGCCCTTAAGTAGGAAGATTCATAATAGGCCAGGAGCTGCTGGGAGAGCACCTGATTATGCAGCGAGATCCAATTTGAACAGTAGAAAATGTGCCCATTTTTGTTTTCTTCTGAGGGAGGGCTGATCCCAAGCTCACTGAGGAGATTGACATGAATTCCTATAGATCTAAACAGTGGTGGCTACATGTGGCTACACAGTCCCCTCAGAACAGGAGAATGAAGGCCAAGCAGAATGAGCTACCATATTACATCCTCTCCTGATGCCCCGAGGGGACAAGTGCTCCTCTGGCCTGGCAAGAGCAATACATTTTTGGTCCTCCATTCTCAGCATCCTTCCTGGCTCCACTATTTTGTAGGTTTTTCCTCCACAGAGAGATTTCATCTGGAGCTAATCCTGGGCCCTTAAAGGCTATTTCAGTGGAGTTGAAGTCTTCTAGGTCATATCAAGTTGGAAGGACTTTATTGACTAGCATTTCATGCAAATTTCTGAAGGACTCATCATGTGCTGCTTGTAGTGTGGCAGTAGGTGCTGGCATACACAGAAAGAAATGGAATAGTCCGTGTCTTCATGGAGCTCACATTCTAATGGTCTTCAAGTATGGGTCCTAGATGGTGCAGTGGATAAAGCGCCGGCCCGGAGTCAGGAAGACTCATCTTGAGTTCAAATCTGGCCTCAGATACTGGCTGAGTGACCCTGAGCAAGTCACTAAACCTGTTCGCCTCAGTTTCCTCATCTGTAAAATGAGCTAAGAAGGAAATGACAAACCATTCCAGTATCCTCTGCCAAAAAAAAACTCCAAATGGGGTCATAAGGAGTCAGACATGACTGAAAAACAACCGAACAGTAGGGGTCTTGGCAAGAGGCTACAAATTTGCCATTTGTAGAGTGGCTTAGTTCATTGGAAGACTCTCATCACCAGGTTTGCCCTGGAAAAGAGGGGTGGGCTTTGAGGCTAAGATCTTTCTCGCCAATTAGGCTTGTCCATTACCTTATGTTTATTTTCCATATGTTTTCTCTCCTGGATGGGTTTTGTCTTGTTCTGGTGGAAAGAGACTTCTCACTGACATTTCCTCATGATGACCAAATTCCATTTAATTCAATCGACCTTTATTACACACCAGCTAGGGGCCAGGCATTGCAGGAGAAGACAAAACTAAGTGGTCCCTTTCTGTAAGGAAACAAAGGGTACACAGGTTCACAAACACAAAAGAAATGTGGAATTTTTTTGGTGGGGAGAGAGGGAAAGTACTTGTAAATTATTGGAGGAACCGGAAAGAGCAGACCACAGAGGAGGTGGTACCTGAGCTAAGTCTAGAGAAGCTAGAGATGGTAGTAAGGCAGAGGAAGAGCATCCCAGGCATGGGACACGGCTTTCCAAGGTCTTCCTGTACTGTACAATATTCATTCATACAATTACTCATTCATTCAATTCATTCATTCATTTGAGCTGGAAGACACCTTGGAAACCATTTCCTGTTTTGAAGATGGGGAAACTGAGGGAAAAGCCAAAATGAGACTTGCCCAGGATCCCACAATGTCTCCTCTGTGTTGACTCCTAGGAGAGCTTCTGGAAAATGAGTGATGGTGTTTGGTATACTTGTCTCTCTCTCCCCACACCACCCTCCACTTCTACATTCCCAATGAATTCCAGAAAGCCAGAAATCAACAGAATCCAAAAGTCATACTTGTCATGCAATTCACTGCTGGAAGATACTCTATTTTATGTGAACTTTGGATAGTCAAGAACCAAGGATGTACATGGTGCTGAGTGTACAGAATCATGTGTTCCCATTAAAGGTGATTAGATATTGATTTCCAAGCTCTGTAAAGTAAGGCAAACACTCAGTGATTCAGAAGCTCTTGGGAATGGAATCATTATGGGTTGGTTGGGAGTTTATGGGGGAGCAGATGTTGGCAGAGACTCAGAAGTCACAATTTGCAGGAAAAAAGTCTGAAGCAGACAGCTAACAAGGCTTAAGGGAAAGGAAGTTGTCCATTGACCACTGGATTATTTTGCTTTGCTTTGTGTTGTGGGAAAATATATGTATATCTATACATTTATGTATATAGATGTATACATCTGTATGTGTGTATATTCTTGATGCCAATGCACATATATGCTGCTTGTCATCAAGCAAACTATATGCGATAAAACCTCACAGTTTCATTTGTAACAGCATCCCCTCTCTTTGTGAGTTCACTTTCTTGCAACCTGAACCTACTGCAGACCCCTGCTGCAACTGTTCTCAAGGTTCTAGGAAGGGACAAACTGGGGAGCAGAGCTATGCCTCTACTACTGTGGCTCATGAACCCCCACCAGTTGCTTACCGTGAACAAACCAGCCATATGATTCAATTAACTCTGAAACAAGACATTTACTTAAAATGCAAAGAATAATGCCATAACATTACTAACACAAACCTGAGGCACAATCTTCACCCAAAACATACAGCCTCTATAGAGAAGGTGGTCACAAAGTTAAAGTACAATAGTAGTAAGGCATATGTGCAGGAAACACAAGTGATCAAAGCAACTCACCATTCTGGGACTTCAGAAATTGATGCTCTTTCTTGGTGTCCTTGTGTGGTTCACTGGTGGGTGTGATGTCTGTGTTGGACAGGTAACTCTGTTGCTAAGTTGGCCTGCTCCCATGCTGGGCCGAGAAAGCTCCTCACACAGCCCAGTATCTCAGGTGGATGACTTTCTTTGCTGGACTCCCTTCTTTTGATATTCTGCTATTAGAAAGGGCTACCCCTCTGCCCAGCTGGCCTTTCTCCTTCATGGCAGCTATAATCTCCAGCATCTCTCCTTCAGTTTCGCCTGATGTCTTCAGATCAGATAGTGCTATGCTCTTTCAAAAAGGGCAAAGACTTAGCCTAGTACTGACAGAAACCTTTCCAGTTTTACTTCTTTGCCTGGGTTCTGAGGGTCTTCTCTATCTCTCAGCTCACAGTTAACAAGGCTTTACTAGTTTACTAGGCTTTGAAATATTTTTGTTTTTAAACCAACCTTCCTGGTTCAGAACTGGCTTTCCTCAGTGAGAGACCTCATTCTGGCTTACAATAATTAACCTATATATTTACTAAATCCTTCAATGAACATTTATCCACTAATTACAAAACAGTTCTGGAATTCAGAGATCCCTAGTCCTTCTTGGACATAGGCTATGTGGTAAAATGGATAGAATGCCCTGGGCTACAGTCAGATAGACCTGAGTTCAAAGACACTTACTAGCTGTGTGACTCTGGGAAAATCGTTTAATCTGTTTGCCTAGGTTTTCTTATGTGTATAATGGGGATAATAATAGTACCTTCCACCCAGAGTCATTGTGGGGATCAAATGAGATTATAATTGTAAAGTACTTTAACACAGTGTCTGGCACATAAGTGATAAATAAATAAAATAACTATAAATGATATATAATATATTATATATAAACAACATAAAATAACCATAAATAAATAATATTATTTATAGCCATAAATATATAGCCATAAATAGCTATGATTATTAATAGAATAATATAATTAAATTATACATAATGTATGTGTATACATTATATATAATATGTATATATATTATTATACATAATATATGTACATATTATACATGTCTATGTATGTATGTGTATATACATACATATATTTATATGCACATACATATATGTATACACACATATGTATACGTGTATGATAGCACAGTGGATAGAGTATCAGGCCTGGAGGCAGGAAGACTCATCTTCTGAGTTCAAATCTGGCTTCAGACACTTACTAGCTGTGTGACCCTGGGCAAATCACTTCACCCTGTTTGCCTTAGTTTCCTGATCTGTAAAATGGACTGGAGAAGGAAATGTCAAACCACGTAGTCCCTGCCAAGAAAACCCCAGATGGGGTCACAAAGAGTAGGACACAATTGTGCAACAACAACACAATCGTTGTCATTGTTCTTGTTTAAATGGACATCGGGGAAATAAGCGCTGAAGCAATCTTCGCCCTGGGTAAATTCATTGTCTCTGTGGGCTAATTCTTAGAACTCCCCGCCCCCCGCCCCCACCCACCACACACATACACACACACAATCTGGCATTCGCCTTTGCCTTTGTTCCTTTTAATCCACAAAATTACCAGAATCTGAAGGGGCGGGGCACTCTTACAATATATAATCCTCTTTTTGGCTATCCTTATGTGTTTGAATATTTGTGTTTGGTGATGATTGCTAAAAATTAAAACACATTGTCAAAATTAAAACAACCCAAAGAATGAGTTGGGAAATAGCTTAGTGACAATTTATCTCCACTTCTAGAAAACAAACTCAAAGGTTATGCCTTTCTCACTGGATTAGGAATGTCTTCATATCAGAAGGATGAGATGGTGACTCAGCTTGATGTGGGGAAAGAACGCTGAATTTGTGGTCACAAGACCAAGAATCAGGTCTACTACTTACTTGTTCTTTCACCTAGGGCTGTCACTGTGTCTCGTTTTTTCCATCTTTAAAATGAGGCTAATAATATTAGCACTACCTACCCCACAAGGTGTTTTTTGAGCATCATCGTGAGAATGCAGATGACAGTGCCTTGAAACCTGAGAGTGCCCTAAAGAAATTATTGTGTATGTCGTCTCTGCCTCCAGTAGGCTTCCTGAAGATTTAACCCTTATATCTCTGGAATTCCCACTAAGACATGCCTGTGATGCCCTGATTGGTTAGTGCCTAGCATGGCTAACTCCACCTGGCTCTAGTTGTAATCATTTACTAGTGCCTTTCGCCCCAGCCATGTTCTGGCTTGAACCTACACAAATTACTCCCCTTGCTTGGCTGTTGGTTTATATTCATGTCCTCAGTACTTAGCACAGTATTGGCTATAATTACTGAGTCATTTCAGTTGTGTCTGTATCTCCATGACCTTATTCGGGGTTTTCTTGGCAAAGACAGCGGAGTAGTTTGCCATGTCCCTCTCCATCATGCTGGGCAAATAGGTGGCACTTAATAAATGCTTTATTTTTAAAAATTTATTGTCATCATCATATCCTCTTTGTTTAGCAGAGTGGCAAGCACATAGTAGGTGCATAAATGTTTTAAAAATCCAATTCCATTCAGTTGTACAAATGTAACAAATGCCTGCTGTCTGGTAGGATGTGAACTAAGTGCTGAATATGCAAAGGAAAAAAATTGAACATTTCCTGTCCTCAGAGACCTTTCGCTTTGCTCTTCTTGAGGCTGTACTACCACTCATCTGGTATGTCATGTGGGGAGGACTTTGGGGGTATGGGTTGACTTTGATGGTGGCTCAGATCCTTCCCAACTCGCAGATTTCTAGGGTTCTATGATTCTGGGATCTGGGAGGGAAGAAGAATATCTCCTTCCATATTTCTGAGAACAATTACTCTAGCGTTACAGAATGCAAGCCCAAGCCAGCCAAAGGACTGCCCAATACTTCTTTGGGACTCTTGGGCCCTGCCTCTGTATTACTGGCCATGACGTGTTTCTGGTGATCTTTTGACATATGCATCAATGTCTATCTTCTTTGTACTCTAAAAAATTTGTATTCATAGGGACTTCTTTACTACCTCCTCTTTCATTCATTCAGCATTACTCTTGCTCTGAAATAAAAAAAAAAACCCATCTTATTCTTTTATTAATAGGGTGCAGAACTTTAAAGGGTTACAGAAAAGAGCCAAGACTAGGCTCCAATCAAAGTCTCCCTATTGAGGGCCAACTCATTCTTTGCTGTAACTTGAGAGTAAATTATGACCTTGTGATGGACTCCCAGGTATTTCTTACCCGGTATATAAAAGGTCAGGTTTTAATGTTGTCTGTGATATATGCACATAGCTCGAGATTAGGCAATTTTGAATGACAGAGTTTAAATTATGATTCAGTGAGGAGGCAAGAAGTAAAAAATCACAGCTTTGCTGGAATGTCAAGAAAAAAAGAGAAAATATCTTGTTCTTAGTCTGTCTACATGAGCCTAAGGATTAAAGTAGCAACCTGGAATGGTCTTTTAATAAGAATGGCTAACATTTATATAGCACCTACTGTGTGTTAGACACTGTGCTGAGTGCTTTACAAATATTATCTCATGTGATCTCAACAACCTGCTATTACTGTCATCCATTTTACAGATGAAGAAACTGAGGCAAATAGGAGTTAAAGTGGCTTGTTTGGGGTTACACAGATAGTATGTGTCTGAGGAAGGATTTGAACTCATGTCTTCTAGAAAGCCCAGAACTCTACCCACTGCACCGGAAATTTCCCTGGATAATGAGATAAAGCTGGACAAATCTTTAAGTTCTCTGCATCCTGTGAATAAACATTCAGTACAGACAAATACCTAGCTCTCCCTTACCTCACCTATCGCAAGGTTAGTCCATATAGGAAACTGGCCCAATCTGATGGCGCCGCCTAGTGTCCAGGTCAAGGAACTATCTGACTCCTCTTCCCTATACACTCCTTTCTTCCCCCCTTTAGAAGCATTGTACAAACAAAACCATTTCTCTTTTTTCCTTTTGGCTTCAGTTTCCCCATCCATAAAATGGGCATTGTACTATTTCTACTACCTACCTCACAGATTTGTTGGGAGCCACTAGAAAAGATCGCTTCTGGGAAAGTACCTTGTATTCTAAATTACTAGTAACTGTAAACCAGCATTGCTATTTCCTTCCACATCTGCGTATTAAGGCACTAAATCAATATTTTAGGAAGATATGTGCTGCTTCAATTTTTACTAATCATCACCTAATTGGAGTGCAAAATGCTTTTATTTTTATGGGTGTTATGCCCCCATTGAATGATCCCCCCTTGCCTGGGAGATGATTACTCAATTTCCTGCTAAAACCATTTATTTTGTTGTTGTTGAATCATTTCTCCATCATGTTTGACTTTTCTCAACCCCATTTGGGGTTTTCTTGGCAAAGATCCTGGAGCAGTTTGCCATTTTCTTCTCCAGCTCATTTTATAGATGAGGAAACTGAGGCAAACAGGGTTAAGTGACTTGCCCAGGGTCACACAGCTAATAAGTGTCTGAGGTTGGATTTGAACTCAAGCACATAAGTCTTCCTGACTCCAGGCCTGACACTCCATCCATAACATCACCTAATTAAAACCATAGCTGATAAAATTCCACTACTGTGTTTACTTTTATTCTAATTAGCCAAAGGACACAATTCATTAAAGGTAAAGCAAAGCATCTGCTGATAGCATAGTAAAAACAGTAGGAACATACCGTCTTCCCCATAAACCTGGAGCACATTTTCCCTAAAATACCTACAACATCAATGAAGGCTCCTATACAACATAGGGCAATTTGTACCTTCAGCTTGGGCCAATCCCCTAAGTAACCAAGGTACATACAAGAAGGGGCAGCTCCTACCATGGTTACTATAGGACCTCAGAGCTGCTGACATGATTGCAATTCTTTCATTGATCTGGACTTTGCCATCTCTACTCAATGGGGCTTGATGGCTGCTAGAAGATGCCACCTCAATGGCTTCTTAATGGTAGTCACCATGACTTCCATCTTCAGCCTCATCTAGTACCATGGCCCCGTGTGCTGCTAGGCCCTTTTGGAAAGAGCTGAGGACCTCAGCCCAGAACCATCAAGAGTTTTCACTCTGGAGAATGCAAGATTCCAGATCTAGGAGTTGGCATTCAACTCCTCTCACCAACTCTCCTCCACTCTTCCCCTGGACTCTCTATGTGCTTTTGCTGCAAGACATCCTTCACAGTAAGGAAGGAGGGAAGAGAAACCCCCTCCATCCTTTCTGTGTTCTGCTAGAAGCACTCCTAAGAGATGACTGCCTCCATTTTCCTCATAGTTTGATTACAGCAGGGTTGTTTTTTTTTCTATCTTTAAACACTCATTACCTCTAATTGGACCATATTTCTTCATCATGGGAGTTCTTTGTCAAATTGGCCCCATACCATGTGGTCATCTCCTTCACTGGGCTCCAGGATCCTGCCACAGTGTCTCCTCTCCCTCCCTACCTCCTCTTCTAATTACTTTCAATAAACATTTATTAAGTACCCACTGTATGCAGGACACTTAATCCTGGACACAGAAAGCTAAAAATGAAGCCAACTTGGCTCTCAAGGAATTCACTCCCTACCTAAAGGTAAATTCCAGTACAGTAGAAAGGGCGATGGCTCTAGGAGGACCTGGGTTCTAATGCTACCACCTACTTATTTGACCTTAGGCAAATAACTTCACCTTTCCAGCCTCAGTCTCTTTATTTGGAAAATGAGGAGGCTGGATTTTATGCTCCCCAAAGCCCCTTTCAGCTCTGACTCTATGATATTCTGATTGTTAATAAATACAAATAATATGCAAAATAATTCTAAGACAGAGAGAGGACCAACAGTCAGGTTGGGAGGAGGGGGAGGTTAACAAAGTTCTCTTGTAAGCAGCAGCACCTGCACTGAGTCTGGGAAGAAACCGCAAGGTGGTGCTTAGGACATCTAGCATTTCAGACATGGGGGGCCACTTGGGCAAATGCATGGGAACAGGGAAATTTTTCAAAAATTAAAGCAGGGAACAAAATCATGCAAGACTGTTTTTTCTTTAAGAGTAAAATCCACATATCCAACAGCCCTGTGCATTCCTAGTATTCCTGAGGCAGACATTAGCCCTGGATGGTAACTTCCACATCTCTGGGGTGCCTGGGAAGAGTGACTCTCCTTGGATGTCCACAGTCTGGGCAAGTTTTGAGAGTGCCAGCCGCATTTGACTTTTGGCAGCCTGTCCTGTTGCCACAGAAACAGGGATCAGAAGGCCAAAAATGAGGCAGGATATTTTAACCAAAACGCTGCCCTAGGGGAGAAAAGAAAGAGATTGACTTTTCCAACCTTTGTGAAGGGCTGATTAGTGCAGAGCAACCTGGATGGTTTCCTGGGTAATGAGGTTGGCATCTATCTCAAAGGCATTCCCTGGGCTCTTTGGGGATTTGTATTTTCAGGATATGGGGTTTGACCAGTGCCCTGGCCAGGGGACATGTGCCCAGTGGACCTTCTCTGTTAGTGGGCTTAGCTGTTGCTGGGTGAACTTTTAAAAAAATATCTGGGGAATATTTTTGGTGGGAACGAGACCCCTATTTAATCAGGTTTCTCTGGGAAACTTTTTTTTTCTCTTTAGGCCAATGTGACAAATGCTTCATATTACAATGGTTCTATCAATTAATAAGCAAAGCCAACAAGGATTTATTGATAACTTACTAAGAGCCCAGCCAGCCCTGTGACAAGTGCTTTGGGGAAAACACAAGTAAGCACAGACAGGCCCTGCCTTCTAAGAGAGACATGACAAGTGCATGAGCCAGCCAGAGAATGGCAGAAGAGATGATATCTGTTGTTCAGACTGAGGAGGACCTGATAGCATGCAGATTAGCATGGGCTGAAGTGGGTCTGGAACAGGTGCAAATCAAGCTGGACTTTGACAAGCAAAAGGGTTTGAATGGATGAGAGGGGCCAAAGAGACCATCATGGGCAAGGAGGAGAGAATGAGCAGAGAACTTCACAAAAGACTTTTTTTTTCTTTCCTTAAAAAGAAAACCCGTACATCCAATGCCCTGTCTGATGGGAATCTGACCTGGAAGATGGGGCTGTTTGGTTCATTCTTTGGGGGACCCCGAGAAGCTGCTTGAATCAGGCCTATGGGTCCTGGGAAGCAGCAGATCAGGGAGGAGGCATCAGTTCCTTCAAAGTCCTGAGGTATGCATACAATTAGTGGCATGACTTCAGGCAAGCCCCTTCCCCTCAACTCTTGGCATCAGGCTATCTCAGGGAGTTCACCAGAGAGAGAGCTTCCTAGTTCATCTGACTGCAAGGCAAAAACAGATTCATCACCTGTCCAGTGTGGACCTCTGTCTCCCAGGGCTATTGAGAGGAAAATGGTTTGTAAATGGTAAAGCAGCCTTTAGATGCTAGTTAGTATTTATAAAGGAATATGGGACAAAGGACTTGGATTTGGATCTTGGCTCTGTCACTCCCTTGGGCGACTCACTTCCCTCTTGACCTCAGATTCTCCATTTGAAAAATGATCATGATGGGCAAGATGGTCTTGGAGGTCCCCTCAGGCTTCAATTTATGATTTTCTTATCCAATGAAGAAGAGCTAGTTGGCTAGCCCCAAGTTACCATCCCCTTTGACAACCCTCCTCTGTTATCTGTGAAGTGACTCATGATGTATTGCACATGTCCCCTTAAAGACTTTTTAAAAGTTTAGTTAGTTGATAACATTTGTTTTTACATCACAGTCTTTCCTAGATGCATTCTTCTCCTCTCCCCTGCACCCTGCCTGTGAACTTTCCCTCGTAACAAAGAAAAAGACAATAGCAACAGTTAATAAAAATTATTTGATATATTGGCTGCATCTGACAGTGTAAATAATATCTCACACCTGTAGGACATCAGCTCTCCAATAAAAGGAGTGCAAGGCATTTCCTCTGGGATCAAAAGTGCCCATCATAGCTGCACAGTGTTCAGCCATGTTTTTTCTTCTTTTCATTTACACCATTGTAGTCATTATGTATATCGTTTTCCTGGCTCATCTTGCTTTCTTTTGTTTCAGTTCATGTAAGTCCTCTATGCTTCTCTGTATGTATTATAGTCATCATTTTTAGTAGCCCAATAATATTCCAAGATATCCAAATTCTGCCATGTTCATCCATCTATATCTAATCTATATCTATATCTATCATATATCTATCTATCCATCTATCTATCCATCTACCTACCTACTTACCTATCATTTACATCTATCTATCCATCTGTCTGCCTACCTACTAATCTATGTATCTATCTATCATCTATCTACCATCTACCTTGCTTGCTTGCTGTTCATTAAACCAGATTTCATCCACATAAAAAGACTGAAGCTACAGGATAGGATAGAACCAAGGGGGATTTGTACTGGGTAAGGAATGAGTGATCTGGAATAAAGCACAGGGGACAGTGTGGATGGGAGAGGCTGGTCCTTAGAGGTCCTGTATCTGAAACTACCCAAACAGCTCTGGCACCTGGCAATTATGAGAGCAGGAGCCTACCCTATGCACTGGGCTCCTGTCCCAGGGTGACTGGGTAAACTCAGCTCCCAGCCACTTTCTGGGAGAAGAAGCTTCAGCCGGAGCAGGCCTGGCAGCTGTTTTGGATGTACAACCTAGCAGCTGCTTTGGAAGTGTGGGCTGGAAGGGGTCCTCCATCCATCTTTGACCTGGACAACATCTTTCTGATGCTCTTGGGCTGAAGGCTCCCATCTGACTGGACAGTGATTGGGGCATTCGTGGACAGGCACAGACGACAGGCTGCCTGATGGCATAGGCCTCTGGGTTGGATTGGGTGTCTTAATTCAGGTGGAAAATCCAGTGTGATTTGTCTGACCAGCATGGAGTGAGACCAGCTGGAAATCAAATGGTTAGTGAATGGCTAGTTGGGAAAAGTCAACGATTTTGAGCTAGAAGTAGCTGCGGAAGCCAGCTGGTCCTTTCCCGAACAGAAATCCTCTCTCCAACATCCCCAATAAATGGTCATGCAACCTTTGTCTGAAGACTTCCAGCGACTCCCCCTCCCATTCCTACCCAAACCCCCATCTTGAGGCAACTCATACCACTTGGAAACAGCTTGAATTGTTAACAAATTTTGCCTGACACCAAACTTAAACGTGTTTCTCTGCAGCTCTTGTCCATTGTTCTTGGGTCTGTCTTCTGGGCCAGGTAGGACAAGGCTAAAGCATTTTCCACCTGCAAGCCCTTCAAATACTGAACATACCTATAATGTATTGCCCCACTCCCTCTACCAAGAATTCTGTTCTACACAGTGCTTGGCACATAGTAAACACTTAAATGCTCTGTCTGTCTATCCATTCATCAGTCCACCTACCATCTTTTTCTCTATTATCTATCTATCTATCTATCTATCTATCTATCTATCTATCTATCTATCTACTATGTATTTGCTATCTACTATCTATCTATCTACCTGCTATCTATTTATCTATCTATCTATCATCTATCTATCCATCTGTCTCTCTCTCTCTTTCTCTCTCTCTCTCTCTCTCTCTCTCTCTCTCTCTCTCTCTCTTTCTCTCTCTCTCTCTCTCCATCCACCTGGACATCTATCTATACTAAAAATTCCCAGTTTCTTCACTCATTACTCCAGTGGCCTTACTTCCAATCCCCTCAGCATCCCAGTTGCCCTTCTCTGGAAATACTCCAACTTCTTAAAATGTGGAACATAAAGCTGACATAATGCTCCATATGTGGTGTGGCTAAGGCAGAGAGGAGAGGGCCTCTTATTCACTTCTTCCTGGAAGCTGGGCCTTTTTTCATGTAGCCTCAGATTACATTAGGTTTTATGGCTGTCATATCATACAGTCAATTCATGGTGAGCTTTCGAACTCATAGGTCCATTGGTTGACTTTCTACTTCAGTTGATGGCTGGTGGCTAGCACAGTGCCTGACATACAGCAGGTGCTTAATAAATACTTGTATATTGGTTGATAATGACCTGAGAAGTGTTTGTTGAAGATCTTCCTCCTAGATACTCTCTCCCTCCTCTCTGGGTTTCCATGACACTTCTCTTTCCTGGTTCACTTTTTATTTGGCTCCTTATCAGACGAGTCTTATGGTTTATCCTTCACATCATGTTCCCTAATTGTGAGTATTTCCCAAATCTCTCTCCTTATCCTTCTTCTGTGCTCTTAGTAACTCACCAGGTCCCACGGGTTTAACTTCCATCTCTATATAGATGCCTCATTTATCTATCAGTCATCTTCAGTCTCTTCCCTTCGTTTCTGTCCTGTATCACCAATGACCTATTAGACACTTCAAACTGAATGCCGGGAGAGAGCTAACTCAAAGTGAGTTAAGTGAACTACTCAACATGTCTCAAAAGGATCTCATTATTTTTCTCATTACACCTTCCCCCCCACACCTTCAAACCTTCCCCTCCCCCACTCTCTCCTAGATCTGTTGAAGGCACCACCATCCTTCTAGCTTCTCAGGTTCTTAATCTTGACATTATCTTGAATGCCTCACTCTCACTCATCTCACATATCCAATTAGTTGTCAAGTCTCTCCAGTTTATTCCTTCCCAATATCTCTTCATTCTGACCCCTTCTCTCCACTCACCATTATCACCTTGGTTTAGATGCTCATCTCCTCTCACCAGCCTCCTGATGGGTCTTCCTCTCTTAAATTGCTTCCCCATTCTAGTCCATTCAACACATTACTACCAAAGTAATTCGCCTTAAGCACAGATTTGACCTTGAGATTCCCCTCCTCAATCAACTCCTATGGCTCCCTATTGCTTCTGGAATGGAAAATAAATGCCTCTGGTTGCTCACATCCTGTCCCTAACCAAGTTTCCCTGGAAATTCATTACTCCCCCTCCCATACTCTGCAAACCAGTCAAACTGGCATTCTTCAGTTTCTTCCACACAAGCTTCCACCTTTTGGCTCCTCACCTCTGCTCAAGGCACTCCTCCATGCCTGGCTTGGCTTACCTCTGCCTTACAGTCCTTCTCTTCCTTTAGGACATGTTTCAAGTACCATCTTTGACACGAAGGCTTTCCTGATCTCCCTGCCTACCAGTGCCCTCCTTGCTAGACTACCTTGCATCCCACTACTTTGTGTGTATTATTCTCTTTATGTTTATGCTGTATAGATTTCTATAAATATTTATTCTATCTCTTCTATATGAAGCTCCTTGTTAATAGGAGTTATTTCATTCTTTGTACTTTTATCCCCTAAATTTGGCACAGTATTCGGCACATAGTAGGTGCTCAATAAATACTTGATGGTTCATTGATTGACCTACTGTGTACAGAGCACTGGCATTTAATCATTAGTTCATGTTGATAAGACTGCCAGAGATTCTTCACTTTCCCATTCCACAAACCCAAAGCTCACCCAACTAGTGACATATTGAAATCCTCCATTGCAGAGAACCTCAAGTCATAGTAATGAAACAGACATTGACGCGATGCTTTGAGATCTGAAAAGTGCTTCAGAGAATTTGTTCTTCCGATACACCAATCCTGTGAGGTAAGGACTGTAGTTATCATTTTTGTCATTTGATTGATGTGGAAACTGAGTTACAGAGAATTGATGGGCATCTACTTTGCTTCAGTTCTTTGCTACTACAGAGACTGCTACTATAAATAATTTGATATAGACGAGGGCTTTCTTCTCAATGACCTCTTATAAGAGCTTGTCGATTGATCGTTGTATTGAAGTCAGGTTGAGTCTGGAATGAATTGATAGCATATCTCCTCCTTTGCACTGGGGTCTGGGAAATGCCAGTGCTAACTGACTTGCATGGACACCCAGATGGAAAAAGAGAGAGGAAACATAACTCTGGGTACAAAATCCAGACTCAAGAAAAACAGAGACAGACCTCCTGGACCCTTTACTTGTGCTGCTGATGCCTTTCCCAGATGTGAGCCCATTGGTTGGGTGTCTGGCATTCATACCTTGTATGATTTATAGTACGGCTGTGAAATCGGGGCAGAAATTTCAGAATATCAATCACTCCTCGTCATGGGCTTCCTTGTCTGGTGGAGCCGGAATTTGTGAGCTCTCCATGTAAATTAGATGTTTCCTTCAACAAAAAGAAGGTGGGTAAAGGCAATGCAAGTTTTATTTTCAATGTCCCTTGATAATGTATGAAGAGACCATAGTGTGGTGATGTAGGTCTTTGGCAGAAATGGAGACATCTTGGTCCCCAGTAATTTACTCCTGGCTCTTATAGACTTTAAGTCAGAGGTGTGTTGGAGGCAAGAAATGATTCTAAAAGAATTTCTAACCATGCCTTGGCCCTTTGCTTCCCTTGTGGCAGTAGTAGTGGGGATGGGAGCAAGAGGAGGCTAACACAGAGATGAGGAAGAAGGTAGAGGAATCACAGGGTGATAGCATTTAGAATCATGAAGGACCTCAGAGGTCCAGCCTCTTCAATTTACAGATGAGGAAACTGAGGCCCAGAGAAGTCAATCGTCTTCTTCTCCAAAGTCACCCAGATAGAAAAAGTTCCTCCTTAACTTTATGGAGAATCCAAAGAAGGCCTGAAAGAATAGTTTTTTTGTAAGGGGAGCTAATGAGGTAAGCTTCCTTAGTTTTGGCCTCATATAAAACTCAGCTTTTGGGAGATTAGGTACATTAGATCAACTACTGGTGTTATTGGATGAAGTATCTTACACGAATCATTGTCCAGGTGGTGATCTGGATTCCCAGCCCACAATGAGGAGAAGAAAATTAGAATAGGAACAGGCAGAACCTTCTAGAGGTTGAATATAGCAGAAGCAGAAATTATCAGTTGCCCAAAGAGGATAGAGAGGAAAAAATGAAAAAAGAAAAAAATCTGCCACAGGACCTTAGAAACACAGATAAGCATTTCTATGCTTGACACGTCACCTCTCTGTGCCTCAGTTTCCTAATCTGTAAAATGAGGGGTTTGGAGTAGAAGACCTTGAGAGTGTCTTCCAATTCTAAATCTAGAAATGATCTTACAACTTTAGACTGGTCATTTTCCCTTCTCTATGCCTCAGGTTCCACATCTGTAAAATAAAGGATTCGGACTAGATGGACAATAGCTCTTCCAGCTCTGAACTTATGATCATAAATAAAAACTTTTGGTGCTAAAGGGGTAAACATCAGTTGTCTAGAAAATCTATTTAAATAGAATATCGCGTGACAAAGGAGAAAGCGTGCTGGGTTTGAAATCTGAGGACCTGGATTTGAATCCTGGTTTTACCACTTAGTGCCTATGGGACCTTAGGAAGCCCTCTCACCTCTATGGGCCTTGGTTTACCCATCTGTAAAATGAGGGGCCTCTGGAGTCTCTTCTGACTCTAGGTTGATGATTCTGTGACTTCCCACCAAGGTGTTACTGTATTTGCAACTCCACAGATGGGAATAATTTCATATCCAGGACATGATTTAGGTTTATAGAATTCAGGAAGTTCAAAATAGACCAGTGTTGGACAACATCCATGAACCCAACTGGAAGAATTCTCCAGATGCCAGACCCCTGGAGCTTCAAGGGGGAGGGGGGCGGAAGGGAGGGTTGCTTCCTCCCTCCACAGGAGTCTAAAAGGACAATCGCTCTCAGCAAAGGGGCAGCAGCCTTTGCAAATTTCACCTCCCTTAGCTTCTGCGTGTTTGCACTGAGGCAGAGCCCCCATGCAGCTGGCTTTAGCCACACTTCCAACAGCCACCTAGAAGGGAGGGGATGGCTAGGTGCACTCAGACCAGCTGGGGGTGGGGACAGTACCAGCCTGCATCCCAGTTCTGTGGCTGACCATGCTAAGCCATCTCACTCTCTCTTTGCTATCATGAATTTGGAGTCAAAGGTCCTGGGTTCAGATCCTGCCCCTGTCTCTTACATCTGGGTCTCAGTTTCCTCATCTGTCAAAAGTGACAATTCGACTTCTAAGGTCCTTCCAAATCTAGTTCAATTATCCATTCAAAAAGAAGTGGCCCAAGAGACCCCACTGACCGCTGGGTGGGTATTCACCCTGGGGGACACATTATTACCTTCATTGCCGCGGGCTGCATGAGCATGACTTTACCCATAATACCTCCCTCTTACCCAGTGACCGAGCACTTTACCTTCAGTGTGGTCTGATGCTGGCTCCATTCCCAGCTTCCCACGGATAGAAGCTTCACTCACGATCTCAAAATAATGAGGGGGTGGTTATTTTTAAAGGGTAAGATAAAATGGTCACAACAGTCTCATTGAAAGGAGGCTCATGATGTTTCTAGAAACTCCAGGTTGGTCACATTGGGCATTTATAGACTGGAGCCTCCCATAAAAACGGGAGACTGAGGATTATCCCAAAGCAACATTTATACGATAAAAACAATCTATAAAAGAAAGTCACATGGCCCACTAGACTTATTTCGTGTTGCTAACAATATAATGATGTGTTAAAATGCGAGGGGGAAGATTATGTCAGTGTTTGATGTTTTTATAAGTCACTACTGTATAAAACTGTCAGAAAGGAACAATTTTTCGCTTGATATCTTCCCTTCATGCCCTTCTCCAAAAACCTTCATAAGTTTTTGTTACCTCGTTCCTCCCACTGTGCCCCAAAGAGTTGTCTGGGTTTATCTACCCAGCTGATAGATTTCTTTCTTTGTATTATAGCGTTCTCTTCTTTCTCAAAGAGCGTTTGACATCTTCTAATGTTATTTCTCATTTCTCTGGTCTTCATTGTATGAAAGGAGAATAATTTTACAGAATAATCAAGCATACAAGCATTTATTAAGTGCCTACTGTATGGCAGCCACAATGCTAAGTGCTGGGGATAAAAAGAAAGGGATAAAAAGCCACCTCAAAATGAAAACAAAGCAAAAATTGGCAGGACTGGAAGGGGCCTTATGAACTTCAGACTTCTCATTTTACAGATGGGGTAACCGAGGCTCCTGAGTTGCCTGAGGTCACACAGCTAGTATGGAACTGTCAGGATTGAACAGACCTCTTACATTCAGCGTCAGAAAGAATTTCAGAGGGCTTCTAGTCCAACTTACTCAGCTTACAGATAAGGAAACTGAGGCATGGAGTGGTCACGTGACTTGTCTAAAGTCTCACAGGCAGCAAGAGACAAAGCTAGGATTCGAACCCACGTCCTCTCTCTCCAAATCCTATGGCTTTTTCCACAACCACTTCATAGGATGAAACCTGTCGTTGATGGAGCCACTGGGGGAAGCAGATTTGTGCTTCCCCGCTCTCCTTTCTCTGAATCTTTTTCCCCTCATTTCCTGCTAGATTTCTGCTGTGCCAAGGTAAGTTTTAGAAGGCAGTGGGGTGTAATAGAAAAGCCTGGAATCTGGATTTATGAGGTCCTGGCTTTGAATGGCACATTTATTGTTGTGATTGTGTCTGACTTCATGACCCCATCTGGGGTTTTCTCGGCAAAGATTCGGGATTGCTTTGCCATTTCCTTCTCTAGCTCGTTTTACAGATGAGGAAACTGAGGCAAATAGGGTTAAGTGAATCGCCCAGGGGCACTCAGTTAGTGTCTGAGGCCAGATTTGATCCACTGCAATCACTACCTAGTTGCCCATCACATTTGTCACTTGTGATCTATGTCACTGGGCAAATAATTTCCTTCACACCTCAGTTTCCCCATCCATAAGGTCCTTTCTATCTCTAAATGCTCCTTCCCTATACTTCTCTTAATTCTATAGCTGTTGGTACTTATTTCTGTAAGTGGATATACCTGTATATGTGTATGTATGCCTGTATATGTATATATACGTATATACATATGCACGCATCGATGTGTCTGTCTGTGTCTATCTATCTATACACATACATCCCGGAAAGAGTGATTCCCAGGTGCAGTGACGGCTGCCTTGGGGACATACTTCATGGAGAATATTATGACTTTTGTTTTCATGAGTTGGGGTGGGGAGTCTAGTAGCTCAGCCATTTCAGTGATGTCCCACTCTTCATGACCCCACAGGGAGTCTAGTAGAGAGCAGCAAATGAGAGAGAATGGAAAGGAAAGAAGAGAAGCTGAGATGGAGCTGTGGGGAGAGCCTGGGAGCTGCATATTATAATTGTGGTCGTGTATCCTTCCTTCTCGAAGAGGACCAGCAACATCAGGAGGGCAGCATCTTGACTTGCAGGTGAATTGGATTTAAGTGAGGCAGAGCCGTGCCTCACTCTCTCCTCCAGAGTCATCCGAATCCAGTGGCAAGACAGGGTAGGGATGACCGGCAATGGCCCTGGATGCCGTGGGATACCTTGGCCATTTGAAGCCAAGGTCTTTCCCAGGTCTCAGGTTGTTTGAAGAGCCACCTATTCAGTGATTTAAAGCTAGGTAAAAATTGAGGCCAAAGATGGTCTACTTTGTCTTCACAAAAGAACCACTCAGAGAAGAGAAGATCCTCAGAGTTTCTGGCCAGAACAGAAATAATCACCATTTACATTCGCTTTGAGCTATCCAAATCCAAACGATGAGAAATCCAGTTCACTTGTAAGTCAAGACATCATGGTCCCAATATCATGGGCTCTCTGAGAAGAACGATATGTGTTATTAAAAACAAGCCGACAGGTCAGGGCTCAGTTTTATGATTAGTCTATCCTTGTAATGCATGCATTTAGCCAGAATTTGGTCTCAGTCACATATACACAAGTACGTGCATACAGGTGCCTGCGTCTTCTATGTGCTCATGGCAAGGTGTGGACCTTGCTTTTAATGAGCTTTTCCATTAATTAAGGGGGGTAGGAATCGATCAAGTGGAAGGGACTCCTAATCAGTATTTCCTGTTACTGAATATATACATGCACAAACACATTTATAGATAGCTAGACTAATAAATAATAGATAACGTTTCTATGAGATTCCAACTCAAGTATTCCTGACTCCAAGCTCTCGACCCTATCCACTCATAATCTTACTATTTCCTTGCTATGATCTTTCTGTACAGAAAATTTATTCTCCCTCCTTTATAGAATCTGAGTTAGCATTGCAGATATAGGGACAAAGAAACTCTTAGGCACCTTACGAGACCTTTGATTTCTCACTTGAGAGAATAACCCAAGGCCATCCTTCTGGTGCCGGCCAGATAATTAACCTGTATCCCATAAGTGCTAATTAACTTTGATTAAATCAGCCAAGAAAGTCTCCTCTTCACAGCCCGAAAATAATTTCAAAGACAAAATGTCCATCTGGGCCTAGAGAGCTTCAAAGCCCCTGGAGACAGAGAGAGGATCCTCCGAATCGCTCTTGTTAGCTAACCTTGAAGGGATCAGGGAATGTTCCTTGGAACATTCTCTCATTCTCTCCTTCTGATGGCTGCCCTTAAAGATCCCAAGAAGAAGAGGGAGCACATGACAATTTGCTTTCAAGTTCAAATTCAGCCTCAACTATGCACTAGCTATGTGATCCTGGGCAAGCCACTTTACCCCCTTTAGCCTTGTTTTGTTCATCTGTAAAATGAGGATAATAATAGCATCTGTCTCTCTGGGTTGTTGTAAAGCTCAAATGAAATAATAACTGTAAAGTGCTTAGCACAGCACTGGGCACATAGTTGGCGTTATTTATGTGTTAGCTATCAGAGTGTTAGATATTTTTCAACTATTGATTTGAACAAGTGATTTTTTCTTTTACTAGTGAACAGAGCACCTGACTGCTTCCTTCAAGCTTGGGAGGGTACTATTTTATGCTTCTTCCTCCATATAGAGAAGTTCAAAAGATTATGGATTCAGATATGGAAAGGACCTTAGAGGTCATGGAATGCAAGTGTCTCCCTTTGATTATCCATTTCCTGATCATTCCCAGATGAAAACCAGAGTAGTGGGTAACTGGAAAATCTTCCACTTCCATGGGAAGGGTAGAGAGGGAGAGAGAAGGAGAAAAGAAAGAAGAAGAAGGAGGAGGAGGAGGAGAAGAAGAAGAAGAAGAAGAAGAAGAAGAAGAAGAAGAAGAAGAAGAAGAAGAAGAAGAAGGAGAAGGAGAAGGAGGAAGAGAAGGAGGAGGAGAACAAGAAGGAGGAGGAGGAGAGGGAAGGGGAGAGAGGGAGGGAGAGAGAGGGAGAGAGAGAGAGACAGAGACAGAGACAGAGAGACAGAGACAGACAGAGAGAGACAGAGAGACAGAGACAGAGAGAGAGTACCATTAATGAGGAAAAAGAGAGCTTTATCACACCCAGAGTTCTCCCCGTTAACACCTACCCACTTACCCAATCAATCAACCATCAAGCATTTATTAAACATCTGCTGTGGTCTACTAGGATCTATGCTAGGAACTTGGGATACACCTACAGTAAGATACATCCTACTCACAAGGAGTTTCTACTCCAATTAGGAGGATAACAAACACACGAGTAAGAAGGACGGTTTCATACCTTGTTTATAAGAGGAATTTCAAGCTGCCCCAGGGTCACCATGGCTCTGGGAAAGCTGCTACCACTTCCTGTGGACCATGTGTGCCCCAGCTTGTGTATTTTAGGAGTGGGAGGAATGAACATTCACAGGCCCCTATCAGGGCATGTTTGGAGGCTATTTCCAAAGTCTGTTCCCCAAGGAGAACTGAGCTTACTGACATGGTGGCCATCAGGGCCAATGCAAGCTTGAGCTGCATTAATAGAGGCAGAGTGTTTCCTGCTGGGGAAGGGAGGTTCTCACTGTCATCATCTGTTCTGTTTCAGCTACATTTGGACCTTGTGTCCGGTTTGGGGTGACATGTCTTCGAGAGGACACTGATTAACTGGAGCGTGACCAGGATGATGAAGGAACCTGGGTTTTTGCCATTTGAGGCTTGATTAAAGCAACTGGGAAAGTTTAATCTGGGAAAGAAAAGATTCAAGAGGGGCATGAGAGCTGTCATCAAACATTTGAAGGGTTGTCAAGTAAAGGAAAGTTTATACACCCCAGAGGGCAGAATTAGGAGAGAGGGATGAAAGCTGAAGAGAGGCAGATTTCAACTTGCTCTAAGGGAAAACCTTGCTAACAACGAGAACTATTCCCAAGTGAGAAGGGCTGCCTGGGGCAGTAGCGAATTCTCTATGCCTGGGGGTCTTCAAGCAAAGGCTGGATGGCCATTTGCTGGGAGATATTCCAGGAGGGATCCCTGTCGAGGGATGGGTTGGACTTACTGGCCTCTGAGATCCCTTCAAGCTCCGAGATTTTATGCTTCTCCGAAGAGATCGATGTCCAAAGATCCTGGAGGCTGGAGATTTGCAGACATTTCTCAGGGCCTCTGGTTTTATCTCCTCACTTGCTGGCTCTAAGGCTGAACAGAATAATAGGATTTTAGGATTAGAGCTTGAAGGAAACTTACAAGTCGCCAGCTCCATCCTCCTCATTTTATACATGTCAAGTCTGAGACCTAGAGAGGGAAGGTGCTTTGACCAAAGCCACAGCTAGTAATGGAAGGGGCCAGGATTTGAACTCAGACTCCAAATCCAATATTCTGCTAACATTCTCATTTTCTGTGTAGGAATTATTGATAACTTATTGTGGGTCATAGAACCATGGATTTTTTTTTTTTACTTGAAAGAGTCATTAGAGTTCCTGGCATCACAGCTTCATAAATCTAGGCTTTGGGAGGGACCTTAGAGGTTACCTCCTAATTTTATAGATGGGAAAACTGAGGCCCAGCATGGTGAAAGGACTTGCCTGAGGTCACACAGGTTGGAAGTGACACCTGGCTCCTCCTCTTGTCTCTAAGTCTTGCATAATTTCCATTGTGCCGCATTGCCTCTAACCTCAGCCTCTTGGGAAACACTTTCACTAGGCTGAAGAAAGCAGTTTCCTTTGAAGAGAAATAACAAGAACAGCTAGGATTTATGTAGCACTTTGAAGTTTGCAAAGTACTTTATGTGTTATCTCATTTGATCCTCACAAGTAAGGATTATCCCCATTTTATAGATGAGAAGACTGAGGCAGACAGAAGTGGAGTGTCTTGGTCAGTGTCACGCAGTTAGTAAAAACCTGCATTAGGATTTAAACTCAGACCTTCTTGACTAGCACTCTAAGCATTGTTCAGCTAAGCTAGTTTGCCCATAAAAATTCTGTGACAGTGGTCTGTAGGATGGACCAAAGGAGACAGAGATTGGAAAGCTCTTTCCAATTCAGGTCGTAAAATTATAGCTGTAGCGCTAGAAGGCACCCTAGATGTCCTCTGCTTCAGCCCTCTCATTTTACAACTGAGGAAACTGAGGCTTAAGAGGATAAGCGACTCATCCATGGTTATTCAGCAATTAAGTAACGAAGTCAGAATTCTAGCCCGTCTTTCGACTCCCAGTGCAGCCCTCTTTCCCCTTCCAATACTGCCCCAAGTGAACACACCAGAGAAAAGCATCAGCGAAATGTTTTCTCTGAGACCATTTTCTCTCTGAGAACTTCCATAAATCCTGCACCATTTGGGGTCTGGTAGAAGGTTGAATATTCTGACATCCTCCCTCTCCATCCCCCAACTGTTCCATCACAGGATATTCGGAGAATTTTTCTCTCAGCAGGTTCTGAACATGAAAGTACGTTACCCCTCCTACAAAATAATGAACAGCTTTGGGCCATAAAACCTTTCAAATGGCTTTCCACAGGAGGGATTTGCATGCTGACTCATCCCTGTGATATTTATAACCTATTGCCAAACGGGTAAGATTTCTAATCGTACCATGGAAATGACATCCACTGCAAGGGAGCGAGACTCATTTACATTGGGACGATTTCCCCAGATTTATTGCAGATTGCCTTGTTTGTGCATGCCTGGCCTTTAACGGCATTTATAGCAGAAAACAGTAGTTTATGATGGTAGTTCTAGGAGAAATGTATTCTCAACTTTCCATATGGAGGGGCCCATAAAATTCAGCTTGGGTCACTGTTGGTCTGATCACTGCAAAGTGAAATCTGCTCTATGAAACTGGAAATGAGTGATAATGGAAATGCCAAAGGAGAGAAGTTTGCTTTATGAGAGGAGTCTTTGCTTTATTCCATGGACATGAGATTTCATCTTCAGCCTTGGGGTCTTTGTACAGCTCTTGGAATATCTAATTCTACTCAAGGCTGAGCTTCTGGGATCATAAGAAAGGACCTGAGAAGACATCTAGCTGAAACCCCTCTTTTACAGATGACAAGACTGAGATCTAGGAAAGTTGTCTGAGGTCATATAGGTAGAAAGCATCAAAAGTGGTATTTGAACCCATGTTCTTTGACTGTGAAGTCAGTGCTCTTTCTGACCGCACGCCACACCCCCTCCCAATTCTAAGTGTTCTATTCTCACCAATTACTTTGTCTATGTTCTGTATAGACATCTCTGCACATGCTATTTTTCCCTCGATAGAATGTAAGCTCTTTGAGGGTAGGGACTTTTTTTCTCCAGTACCTTTTTCTGCCTTTTTCTTTCCAGTACCCAGGACAGTGCCTGGCACATAGAAGTACTAAAAACACTTTTAAAATTGAATTAACTGGACCTTAGTTGTCAGCAGGACTTTTAGTATTTGTTTCAAAGGCACAGACTTTAAGCATTCATAATTTAGAGTCTTAGATGTATGGCTGAGGCTCAGAGATGTTATATAACTTGTCCGCGGTCACAAAGCCAGTATGGGGTAGAGGCAGGCTTTGAGAACAGGCTTTATTGCTATCCAAACTTCAGTTACCATTCTAGGGTTAAGTCGCATAACCTTGTAGGTCTCTAGGAATTTTTCTGAGGCTAAGACAGAGAGAAGGTTCTGACCTGCATTGGTTCCTTGTACTGGTAAAATCACAAGGTAAAAAAAGATTCAGGGAATGTGATAGTCTCTGAAGAGGTAAAAATGAGTAGCCCTCAGAGGGCCCTGGAGAAGGGTCGTAGGTGATAAATAAAGTGCATTAAAAATAAGGAACCACAATGAAGAAGCAGAATCATGCGATAATAGGTTGAGGGCTAGAAGGGACCTCTTCTTACTTTGCAGTGGAGGAAACTGAGTCATCAGAAGCATTCCCGCTGCCACAAATAGAGCAGACTGCAGAGGCAGAATCTGAGCACACCTCTAACGATAGCCTTCTAGGGTGTAAGCAGAGGAGCAAATGATCTAAAAAGACAGATCCAGAGACAAAAGCCAACGATAATCACCAGACAGGGCATAAGCTTTAAGTTTTTTTTTTTTTTTAACTTTCTCTAAATCTCTAGCGCTTAGCATAGAACCTGGTAAGGGTTTAAAAATGTTTGTGGGCTAATCAATGGGCAGGCTTTGTTGCACACGGGTAATTTAATGATGTCGAGAGAAGGCTGCCAATACATTGGGTAGGTCTTCTGTGATGAACCTATGGGAGGGCATATAGTGGAATTACATGGACTAGGATGGCATAGATGGGTGGCAATCAGCATAACTGCAGGGAATACTCACATTATGGAGATTAGGAATCCCTTTAAGTATTGATTGTGTATTTAGTTTGTGTCCTTGTGTCTCCAGTGGCAGGCAGGGGGCTTCAGGCCTACTAGATGTTTCATACATGGCTTTTACCTGAAAAGAATGAGTGGCTTTGGCCATCCCTTCGTCTTTCAAATTAAGGACCTGACGACCTGAACCAAGGTCTGGCAGTGACTCCCTGAACTTTAGGTTGGTTCTCAGATGGTTGTTACAGAACTGGTTGCTGCACCCTTTCCAGTTTTGTGCAATGTAAGTAAGATACCTAATCCTATGCTGGTTTAGAACCCAGAGTCACTGACACACTACTATGAGGATGCAGGCCACATCTCTCTCTTTTTTTTTTAATTCAATTTTTCTTAATGAACAAAATCTGTTTTTTCTTCTTCCAACCTCCCCTTCTCCATTGGAAATAAATAAAACAAAACTCTTGTAACAAATATATGAGAGAGAGAAAGAGAGAGAGAGAGAGAGAGAGAGAGAGAGAGCTAATTAAAACAAATTCCTTCACCAGCTATGTCCAAAAAATATTCATCTCATTCTACATTTTGAGTCCCTCACTTGTCTGCCAAGTAGGGGGAAGCATTTTATCGATTGGGCATTTTGTTGATCATACTTCCTAAGTCTTTTGAAATTGTTTGATCTTACAATGTTTTCGTTACTGTATGGATTGTTCTCTTGTTTTTGTCCACCACACTACGTTGGTACATACAAAACTTCCCGGGTTTTTCTGAAACCTTCCCCTTCATGATTTCTCATAGCACAATAGTCCTTCACTTTTGTCCACCATGATTTGCTCAAGTGTCATTCCAACTATTCCTCAGTTGATAAGCACTTTCCTCATTTTCCATTTTTTTTTGCCACCACAAAAAGAGCCGTTATAAATGTTTTTGCGCATCTGGCCCCCTTTCTTCTTCCTTTGATTACTTGTAATTGTATAACTTTCTCAGAAAGTATACGTAATTTAGTAACTTTGGGAGCACAGTTCCAAATTTCTTTCCAGAACGGATGGAAAATTCACAGCTCTGCCAACAGTGCATTGATGTGCACATTTTCCCACAGACCCTTAACATTTGTCATTTTACTTTTTTGTCAGCTTTGTCCATCTAACGGATGTGAGCTGGAATCTCGAAGTTGTTTTAATTTGCATTTCTCTAATTAATAGTTATTTGAAGGTTTTTTTTTCAGATAGCTACCAATATCTCAGACTCTTAGAAAACTGCTTTCTCACATTCTCCTTTGACCATTTATCAGTTGGGGAATGGTTCTTGTTCTTATAAAGTTGAACCCATTTCTTATATATCTTGGAAATGAGACCCTCGTCAGAGAGATTTTCTGCAAAGATTCTCACCTCCTCCCCCAGCTATCTGTCTGCCCTCTAATATTAGCTGCATTGCTTTTGGTTGTGCAAATATTTTTTTTAATTTTGTGTAATCAAAATTATCCAATTTACCTTTTGTGATTTTTTTTCTATCCCTGTTTGTTCATAAATTATCCCCTATAGATCTGAAAGGTAATTTCTGTTTCTACTCTTCTAAATTGCTTATGGTATCATATTTGATTTTTGAGACACACATCCAGATCTTGCTATATGGTGTGAGATGTTAGTCTGTCTAGTTTCTTACAGACTTTGCAATTTTCCCAACAGTTTTTTGTTAAATAATGAGTTTTTATGCCAGTATCTAGGATCTGGGGATTTTTTCACCCACAAAGCTATAGTGTTCATTTGCTTCTATAATTCACATAGCTAATCTGTCTCACTAATTTCCACTCTATTCCTTAACCAGTACCACTTCTTTTGATGATTCCTGCTTTGTAGTATTATTTAAAATTTGATCCTGCTAGGCGCTCTTTCGTCTTTCTCTTTTTTCCCTTAATTATTTCCCTTTGAGATTCTTGACCCCTTGTTTCTTCAGGTAAATTGCATTTTTTTTCCTGCCTCTATAAAGTGATCCTCTGGTAGTTTGATTGGTATGAAAACGAAGAAGTAAATTAATTTAGGTATTTAAAGAATTATATCAGCTTAGTCCACCCATAAGCAATTAATATTTCTGTAACTATTTAAGTCTACATTTATTTATGCAAAGAGTATTTTGTAGCTGAAGCAATCCAGTTTGTGGGAGTATCTTGGCAGGTGCCACATCACTTCTTGAAGGAGTTATGCCAATACATCTCAGATCTGTAATTCAGTGAGTGGAACATCATGCCAGTTCAAGCCACCTGTGACTTAGTAGATGAGCTTAAGCAGTTACCTGAGGCTCAGACAGGTTAAGTGATTTGCCTGGGGTCACAGGGCCAGTTAGTAAACAGCAGAGGCAATAAGTATGCCAAATCTTTATTCTAAGTCTATAACTAGCATTCTATTGACTAAGCCGTGTAACTTCTTGAGGGAATTAAAAGTTTAGAAAAATAACAAGTGTGACTTTCTTTAGGATGAGTTTCTGAGGCTCTAGGCTACCATTTCACAAAGTGTAAAAAATATTGAATTAAAAAAAGACAACTGCCAGAATGAGACCATTCTATGCCTCAAATTAGATCCAAGTGCTTGCAGAAGGAAACTAATCAAAATGGAGATGGGAAGACAGCTGGGAGACAATGAAACAAGACTAGGTGGGGGACGAGAGAAAGCAGATCATCATGCACAAACCGTGATGACAGATTGCACACCAAGGCAGAAAGAAGTCTGATGGGGATCTGGAAAATTCTGATTTTCTTTTTTTGCTGAAATAGTTGGAACTAAAGAAACCCAAGCATTTGTGCCTGTTCCTGACATGATAACAGCATCTACTGAAGAATGTCAGCAGTGCCCTAGAAACTAAACTTGGGGTGTGTGTGGGGAGGGAATCAGAAATGAGATCTGGAAGCTGTCTACCTGGAGAGGAACACAATAAAAGTCAATTATAGTCTGTTTTACATAGTTCCTCCAGCGGTTAACTTCTTCTCAAATACGTGCTTTCTCAAACCCTCTATTTAGAGAGGGGCAGGAGCAATGATGCAGCTACTGCTCTCATGCCCATTCTCTCCATGCCTCTTTTGTTGGCACAAGCATCCCAGGCACCGACTGTGCCCAATTAGTTCTGTGGGGAAGCTGTGAAAGAATTAAGTGCCGTTTGCTCTCCAGTTGGGGTTTGCAAGGCTAGCATCTAGAAGCCTGCTTCCTCCCTATATTGCTATAGTCAGAGGGAGAACAGCTGAACTGTGAGGACAAGGAGGCAGCAGTAACTGCTGCCAACAGCATGGACAAGGGTACCAGACTATCTACTCCACATGCAGTTTCAAAAAACAGAGCCCCAGTGTCTGCTGAGTGCCCCATACACTGGCCTTTCTGCCCCTGTTGGTGGAAATGGGGGTACTGGAACGAGGGAGAGCTAGAGAAGCAGATGGGACATCTTTGAGGAAGAGCAGTGGAGTTCTAGGGGATTCAGATCATCCTGGTAGCCTTCCTTGTGTACATAGATTTGGTTCTCCCTGAGGGGTGTATGTGTGTGTGTGTGTGTGTGTGTGTGTGTGTGTATGTGTCTTTTGAAATTACTTAGAATTACTTCCCTTCCTCCCTTCCTTCCTTCCTTCCTTCCTTCCTTCCTTCCTTCCTTCCTTCCTTCCTTCCTTCCTTAACAGAATACAGATAAGCAGAGCCATTAACTAGGATTAGCACTAACATAGCATTTAAATTGTATGCCTGTATAAATTCAAAGAAGCTTTTAAATAATGCAAGCACCTAGATTCAGTTAGATTCTTTCACTATTCTCAATCTCTGGTTTGTGTTACGCATGGTTTTGTTTTTCCCCCAGGCCTGAGTAAATGCTCCTTGGACACAGCTGTTTCCCATGCAGGAAATGCCAGCAAGGATTTGGGCTGTCCACAACTGTACATCATTCAGAGGAGTAGAAGGGTGAGGCCAGCGTCACATGCTTGGGCTTAAGAGGATGCAGGCACACATACCTCGCTAAGTATAACGAATCATGGACCAAGGCCCTTTGCTGAAGTTCGGATCTCATTGGAGCCCCATTTCTTGGAACTCAAGCTTGGACTGTACTTTCTGCCTGACCCATTGATGTCAACCTTCCCTCTTGGTCTCTGGCTATCCCTTCTAGCTCAGGTCCTTATTTGTCCTGTACTTTACGCAAACTACGTCTCCACTTGGCTCATCTCCTCCTTTGGCCTCCTCACCGATGGCAACTTCCAGGCTATCCTCTTTCTTGTCCTGACTGGCCCAGTTATATTCAGCTATAAGCTTTCTTGGGTATGCTTGGTTCAAAAGGTGCTTGGGGCTTCAGAACAGATGCGGAAGGTATCATAAGGCCTTGGTGGCATTTCGTGTCCTATTATTTGTCACAGTTACAAATAGTCTAGTCAATTCTGTTTAGGATAATAGTTAATGAGAATGGCCTCAATTGTCCTTCTTAATCCGTGCTCTTCACTTCATCTCAAAATTTAACGAGAAGGAAATTGTCATAGAACGACATGCCTATGAGTGGCTCACAGCTGCCATGAATGGTTCTGTACCATTTTCTACCAATTGCCTTCTAAGTGAGGGATTCAAGGCTACTTCTCACTGCTGGCTGATTGCTGATGGAGTTACTTTGAGTAAGCCCTGAGCAACTCTCACCTACAGAATCAAGTACTAGGTCTTGGAGAGTTTGCATCCTTAAAAGAGCTTGCAGGGAGAAATCCAAGCTAGATGAGAACATAATGTGAAAACATGTTGACTGAGAACACAGGACTTTTAATAGGTGTATTAAAGTAGTTTCTTCATGGAGAGAAATCTCTTTTGATTTGGTGCTTATCTGCATTGTGGATTGGATTTTGTGATTCCATATATTGTTAAATATATCCTTGTCTTCTCCATTAGTATGTAATTGCTCATTGGGATTGTTTCATTCATTCTGTTTCCTTAGTGCCTAGCACCGTGCCTGGCACAAGGAAGGCACTCAATAAATGCTTGTTGATTGATTTGCAAACCGTGTCTTCATATCACGATACAAAGTGGACCCTTCAAGAATGAGACTGATTTTCTTGGTGGGGGGGGGGGGAGACAAGAGGGGACCTGGCTCATTAATTAGCTCCAAAGGTAGGTAATCACCAAAGAAGATCCAAACATGCTTTCGGTGGTGGCAACACTATGGGAAGGAGTGTGTGGCTTCCAGGAGATTATGAGAAACAACCCCCTAGGACTGAAGGAATCTCCAAGGTCCCATAATCCAACCTCCTTATTTGAC
The DNA here is from genome assembly GCA_028646595.1 of Phalanger gymnotis. Lineage (NCBI taxonomy): Eukaryota > Metazoa > Chordata > Mammalia > Diprotodontia > Phalangeridae > Phalanger > Phalanger gymnotis. Next base: position 12,099,078 of record CM053623.1, read on the forward strand.
CAACATGGAAACAGAGGCTTAGATAGGTTAAGTGATTAGCCCAAGGCCACAGAGATAGGGAGTATTAGAGGCAGAATTTGCACCCAGGTTCTCAGGATCAAGGAGCAATGTTCCTTCAGTGCAAAGAGTGGCTTCCCACAGAGTCACGAGTTCATGGGATCGTGGATTTAGAGAAGTTTCCCCGTGCTTTTGACTTTCATTTCAGGGATCCCGCCACTTCAATTTGAGAAACATGAAAGTTCTTCTACCCCAAATCCAATTCTCTGTGATCACAAAATCATCAATTTATACCTGGGAGGGAATTTACAGACCATTAGGTCCAACTCCTTTATTTTATAGATAAAGTTCAAATGAATTGCCCAATTATCATACAGTTAGTCAATCACAAAGGTAAAGTTTGAACCCAGATCTTTGACTTCAAAACTAGCACATCCTCCACTGTACCACATTGCCTCTGAATTAAACTCAGATCAAACTCCCAACAAGCATTGCCCAATGGAGCATCTGTTACGTGCCAGGCACTCCATGGATGATACAATGACAAATATAAAACAGTTCCTCCTAGGTATGTGCGAGCATTGCACCTTGGAAATAAGTAAACATTACAAACAGGGCTAGATTTATAGTTTTGTTGATTGTCTAGACCTGAGAAAGTGACTGAGAAGACGTTAATAATGAAGATTAAACCTAAGAGTGTGTCCAGGGTACCTGTCTTCCTGCGCCCCCCCCCCGAGAGTTAGTTTTACAGGCATACCCCTGGTTTCTCTCCTTAAAGAATTTAAAGTTAATTGGGCAGATTCAGCATGCACAGAGATAAGGGAATAGGCTAGTGTACTTGATAAATTAAAAAAAAAGTTGTTGTGTCTATTACGTGCCAGGCACTGTGCTAAGTGTCTTAGCAGTGTGATCTCATTGGACTCTCACGACACTGATGGGCAGGTGCTTTTACTTTTTCCCCATTTACACACACCGCAATATGTGGCTTGTTCAGGTAGCTGTGACTGTTTGCTATGGTGGTCAAACACACACACACACACATACACACACACACATACACACACACACACACACACATACACACACACACACACATACACACACAGTCAATACATGAATTGAAATTGGCGTTATCCTCCTTCATCTGGTTTCATTCTGGTGTAAACAAGGAGTTGAAATTGGCATGTTTGCGTGATTGACATCACCCTCCAGTGCTGTTGGAGAGTTTTTGCGCAAGCATCTCTGGAGACACGCGAGGACGGGGAGAAAGGTTGATGATGGCCATGCACAGCTGCTTTGCACAAAGGGGATCAATGATGGAAAAGAAATATGTTTTGGCAAAAAAAATGCAAGGGTAAGCTCTTCTTTCCCATCCTCCCAAGAGCCATCCCCTGCCTTTGTTGGGGACCCTGATGCTGGCAGGCTGTAATTGCTCTCATTCTCCTAGACCTGGGCCAGTCCCAGATTGTGCTCTGGCCATCTTCTAAAAGCAAGCCTGTCATCTCCTGCTGGCTTTGTCTATCCCTCAATCCCAGACCACAACAGACCGTAATGGACAGGAAACCCTCAAGGACTCCATTTACTTCAAAAGAGCAACCCACACTCAAGGTCTTCATTTGACTCTATCCAAACTTCATCCCCTCTGTTCTCTTCCCAGGGTTCACAGAGCTCCCTCCTGCTTCATGGTTTTTGGACAGTGGCCAGGGAAACCACTCTGTTCAACAGATTGCTTCCAGGAGAAGCTAAGCTCTGTGAAGGCAAGGATGTAATCTTTTGTTATTTTTATATCTGCAGCATCTAGCACATTGACTGGCTCATAGCAGATACAAACTGTTTGGAAGGAAGGAAGGAAGGAAGGAGGCAGGGAGGGAGAGAGAAAGAGAAGAAAAGAAAAAAGGGAGGGAGGAAGGAAGGAAGAAAGAAACAAGCATTTTCTAAACCTATGTGCCAGGCTCCGTACCAAGGGCTGGGGAGACAAATACAAGCAAAAAGAAAGACAGACCTTTCCCTCAAGGAGTTTTCATTTGTATGAGGAAGACCCCACACAAAAGGGAGCTGAAAACTTGAGAGGGGGTGGGATGTGAAATGAAAGTCCCTAGGACGGGCCAGGACTTCGAAGTCTAGAAAGCCCTGAACAAACCCAGGAGAGGGTGGAAGGTGGTGGGCCTGGGTCCCTTCACAAAACAGAGGCCCCGAAAGGAATGCACCCGCGGGAGAAGAGGCACGGGCCTCGAGCAGGGATGTTCCAGGGTGAGCAGACCACCTTTGTGGCTCATATCACTCCTCTGCGGGTGGATCCCTCATCTTTGAATGGAGGATCCATCTTGGCAGGTGTGTTGATGTGGGGATGCATTGGTGGCAGGTGAACTTCAGGGGCTTTTGCAGCTTCACAGGAATCTCTCCCTGGCTTCTCATGTCTCCAATTCAATTCCACAAACATTCATTAAGCAGACACTGTGTGCCAGGCCCAGAAAAGATAAAAGCGAAAAATGGTCTTTGCCCACAGGGAGTTTTCATTCTACTGGGAGGTGTGGAGGTATAGCATGTACACAGATAAGCAGATACCAAGTAAGTTGGAGAGAGAAAGAGAGTGTCAACACCAGGAGGGGTGATTTAAGAATGAAAAAGTGGCCTCCAAACTGAGTTTAGAAGGAAGGAAGGTGAGGATCCCAATAGGCAGAGGTGAGGAGGAAGAGCATTGCCAGCACGATGGAGGCAGGAGATGGAATATCTAACCCGCAGACCAGTTTGACTCCAACAGAGAGTATGTCAAAGGGATTAATATAGTAAAAACAAGAGCAAATGCATAGTGCCTTATGGATTGGAAAGATACACACACATATACACGTACGTACGTATATGTGTACGTATATATGTATATACATATATATTTCATTTGACATAAAATATGACTGGAAAGGCAAGATTGTGGAGGGCTTTAAATCCCTGACTGAAAAGTTTATATTTGTCCCAAGAGGCATCTGAGAACTGCTGAAGATATTTGAGTAGGGAAATGGCATCTCTTGGCACTAGAGTATCCTATAAGTCATTATTATCTGTAGAACTGAGGAGTTAGCTACTTAGAGATGGCAAAAATGATGGTTTGGGAATCTGGGGACCTGAGTTCAAATTCCACTTCTATCATCTAATGTCTATGCAACCTTAGGCAAGTGCCTTAGCCTCTCTGAGCCCCCTATCTCCTCCTCTACAAAATGGAAGGTTGAGCTCCATCATTTGTAGAGCCCTTTCTTGCTTTGGGGTCTATGGTTTTATCAGCAGCTATTCTTTCTCTAGGTTTCTGGTTTGGTGTGTCCTATTTAGGACAGAATCCAGGTTCTTTTATCAGGAGAAGCACCCACTCTCTCCAAATGTCAGGATTGATTCTCCCCTTGTCCTCTCATCCCCACACCCAGCCAGGGTACCCCATCTCAGTGCTTGAGCTCCCTCCCTTGACTTGGACCTCCTCATAGCCACCCTCCTTAATGACTCCAATCTTTCATCTTGAATGTGCCCTTTCCCTTTGACTGGTTCAGTCTCTCCAGCCTCCTAATTGGGAATCAAGAGGTTAGTGATGCCATGAACTTGAGAGTTTTCATTACCAGGCTCTGGGATGTTGGAAGTAGAGATTAAATCCTTCATCTTTTGTGATTCATGAATATGGATATAGCTAGTCAGTCAAGCTGGGAAGAGATGTACTGGAAGGAGTGTTTACTAAATGTGAAGAGTCTTCAGGAAAAAAAACCAACTAGACAAACAAAAAATGTTTATGATAAGTAATCAGTAAGCATTTATTCAATGCCTACTACTGTACCAACCATGCTGGCTGATCCATCATTGGGACAGGATGTATTTCCTTTAGAAAGCAAGCCCTCCCTTCCAAAAAGAATAAAGCCAAGGTAGTTTAACCTTTTGATGGCAGGAAATGCAGGCTCATAGTTTGAGCTGTCCCAAGTAGAATGGGCAGCTAGATGGCACAGTGGATAGAGTGGACCTGGAGTCAGGAAGACTCAACTTCCTGAGTTCAAATCTGGCCTCAGATACTTACTAGCTAGGTGACTCTGGACAATTCACTTTACCCTGTTTGCCTCAGTTTCCTCATCTGTAAAATGAGCTAGAGAAGAAAATGGCAAACTTCTCAAGTATCTCTGTCAAGAAAACCCCAAATAGGGTCATGAGGAGTCAGACATGACTGAAAAATGACTGAACAAAAAAGTAGAATGGGCTACCTTGGAAGGTGAGGAAATAAAACAACTCTGAGGTACAACTTCATACCTATCAGATTGGCTAACACGACAGAAAAGGAAAATGATAAATGTTGGAGAATATGAGGGAAAATTGTTGTTGGAGTTGTGAACTGATCCAGCCATTCTAGAGAACAATTTGGAACTATGCCCAAAGGGCTATAAAACTGTGCATAACCTTTGATGCAAGAATACCACTGCTAGGTCTGTACCCCAAAGAAATCATAAAAAAAGGGAAAAGGACTCATATGTGCAAAAATATCTATTGCAGCTTTTTGTGGTGGCCAAGAATTGGAAATTGAGGGGATGCCCATCAGTTGGGGAATGGATGAACAAGTTGTGGTATATGAATGTAGTGCTATAAGAAATGATGAGCAGGCAGGTTTCAGAAAAACCTGGAAAGACTTATATGAACTGATGCTGAGTGAAGTGAGAAGAACCAGGAGCACATTGTACACAGTAACAGCCATATTTTGCAGTGACTGACTTAATAGACTCTTTTCAGCAATACAATGATCCAAGACAACACCAAAAGACTCATGATGGAAAATGCTATCTACATACAGAGAAAGAACTGTGGAGTCTGAAGGTAGATCGAAGCAGACTATTTTCACTTTTTTTGTTTTATCTTTCTCAGGGTTTTTCCCTTTTGTTCTGATATTTCTTTCACAGCATGACTAATGTGAAAATATGTTTAACATGATTATTCACATATAACCTACATCAGATTGCTCACTGTCTTGGGGAGGGGGGAGGGAGAAAAATTTGGAACTCCAAATCTTATAAAAATGAATGTTGAAAACTAAAAAAGAAAAGAAAAAAAGGTGAGGCAGTGAGGTCCCCCCTCCCTGGAGGTATTCAAGCCATGGCTGTTTGGCCACCTTGGGGGATGTTGCAAAGGGGACTCAAGTCAGTTTGCTTTGGACCAGATGAGCTCTGAGCTCCCTCCCAACTCTAACCTCTGTCCATTCTAGGACCTTTTGTGGGAAGGGTTTTGTGATGACCTTATTCTCTCTCCTCATATTGTCTTGTACTTGTTTATTGCTATAACTGTTTTATCCCCCCAGGAAAATATAAAATGTTGAGGGCAGGGACTGGTTTGTTGTTGTAGGCCTTGTTTTATTTTGCATTTATCGCTATGGAGCCCATCCTGATGCCTAGCACAGTTATCATAGTACACAGATCTAAAGGGCACTAAGAGACCATATGTTCCAGACTCCTCATTTTACAGATGAGAAAACAGAGGTGCAGGCAGGTTTAATGACTTCCCAAAGGCAGTGACCATCTGAGAGAAGAATGGTCCAATCGTGTGGTCTTAAATCTAAGACTGGAAGGGACCCCAAAGCTCATCTGGTCTCACACTCTCATTTGATAAATGAAGAAACTGAGGCCTGATGACTTGGGCAGGTAGTGAGAAGCTGAGCAGAATCCCTTCTTTTAGGGGGAATAGCTTGCACACATAAAAGTAGATAAACCTTTATGTAAAGTAAATACTAATTAATTGTGGAGGGTTGTGAGCCCCTGAGCACCCAGGAAAGGCCCTGTGTAGGTAGTGGCATTTGACCTGAGGTTAAAAGGAAATTAGAGTCAGGGAGCATGTCTTAGGTGTCTTTGAATCTCCTCTGGCACCTAGCACAGAGCCTTGTGTATGTAGTAGGTGCTCAATAAATGTTTACGCTTAACAGGACTGAGCTGAAGTCCTAACCCAGGCTCAGAAGCTTTGAACTGTACATTGCTCCCATTTAGCTAAAGTCAGAGAACACTGGAGCTGGGAGGGGTCTTAGAGATCATCCGATCCAATCACACAAGGAAACTGAGACCCAAAATTGACAAATTACTTTCCAAAGTCACATATTTAATTGATTATTTTAGAATCACTGTTGACAGCTCATGAAGGACTAAGAGACAATCTAGTCTCACCCTCCTCATCTACTGATGAGTCAAGATGGGACATAGCTCACCCTGGGTCACCATGGGCAAGTGGCACACGTGGGGATCCAGGGCTTTTTCTATCGTAAGACAAGTCATCCCTTAGAGATGTCCTGCACTTGCCTACATGCTGAGTCAGAGTTTTCTTTCTTTTTTGTCATCCTTCATAGGCATTGAGTGACAGCTCAGAGTGGGTGAGATCCCTGTGCTACGGGGTACCGGCTCTGAACACTGAGGTCCTGGGAGTCCAGGAGATCCGAGTGGCTCCAGACGGAAAGGGAGCCACTCCTGCTCCTCATCTACAATAAGGACCCATTACCCTGTATGACTGGACCTCGCTGATGCTCCTTCGGAGCCAGGCCCTCCTGCCCCCATAGCTGGGAGCAGCTTGGTCCCTGAGTTCTCATGGGTTAAAGGCCACAGCTGTTCCCGTTGCATCCACACGCGTGCTCGCACACACACACACACACACACACACATACACACACACACACACACACACACACACACACACACACACCGCCATTTCTGCCCATACCACATCTCTACTCCCTAAGCCTCAGTGCCCATTGGCTTTAATTGGCAAAGCTTGGCATCATGCGCTTAATAGAATTTTAAATTATTTTGATTAAAATGTCAAGGGATGAGAATTTAAAATTAATCAAAACTGCCACCCCAGCATTGCACCATTAGTTACCCAGCCAGTCTAAGAGGATGCTACCAAGAAGATTCAAAGAGGGGAATATCAAGCGGTGGCAAGATACCCCTAGGCTAGAGCCCTGTTCTGGGTGGGTGGGGAATCTGGATCATCATGGTCACCCTCTTCTTGATAATAATAATTTCTAATAACAATAATAATTTATCATTTAGATAATGACCACTTCATGTACTGGAAAGAGTACCAGATTTGGAGTCAGATAACTAGGGTTCAAATTCTATGTCTGCCACCCACTAGCTACGTGACCCTGGGTAAGTCACCTGATGTCTCTGGGTCTCAGGTTGCTCATCAATAAAATGAGAGGGTGAGATGAGATCCTCCTTAGGGTTCCTCCCTGGTCACACACGGGGAGGGGGGCGGAGGGAGAGAGAGAGGGTTCTTTTTAGCCGTGACCGTTCTCCAAAATGTCTCCCCTCACACCCTTCCCTCCACTCCCAGGACAGCCGAGCTCTGGGCATGAGGGAATGGCTTACACTTGAGACCTGCGCACGAATCCCTCTGTTCTCTCTTGCTGAAACTCCTGGAGATACTGCACGCTTCCCTGGATACACAGTGCCATCTCCCTGATCTTGGTCAGCTTGCCCTAGCTTCAGGGAGCTGAGTCACATGGACCCCTGTCCTGTCTGTTGGGCAGAGACAGAACCCACATAGTGTCTCCTCGTCCCCTGGCTGTAGTCACTTCCAGGGGCTTCCCTTTGCAGTGCTGAAGCCACTATCACTCACTGTGGAGTGACTTAATCTTCTGCAGCCCAGAAAGAGTTAACTTCTGCCTTTCCTAACGGGGATTTTTTTTTTATTTTGGGGTCCAAGATCTGTGATTTTCATCAGCTCGGGAAACCTGCAGCGTGCCCTGCACCCCAAATCCTCATCACTCTTGTCTTTGTCTCTAGTGCCTAGCACAGTGCCTGGTTAATAGTTGGAGCTTAATCAATACTTGTTGAATAATTGGTTGACTGATTTGGGCAGAATGGGGCGTCCAGCCAGAGGTCATGGGTGGCAAAGGGAGGTGTGGATTCTTTGGCTGTCACGAGGATGCTGTAAATCACTGGGGAGGGGCAAAAAGTCCCTATTGGGGGTGGGGGGAGGAATTAGGGGTGAGAAACACTGGAGAGGGCAGACTCTTCCCCTCCTCCCCGTGCCTCCAGGCCTTCTTTACCTCCCCTAATAAACTGAACCAACCCCAAGATGATGAGTGAGGAGAAAGGATATGCAGAGGTTGTTCCCAACCCTTTTCCTAATCAGTAACCAACCCTGCCCAAGCCCTCCTCCCATTCTTCCCATGCCCCTCCCCCCCCAGAGGGTGGGGAGAATGGGAGTGGGAGCAATTGAAGCTCAAATGTATTTTAAAAGTGACTTAAGCCAAATCCAAGCATTAATTATACCCCCTCCCCTTGTGTCCTATCCCCCACCCCACCCCAATTTCTTTGTATTTCCTTTATTTGTTTTGTTTGAATGTGAAACTGTGTCTGCTCACTAGTAACTCCTGGAATAGGGGAATCTTTCGTTTCGTACCGGATCATAGCAGATATTTAATAAATGGTTGTTGAATTGAATTGGATTGAACTGATTTGAGGAAGACGATTGTTCCCTCCTAGGATCGGCTTAGCTGTTCACTTATTCGGCATTAACTTGGGCAGCTCCAAGGAAAGGAAGTCATTGCTCTCTGTCTCCCAACCTCGATCCTTTTGTTATATTTCTTGGTGCACCTGCTGTATACTCCAGGAGACCAAAAGCTCCTTGAAGACAGGATGGTTTCATTTTATACTGGCATCCCTAGTACCAGGCATGGTGCCTGGCCCATGATGGGTGCCTAATAATTTGCTTATTGAATTGATTTGATTGAATTGAAAAATGCATTTTTTTTTTCTGGAAGAGGTGGCAATCTAGCATGCACAGAGCTGCCAGATTCCTAAGACAAATGTACTAATAATAGTAATCATGACAATAACAATAATAACCAGCATTTCCATAGCTGCTTTAAGGTCTCCAAAACACTTTACATGCTAACTCATTTTATCCTCAACAACAACCCTTTGAAGTCGGTGCTATTACTACCCTCCCCCCATTTTACGCATGAGGAAATTGAGTCTGAAAGAGAGTAATTGACTTTCGCAGTCCCAGAACTAGTAAGGGTCAGAGGCTGTTGACTCCATGCCCAGCACTCCATCCAGTAACATCGGGAGCCATCCCTAAGTGGATGGGCTGCCTTTTGATGGAAGCCTTTGAGCAAAGGCCGCATGGCTACTTGTTGGACCAATTCTAATGAGGCTCCTCTTTCAGGTATGGGCTGGACTAGAGATCTACAGGCCACTGAGATCCTCTCCTGACTGGAACTTTTGTGATTCTGGTGTTTCCCTGCTCGGTAGCCAAGGGAACAGAGACACATTCCCCATCGCTTTGCTATGGTGACCAGTAGCTAAGACCCAAGCTCTGAGGGCTGGTTTTGTCCAACTCTGGGAAAGGACCTTAAGGTTAGCTCAACAGAAGTGGGCCCGTCCTGGCCTTTCTCCCACGGCTCTTGGCCCCTCTCATTGAGTTTAGTCCTGAGCCTCCAAAACTACCAGCCACAATAAGCCTTGGACGCACGACCAGCCCGTGGACCTCCATTTGACAAAGTGAAGTTTACTCTCTACTCGAGGTTTTATTGACTGCAATAATTCTAATTGAAATAAACATTTTGATTACTGCTCGGTTCCATGGCTGCTTAATAGGGAGCTTGAAGATCTCTCAATAATCATTTTGGCCAAATGGGATTCATTTAGTTTGACAGTTATTCCAGGCGTTTATTAGTTCACGTGGCAGACCGGGAGTGTTTTCTGAGCGTAATTACGGGGAACATTTTACACTGGGGTTAACCTTCTTGAGATGACAGACTGAAAAGTGGTGGTGAGAGGCAAGCGGGGCCCATCACCTGCCACATAGTCATAGAAACGAATCTTCCCCTGTGTTTGCTCCTGGTGCGCAGGGTCCTCGTGAAAATTAAAAGGGGGCTTTGCTGAAGCTGACAGCTTGGGCGTAGGACGGGGTGGTTGCTCTTTCTGTGGGACAAAGTCTCCATCTTCTCTGGAGTACTGCCGGGAGGGCAGAAGGGAGAACTTGGTCCCCTGACTTCTCCTATGCTTGCTTATAAGGGATGGCTAGCTGCCAGGAGGAGAGGGAATGTGGTCCCCATGGGCATTGCTCTTCCTCAGCAAAGGGATACCTAAAGTTAAAGCTTTAGAATCAGAAGTGTTTGTTTTTCAGTCAGGTCAGACTCTTCACAAGCCCATTTGGGTCTTCTTGGTAGCGATACTGGAGTGGTTTGCCATGTCCTTCTCTGACTCATTTTACAGATGAAGAAACCGAAGCAAACAGGGTTAAGTCACTTGCTGATGGTCACAAAGTTTCTGATGCCAGATTTGACCTCAGGAAGAGGAATCTTCCTGACCCCAAGCCTGTCACTCTATCCACTGCACCTCCTAGCTACCTCTGGAATCAAGAGCTTGGGGTTCAAATCCTGCCTCTGATATTAACCAGCTATGTAACCACAGGGCAAGTCAGTTTTCTCATCTGGAAAATGGGAATTAAATATACTGGCTATTTGTTTCTTAAAGGATCATTGCAAAGAAAGTTTCTTGAACATCTAAAAATACTCTGCAAGTGTGAATTATTACAATTGCTTTTCTTCTATTTTATAATTGCTGGAGTTCAGAGAGAAGATCCTTGAGACCAGAGCTTTGTTTGTGTTTGCTTTATCTCTTGAGTTAGTCAATAAACATTTATTAAGCACCTACTATGTGCCAGCCACTGTGCTAAGCTCTGGGGAGACCGAAAAAAGCAAAATCAATATTCCTGCCCTCAAGGAGCTCACATTCTAAAGGGAGAGACAACATGCAAATAACCATGTACGTACAAGCTAGATACACGTCACTGGCGGGTAACCTCAGAAAGAAGGACCTAGCAGCAATGCTAAGTCACTTCAAGAGGGAACATGCTCATATTTGAGGGGATCAGGAAAGGGACAATAGAGGAGGTGATTCCCACACTGAGCTGAGGGCCGTCTGTGGTTGGATGACTTCTCAGTGGCTAATGTGGGCTCTGGCAATTCATAGGCTTCTTCAAAGGGGGTCACAGCAGCATGGATGTAGTGCATTGGCCCATCACCTTTGAACACCTCCACTCCCCACTCTCACACCCCTCGACCAAACTCCATTCCGCCCATGTTCTCACGATCAGCACATTCTTATCTGTATTGTGCCTTTCTCCCGCCAAAGGGTTGAAGGCATTTCTAACTCTACCAGGCTTCCAGAACCCTCCTATCCCTGGAGAGAAAGGGGAGCTGTCAGAATCAAGCATCCACTGAGATTCCGGAAGAGAGAGTTGATTTAGCACCTTCTGAGGTATGGCGGTAAGGCTAGGGTGCAGCTCGTGGGGGAGGGAGGCCATCGACTCCACAAAGCCAGGTGTTACTCAAAGGGTTTCTTGTCACACATGGAGAGGGGGCATTGTTCAGTTCCCTCAGGGACACCAAGGGTGTAATTAAAACTAAGGTAGTTGTCACTCCCTCTTCCCCATCCTGATTTGCTCTTCCACTTGGTATGAGGACTTTGCCATTTTTTTTTCCTATTTGCATCCTCAGTGCTGATGAAGAGCTCACCAGATGGGACATCTAGTGCCAACAGGCACAGTTGCATTGATGGAGCCCATGCACGTTTGAGGGGCTCAAGACATGGGTGCCAGCTGCTTTTACAAATAATATTCATCCATACTTCTCTTGTCCTGGGTGAATTTGAGTGAGACAGAAGAATGTTTGTCTATCCATAGTGTCTGAATAGGGGTCTGCAAGCTGGGTCATCTTGATAAAAAATGCAAAGGGCTGGAGATTTGATCACATATAATACAAAAATAGCTGGCATCAGTATATATGGATGGTAAACATACATATGTACCTATAAATATGTTAATAGCAATAATAGCTATTCATAATTAATAGTGTAATTATGAATTATTAATTGCCATTCATAATTAATAGTAATAATAGCATTTATATAACACTTTAAGGTTTGCAAAGAGCTTTACAAATATAGAATTTTATCCTCCCCGCAACCCCAGGAGGTAGGGATTATTGTTATCCTCATTTTACAAAGAAGAAAATTGAGGCTCAAAGCAGTTAAGTTGCCTGGGGTCACAGAGCTAATACACATATGTGTACATACATGCCATCCTATGTGTTGGTATATACATGCATTGACACACATAATGCACACATGATATATGCACATACATAGATCTCTATCTCTATATCTGTCTGTTTCACTGTCTCTCTCTTTTGATCTTGATTTGTGGTCTGATCACTGCCAGGCACTGCCAAGCACTGGCATTATCCTAGGGCACGGAGCATTCAGGTGACTTGCTCAGGGTAATACAGTTAGTCTGTACCATAGGCAGGACTTGAGCCCAATGGGCCATGCTGCTCTTTCAGGGACGTTCGCGTAAAACGTAAACATGCCAAGTGCTTTACAGATGCGATCTCCTTCGAGCCCCACAATGGCCCTGTGAGAAAGAGGATCACAGATCTTGTCGCCCCCCGTATGACAAACTGAGGCTTAGAAGAATCATGTGATGTGCCCAGAGCCACATGGGTTTAAAGTACCAGAGGTGTAATTGGAACCCAGGTCTTCCAGGCTCTGAGTCCAGTGCTCTGCCACCTTTTGATTCTTCTCCCAGATATCTCTACCCTTTCTGGGTCATGCGTTGTACACACGTGTTTGTGTGCACATGCATGTGTGCGTATACATGTGTGTGAATGTGTGTGTATATCCTAAACTCCTGATGCCTGTAAGGTCCCTGGGTAAAACTTCAAGTATATCAAAGACTATTATGGTATGTTGGTGGAGGGCATTATGAGGGCACAATCCTCCTCATGGCAGTCAGCCTCTCTGTGACCACAGCCTCTTGTTAGTCCTCTGGTAATGTCAGCAGAGCCCAGGAGGAGGAGGGGTCTAGGCACTGGGGCCAGAGTCTACAGCATGACAGACTTTAGAGATCATCAGGTTCAACTCCCTTTTTTTACAAATGGAGAAACTGAGTCATAGTAAAGTTAACCACCTCATCTAAAGATCATATAGTAGCTAGATAGTACCTTAGATATCATCTTGGCCTCATTTTCCTTATAAACCAAGTCAGATGTGATAATGTATGTGAAATGCTTGCACATCTTAAAGTGCTATATAAGTGTTGGCTATGACTGTTACTTTACAAATGGAGGAGGTGACTGAGGTTCAGAGGAGTCCTGTGACTTGTCCAAAGCCACACAAGTAGCAAGTGTAAGAGCTGAGTTCTGAACTCAGGTCTTCTGACTCCAAATTTAGGACTCTATCCATGGTACCATCCTGCTGAAACCTATGAGCTTCAGCAAGTCAGCTGTCAGACCCTCTGTTTGCTCATCTGTAGCATGGGGGTCTTAATGCTTGGTTGGACAAAGGTATATTGCACTGGCCAGTTGTGAAGACAGCACTTTCTTGCCTTTAGGAACATGAGCTATTGCTGCTGAAGGTCCTGGAGAAACATGGAGTCTTTCTAGAATGACCCACTTCTGGGGCATGTCCCTGAAAGTTTAGATTCTTGCCTGTGGCCAACAGGTCTGTGGCCAGCACACTGGAACCTGAGAAGAAGAAGAAGCATAATCACAACTCCCATTTATCCAGGGCTGCAGTTTCTGTGAAATAATCCTAAGAGGCAGCTAGAACAGGTAATGGTATCCCCTCTTCATTTCCCCCTCCTGGCTCTGCTTCTGAATTTTTAGACCTCAAAATCAGCTTCAGCTGCAGTCTCATCCTGGAACATCTCTCTGCCAGGCTGCCCCCTTCTCCTTTTAATGAATTCCTCCTAAAGCTTCCACTTTGAGCAGGAGCCCAAGCTAGCCAACCTTTCTTCTCAGTTCTCCTTCTGTCTTTCTAGACTTTGATACCATGCCCCAAGGTGGATATCCTCCATCTCCTTCCCTTTTATGTGTTGTCTTTCCCCATTAGAACATAAGCTTGTTGAGGGCAGGGACTGTCTTCCCTTTTGCTTATATTTCTATCAAATTCAAATTGTTTAATAAATGCTTGTTGCTTCACCTTACCTTTTTACAGATTAAGTAACTGAGACCCAGGGAGATGGAGTGAATTGTGCATGGTTACAGAGCTAGTAAATTTCATAGGCAGGATTTGAAGGCAAGTTTTCTGACTCCAGTTCCAACACTCTCTTCCTTATGCCATGGTTCCTAAAAGAATTTCGGGGAAAATTCACTGATCATGGACTGAAGCTTAAGGTTTCTCATAGGTCACAGAGCATTAAAAATATTTTGGCTTCTTAACTTATCACAAAAACTGCCCCCTAAATTTATCACAGATTCTCGAAAGTGTTCAAAGAGAAATGGACTCTGGTCTATTCCTCGTTCCTGTAAACCTCAATGTTCTGTTGTTAGCAGATGGCCCTAACACTTCCTGAACCTATAAACAGATGTGTGTGCAAGCCTATACATATCACTATGTACACTCTTCTTGAATCTGTCTAACCATTTATAGTCCTTTCCTGAGAAAGAGGAAGTGGCCGATGTCAAAGAATAAACTCAAACCTCGTGGGATTTATATGCTGCAAGGCAGGAATAAGTAATAAACCTGGACAGTCTGTCTTTCCATTGCTGGCTGTTACTGTTTAAGAGAACTGCACATTATACTATGGCTCAGGAAAGTTTTGCAGAGAATCTCACGAATCCAAGCAATTTTTTTTTCTTTTGCTGCAGTTATCAAAAAAGGGAGATTTATTTCATCATTGCTCATAAAAGATCATTGGGTCAGAGCTAGAAAGGACCTCTGGGGACACTTAGGTCCACTTTCTTATTATAGAGATATGGAAATGGAGACCCCAAGAGGTTTAGTGGCTTTCCCAGGATGACAAGCTAGTATCTGAGGCAGGCTTTGAACTCATGGCTTTCTTACCTCAGATCCAGGACAAGATCCATAAAGCACTTTAAGTTTTGTAAAATACGTTACCGTAAGTTATCTCATTTGATTCATGTATAAAAGGAATCGTCCAAGGTCACCCAGATAGTAAGTGGAAGAGTTGGGACCTTCTGATTCATCACTCAGCATTCTTCCCACTGGTTAAAAGCAGCCCCCTCTTCACTCTCTGCTGTTAGTAATGTGATTGTCACTCTCCTCTCTCTGCTTCAGTTACTGCATGTGTTAACCAGAGATAGAATCTGATTTAACATCATGCAAACCTCTTTGCCGAGGGAGCATTGCTATGTCTCATTTTGAGACCAACTGAGGCAACTCGAAATAGCACAGCCAGAAACAAAAGTCACGCAGCAATTTCAGCCGAAGCCTTTCAAGCAGCAAAGAAAGACATCTCCTGGGAGATCCGGAAGAGAATGTCAGAGCTCTTAATGAAACTAATCCCCTTTTGCTTCTCTTTTCATTTAAGAAAAATAAGATCCATATGGTGCTAATAAAATTAGCTAAAAAGTGGTTTACGAAAGGCATACATTTCAAGAAAGCAGAGACCGTGTAGATAAGGGAAGGAGAAAGGGAGCAAGCATTTATTAAGTGCCTTCTCTATGCCAGGCAATGTGTTGTGTTTTATAAATATCTCATTTGATCCTCACAGCAACCTTGGGAAGTAAGTGTTACTATTACATCCATTTTGCAGATGAGGAAACTGAGACAGACAGAGGTTAAGTGACTTGCCCAGGGTCACACAGCTAGTAAGTATTTAAGGCTAAGTTTGAACTCAGGTCTTCCTGACTCCAAGACCAGTGCTCTATCCATAGATAAGCCACTTTGCTACCTGATGCCATGTATTGTTTATTTACGTACTGACTGGCATATAGTAAGTACTGAAATGCTTTCATTCATTCATTAATTCATTCGTTCATTTGTTCATTCATTCCAGAGCAGTAACCCTCTAGAGTTCCTATCCACATGGATGCTCCTTCACCACTGTTTCTCTAGACAGCCTTTAAGAGCCATGGCTGAGTCACTGATGCTGCCCAGCCTCCTAGTCCTTTCTTGACATCTCCTGACTCCAAGCATTTTCATTGGCTTCCCCAGTGCCTGGAATTCTCTCCTTCCTCATCTCTTTCTCCTGGCTTCCATGGCTTCCTTCAAGTCTCTGTTTAAATCTTATCTTCCGACAGAAGCCTTTTCCAGTCCTCAATCCTAATGTCTTTCCTCTGAGATTATTGCTAATTTACCGTGTATATAACTCGTTTGTACATAACTGTTTGAATGTTGTCTCCCCATTAGAGGGAGCTCCTTGAGGCCAGGGACTGTTGTGTTGTTGTTGTTGTTGTTGTTTTGGTCTTCTTTGTACCTTCCACACAGCACAGTGCCTGGCATACAGTAGGTTCTTAATAATTCCTTGTTGGTGGACTGACTGACCTAGAATAGCTACCGGGTGAAGGTATTCTTTAATTAGATTCAATTCAATTCAAATCAATGAACATTTGTTAAGCACCAAGGATGGGAGTCTAGAGCATGCGGAGACCCCACTGGCTTTCTTAGCTGTGATGCGGTCTCTATGTGAAACATGTTGGAGAGGTGATTTCTGAGAGAATCATGATGATGTCTAAGGGAAATGCTTTAGAGAGACCTGTGGAGCATGGTTAGACATTCTGTAACTGGTTCCAGTGGCCAACTACAGGGTCGGGAGGACCATTTTTCTAACGACTGCATTCTCAGAACTATCTGTGTCTTCAAAAAGGCTGGTCAGCCTCAGCACATTCACAGGGGTTATATGGCCTTAGGGCCTTCTTCTCCTTGGAGGCTGTATGGTCCCCAAAAGCCAGGCCTTTGTTCTTGGTCTTTTCGTTGGTTCTTTTTCTATTCTAAGGAAAGGAGATGGATCCTTCAGGACCTCATGATGTGGAGGGGTCTGAAGAGTATCTTGCCATCCTGGCGTTCCAGGCTGAGTTTTGCAGGCAGCCCAGCATCAATGCCCCATGAGCAAGAAGTGAACTTTTCAACCCTTCTTAGCACAAAGTGAAGATGCATCCTATAGCGATGTCGACTTCGGATGTGAACGTGGTAAGACCACAAGACTATGCAGGAAATTAGCTGAGTGTTTTTCTTTTTCTTTTTCTTTTTTTGCAGAGGGGAAGGCAGGGCAGTTGGGGTTAAGTGACTTGCCCAAGGTCACACAGCTAGTAAGTGTGTCAAGTGTCTGAAGTCGAATTTGAACTCAGGTCCTCCTTACTCCAGGGCCAGTGCTCTGCTCACTGCACCACCTAGCTGCCCCAAGAACTGAGTTTTGAGCCTATTCTCCTAGAGAATGAGTTTGATAGAGGGGAAAGTATGCCATGAAGGTACCGGGGAAAGCTAACGAATATTAGTGTTCAGCTAGGTGATGCACCTTGGTCGCTAGCTATTGGGAAAGAGACCAGAAGGCCAACTGGAGGAGGTAGGGCTCAGACGCTTGAGCCCGTCTTGGAGTAAAGGGCTTCTTAGAGTTGGAGGTTGGGAATGGGGAGAGGCTGGGCAGGGGGCACATCACAACCTGCTTTTATCTAAGTAAATGCACATTTGAATCTTCTTTTACTTTTGAACTAGATTTGCTATTTCACTGGCAGTAGGAGCCTCCGGAGCAGGAAACTCTCTTCCCCCAATACGCAAATGGGCACCTTGTCTCCAATCTGGGATCTTAGCTTGCTGGGGATCTGAGAAATTAAATGACTTAATCAGGGTCATTTAGCCAATGTCTGTCAGAGACAAGAGTTGAATCCAGGTCATGTCTACTCTGAAGCCAGATTTTTAGCTATTACACCTCATCTCCTCCCAAGTCCAAAATACAGACAAAGAAATTCAAGGTCCTTGCGGGGAACAGGATCATACTAATCCTTAAGGGTACTAGAAAAAGCCCATTGAGGAAAGTGGCCTTCAGCTGAAGACCATTTTTGTAAGGAGGCAAGGGATCCTATGAGGGGACTCTCAGAGCATGCTTGCCTTCTAGAGTAGTTGACCTTAGCACTGACTATTTCTTGCCATAAGTACACCAAGCTGTTAGAAGCCCTCCTCCTTCCCCCAAGATGGTTGTGCCCTCACCTCCCAGCAAAACTAGCCTCCCCTATACTTTGGAGAGCTCTCCATGGAGGAGAGAATGTGATGGAGTCTAGTGTGTGGGTCTCCAAAGGGGTCATCACCACATGAGAATCAACAATTACCATTTGTGCAACAGCCTGACAGGGAGCAGGGATGCTGTTCTGATGGGGTGCTGTCTGTCTTGGGTAATCTCTCTGCCCTCCTCCCCTTACAAAGGCAAGTCTGACATATCTGGGGCAGAAGGAAAGCAGAGATGACAGCAATGCTCAAACTTCCATGGAGGCAATGGCTCCACAGGAAAGATCATTTGTGTAAGTTTAGGGAAGAAGACCCAAAGTTTAGACAGATTTTAAAATTGTCTTTCTTTTTTCATTCTAATCCAGTGTAGCAACCCAGATCAGTCAGGGCTGTTCGATAAAACCTTAGTTCTAGATTTTTCAGGGGTTTGAAAAGTCTATTCTTCTAATTTCATGCTATGAATTTAAATTGACATCCTCTCCCCAAGGCTTTGTCCTGCACCAGTGAATATGACAACCTTGGACCCTTTGGCAAAGGATTCTTGTTTCCATTATTCTGGGGGATCTGAGTCCTTGACAACTTTTCAGAAGTCACTTTGTCCTTCCAGGGACTAGCCTCCAGTCTCTAGGGGTGGTTTCACAGATCACTGGATGATACTTGTTGGACAAAATAACTTTCCTCTCCTCTCCTCTCCTCTCCTCTCCTCTCCTCTCCTCTCCTCTCCTCTCCTCTCCTCTCCTCTCCTCTCCTCTCCTCTCCTCTCCTCTCCTCTCCTCTCCTCTCCTTTCCTCCTTTCCTTTTTTCCTCTTCTCTCTCTCTCTCTCTCTCTCGCTCTCGCTCTCGCTCTCGCTCTTTCTCTCTCTGACCCAGTATTTTTATACCTTCTGAGCCCCCCAGTCCCATAATCTCAGTGATAACTAAACTTTATTCTGCTTGTGTCTGGAGAAAACAAATTCAACTTGCACAGATATAATGACCAATATGAGTAGCACAGAGAAGCATAAGACAATTTGCATGAACCAATGTGGAATGTAATGAGCAGAACCCAAAGCAATGGCTCCAACAATGTAAATGAAAATGATCTTAAAAGGAAGTAGAACTCTGGTAACTGAGAAACTATAAATGGACACATAGAACAGAGTGGGAAATCCTCCTTCCTGGGGCTGTAGGGGATTAGTAGAAAAGAAGGTTGCATACATTATCAGAGAAGGTCTCAGTAGTCCATGTTTTTGCTTCATTTCCTTAAAGCACAGTGTAAAATGCTAGCAATTATAGGGTAGAGAGCTGCACATCTGTCCAGATAGCTAGGATTTTAGAGGCAGTTAGGTGACATCATAGTGGATAGAGTGCTGGACCCAGAGTCAGGAAGACCTGAGTTCAAATGTGGTCTCAGACACTTACTAGCTAGTGACCCTGGGCAAGTCACTGAACCTCTGTATGCTCTGGTTTCCTTCTCTGTAAAATGGGAATGACAATAGCACCTACCTTCCAGAGTTGTTGTAAGCATCAAATGAGATAATATTTGCGAGGCATTTTGCTAGCTACAATACATGAGAGAGGTGATAATAGCTAGCTTTTAAATAGTGCAATAATAGCGCTTTGCACCTGTTAAATCATTTGATAAAATGAAGGGGACAGGCCTAGATGACCCCCAAAGTCGCTGCCACATCTAACTTTATGGTCCTAGAATCTTATGAACCTCTTGGAAAGACAATCTTTTGAGCACTAATGACCCATCTGAATCTGTCTGGGTTTTTTTTTCCTTTACTTCGGTACTTTCCTGTTTTAAGCCAAGGCATATGAATGCCTGCCTTGTTTCAGTGGAAATGATTTTTACAGAAGGGTCGGCTAGAAGTGCCTTGTCTGAAAAGAGGCATATTTCCCACCAAAGCAGGGCATTTGCACTCAGGTTTTCCTGACCCAATAGACTATAAGCTCTTCCCATATAATGTCAGCTCCTTAAAGTCCAGAACTGGTTTTTGTTTGTTTGTTTGTCTTTAAATCCCTAGCACCTAATAGAGTACCTGGTGAGAGTTGATGATTTAAGATTCATTGCATTGAATTATTTTTCCATCTTAAATATCTTTTCCCTCCAGGTAGGATCTGGCCATACTTTTAAAATGAACCTTGACTTTCTATTAGGTGCTAATTCTATAATCTGGGTGCCTTCTTTTGCTTTTAAATTGTTTTCTCAAAACCCTCTGACCATCAATCACGTCAGTGACACAGAAGTTACCTGAGAGGCCGAGAGCGAGCAGGGCCCTCTGGTGTCCCTGCGTTTTAAATGTGTCTGGGAACTCCAAGGGAATGGACCCATTTTGCTGACTGTGGCACTCTGAGGGGAAAGGCATTTCTCCCTGCGAATAAATGGTAAATTACACGACGAGTGAACGTTTTAAAATTAATACTGGCATTTCTGACCTGTCTTTGGCAACCCTGATCCTGCTGAAAAGAAACCTCATTTATGAGTTAGGCAGTTAGGAAGGCCAGTGTTGGAGGCCATAAAGCACTTTCCAAGCTTGATTTAGTATCGATTTCATGTCAGGCTAACTTGACTTTAATATTTAAATAAACTGTTTAATGTTTAAACAGCTTGATTTCCCCTTTTTTCATTTTTCTGTAGCTTAACCAATTGTTAACTGTGTAGAATCTGGCACAGCCTGACTTTCACATGAGGCCTCTTTATCTGGATTCTCCGATCATAATGGTGCCATGAAGCTTCACTCCCTTCCCCTCTCTTCCCACGGACCCTTCCTTCTGGGTTTTCTGAGTGCCTCCCATTCTGCCTCTGAAGAAGCGAATAGAAGGCTTTGAGGAGTCTCACTTAGAACTGGAAGGAGCCTGAGAGCCCCTTCTTGCCTAGAGTTTCTAACTTATTTTTTGCATCATGGGCCCCTTTGGCAATCTGATGATGCCTATGGACCCTTCTCAGAATCCTATTTGTAAATGCATGAAATGAACATTCATTGGGTTACAGAGGAAATGAATTACATTGAACCACGATTATCAAATTACATATTTAAAAAAACAAGTTCATGGACCTCAGGTTAAGAATGCCTGATCTAATCCAACTCCTTCATTTCTTGGGGAGGCAGAAGGGAGGACCCTGAACCAGAGACAAGAAAGATCCTGGGCTTGAACCCTGTCTCTGACACTTAATTACCACCTCTCAGTGTCCTCATTTTGAAAACAGGGATCTTTGTATTTACATAGTGCCTTAAGGATTTCAAAGAGTATCACATGCCTCCCTCAACCCTGTGAGGTGGGTGCTATGATTATTTTAAGCTCAGAGGGTTTTAAGTGAGTGCCCAGGATTACCCAGCTGGTAAATGCCTGAGGCTGTGGTGCCTGAGGCTCAGATGAGAGTGATGAGGTTAGGAAAGGGCTTTGGGAACCTTCCAGAACTCATTATCATCGGAGATGGGGATAACCAGGTCCAGGCAAACGATGCCACTTGGCCATGGTCACACAAGGAGGAAGAGGAAGAGCTGGGATTCCACCCCAGGCCCAGAGCTGCTCTCTGCTCACTTTTGGGTCTCTTGCACATGTACGTAAACTCTGTGCACTCTGGAGGCCATGTTTTCTGCTCTAGCCTGGTTTTATACATACTTCTACCATATGAGATTACATTTTGCCCCCAACATGTGCTGATTTTTGGTAGAGTTTGGAGTTTGAGGGCAAAGCAGAGGCCCCTGTCTTTTATGTGGCCACTAATACAGCCATCTCACTTGGTGTTTTATAAGCAGCAGAATCCCTGAAGAATCTTAAGTAACTCAGCAAATGACAGTCATTGGTGGCTTCAGGACAAGGGACCTGAAAGTCCCAGTCGCTAAATAGATAGATAGATTAGACAGATGTTGGGAAAATCAGTGGATGGACATAGATAGAAGACATAGACCAAAAGATTCAGACAGACAGATGGATGGATATATTGATGGGTAAATAGATATATGATGGATAGATGATGGATGGATATGCATAGATAGACAGACACAGAGAGTCATTCCGTCTGCCAATTAACATTTATTAAGCTCCTACTCTGTGCCAGGCACTGTGCTAAATGCTAGGTAAATATGAGCAGGAGAGCCTTAACTAGGTGCTTACTCTGTAGGTACTGGGGATAGACATACAAGTAAGTAAAACAGTCTCTGTCTTCAAGGAGTTTACACTCTAAAGGAGAAAGACAGCCCATGGAGGAGTGGGGAAGGAGAGGAACAAGGTTTGAAAATGGTGGCCAGGAAGTGCCCAAGAGGCCTGGTTCCAGGCAAATAAAGATGAAAGCCTGGCTGTGAGAGCCCAGAGCAGCGCCTTTGCCAAGCCAGAGACCCCAAAGCTTTCAAATGGAGTCAAGTCCAATGAGCATTTAAGAGAGAGCTCTGTATCAGGCCCTGAGGATATAAGACCAGTGGAACAATCCTCAAGAGGCTTAAATTCCGGTGGGGGGGGGGGGCATATTTCTCCAGTTTCTTGAAGATAAAGTTGCCCCCACCACTAACCTCCCTCACCTCGTGTCTTTGAGCCTGCCCTGGCCTCCTTCGGGGGTGGGCTGTGGCCAGCTGGCTCTCCTAAGAGCGGATTACTAAATGCTCAGTGTGAGCGTCTGTGTCTCAACAACGAGCAAATGGTACGAATCAGGGCTTGGCAGATTATTTTGCTGATTGCCCAGACATAAGAAAGTGCTGGAAAAATATTGGCAATGCAGACAAATAATAATAATAAGCCAAGATTTTTAAAAAGGACGCTTTTTTCAGAGTGCCAGCTATTCACACCGCAGGCTCCTCTGCCTAGGCCCCAGGCCCTCCCCCACCCTCTGTGCTGCTGTTTTCCTTAGGATTCCTCTACAGTAGGTCTCCGGGTCTTCCTGGCCCTGCGAAGGTCGTCCTCCTCCCCTCCCTCCTTGCACCCCTGCAGCTTCCAGCTCCCCTCCTCATAGAACCTCTCAGGTCCCAAACTCGCATCCAAACAATCGCTCTGGGGGGAACCATTTTCACAAAAGACATTGAACAGGGAGAGGCACTTTTAAGGGCTAAAATGAATACAGTACAATGCCCTCATGAAGCCACTTTATCTGTGGGACTTTGGGCATAGATTTTGTATTACTGGCCCTCATATGTTGAATGAAGGGATTGGAGTAAGCAATTTTTAAGGTTTCTCTCATCTTAAATTCTAGAGAGGCAGGGGAGTCCTGTGTTAGAGATAGAGTGTCCTAGGGCTTAGCCTGCTATTTTTGGAACCAAGAGGACCTGAGTTCAAAATTTCCCGCTGATGCTTGCTTGCTTTGTGACCACAGGCAAAGCACCTCTGAGCTTACTTTCCCTTCTGCAAAATGGTCCTGATACTACCTGTAGTGGCTAATTCACACAGGTGTCATGAGGCTTGAGTGGGAGCAAAATGAATAAAGGAAGATGGATGCCTTGAAATGCTGGTTGTTGCTCCTGCTGCTGCTGCTATTATTGTGAATCCCAACTCTAGGGCTTGTTAGCAATGTGATTCTCCTTGTACTCTCTCACTCGCCAGCTGTTCCAGGGAAAATATTCTGCAAATCCCAGGATCACAGATTTAGAGCTATCAGAGACCTCAGAGGTCCCTGGGGCCAATACCATCATCTTACAGATAGGGAAGCTGAGTGACTCTCCAGGTCGATTTGAGTCCGCTTTGATATGAGCTCACGGGCTTATGTGCTCAGGAAGGATTAGGGCAAGAAGGGACCTCGTTTAACAAGTAAGGAAACTGAGACTCAGAAAGCTTAAGTGACTGGACCAAAGTCATACAAGGTTTAAGCACCAGAAACTGAGATCTGAACCCAGGGCCTTGTGCTCCAGAGCCAGGGGGCACAAGAAAAGGCAGGAGAGAAAGGAGGGCTGCCACAGGGAAGAGAGAAGAGTGGAACAGAGCAATTGGAGTGGAGGGGAAAGAGAATCAAAGAATAACAAGGCTGAGCTCTTACTGCATGCCTCCCTCCACCCCTGTTCATTAGCTGCTGATCTTTGGGCTCCTACTCCTAACCCCTCAAAATCAGCCCACCGGCATTAGTCAGTCTGCTATGGGCAAACCGGAGCCACCCCACCTGACGGAGCAAGCTTGGTCTTGCCGTTTCGTTCTCTTTCCCCCTCAAATGATCGCGGCCAGGACCGACCGCCACCGAGGCTCCCCAAGCCCTGCCCTGATAGATGACAGACTGATTTATCGGCCATAATAAGGATCTGAGAAGTCTCCAAGCCAGTGAAAAATAAAGGTTTAATGACTGAATTATATATTCTCTTTCTGTGATTGAAAATAATATCAGACCCCCGGCTCTGGTGCCAGACAGATTACATAAGCACCAGTTAGGTGGGAGAATAAAAATGAGTGATTTTCTTCCTTGACTTAAATACAGCATTAAGCAGGGTGCCCTTGGATTCAGCATAAAGCAATTTCCTTCTCCCCACTAACAGCTAGGGGGCATTGCAGATGCAAATAGAGTCTGCTTTGCATTTTTAATATTCTCCATCTCCATAATTCACAGCCTCAGCTTTGGAGATGTTATTGCCGCCTCTTCTGTGCATTTAAATTATTCTGACCCTCTGAACTTACACTTTGAAGTTTCACATCAGCTCCTAAGATATATGTCCTCATCTATAGGGTAAAGGGAACCTCCCGGGCTTTCAGCTCTTGAGAAGAAGCACGAGTACGCACTTCGCTGCTTCTGTTGTTGAGTCAGCCTGGTCCGCTCTCACTAAAGAGGGCAGCTGGGTAATGGGGTTGCTTTTTCAAATTTTATTTTGAAAACCCAACCAATGAGTTGCTGGGCTGGTGTTAGATCCGGCCATTAAGACTTCCTTTAGGCTTATACTTATTATCTTGGCCTTGGGAATATGCCCGGTACTTGACCGAGTATCACAGGATGGAGAAAACACTCTGCCGGGCCAACGCCATTTAATTTGGGTTAATTCAAGCCAAATCCCCTCTGCATGTGGTTCTTTGCTTTGGGATTCTATTTAAGCCGCACATTCTCTCCAAGGACATGAGCCTTCAGGTGAAACAGATGTCCTAATTTGTGTAAAGCAAATGCCAGGTACCAGTGGTCCCATCCCAGGGTTTTAGGACAGACTGGGATGGGGTGGAGGAGGTAGAGGCAGGGAGAGGGGAATTATGGTTTTGTGGAATTACAATTTCTTAGGGCCATCTAGGTATTGCTAACTGTCTTTCTCCCTCTTCCTCTCCCACTCCCTCTTTCTCCTCTTCTCTTCCCCTGCCCCCCTTCCCCTAGTCATTTTCCGATTATTCTGCGGTAATGCCTGTGCCAACAAACTGATAGTGAGCAGGTTCCGCTGTGTCAGTCCTAAGGAATCCTTTGAAGCCACCTCTAAGACCCATAAAAAAACCACAAAGGCCGAAGGAATAATTACCCAGAAGTCACTGTGCTCGCTGATTATGGTGTATGATGGCAGTCAACATTTGCTCCACGCCCTTTGAGAATCCACTTCCATGATGCAAAATCATATAAAGTCACCATGTAGGAAGGGAAGAGATGAGAGAGTGTTTCCACATGTGGCTAGCAGCTTCTGCGGGGGTGTAAGATCCGCCCATAGCCAGCACCCAGAAAGCTGCCAGCACCCAGAAAGCTATTAGCACCCAGAAACACAGGTTCTTTTGATCTGCTTAACTAAGGAAAGCAAGGTGAAGGGGTTGGGAAGCTTACTTTAATTCAGCACACAAATATCATTCACTTAGTTCAGGGAAAAAAGCCAGCACAGTGAACTTCAGAGCAAAATACAAACAAGTTACAAACATCAACAGACAGACCCAATACAATTCATAGTCACCAACATCTAGGTTCAGCCTGGGAACTCAGAACAAGGGCTGGCCCAGAGTCACGCACGCCACCACTGCTGCGGCAAAGAGCTCCAAGGAAGAAGAGGCCAAGCCCTGGCTTTTGTATTTTTTTTCAGCGTCAGGGGTGAGTCACACATGCGACTCACCCACGTGACTTAGAATCCTCACAAAGAGGTGGACTTAAACCCACGTGGTCTAAGAGCCTCTGCTGTCCGAGACATGTAAACTAGGCTCTCCCTGGAGTTAGCCCCACCTTGGGCCCCACCTTAGTTGCCAATCCACACCCACATAGGTTTTCCACCTAATAGGGGTTTGGGCCTGGGGCTCAGCACTTAGTAAGACTCAATGAAATACACTGAATTACTCAACAAAAACAAAAGCCAAACTCTAAGTGCTAAGGAACCCATTTTACTTACCAACACACTGACTTTTTTCACTGTTATTTATAGGGTAGTAGGAGTATAAGTGACCATGACACCCCAATAGTGTGGGATTCATGACCCCAAGGCAGTATGGTGTGATGGAGTGTTAGTCTTGTAGTCAGAGACCCCGGATTCAAATCCTTCCTCAGATGCTAGGCAAATTACTTAAGTGGTCTAAATCTCAGTTTCCTCATTTATAAAATGGGGATGATACTGATGGTACATTACATAATTGTTGTGAGGGTAGATTAGGTAAGACATACATACATATATATACATATATATATATGTAAATACGCACATAATGCTTTGTAAACCTCAAAGCTACTATATAAATGTTGGCTATTATTACAGTATTTTCCACAGTCCAAGCCCATGAACCATTCCAAGTTCTCATCTAGGGTCTTCAGCCAGCATGCACTCACTCATTCTATCATTTCAGCAGGATGTGTTATTACTTTCTCTGACTTTTCAGTTGGCTCATGCCGTGGAGGATGGAGCAGAGAGGGGTCCACAACCCCAGGGGCTCCACAAAGGGATGATTGTGTTTTAGAGGAAGGAAATGGAAGTATTTTCCTGACAGTCTCGAGAGCTCTTTGGGACCCTTGGATTCTAAGAAAACACAAGGTGTTGTCTTTGGGACAAGATGGGATCAGCTCCCACTTCCTCCTTGAGATCAAGCTATTTACTTTGGACAAACTAGGGTAATAAGACACAGCGCTTCAGCTCCTCTCCAAAACCATATTTACATTACACCACTAATTTAAACTAATTGGGGGGAAGGGGAGCCCAGAATTTTGCTGGAATGAAAGAATGTTTTTAAAGAGTTTTATTATTTTATTATTATTTTTTATTATTTTATTTTTTGTATGTATATATATATATATGCATGTGTGTATACATACAAATATACCAATATGTATGTGTATATATATAGATATATGTGTATCTATATATACACATGTATATATTTCCAGACATGAGATCTCATTGGTATAGGGAACTTTTTTTTTTTCTGGCCTTAGACACTTTATTTTTTTTTTAAATTGTGTGTGTGTATGGTTTTTTTTTTTTTTATTAATTTGTTTATTATTAGTTTTCAACATTCACTTCCATAAGTTTTAAATTTTCTCTCCCTCCCTCCCCAAGGTGGCGTGTAGTCTGATATGGGCTCTACACATACATTACTGTTAAACACATTTTCACATTAGTCATATTGCATAGAAGAATTATAATGAATGGGAGAAACAAAACAAAACAAAACAAAACAAAAGAGAAAACACTCTGCATTCCCACTCCATAGTTCGTTCTCTGGATGTGGATGGCATTTTCCATCATGAGTCCTTTGTTTCCAAAACCTTTCAGTTTTAGGTCTTTGCGTTACTGAGAAGGGCAATCAAAAA
This sequence comes from Phalanger gymnotis, assembly GCA_028646595.1. Classification (NCBI taxonomy): domain Eukaryota; kingdom Metazoa; phylum Chordata; class Mammalia; order Diprotodontia; family Phalangeridae; genus Phalanger; species Phalanger gymnotis. The sequence goes on from CM053623.1 coordinate 12,126,684, forward strand.
ATCAGTCCTTGCACACTATGGTATAGGGAACTCTCTTAAAGAAACTCTCTTCTACTTCAAACCAGCATCAGTGACCAAGTGGTCACTGAGAAGTGAAGGCCCATAAGGATCATAAATGCATAGAAGGGATTGTAAAGGCCATTGAGGACAATCCTTTGTTTTAGAGATGAGGACACTGAGGCTGTCAGAGAGAGAGAGTGACTTCTTCAGGGTCACACAGCCAATAAGTGTCAGAAGTGGGGCTTAAACTCGGGGCTTTCTGACTCCAAGCGCAGCTCTTCATCCAGAAAACCGTAGTTGCCTGTGTGTATATAACATTATTTTTAAAAATTAATTTTATTGATATCCTTTACTTTTATATTCTCTAGGGTAATAAGACACAGCGCTTCAGCTCCTCTGTATTTCCCAATCTATGCCTCCCTTCCTCTTCCAGAGAACCATCCCCTATCACAAAGAGTGAAAAAGAAGGGGAAGAATGGTTCAACAAAACTGACAAAGAATCTGACATTGTATGCAGTGTCCCATACCTGTACTTTCCAGTTTCCTTTTTTTGCCACTACAAAAATGCTGACACAAGTATTTTGTTAGGGATCCTGGAGTAAAAAATAGCAAGCTAGCGCATGAGGCAAGAAGACTTCTATACAAATCTCTCCTCTGATACATCCTAATAGTGTGAGTAGTCAAGCCCCTTAAGAACACTCTCAGTGTTCTAGGCAATGTTGCAGAGGAGGTGCCAAGCTGCATTAGTGGAGAGAATTTCCTCACCTGGGAGTTGACTATGTCAGTGAAATTACAGTTCCATCTCCTATCCCTATGGGAGGGTTTTATTTTTGTTGTTGGCCCTTGAGGGATATACTTGATAGGGAATCTCTGAATTAAAGAGTATGGGCATCATCGTCACGTCCTTTGGAAATTACACGTTGCTTTCCACAATTGTTGAATTGGTTTTCTGTGCACTAGCAGTACATTAGTGTGTGTTTTTCCACGTCCCCTCCAACACTGACCATTCCCATCTTTTGCCATCTTTGCCAATGGGTAGATTTGGGGTGAAGCCTCAGAGTGACTTTGACTTGCATACTTCTTTATTATTTGTAATTTGTTGTCATTTAAATTATTATTAATTATTCTTTCATGTGGTTGTTAATGGAGCATCTAGGCGGCACAGTGGATAGAGTGCTGGAAGGTCAGGAAGACCCGAGTTCCAATGTGGCCTCCATCATTTCCTAACTGTATGACTTTGGGAAAGTCACTGAGCCCTGTTTGCCTCAGTTTCCTCATCTGTAAAATGAGCTGGAGAAGGAAATGGCCAACCGCTTCAGTATCTCTTACAGGAAAACCCCAAATGGGGTCACAGAGAGTCAGACATGACTGAAATAACTGAACAACAACAAACAGTTGTTAATAGTTTAGGTTTTTTCTTTTTTTAACTTTCTATTCAAGTGCTTTGGCTCCTGTTCTACTGGGGATGTTAAGGATTGTTAAGGGGATTGTAACGTTGTGGTTGCCTGTTGATTTGAGAGTGCACTTATATTTGGTAACAAAATGCCCCCTAGCCTCACCGGTTGTGGTTTGTCCTTCATTCTTGAAGAGGACCATGACATCAGGGAGATGATGACATGGTCTGCAGTTGGCTTTGATTTGAGTGAGGGAGGGCTGTGTAAGGTCACCAGCCTCACTTTCTCCTCCAGATTCGTCTGGGTTCAGTGGCCTGATGCTCACCAGGATGACCGGAGATGGCCCAGAATGCGGTGGAAGACTTTGACTCTTTTAGGCTAAGGTCTTTTCAGATTCTCACTTTGAATGAGGTAATGCCCATTCAGTGAATAGGCCTCTTTAAGAAGTGAATCAAGGGATGGTCCCTTTAATTAGAAAATAGAAGAAAAAAAATCAAACTGGGAGGGGAAGGCCCTCAGGGTTGTTGGACAAAAGAAAAAGTTACTATTTACATTCACTCTGTGCCTGGAGGGCCCAAAATATAACCTTTAAGTGGTGCTTGGGTAGGGACCTATTATGCCCAATTCCCCTGGATCCATAGTGAATTGGGTTTAAGGCTTGGTCTTTGACAAAGAAATCTAGCCAGTAATGTGCCTTCGCAAACATACAACAAAGGTTATTAATCAAGGTATTTATAATTAGCATGATAAAGGACTGCGCCATTTTCTTCCTAACTCTTGATGACTTGAAGACAGTTTTACGTTAGTAGCTCAAACAAGATCCCTTGCCACCTGGCTTCTCCCTTTTTAGCATCCCTGGCTCTCCTTTCCACAAATACTGGGAAGGTAAGTTTGGCCCAGGCTCATCCAAAATTATGGTAAGTTCTAGAATAGCCGGACAGACGCAACTGAAGTGAGCCAGGAATTGGGTTCTCGCTCCCGAGACTGCTCTCATATTCCTTCTTCTTTTCAGTACAATATTTTCTTTCATTTATAGACCTCAATTTCTTCTCCATTCTTCAGTCAATGGACGCCTATTCTCTTTCCTCTGTATCTGTCTCTGCCTCCCTCTCCTTCTCCCTCCCCTTCCCTCCCTCTCCTTTTTCTCTCCCCTCCTTTCTCTTTCTCTAGCTCTGTCTCTCTCCTTCACACACACACACACACACACACACACGTAAGCACACATGAGTGTGACTATTTTCATGTTTTAGAGATCTTTCTTCAGGTTTAGTCCAATTTTCAGGAGCTACAGACAAGGAATGTCAGACAAATCACAAAAAACAAAAAAGTTTATTAATTAAGCTAATACCCAGTACTTCCCAAAGCAACCCATTCTTCTTAAGGAGAGCTCTAATAATTAGGGAGTTTGTCTTCTCACTAACCTAAAGCTCTCAGAACTCCCTCCCTGCCTTTCCATTTACTCTTAATTCTGTCCTTTGCCAGTAAACAGAAAAGTTTAATGCTGCTTTTACATAAGAACCCTTCCAATAATCAAAAATTGTTCTCTTGTGCTGTCTCTGTGACCTTCTTCCTTCCTCCCTTCCTCCCTTCCTCCCTTCCTCTCTTTCTTTCTTTTTCTTCCTTCCTTCTTCCCTTTCTTCCTTCCTTTCTTCCTTCCTTCTTTCCTTCCTTTCTTCTTTCTTCCCTCCCCCCTCTTCCTCCCTCCCTCCTTTCCTCCCTCTCTCCTTTCCTTCCTCCCTCTTCTCCCTTTCTTTTCCTTCCTCCCTTTCTTTTCTTTCTTTCTTTCCTTCCTTCCTGCCTTCCTTCCTTCCTTCCTTCCTTCCTTCCTTTCTTCCTTCCTTCCTCTCTCTGCCTCCTACCTCCCCCCCCACCCTCCTCTCTATGTCTCTTTTTCTGACTATCTCTGCCTCTCTTTGTATCTTTCTTCTATCATTGACCTCCTTGAGGACTTTCCTCAAATCTTCATACACAACCCTAATCTCTCAATAAGTCCACTCCCCCACTTATGACTTTGTGCTGAATGCTCCCCACCCCACTAAACACCCCACTAATACCTCAAATTCAACGTGTCCAATGTGGGATTTGCCATCTTTCCTCCTAAATCTGCCCTTAATTCAAACTTCAGTCTCTGTTGATGGTGCCATCGCCCTCCCAATTATCCAGGTTTGTAACCAAAAGCTCAGAGAATTGCAGAATTTGAGGGTTGGAAGAGACTCCAGCCTCCACCCGGGCCATCGTTTACCAGGAGGAAATTCACCCCCTACTCCTCCCTCTCTTTGCCCCATGTCCCATCAGTTTCCAGTTGCTGTTGCTTCTGTCTCCACAACACATCTCATCTCCACCCCTTTGCCTCCATATGGCCACTCCCCTAGTTCAGGACCTCATCATCTCTGCCCTGGGCTGTTCTTCCTAATGCACAAGTTTGACCAAGGTGCTGCCTAGCTCAAGGATCTTCAACGGCTTTCTATTACCTTTTGTATAAAATACAAAGTCCTCCCTTCTGCTTGGTGCTTCCAGCCCTTCGTGATCTGGTTTCCCCTTGTTTTCCAAGCTTATTCACATTCTATCCCTTCACATTCTGTGCCTCCCAGTCACACTGCCCCTCATTGCCCCCATGACTGGAAAGCTCTTCCTTCTCTTCTCTGCTTCTTAGAATCCCGTTTTCATTCAAGGCTTAGCTCACGGACCTCTTCTTATCGGAAGCCTTTACTGAACCTCCTAGTCATCAGTCTTCACTCTCTCCCTAAAAATGCCACTTATTCTACTTGTCCCTATGAAGGCTGCATCCCCCCTTCCCCAACATAATGTGAGTTCTAAGAGGGCAGAAGGAAAATTTTGTCTTTCATCTTTGTGAGCAGTGCCTGGCACACAGTAGGTGCTTAACGAATGCTTTTTTTCATTCAATTCACTCACTCATTTGTATCTCTAGCACTTATCACAATGTCTGACATATAGTGGATGCCAAATAAGTGCTTGTTTGATTATAATAGCTTGAAAAAAGTTGTTCTACTCTAGTGTGAATGAATGACTAGATACAGTAAAAAGATCACTGGCTTGGCAATAAGGAGGCCTGGGCTCCAATCTCCCCTCTGAATTATATGACCCATGTGATCTTTGTAAAACTACATTCCCTCCATGGGTTCCAGTTTCCCTATTTGTAAAATGATGAGATTGGACTAGCTGGCCTCTGAGACCCCTTCTAGCTCTGAAGTAACAATCCTCAAGTTTGAACTTCTACTAAGTGAATTGCTGCTAAGCCAGAGATACCCATATTTCAGTTTTCAATAGATCTCAGTGGTTCTGTTTCTACCCCTTGGACAATCACATCCTCATCCTCCTTTTCATTCTCAAATAGCTTTCTTCCTTCCCCATAATTCAATCTCTCCACTTTCTATTCCCCTCACATATTCCAATTAAACTGCCTCTTGGTAGCACTGAGATATGTAAAAATGTCATTTTCTAGATACCACCTCCCCAGAGTACCTGTGACCTTCATGGCACCTTCGCTGGGCACCCAGCCCTGAATCCTCGCTGCCCACTCGCCAGACTGAGTTCCCTGTCACCCACGGGAATTCATGAGCCTCTGAGGGAAGCATGGATTTCATTTAGCACATCCTGGACACTGTATTCATGGGCAAGGACCACTTTACCTCTCATTTTCGAGAAGGAAGGAAGAAGGGCAGATCTCAGAGCCAACCAATAGGATTCTATTTGGAAATTCTTTGACATTGGGATAGACAGTCAATGACCATGATGCAAAGGTCACTTTCTTCTTAGACCTCTGGCAATGCATTTATCTGACTTCTGGAAATGCTCTATGAGTGCTGTATTATACATACAAACTCTGGTCTTTACATAGAATGTTTGAATATTTATCATAAAAATCGAACAGCCCTGGCCCCTCCCCACCGACCCACACTGAGCCATTCTGCCTCTTAGAAAGTGGAAGTGTATCCTCAGCTTTTCAACGTATGTTTCATCAAATCATATTTTGTACAGCTCTTAGGAACTTAATACAATCCAATTTTCTTTTGTTATTATAATATATTATTGGGGCAGCTAGGTAGTGGGTAGAGCACTAGGCCTGGAGTTAGGAAGATTCCTTTTCCTGAGTTCAAACCTGACTTCAGATATTTACTAGATGTGTGACCCTGAACAAGTCACTTCACCTTCTTTGCCTCAGTTTCCTTATCTGTAAAATGACCCAGAGAAGGAAATCATAATCATTCCAGTATCTTTGCCATTGCCGTTGATGTTTCTGTTGTTTTGTTGTTTTTCAGTCACGTCCGACTCTTTGTGACTCCATTTGGGGTTCTCTTGGCAAAGATCCTGGAGTGATTTGCTATTTAACAGGTGAGGAAACTGAGGCAAACAAGGTGAAGTGACTCATTAGGGTCACACAGCTACGAAGTATCTGAGGCCAGATTTGAACTCAGGAAGATGAGTCTTCCTGACTATGCAGTATGGCATCCCTTAGCTGCCAAAAAACCCTTAATGAATCACAAAGAGTTAGGCATGACTGAAAAAAAATACTTTATTCATATACATGTTGAGTTCAGACTGTAGAGCGTCTAGTTATGGCCACATCCCATCGAATAAGCCCCCTAACACTTTAAGCTTCCGTTTCCTCATTGGCGAAGTAAAAGGACCAGATTAGATAATCTCCTTCCAGACTCTAACTAATGATTCCATGACTCCAAGATCAGTGTTCTTTTTCATGATGGAATCTGACTGCATGAATGAAGGTATCTATACCAGCTAGCTCCTCCCCAATATTAGGATAATGGTTCTGATTTGAAAGCTCTAGGCCTAGGAAAGCAAAATTAAGCCTACCCTGACAGTTGTTTCCCAGACCATCCTATGTTCTCTGTGCTGGGACAAGGCCTTTATCAGAATCATAACTGCTACTGTTTGGGTGCCTGGGCAAAGTGGTCATTAAAGTGTATTATAAAACAATTGTTGGGAGGTGGGGAGACTCTGATGGTGGCCTCCTTGGAGAGACCTCAGAGCACTGCCCTATGAGGGTGAAGAACCTGGAATGAGTCCTATCAGAGGAAAGATCCCAGGACACCATTACTATTTAGGGGACCAGAGAAGAGACAGAGATCAAAAGACCTTGGTTGAGGTCCTGAGACACCACAAGGTTGCTTCTCAAAAGGCCATCCTTTTGGGAAGTATCAGAGGAGAGCTGGGAGCTCATCTAGTGTAAACTTTGGCACCTTCTAAATTTCAGTGACCTGTGACACATCTCTGATCACCTCACCCTTGTTATGCCCCCATCTTCTATGATATTTTAAGTGAAATTTGACATACTTTTGGGTTTCTTTCGACCATCTTCTGATTTGTCTATGATGTGTACTGATGAGGAAAAAACACCTGGCAAGAAAAATGTGGCTATGTGTCCCTAACCACCTGAGCCCAAACTGTTGCCTTTTCCACTATCTGCCACCCCCTCATCCCCCTGCAACTGCCACCAGCAGGAGAGTAAGAGCAAGCCCTCCAGAGACATGAGCCAAAAACACTAGAGCTGCCAATATTTATTTCATGGCTCTGCTATCATTCACTGCATTAAAGGTTATTGTTTTAATGAAGTGCTCAAGATAGGAGAAATAACTTTTGCCTTCTCTTTTAATTGATGGACGGTGTGCAGACTAATCAGAAGGCTTAGCTGGGGCCACCATTAAGACAGCAGATGTACGCGGCTCAGGAGAGATTTGTGGGATGGCTTCAACCTTTAAGTGCTGAGGATAAATGGGTGGTGACATCATTATACCCTGACAAAGAGAAATTATGGTGCTCTCTCTCTCTCTCTCTCTCTCTCTCTCTCTCTCTCTCTCTCTCTCTCTCTCTCCCTCCCTCCCTCCCTCCCTCCTCTTCTCTCTTTCCATTCTCTCCTCTCTTCTCTTCTCTTCTCTTCTCTTCTCTTCTCTTCTCTTCTCTTCTCTTCTCTTCTCTTCTCTTCTCTTCTCTTCTCTTCTCTTCTCTTCTCTTCTCTCTGTCTTTCTCTTTTCCCTCCTCAGTGGAAATGATTTATTTAAAAGCATTCATTTTCATAAACCCATTTGTGTCTAAACTGAAGAACCTTTTAAAATGGCTGCATGGGATGAGGGGGTCGATAGCATGCCTGAGGTCTGCTCTGCATGGGTGCTGGAGATGTTTCCCCAAGAGAAGTGCCCTTAAAAATGTGTTAGCAAGAGATATCAAGGAAATATTGGAAATTGAGAGTCAGGGTGGTTCTCTCATAGCTCCAGGGTAAGATTGTGGTGAATGGCAAGGCCCATGACCTCATTACATTTGATCTTCACCAATTCCTTAATAATCTAGGAAGGTCTTGGAAATGAAACTGAACAAACAGAGTTGTTCAGGGGGATGCTACATATGCCATCAGAAAAAGAGGCAACTAGATGGCATACATCTCCTGGCTGTGTGACCCTGGCCAAGTCACTAGATAGACAGGCAGATAGAGTAGATAGAGAGATAGATAGATGGGTGGATGAATGGATAAATAGACAGACAGATAGATAGATGGATAGATGGATGGATAGATAGATAATGGATAAATAGGTGAGTAGATAACTGATTAAGTGCTTACTATGTGCAAGAAACTGTGATAAATTCTGGGGATACAAATAGAAGAGAACAAGAAGGTCCTTAATGTCAGGGATCTTGAATTCCAGTCAGGGAAGAGGAAACATAAAAGGGAAAGCCCTCTTTGCCTCATTTTGTCCCTTTATAAAATGAGGTAGTTGGACTCCCTGGCATCAGTTCTAACGCACTGGTGCTCCACATGCCGCTGCCTTCTCACCCACACCCTTCACCGCCTGTGCCATTTTCTTAAAAGTGAAATACACATATGAGCTGCTGGTCTTAATCTTACTCATTTGCTCTATGCAAAGTACAGGAGCTTTCCAGAAATTTTCAATTTAGGATGACATTTTCTCCACCTCGCTGTGAACTATGAATTGGAAACCTGAAAATATAAAAAAATTAAAGTGATTAAAATTGTAAAAACATGGAAAACATGCATCTTTTGGGGGTGACCAATTTCTTCAATTCAATGTCAAATGGAATAATGAATGTAAATTGTTCTGCCAACCTAGAAGTTCTCTATAAAGGATGGCTATTATTATTATAATGCCACCTAGGCATAGTGGATGGATCGATGGACTTGGAGTCAGGAAGCCCTGAGTGTTAATCCTGCCCCAGACACTGACTAGCAATGTGAGCCTAATTTCTTTCAGCCTCCATCTCCTCATCTTTAAAATGAGAATAATACCAGCACCTCCTGCATAGATTGTTGTCAGGATTAAATGAGATAACATAGATGAAGTGCTTTGCAAACCTTAAAATGCTGTAGAAATGATGGCTACCCAACAAGCATTTATTAAGCACCCACTGTCTGCCAGGCACCAAGACAAAAATAAGAGTCTGCACTCAAAGAGCTGCCATTCTTGTGGGAGAGGGGACAGGATTGATGTGACAAAGTACATCCTAGAAGTTCTCAGATGAGTTTGGAATGAATTAACATAGAATTTTTTGTAACTTGGTCCTCTGTGAGAGAATGAAATGACCATTGGAAAAGGGGAAAGAACGGTTGTGGTGGTGACCATGGGGATGTTGGAAGGCAGATTCAGGATAATGTGGTTGGTAGAACGATGGCAGGCTTTCCTGGAGAGGTTATGGGCTTTGGAATGAACAGAGCTTGGCTTTGAGCTTTCTTGTTTATACTCCTTAGCTGGGTGACCCCGGACAGCCTTCCTGAATTCCCAAGCCCTCCAGCAACTCGTCAAGATTTATCTACTAAGTCAGAAAGTAGTTGGATTAACTGAAGCAATGTCATGTCTTTGGGGAATTCAAGTCACTTGGACGACCCCTAGAGCACAGACTCATAACTGGAGAGACCTTCAGAGCTGAGATGGTCCAATCCCCCTCATTTTACAGGGGATGAAGCTATGGAACCCTAAGCTGCTGAGGCATTTGTCCTGGGTCACAAAGACAAATGGGAAGAGAATGAAGGTGACATTTCTTCTATGAGCTTTTCATATCCTTTAGAGGAAGAAGGTAAAAAAGAGTAAGGTTAGATAGGTAGGATGACATCTTAGAAAATGGAAGGTAAGGGAAATGAGCCAGGATTTCTGAAAATGACCATTGCTATCTAGCAGATTCTGGAAAGATTAGCATGGAAGGAAAGTGAAGGCCTGTTCTATGCCAACAGGTGGCTTTAGTGTTGGGAGTGTTAAATGAGGAATGATGCTGGATATTTTCAGAAGGCAAGGGTCTGGGTCTCCATGTGACTCATTGGGTGTAAGGTGCAGAGAGACTGGGCTGGAGGAAGTTTGACCAGATTTGAGGTAGGGTGACAGAACAGAATGTGTTTTAGAAAGGGCCTTGGAGCCCACTTACAGGTGTTTATTCTAGCTGGCTTGTTGGTGGAGCTCCAATAAGATCAATGATTCTGAAATATTTAAAGGTATTTGAGGTCTCCTATTAAACATGATTATTTTGTAAGGAGAGCTCAGTGAAGTACTTTATCATCCTGCTGGCACTTATCTAGGAGTGCCCAAACATTGGCCATACAAGGCCAAACCTAGCAAAGACAATGTCAGCAGGAATGTTTTCCATTCATCATGTCACATGCTTGTGCCTTTGGAATAACGCCCATCTGTCCAACGAGGACTGGTCTTGCTTGGGTAGCAGTTTTCAAAGCCCTTTGCAAACCTCAATGTGCTACGTAAGTGCTGGTATTCATTATTACTTAAATCCTGATTCCAAAATTTTTGAAAATTCCAAATTTTCAGAATTGCTATTTTCAAGACCATAATCAGGTCAGATAACCTTATAGAGCATCAATATCCCAACCTATAAAATGGGATCAAAGGTTATAATGCTTCTTTGGGGTATTAGAAAGAAAGCCCTCTTTCAACCCAAAAGAGCTCTAAGGAATGGTTCAAACTGTTCACAGTTTAAGGGTAACCCAGGACTCCAGTTTAGTATTTGAATAAAACTCTCCTCATTGGTAAAGAGAATGATTACTTAATGCTCTGAGCATTCACAGGGCAGAGTTGTTGAGAGCTTGAGAGGGGAAAGATAAATATGCTTCAAGGTTATGACCCAGGGAAAGAGAAGGAAGTGGGGGTGGGGGTGGGCAGGAGGGGATGGAGGAACCAAGTGATTGGAGTAGCAGGAGGAATAAGAAATCTGGTTATACAAGTGTTGGAAATGGGACCAAGAGATGCTCTGGAGCCTGTTTCTGCAGATTTGGATTGTCTCCTTCTACTAGATATAAGCTCCTTGAGGGCAGGGTCTATCTCTCTTTTGTCTTTGTATGCCCAAAGTTTAGCACAATGCCAGACACATCGTAAATGCTTAAGAATGTTTTTAATTCATTTCATCCATTTATTCAGCCAGTCATATCCTGAGGAAATTTCACGATCGATCAAAAGGCTCTTTCCTACCTTTTGAGGCCAGAAAGGAACTAACAGCCTTCTTTCCCACAGGCTCCTCTGAGCGGGCTTTGAGAGAAACGAGCTCCCACCTGCTGGAGAGCTGGAAAGCTGCATGCCGATGGAGATGATGCATGACGAAAAGCACTTGTTGGAATGACTTCTCAGCATCTTTCTCCATTTGTCTGTCTGTCTGTCCATTCGTGTCCATGTGGATGTGTGTCTCTCCCTCTCACCTAGGAATTGTAATATCTTCATAGCTTCATGTCAAAATAGGACAAACCAAGGACATAAGATGTATCCATTGGAATTCTCCTTTCAGATCAGATAACACTTTTGAAGCACTTAGCACACATCTATGTTGTTTCAGTCACTTCAGACTCTCCGTGATCCCATTTGGGGTTTTCTTAGCAAAGATATTAGAATGGTTTGCCATTTCCTTCTCCATCTCATTTTACAGATGAGGAAACTGAGGCAAACAGGGTGAAGTGACTTGCCCAGGGTCACCCAGCTAGTAAGTGTCTGAGACCAGCTTTGAACTCATGAAGATGAATCTTCCTGACTCCAGGTCTGGTGGTCTGTGCACTTTGGCGTCACCTAGCTGCACCTGTGTCTATAGGTGCTTAATAAATGCTTATTCCTTTTCCCTCCCTTCGACTTCCTCTTCAAAAAAATGGCATATTTCATATTTTCAGAATTCTTGTTAAATATTTTCGTTTCATTAGAAAGGAGCCACTTTCGACAATGGGTAGATGAAGATGTTGTACTGAGTGAGAACTTTGTCCTCATAGCTTGTGATGGCTCATATGAATAATCAGACTCTTTGAAAGCTGAAGTGTTTTTAGTTAGTGAGATTCAGCCTATACTGATCACTACAAGCAAATACTCCCAGGGAGAAAGAGTCAGGGTTCTCAATAGATAGGGTCTGTCACAAACTCAACAGTTTCTGATAGGAGAATGCAACCAGTCAGAGAAATGGAGAAAAGTGAACAGTCTCATTACCAGGTGAGTATATAGAGATTTAAAGGAAAGAAAATGCTGGAGAGCTTCTCAGTGCCATGAGCACTGACTCACCTGAACAAGATGTCATAGTGGGATTCAGTGGGTACCTGCCCTTGCCTCTTCCCTATCCACTCCAGAGTCAAAATCCATTAGTTCAGAAAACTCTAGAGATCTTGGAATTTTTTGTCTGTAAGTAGTCTCAGACCAAGTTTGATGGAACCCAGGCAAGCTTAACCCAGCTGTCTAATTTGCAATGAGCTTGAAGACAAGGCAATGAATGTGGTGTGGGGCACAGGGAGCTTTGATGCTTCCCAACCACGTGTCTCTTCCCCCATCCCCAAATCAAACAAATCATAGTTTTTTCCTAAAGTGATGTGTTTGTACTCTATGTCAACACCAATAGGGTCAGGTCATTTTAGGCTAAATGGATCCCTGGATGTTTGTGTACTCATCACCCTAAACGAACATTTCTCCAAATATTTCACATATCTAGCCATTCTGTTATTTAGAAATATCTCTCTATTGCAACCACAAATGTTGCATATTCATTTTCTGTGCCAGCATCCCAGGGCTGCTGATCACCCTAAATGGATATTTTTCCAAATATTTCACATATCTAGCCATTCTGTTATTTGGAAATATCTCTCTATTGTAATCACGAATGTTGCATACTCATTTTCTGTGCCAGCAACCCAGGGCTGTTAGGGGAGGGTCCTCCATCTGTAACAAATCAAATAAATAAATCAATTTCATAGAAATTGAGTAAGGGGGGCAGAAATCACCCTTTCCCCCTCCCCAACACTTTCCAAATTAGGTCATCCTTCTGTTTTATATAAAGCAAAACAATGATTTTGTCAAATCTTGGAGTCGGTACAAGAGAAGGTAATGGTAAATAAAGAGATGACAAATAGAAATTTGTGTATGTTTTCTTTGATCTGGTCCTATAATTTGATCAGTACAGGACAGTGACCTCATGCTGGTTTTGTATAATGACACACTTGGAGGTGTCTGCCGATCATCTTCCCAAATGGGACAACCTCCACAGCTTTAGCTGGCCAGCTGTGGACAAGGCCCTAGGAGAAATTGTGAACTACGTTAGATTTACCTTTAGGGCTCTGGGCATCTCCTGCCCCTTAGCCTCCGGCCCCCATCACATCACAGAGGCTATAGAGAACTCCAGACTATGGATTTTTGTTCTCCCCTTTTTCATCCACGTGCATCTTAGAGGCAGTATTGAGTCGTGGACCAAGACTTCTGTTACATATTGCTTGATGACTGTGGGCTAGTTAGTCACTTAACCTTTTTGAGGCTGTTTCCTCATTTGTAAATGAGGACAATAATATTTACACAATAACCAGCCTTGTTGGGATGAAAGCACCTTAAGCAACTTAAAGCATTGTATGTAAGTGAATGAGTGATGATGATAAAGACCCTCCAAGGTCTGGCTCTCTGCTGGTGACTGTGGGTGGTTGAGGATTTCAAGAAACAGAGATAAAGTTTCTCACCCAAAAGGGATTTATTGACAATATAATAATACATTAAATGGACAGACTTGCAAAAAAAAGAGTATAATAAGGTACATACTCAATCTTACTATGCTCTCTGATTTTATCTGGTTTAGGGGATCAAAGCCACATGTGCAGCTTCAAGCCAGGCATGGGAGTTTATCTGAGAAGCAGGCTGGTTTTGGATGGCCCAGAGTTGTTAGGGGCCGGGTGGTTTTACACTGAGATAGAAAAAACAGAGTGGAGCCTTTGGAAGTGCCCTAATATAGAGCAAGAAGACCGTAGGAGTCTCCAAGCACAGATAAGATTTAATATGGGGATCAGGATAATTCCTTTTGATCATACTATCCCATCAGTCACTCCAGCTGTTTCTTTCTGCATGTTTCCCTCCTTCCCAGTCTAAGCAGCCCACATCAATGGCCACCAATAGCAAGGAGTTTAACCGGATAAACCTGCTAACAGTTTGCAGGACAATATGCTTATACATCTTAGAGCACCTGATGTCTTCGAACAATTAAAGCTACACATCTTAAGCAGGCCACCTAGAAGCAGCCCTAGTAGTGGTAACTTACGTTAGGACTATGGCAAACCAGTAGGGGAGATAGCATCAGATGCCTACTCCGCTTATGCGTGAGGCTGTTAACATCCACGCATGAGCATGGCTAAAATGACTAATATTTGACTAATTTGATCAGTATTTCCTCAGAGGTCTGCTGCAGTCACTCCTCTTAAGATCTATGGCTTTGGCCATTCTTTGTAGAATCCTTTCTTCTTGGCAGCTCTGTTCCTTTTCTCATGGGGCTGCATTGTCTTTCTGATTGATGTACACCAGGAGGGTTGGCTCCATTGCTCTAAACAGCCAGAACACATTGCCGCAGAGTACATTTTAGTCTATGATTGTCATTTGTCTTCTGCTAGTTTGGTTGTCTTTCTAAAGAGACTGACAGCCATCTGCATGTGAAAAATCAAATGGATGAAGGACAGCTCTTGACCAGATTATGACATGCAAGGGATGGGCATGTTTGCCTAGCTTTATGCCTGGTACATGTTGTTCAGTTGTTTCAATCTTGTCTGACTCTTGGTGACTCCATTTGGGGTTTCCTTGGCAGAGATACTAGAGTGCTTTGCCATTTCCTTCTGTAGCTCATTTTTACAGAAGAGGAACTAAGGCAAATGGAGTTAAGTGACTTGCCCAGGGTCACACAGATAGTAAGTATCAGAGGACAGATTTGAACTCAAGGGGATGAGTCCTCTTGACTCCAGGCTTGGTGCTCTGTGCACTATGGCTCCACCTAGCAGCTCTAGTACATAGCAGGCACTTAGTAGAAATACTTGTTAATTAACCGTAGGTTGTGAGTTATGTAGATGAGTGATCTCTGTAAACCAGCGGCAGCTCATGACTAATAATAACTTGCTTGGGAAAAGCCAGTCAGTCAATGAGCATTTATTAAGCACTTCTGATGTACCAAGCACTGTGCTACGTGCCGGGGATGCAAAGAAAGGCAAGAACACAGTGCCTGTCTTTAAGAACTTCACCTCCTAGAGGCACAAAAGGAATCAAGAATACATAATAGCAGAAACAGAGATGGGCCAGTCATGTAACGAGAGTGGGAACAACAGGTGGACAGCCAAGGGATTACTTGGGTATGCATGAAATATGAAAAGACCCCGAGGAAGATCTGCAACACACTGGGTAGATGCTCCAAGGAAAGGTTGTAGAAAATTAGACAAATAAGAACCCCAAGGAATAAGAAGGTGTGGCTGCTTTGTAGTTGTTATAGTGGTGGAGGAAAGACTCTTACCTGCCTCAGTGAGATCAGAATCCCTCTAAAACCTGGAATTGATGAGATAACTGCCTTGTTTTCTCTCTCCCCCTGATCCTTTTACCCCATAAAATGAGTCTTCTCTGGTAGCTTTGCTATTTTCCATCACATTTGACACATACTCTGCCCAGACAGCTCTGAGCTTATTCCCAGTAGCTTCAGTTCTCCCATTTTATCATCTGACTCAACTTTTCTCTAGCCTGGCAAGAGCTTATCAACGAACCCTAATAATTGCAAGAGGGAAAAAACCTTTCCAGGTTCACATGTAAATTTCCTTATGAACCTAACTGCCTACGTGATGACAAGAGGAGATGGCTTTGGTGAGCTGTAGGATGGAGTTGGGACCAGAAGAATCAGAGATATTCAAGGCAGAGTAATTATCTACCATGAAAAATTGATAGATTTCCACCTCCTTTATCCTGTCCCCATGCAATCCTAAATTCTGTTACCACATATAGTGGGGAGCTGCCTCATTAGAGAAGTTAGCTTTTTCCCCCTCTTTTAAATTTAAACTAATTCTTTTCCTTTTTTGTATTTTTTTATTTTAAACTTAGATATAAAATGAGAAAACAAAAAAATATTGCCATGTACACAGAAGAATATGAGAGGATTCAATATAAAACAATAAATTTCCATTTCAAGAAAATCTGTATAATGGATACTACACAGTGTTTTCAAAGCTGCCCAGCTTTTCTTTGCTTGCTTGTTGGTTTTCTTTTGTTCTCTGCTGTGTACTTTTTACTTTATTTTTTCCCCTCCTGCCCCCTCCCCTAAAGAAGGCTACAATTAAACGTGGATATGTATATATATGCATACATATATAATATATATATATAGACACAGACATCTATAAGCATATATACTTATACACATATATGTAAGACCATAATAGGCTCATTTCCCCCTGTCATCTGTTTCTTTGAGGGTATATAGCATCTTCCTTCATAAGTCTAGGTCTTTCCATGTTTTTCTAAATCAACCAGCTCAGCATTTCCTATACACAGCAATATTCCAACCCAATCCCAGCATATCTGAGAGATTATCTATGAAAGTGTTTCCCCCAATTTTCTGCTTTCCTTCTATTCTTGGCTATATGTTTTATCATACAAGAAAATTTTAATTTAAAATAATCAAAATTATCCATTTTACAAATGCTCTCATCTTATAACATATTTTAAGATCTGATACTGCTAGATCTACTTCCTTTATATCTTTTTTTCCCTGGCTTCTTTGAAGTTCCTGACCTTTTGTTCTTCCAAATGAACTTTGTTATTATTTTTTTTTGCTGACTCAGTAAAAAAATTTTTTTTTTAGTAATTTCATTAGCATAACATTGAATAAATAGATTAGTTAGGTAAAACTGTCATTTAAAAATCGTATTGGCTTTACCTACCCACAGACAAGAAATATTACCTTAATTATTTTAGATCTGAGTTTATTTGTATAAAAAGTCTTCATATAGTTCCTTTGTCTGTTTTGGCAGGTGTATTCTCAGGTATTTTATACTGTCTAGTTATTTTAAATAGCCTAAAACAATATTGAATAATAATGCTGACACATAGTATAGTTTCTCTATTTTTCTCTTTTGATTAAATCTATTTTAACTTTAACATTATCTGAAGTCATTATTACTACCTCTGTATTTTTACATAATAAATTCTTCTTATTTTTATAATGTTTTCTGAAAGCAACATATTGTTAAATTCAAATTTTTAATCTGCTATCTATTTCCATGTTATGGTTAAATTCATTCCATTCACATTCTAAGCTACAATTACTTGTATATTTTCCTCCTTCCTATTTTTCCTCACTATCCATCTCACCCTATTTACTCTATCCCTCTTCCTCCTCCCCTGCTTTACTTCTACCTGCTACCTTTTCCCCATATTGCTTAACCTATCCACCCCTCCAAGAGTCCCTCCCTTATCCACTCCTCCCCACCTATGCCCTTACCCTCTTATTTCTTTCTGAATTTAGAAGATTTCTATACCCTTCTAGATATGTATGTTGTTTCCTCTTTAACCTATTCCCAATGTGAGTACAGTTCCAGAACAACTCTCCCTCCCCTCTACTAGCTCCTTCTGTATCAACATTTCCTTTTATGCCTTGTATGACATAATTATTCTTTTTTGTCTCTCCCTACACAATTGTATTTTTTTTAGAATCATCCCATCATACCCAGCTCAGCCCAAGCCTTTCTTTCAAAGTACCCAAATAATTATGACAACCATAAGGGTACTGCTTTTATTTTCACATATAAGAAGTAAACAATTTGACTTTATTGAATCCCTTATAATTTATCTTTAATGTTTACCTTATATTGCATTTTATATATCGAATTTTCCCTTAAGTTCTGCGGTTTTTGTCACAAAAACCTGAAAGAAAGTGTTTCAGTTCCTTAAATGTCTATTTTTTCCCATTCAGGATTATATTTTGCTGGTTAAGTTACCCTTGGTCATAATCACAGGTCTTTTGCTCTGTGAAATATAGTATTTCAAGACCTACGGTCCTTCAACATAGTAGCTTCTAGGTTTTGTGTAATCCTTATTGTAGTTCCATGATATTTAAGTTTTTTTCTTATTGCTTCTAATATTTTCCCCTTAACCTGGGAGCTTTGAAACTTGGCTATGATATTCCTGTAAATTTTCCTTCTGGGATCTCCTTCCAGTGGTAATCAGAGGTTTTCTATTTCTGCCTTGCCTTCTTGTTCTAGAACTTCAGGGCAATTTTTCCTTGATAATTTCTTGTAATATTGTATTAAGACCTTTTTAGTCATAATTTTCAAGTAGTCTAACTATTCTTGTATTAATTCTTTTTCAATTAACAAAAAAAATTTTCCACTCACCCCCACTGAAAATGAAAAAGAAAATCAAAACCCTCATAATAAATCTGCATAATCAAGCAAAGCAAACCTATGCATTGACTGTGTCCAAATGTATATGTTTCATATTGCATTCTGAGCCCATCACCTCTCTGTTGATCAGTGGGGAACATGCTTCATCATCAGTCCTTTGGATTATGGTGGCATTGCATTTATTGGCATTCTCAAGTCTTTCAAAGTTGTTGCTATTGCATAAATTATTCTCCAATTTGGCTTATTCACTTTGCATCAGTTCATATGTCTTCCTAGTTTTTTTTTTCTGAAAGTCCCTTTAATCATTTCTCATGGCTACCAATGGCTCAGCCCTGGAGAATACCTTTCAGAGAAACCATAAGGATGTAAACTATTTGAGTACAGAAACTTTAATTTTTCTCTTTGTGTCACTAGCACCTCGTGCTGTGTTCTACAAATAGTAAGGGATTAGTAAGAACTTGTTGATTTAAATCTCCTCACCACCCTCCATCTAAATAAAGACAAAGGGATGATGGAGAAGAGAAATTCTCAATGAATTATTTCCACATGGGCCCAAATTAATAGGGATCATAGGTACTAGCTTCAAAGCCTCATTTCCCTCTGTCTTGGATCTTTCAAAGAATGACTCTATTTTTGTTAAATCTTAACTAGAAACAACCCAAAGGAAACCAAATGGTGATGGAGTTACTCAGCTCTCTCCCCCTCCAATTTGTCATTTTATGTACATTGACGATAGTCAGAGGACTTGTAAAACCTGTCCTGCCCCAACATTCAGCCCTACATAGCTGGGTTGAAATGGACAGGCTTAGTGGCGTGAATCTGTCCTCGATTCATTTCTAAGAATGCAGACTGGGTCCCAGGCCAGGCTCTTGCAGCATGTTTCCTCCCCTTATATCAGGAGAGTCTTAAATAACAACAATTTGCTCAGATTTGAAGAGAACTCTATTAGTGAAGAATGTTGGCAAGTCTCAGACCATCAGGCCTTGGAAAAATGAGCAGCTGAAATTGATTTTGAGATCTCCTCCAGGACTGACCTTTGAATACTCTTTGCGAAAGACCATGAGATCTCATTTCAATCTCCAAGCTGCTGGCTACCACATTTTGTCTTTTCCCTCTGCTGTTTTCTGTTCAGGGCTTGACACAATGATCTCATGCGCTGAGAGCTCCCTAATTAGCTAGTTTTGAATAAGCATGTGGGAGCTTAACCTTCCCATCTTTTGAAAGACACATCATTACAGCTCTGCATTATGATCTGGGTCCAATATGCCAACAGTGAATCCAAACCTTCACTTTTGTTCGAGTCTGGGAGGGCGTAATAACCTCAGTCTTAGAAATCCTGAGAGAGCTGGATTCTAGTGCAGGCCCTGCTGCTACTTAACTCTAGGTCCTTGAACTAGTCACAAACTCTTTAGGCATCAGATTGTTTCATCTGTAAAATAAGGCTGATCAGAGAATCATAGACTTTTGGAGTTGGGAAGAAAATCCCAGTGGCTACTGAGCCTAACCTCAAACCCACACAATGATCCCCTCTTCAACGTGTTGAGCATGTTGTCATCTGGCAGTTGCTTGAAGATGTCCTGGAGAGGGGGACATTCACTGCTTCTAAGACTGCTTGTTGTACTTTTGGACAGCTCTAATTATTACAAAGTTTTTCATGAACTCAAAACTTAAATCAGCTTTTTTGTAGGCTCTAACCCTGGCTCCTGGTTCTGCCCTATGAGACCAAGCAGAAAACAGACCTTCAGCTACTTGAAAAAAGCTTTCATGATCCCTGAGCCAGATCCCTCAGATCCCCCAATTCCTTAAGGTAATCCTTATATGACATGGACTGAAGGACTTCCTCTGGGTACTGCTGCCCTGCACATCAATGTTCTCTGAAACTAAGGTGCCTCAAACTGAATAGAATCCTCCTGTGATGGTCTGACTGGGGTAGAAGACAGTGGGACAAGATGGTTTTCCAGTCCTGACTCCTATCATCCTTTCTTGATCATTCCTTAAACTGGGTCCTTGGCTAGTCTTGTGTGGAGCTTGGATGATTAGGAGTCTGTCTCTCTGTGTTTGTCTACATTTGACCACAAGTGTAACTTTGTGACTCTTTGGGGTGGGACAATTAAACTCTGGTGCTGTCACCTTTTTGCCCTGAATCTGGGAGTGAAACTTGAGCATGTAAATGGTGCCCAGAGGAACCAAGAGAGCATTAGGTTGAATTATCCTCCTGATTGGATTAGGATGTACAGATGCCAGGCAGACCATTTATCATTTGTCAGGCTTGGGACTCTTTTGGATGCCCAGCTCTATTAAAGGATGTTTATTAAATACTTTTTAGTTTAATCACAAAGCAAGTTGGCTTTTTGAAATCTCATTTGCACTTAAGGGATACACCATATTTATCTTTACCACCTTGGGGTTGGAAAATGGGAGAAAGGTAAGGGCTGAGATCATAGCTCTCCTTCCATTCAAGCCAGGAGCAAACCATTAGTTCTAAACAAGAATATATCTTGTATTTTCATTTTTAAAAATGTTTATTTGTTTTGATTCTGAACTTGGCTAACACTAAATAAATCAGACATTTTCATATGCAAAATAGAACAGAGAAAGGATTGTTTTTCCTTTAAAATATGTAACGAATTCAGCATGTAACTTTCAAAACCGTCCCATTTGTCTGTGCTTCCTTTTGGCCTTCTTCTATTCTCTTTTGAGTATCAAAATATCTTTCGATAATTCTCTTTCCTTTTTTTTCAGTCCTACCACCACTCTCTCCCTTTTTGTTATACCGCCCCCCTCCAAATTGAAAAATAAAAAAGGAAAGGAAGAAAAGACAAACCCTCACAACAAATGTATATAGTTAAGCAAAACAAATTCCCACATTAGCCATGTCAGAAAATGTGTGTTTTATTCTGCACCTTGAGTCCATCCCCACTTCATCAGGAAGTTGGTAGCTTGCTTAATTGTCAGTCTCCTGGAATTGTGGTTAATCGTTACATTGGTCAGAGTTCTTAATTCATTCAAAGGTGCCTTTCTTTACTATACAGTGTTCTGAAATCTTAATATCTTTGAAAGAGTATTAAAACGTAAAACTTCCCTAAGACTTTTCCAAAATTCTCACCCTGTATTTTGACCAGCCTTCCATATGGTTTGCAAAACATATTTATCTGCTTGCCTTTTTCACGGTTTGTATGAGTGTTGGAATGAAGCCCACCTCTGCCAGGAAAAAGAGCATTTCCAAATGACCCAGGGCCGTTTCTGGAACAGAGTCCCCTGGCCTGCCCTGTTGGCCCAGCTCCGAACTCAGTCAGAGCACTCAGCAGAGAGAACTTGAGCAGCTGATCTAAGAAGTTTCTGGATTTCCAGGAACAACACTGATTTTCTTCAATACAAGAAAAATATTTTTTATTAAAATCACTTCATCTTTATTTATTGAAAGCAATATTTGCCAAGTGAGTGAAAATATGTGAGCCAGACGACCAGGAAGGTCTGTCCTTTGTGTATAAAGACGATGCTACTTACCTGATATTCTATGGGCTTGCTCATTGGGTTTTTTTTTTTAAGTTTGACTGAGGCTTTTTAATTTTTTTAAAAATTTCTATCAATGTTATTTCCCAATAATCTACCTTCTCTTATAATAAACACATGTTAAGCAGAACAGACCCATTTACTGTGTCTGACAGAGAAGACTTCCTTCTGGACAGGTGGACTCGACATCTCTCCACTGAAAAGAAGGAGATAGGTTTCATCATCTGTTCTCTAAAGTCAAGACTGGCTGTGGAATTGCTTTATCTAAGAGTGATCTTGGATTTGTGGCCATATGGAAATGGTCCTTTAACTGAAAGAATTCAGCAGACACTCTAGCTTAGTGACCCAGGCAGTCACTTGGCCTCTCTCTGTCAGCCTCAGTTTCTTCATTTATAGAAGGAGACAGTTGGATGTGATGAGCCTTCAAGTTCCAGATCTGTGATCCCATGATTGTCTCAGGGTCCTGGGACATGATCTCTGGGACTCTAAGTCACTCAGGAGTTGCTGGTTGGCTTTGGCAGAAGAAATGTCCACTCTAGGCAGTCCCCATGGTGGGGAATTCCCAGGTCCACCCAGCCACCACTCCCAACATTCATTAAATACATGAGTCTCAATTTAATGGGTGAAATTTCACACAGTGAGTGGGAAATGAGTCAGGAAAGATCTGTGCTTATGTAATTAAAGCTCTGTTTTATCAAAGACTAGTTATAAAGTCAAAAGCAGTTATCAAACACTTGCTGTGTGTCCTACACCTTGCTAAGGTTAACAAGACAAAACCACAGTTCTTCCCTCCAGGACCTCCTGTTCTAAAGGGAGAGATGCTTTGTACATGCTGGATAGACCTACTGTAGATAGACAGTCATCTCAGAAAGGAGGCCCTGGCAGGGGAGGGGAACAGAAAAAGCTTCTTACAGTCAAGACCTAGGATTTAAGTAGCTGACTTCATGTTGAATTTTAGGATGTTTTATTCCTGAGTTGTTTTTTTTTTCCTGGAGAATGATGGATGGGGTTACCTAAGCAGCATTGTGTCATGAGCCTCAGCCTCCAAGAAAGAGCCTTTTGGAGAAGGACATTCTGTTTGTCACCACAAGATTCCCATCTCTAGGACTTATTAGCCGAGTGACTTTGGGTAAGGCCTCTTGGACGGGCCTCAGTTTCCTCACCTGTGGAATAAGAAGATTGGCTTCGATGGTGTGTAAGTTTCATACTTGAAATTCATAGCATTCTAAGGAAGGTCCAGAAGGAAGGAATCCAGGCTTTCCCTTTCCTCTGTTTACCCCTGTGAGACAGTGAGGCAAATTGCCCCTAAATCCAATATTTTCTCTGAGGATAGTGCCTTTAGATAAATGAGACCCAAGAAGCAAATAAGGGATTTTAAAAAGTAAACAGTCAATGGTGGTACCTGTGAGGTCCCCAGGCATTCATTTTCCAAATGCTCAGTCTTGGATCCTGGCTCCAGGCCCACAGAGGGGCCAGAGGTGCAGCATGGTGGGACCCTTCTTGTCCCTATGGCCTACTTCAGGCCAGTTTTCACAGGTTCCATGCTCCAGAATCCTGGTCCCTGGGAGGCTGAGGGCTGGAAGACCTGGGTTTGAATCCTGCCTCAGATTCTTCCTAGCTGGGGGACTACGGGCAAGTCATTTAACTTCCTGGAGCCTCAGCTTTCTCATCTATAATCCAGATCTAATGTCAGTGCCTACCTCAGAGGGTGGTGGTGAGGTTCTAATGGAAGGTCTCAGAAGCCCTTTGCAAAGTTTAAAGTGCTGTCTAAAAACCAGCCCTTACTGCTACTTTGACTATGAGTTAGTTCCCAAATTCTGTTCCACTTGCTTGCATTTGTAATGCACTCTCTCCTCACTGAGGGGGAGTGCTCCTGTGGGGGTGCTATACCACCCCACCACCATCATTTCAGCTCCTTTTTGTGTGTTGTTTCCTTCATTAGAATGGAAGTTCCTTGAGGGCAGAGACTTTCTTTGTGCTTGTATTTGTATTCTCAGTGCTTGGCACACAGTAAGCGCTTAATAAATGCTTATTGTTATTGCTGTTCTGCTTTTAGAATCTGCTTCCTTCAATAATAATAATAGTTAACATTTATCTAGCATTTAGTATATGCCAAGCATGGTGCTAAGCACTTTACAATTACCATCTCATTGGGTCCTTACAACAACTCTGAGAGGTAGGTACTATTATGATCCCCATTATAAAGAAGAGAGAACTGAGGCCATCAAAGGTTAAGTGACTTGCTCAGGGTCACCCATCTAGTAACTATCTGAGGACAGATTTGAACTCAGGGAGTTCTGACTCTGGGTCCAAGTGCTCTAGCCAGCATGCCGTCTAACTGCCTGGGAAAGTGAGATGTCAGTGGAATTATTTCAATTCACTCCTTTTCTCTTGTGCTCTTAGAAGAAAAAGTTATAGTTTGGATTATTTTCTAAGAAAATGATGATGATTTGGTGGCTGAACCATATCTAGCAGAGGAATGAGGGGCCACCAAGATTGCCCCCTCTCCAGGGTGACAAGGCACGTAAAGGAGAGAAGGACACGAAATGGACACATTCAGTTGTTGCTCAAACACCAAGAACAAGGCTTGGAGGTGAAGACATTTTGAAAAAGAAATGCATGGCCTGAGTCTTGTGGGCTTTCACCCTTTTTCACGATAGAATGATTAATTCAGCAGAGGAGAATTGCTTTCCTTCTTACTCATTACTGTGACTCTGGGATCCTGCTTTTAAGAACTATGGGAAGTGTTTTTTTTTTTTTACTGACTAGCCACAAGAAGCCTTAATTACATTCTTCCCTGAAAAATAAGAATAGAAATTCAAACTTGGTCCAATCCACCACCAATGGAAAGAATGAAAGTCATTTCATGTTTATTAGATGAGTGGGGGCTTTGAAATCATGGACAAGGCATTTATGAGCATCTTCAATAGCCTGATTCAAACCCATTTGCTTTGTTCCCAGTCAGACCCTGGGCAAATGAATTCAGAGTAGATGAGAAGCTGACCCATGTGGAAAGCTGGTGACCTTCCCTGCCGCCATCATGCCAGGAGAGGAGAAATCGATGATTACCCAGGTCTGAAGAGATAAGCTCAAACCATTCAGACTTACAGCCTTATGTGGTGTTGTGGAAGGAATGTGGTGGAACCAGGCTAGGGCATGTCTCATTGACCCAGAGTCTATGAATTTGGCTTTTAAAATTTCAATATAATTGGTTTTCTTTGCAATCTCATGTATTTCATTTTGTGCATTTAAAAACATGACTCTGAGAAGCTGTCCATAGGCTTTACAAGTCTACCAGAGAGGTTTCTGGGGGGAAAAAATGAAAAACTTCTGGGTTAGAGATGAGTAGAATATCTCATTTTGTTGGCGGCGCTGAGATGATGATAGGGACCATGAAGAAGAGGATACTCTTGGTCTGGCTGGTCTGGCCGGTCTTATGGTAATCTCATTAGAGGTTATCTGACAGGTACAAGTTGGACTCCGTAAAAAGGAAGTCCCTTTCATCTCCGAGATTGTGTAAGTCCAAGGGGTAGGAGTGAAAGTTAGGGTCATGGAAGGAGCTTGCCACATCTGGAGAAAGAGGGGATCCTCTCTAGAGGCAATAATTAGAGCCTTCTTTCCTAGAACCCTAGGTCTAGAGATGGAAGGGACCTCAGAGTCTATCTAATGCAACCCTCTCATTTTAGAGATGAGGAAACCGAAGCCGCAGGGAGGTGAAGAGGTTTGTCTGATGTCACTAGATAGGAAGCATCAGAAGTGATTCTATGTTTCTTAGGGGTGAAATTTGAACCCATGTCCCCTGGCTCTCGAGCCAGCACTTCCCCTTAAATCATGCATCTTTTAGGATGAGAGTGCCCTCACCACACGACATAGCTTCATTCTACCCGTAAATGCAGTCTGATTTACAATTCCTCAGCTCAATATAAAGAACTTCTTCCCCTTTCAACCAGTAGCAGAGGAAGCCAATTTCCCAAATACCAGTTGTATGGATAGGAGGAAGGGTGGATTAGCACCCTTCGGCCACTGGATCCAGTAACTCTGTTGTCACCGCAAAAGAAAAGCACTTTCAGTCTTCATCTGCATTAAGAGAGGAAGGAAAGCGGACGCGGTCATTCCCTTCTACATGGCCCTGCTCAAACCAGGCCTAGAGCACTGTGTTCAAAGCGTGGGAGTCAGGAACACAAGAGGTTCATACCTCACTTCCAGCCATCCCTAGCTGTATGCCTGGGGCAGTCACTTTAACATCTCAGATCCTCAGTTTCCCCATCAGTGGAAATGAGGATAATGTTACCTGCAGGACCTCCCCTGTGGGGTGCTCTGAGGATCAAATCAGAATATCTATAAAGTCCTTTGCAAACCTTCAGATTCTATATACTGTCTATTATCACTGTTATTCCTGTGCCATTTTGGGAAAGACATGCATGAGCTGAACATGTCCAGAAGAGGGAGATGTGGACAGTGAGAGACTTCAAGGAGATCCCAGATGAAGAAAGAATGAAGAACCTGGGAATGTTTAGCCTGAATAAAAGAAGACTGGAGGAGTGGAGAGGGGGGAACGTGATAGATGCTAAATATTTGAATGGCCGTTAGGGATAACATTGTGAATTGTGCTCACATTTGAAGGATTTAGACATGCTCCTCTTGATCTTAGAAGGAAAAACCAGATTCAATGAGTGGAAATTCACAAAAGCAACTGATTCCAGTTCACCACGAAGAGAGCTTTCTAGTGGTGGATAGGGCTCCCCCTCAACGGAAATCTTCAGAGGCAGGAGGACCATTCATTAGAGATTATCTGACAGGCACAAATTGGACTCAATAGAAAGGAAGTCCCTTTCATCTCTGAGACTGTGTAAGTCTGAGGGGTAGAAGTCCATATTCCCACATGGAAGTATTCAGGAGAAACATGCCCCACACATTAGAGGAATCATTATCCTACCCACCCCACCCCTGACCAAGAAAAGAAAGCTCGACTCCAGACCAATGAGCCAACTTTACCAATCTGTACCACAACTGAAGCTTACCATTGTTTTTAGTAGAAACCACAGCCTCATTACCAAGCCTCTGGGACATGCTGGTTTTGAGAGCCCAGGGATGCTTTCTTAGGGACTAGCCACAAAACTCTTAATTAAGTTCTTCCTAGAAAAATAGGAACAGGCATGCACACTGGGTCAAATCCACCACGAATGGAAAGAATTTTTCCAAGAAGTGGTTAGATACTTTGCAGGATATAGTATCTCCAAAGCTTAACTCAGAGGAGGAGAAAGCTCCTGGCACACATATCCCAAAACTTCAGTGGATCTGAGATTTCTTTATGTGGATACTCCTTCCAACAAGGCTGTTTGCAGCCCATCCTTGCCAGCCCAAGCTGGGTGGCTCTCGTCCATCTCCTCCCAAAAATCTATCCCAAGGCCTCCACAAAACATTCGGGGGTCCTCTTCCATGCCTCACCATGGATGGAGGCGACCCTGGTTTTTCAGAGAGAGACAACTTTTTGCTTAAAAACCCATGGAACACACGCTTTGGATGGTTTTTATCAGGCTGAAGAGTCTTGAGGCTGTTATTCTCACCTCTAGGAAGGAAAGGGATACAGTGAGTAGTGACATCCCAGGCACACCTGCCTGCCAGCCAAGTAATATGGTCCCCTCATCATCATCTGGTTGCAGAAAAATACTGGGCTTGCTTTCTGAGGACCAGCCTAGTTAAGTAGAGTCATTTATCACCAGTGGGCAGAATGCTTGTGTATGACCCTGGACAAGTCACTTACCCTGTTTGCCGCAGTCTCCTCATCTGTAAAATGGGTATAATAATAGCACCTATCTTCCAGGGTTATGCTGGGGATCAAATGATGTTTAGCTCAGTGTCTGGCACCTAGTAGGTTGTTAATAAATGCTTCCTTCCTTTAAATGAAATAATATTTATAGGGTGTTTTGCAAACCTTAAAGTGCTATATAAATGCTAGCTATTATTATCATTAGCATTATAATTTATATTCTTGGGAAGTTGCTTGGGGCACCTAAAGGTTAAGTGACTTGCCCAGAGTCACACATCTAGGAAGTGTTAGAGGTGGCTCTTGGACCCAGGAGTTCCTGACTTCCTCACTTCTCTCACCACTTCACCACACTGCCTCTTTGGAAACTTTTTTTGGTTGATTAGTCATATTCTATTCTTCATGACCTCATGTGGAGTTTTCTTGGCAGAGATAGGGTAGTGGTTTGTCATTTCTTTGTCCAGCTCATTTTACAAATGAGGAAACTGAGGCAAACAGAGTGAAGTGATTTGCCTAGGGTCACACAGCTAGCAAGTGCCTGAGGCCAGATTTGAACTCAGGTCCTCTTGACTCCGGGGTACCCACTGTGCCACTTAATAAGAGGTTATTGAAATTTGAATTGGATCCTCGTAAACTACTTCTTTCCTATCTGCTCTTCCAGACGAGCATCCTTTTCTCCTTCCTTCTGTCTGTCAGGGATATAGCTGTTCAGGGTGACCTGTTTGTTTCAGGTCTTATAAATGAGAGTTTCACTGCTCATCAAGGTACCACCACGTATCAGTGCCAATGAACAAAGTGTCTTCATCCAACTTCCTGCTTAGTTATAACTGTATGCAAAGCAGAATGAGCCGGTCTGCTGGTCCAGCCAAGGAAACTCCCACTGCCAAAGTAAAAGTGCACCTGTGTGGTTTTCAGGGGTGGAGGCTGGGCAAGGGAGAAATGAGAAATGCATCCCTCTATTGTTACAGCATAATGATGAATCACTTTTGCTTTTTTCCAGCCCCAGCCTCGGAACCTCTGTTCACCTCCATTATCTGCTCTTGGTCTCTACAGGCATATTACCATATTAATTCATTGTGTTATACAATTTGAGCAGCCAAATGAGCTTACCTTGTGCCCTCTTAATAGTATTTGCTTTTAATGCTAGCTTCATGGGATGCATTTTCCAAAGCAGATGCGTCAAGGAAATGTCTCGAAATTCAATTTGGTTTTCAAATGACGACTTGTCTTCCTAATTAGCCAGGTACAGAAAAAACCAGAGTGCTGTTAAAAGTGTATTGTGATCAACGAGGAGCCCAGTGACAGGGAGGCCTCCAGTGCCCAGGGTGATTAGAGGCTTTGAGGAGGGAAGTTGTGGATTGCAAATGAGCAGGCTCCAAATCAGAGGCACCATCCATCCATTTCTGCAGAAAGTGATAGACGATGAGGGCATCAGACTACTTGGCTGGCAGGCAGGTGTGCCCGGGATGTCACTACACACCCCAAGTCCCAGAAAATCACTTTCTTTGCCTGGGGTGAGGACAATAGCTTCAGAAAAAAAGAGATCAGGGATAATACTATGAGTTTTCTCCAGGGGTATCTAGACAGGCTTCTGCTTCATCCCTTAAAACTATCACTGTACATCAAAAAAGTCAGCACATGCATGTGCGGACACTGGCAGTTTTTAGTAATAAGTCTAGCCTTCAAGTCCTACATGCCCTGATCATGGTGGAGCAGGTCCACTCGTTTCTGTCAACTCTATGAATGGCGGATCATTTGGCTCTGCAGATAGGAAGGCAGAGGAGGTAGTTAAAGAGGTCGTGCCATAGTGTCATTCAACAACTCTATGTGGTATCTGCTGGAAAAAATACAGATCCCTCACCTGTTTTGGGGGTGAAATGTTAAAGTGTGTTTATGGATATGGAAGTTTACGATTTCCTTGGTACTTTTTTCTCTTTTTCCCCTTCTTTTACTATGACCTCTCTCCTGCCTCACCATGGTGCGGAGGACATAGGATCAGAGTTGGAAGGGACATAGTGTAGACCCTCCTTTCATAGATGAGGAAACTGAGGCCCAAAGTTTAATCTCCTTTCCAAGGTCTTATAGACAGTAAGCTGTACAACTGGGATACTGATCCTGATAGCCTGCAGGCTGTGTCAAGTTCACTTCCAAAAACTACAAGAGGTCCTGTCAAGATAGAAAGGCTTTATGTGCGCACGCCTGATGATGCAAGCCTAGTACCATCTTTTGTGTGAAGTCTTTTGTGGTTCCCCCTCAACTGCCCTCCTTTCCAAACCACTTTGTATTTGTACTGTATATACTCATAAATGCACTTGCTGTCTCCCCTTTGCCCCATTAGACTGTAAGCTTCTTGCAAGTAGGGGCTTATATTTCTAGCACCTACCATACTGTCTGCCATATAAAAGCGTATTGATTGAGTGACTATGTGTGATCCGAAGACCAATACAGAGAGCCCTGTTAACAGGCTGGTTAACAGACCCCCAATTCTCTTCAGCCCTCAGCATGTGCCCAGGCCGGTACCCTGGCTCCTCCCTTATTTACCCGCTTCCCAATCTCCACCTATGATTAAACAGCTGAACTGCACTGTTCTCCACTCTCCTGACACCTTGTCCTAGCCCTGCTCTCACCTTGACAAACTCCAACCTTGGATCACCACTCATTCAATGTCTGAATGTAGCTAGAAAAAAACTCACGTCGAGGCAAACAAGCTGACTGGGTTCACTACAAATTTGTGTTATCTGACATCAACTGGGTTCTCAGTGAGGATAAAGCATTCATTTTATTCCTCCCTTATTAATTCACTATCACACTCCTTTCTGTAGCTACCTTAAACCTGCTCTTCACTTCCATATCACCAATTGTCTTTCAGACATTTTAAACTGAATTCCCCATAGACATTTCAAACTCAACATGCCTAAAGCAGAATTCTATCTTTCCACTGCAAACTCACCCATCTTCCATACTTTCTTATTTCTGTTGAGGGCACTGCTATCCTTCTAGTCTCTCAGGTTTATAACCCCGTCTTTATCTTCTAATATTCACTCTCCCTCTTCTTGTATCTCCAATTAGCTGGCTTTCCTCATTCCCTTATGGCCCATTCTCCTCTCCTACTCTGATGTCATTGACTCTTATGAGGCTTCTCCTCCTCTTGTTTCTTCTTTAGGAATTGGAGGGGCTAAGTCTTACCGGAGCTCAGTAGCTAAACACTGGACCGTGGTCTACAATAACATAGTATACTTAAATGCATTGGTGTGTGAATTTTTTAAGACAAGCAGTTTTACTGGGGTGACTTCATTCTGTGATGTCATTGGTAATACAAGTGTGCTTGTACTGACGCTAGGCTGACTCAGAAAGAATACCTTAACCACATGAAGCTAGATTGAGCTGATTTCCTCGTTTTTAGTTAGATTTTTGTCAGTTGAATGCTGGATTTCATGCCATACACATGTTTCCTCACTTTCTTCTGTTGAGCTTTTAATTCTGTTACCTTTAAGAATGGATATTGCTTGGGGAAATATACAAAAATTATAGCTCTTATGGAGCACACTTCAGTGACTACTAGAGATATTGCAGCGGCTGTTGGCATGGGAAAGTTACTCATTTCAAAAGTCTTTCAAGTACACAATTAAACAGAATCAATTACATTGAATTGCAAAAGAAAGTAGGGTTGAAATTTTTTTTAAAAAAAAAAAAGCCGAAATGAAAAAGCAATTGCTGCAAAACAGCCTGATTAATCCTCAGAAAACAGCTAAAGACTTTTAGAAGGAATTGGCAGTTAAAAGGGGGGTTGTCACTGATTCCTCTACAGTTTGGTGCAGGCAAAAGGCTGAACCACAGCCACGAAGAGCAAATGTTTGTAATGAGCGTGACAATTTTAAAAAGTAAGCTGCCGAAGATTGGAAAAATGCAAACTTTACTGAAGGGCTTCACTTTCTCGCTTATTTTGTTGTGGGGTTCAGTAGCATTCAAGTCTTCGTGACCCCGTTTGGGCTTTTCTTGGCAAAGATCCTGGCGTGGTCGGTCATCTCCTTCTCCAGCTTATTTCACAGATGAGGAAACTGAGACCAACAGGGTTTAAGTGACTTACCCAGGGTCACGCTGCTAGTAAGTGTCTCAGCCTAGATTGGAACTCGGGTCTTCCTGACTCCAGGCCAGGTACTCTAGCCACTCGGTCACTGTAGTAGGAAGGCTGAATTTATGATCTCAAAAAGGATCATATAAATATCTGAATGGTTCGAAATCGTTGGGTATACAGAATTCTCCAAGCAGAAGGCATCAAAAAATTTATTCAGGGCCCAGAGCAACAAATTAGCGAACCAA